>OY754467.1:30068703-30686907 GCA_963575645.1 Xanthostigma xanthostigma | reverse complement strand
TCTTAAAATAATAACGATTCAATTATGCTGAGACGAGACAGAAAAAAATGCGAAGTCTGACAAAGGCAATTATCTTAACAATAATTAAGTGTTCTGTGTAAGTGTGAAAATCATAAAATTAAAGTTTAACTTGAACGAATTAAGATATAATATTAAACAACCAAAGAAAGACAAAAGATAAATTATACACACACATACACACACCACGTAAAACCAGCGCAAGATTACCACTACATCATTATATACGAAAGAGCTTTTATTAAAGCTATTTTAAGAAAAACGATTCAAAAAGAAAACATAAAAAATATTATTAAAGGCAAGTAAGAAAAAATTATTATTTGAAGTATAGGTACGTATAATTCCACATAATTTCAAAAACGACTTATTAATAATAATAGTTTAGGTATATCAAAATCAACATTAAATTTAAAATTAATATAAAAAATCTGATTTTATTTACTAATAACCTCTTGAACCACGAAATATATTTCGTATGTCAATTACATGGCGTAATTTTTCCGATATTTGGCGTAACTTTACCGATATTTGACGCAAGCTATCGGTACGTTGACGTTAGATGAAATTTGAATTTGCCATTATTCTCAGCATAGTCATCGATTAGTCAGTCCGAGATTAAATCAAGAGCAATATCGAGATTGTAGATTATAGATGTCTGGCAACTGATGTTATATGCGGGCAATGTCGAAGTCATCTTCTAATATTCAGTGAACGTCATTCACCTAACGTTTGTGTCAAAGCATGCGCAAGTTCGTCTCATTCGTCATCCGCAGATATTGTGTACATTGTAAATGGGTTGCATGTATATATCTATTGAGTTTGTCGGCACGCTGCATGGTATAGTGTTCTCTGTATTACCGGCCAGTCAACTGTGATATAGTGAATTAATTGGTCCCATTGGTGAGCGATTCTCTTTACTCAATGTGCACTGTAATATTAAGTTCATAGTGTACTCACTGATCTCTATCAAATGGATGAATTGTGAATAAGCTCTCAAAACGTGTACCTTTAGAAAGTCGGCCATTATCAGGACAATGAGGATGGGCACTGCCAAACTTGACCGCTAGAAGCGCCAACTATATAATCACCTTGATTTGCGGATCATGCATAGTACTACGTACAAAATAAGTTTATTTAAAACTAGCTGCTCCCCGCGGCTCCGCGCGCGTGATATTGAGTCGTTAGAGGGGGAAGCGGTGAGTGGAAGTTTCGAGTTAAAGGCCCGACATTGACATTATTGGAAAAAAAAATTTTCTTATAGGTATAGACGGTATAGTATTGTAACTGCAACAAAGTGAAATATAATTATTGACATCATTTTTTTTTTTTCAATACGAATGTATCTTAACGAACTACAGTTTTTAATAACCTAAGTTACTCCTTATAACATTAGCTATCTGAAGTGAAAGTCCCTTTAAAATCGGTCCAGTCGTTTAGAAGATTAGCCGGGACAAACAGACAGACAGAGAGACAAAAACTTTAAAAATTGTTTTTTTGTTGTAAGTAGCGTATATACTTTCATATACATATAGTATAAAGCTGTTATTTTGACATTACAAACAGACACTTCAATTTATTTATCTGTAATATAAAGATAACAAAATATTGACAATGCCGATGTGTTATGTTTATCAATGCTCAAATTATAAAGGTTTTGTATTTTCAAAGGATTTGGAACTGAAAAAGAAGTGGTTACATGCTATCAAAAGGGAAAAAGCGCATTTTCCTATAAAAACCAATCATAACTTTGGTAGCTATATATACCTGCTACCATCTATATTATACGTTTATAACATTACAACAAAAACTAGTGATCACGAAATCGTCGATCGATATCTCACGTAAAAATTAAGAATCTGTACATGTTATAATGCGAATCAACAATTCAACAATTTCAATTTCAAAAATAACTCACGTATTTATTGAGTTTGGTGATTGATGCAATAGACTTGGTATCATGTAACAATTGACAAAACCTTCAAAGGCAAGCGACTAAAACTTTTTAAAATTATCAACTAAAATTCAAACGTAGTATTATACAAGTATAGTATGTGTTATCAGGGGCGGACTTACATGAAGGCGAAACAGGCGGTCGCTTGCTTTGCATTCGCCGAAGGGTGCAAAACTTCTGCACCGAGGGTGTCAAGTGGCTGCATAAAAGTAAGTTTAAAACATTGAAAAAAAAATTATTATATTTATTGTTTTAATTAAAAAAAAAAAAAATATAATTCTGGTCTTGCAAGCTTTCTTTAACATTTGAAGTAGGAAAAATTTTTCTAATCTCCCACGATTTTAATTAGCGTCATTAGGTGTTTTCACAAAGTCCAATAATCGATAATGTGTTGATCCAATAGAATGTTACAATGAAGGAAGGTTTTGGTTGAGGATTATAAATAAGCTTTACCAATGTTACGGTAGTAGCCGCTAGCGTAACACTGGTAAAACTTACTTATGATCCTCAACCAAAACCTTCCTTCATCGTAATATTGAACTACTAGCCATTACCCGTGTCACCTCACGCGATATCAGAAACTTGATTTTCGTTATTATATACTATATCAAATGTCAGCATTTTGAATTTGGAGTGGTCCCGTCGCTTAATTGACTGGCATGTTTTTTCGTTTGTTACTTTTATTTTTGCACATGTACAGATTTTCTTCGACTATACCTATTATTTTTTATTGCACCGGTTCAATTTTTTGGTTGTTGTTATCAGTGTCTGGGACCTTACATCGGCTAACGACATACAATAGACTTAAGATCGCTGCATTCCTTGCATATTTGTCTACTAGTTTTCTAGCGCTAGTTTTCTTAATTGCTGTTAAGTGCTCGCTTCACACGAGAATATTTTTCAAGCTTGTTTTGTGGATAGATCTGATGCGCGCGCAGTGACAGTTTGAATATAAACACAGAGCAAAACGTGTCTGTTGTCTGACTCCGAGCAGAATGACCTCATGTTGGTTTGTGGGTGTTTGTTCAAGTACCTACGTGACAAGATACTGCTTCCTGATTGGTTCTTGCTCATACCTAGCCAGAAAAATAGCCTCTATTCTAATTTTAAAACCTATCTTGTGAACTAACAGGCCAGTCCGCAGTGACATCATTTCTAGCTTCGTATCCAACTTATACTGGCTAGAAGAACTCCTAGCAGCCTTTCTAGCCTCGTGTGCAGCGGCTTTTACAAAATATGAGAAGTTTGTTGCTCTTAACTATTTCTTTACTAAACCAAAATGTGCTCGCACGAAACCGAGACGAAAAATAATATTACTCAATATAAGATGATAGACAAATCTTTGATTAACGTCTGATTAGAACTCTTCAATAAATAAAATTATCGACCAATTTTTCAGACAATATATTAACAAACAATATAAAAAAATTAATACATTAACGTTTCGATCCGGATTTGGATCTTCTTCAGAACGGATAATGTTTTATTATGTAGTCATGGAAATAATTTGAGCACCTATAAAGAAAGAAAAATTATTAAAAACAAATTATTTCAAAATAATATTATATATATTACTTAAATTTTCCGTATCTAGTTGAGCATTGAGAGAATTTTTATTTGATTTTATATGTAACATTTCCGAAATATTTCTTTTAAAAAAATTAGTTTCATTATCTAAAATTTTTATATCATCCCAATTAATTTTGTGGTCAAGTTCTAATTTGTGTTTAGTTATTACATTATGTTTGTCAGGGATTAATTTGTGATTATTTTGATGCTCTTTTATTCTTGTTTTAAGAGCTCTTTTAGTTTGACCAATATAATTCTTAGCACAATTTTCACAATTAATTTTATATACAACATTATGCTTTTGAAATTTATTAATTTTATCTTTTCCCTTTTTAATAATTTTATCAAGTTTATTATTAACATTAAAAACAGTTTTTATATTTAAATTTTTAAGAAATGAACTAAATTTTATTGAAATATTTTCGAAAAAAGGAATTACTATAAAAGGACAATCAACATTATTAACATTGTTTTGTGAATTATGACTTTTTGTTAATCCGGATCGAAACGTTAATGTATTAATTTTTTTATATTGTTTGTTAATATATTGTCTGAAAAATTGGTCGATAATTTTATTTATTGAAGAGTTCTAATCAGACGTTAATCAAAGATTTGAATCTATTTTATTATCTAAACCAAAATTTCACTTAAATAATTTTAATTTAGTTCGTCAAATCCTACTTGCCAATTCTTATCCTCTCAAATTTATAAATAAATTTATCAAAATTAGAATTAATAAATTAACAAAAAGTCATAATTCACAAAACAATGTTAATAATGTTGATTGTCCTTTTATAGTAATTCCTTTTTTCGAAAATATTTCAATAAAATTTAGTTCATTTCTTAAAAATTTAAATATAAAAACTGTTTTTAATGTTAATAATAAACTTGATAAAATTATTAAAAAGGGAAAAGATAAAATTAATAAATTTCAAAAGCATAATGTTGTATATAAAATTAATTGTGAAAATTGTGCTAAGAATTATATTGGTCAAACTAAAAGAGCTCTTAAAACAAGAATAAAAGAGCATCAAAATAATCACAAATTAATCCCTGACAAACATAATGTAATAACTAAACACAAATTAGAACTTGACCACAAAATTAATTGGGATGATATAAAAATTTTAGATAATGAAACTAATTTTTTTAAAAGAAATATTTCGGAAATGTTACATATAAAATCAAATAAAAATTCTCTCAATGCTCAACTAGATACGAAAAATTTAAGTAATATATATAATATTATTTTGAAATAATTTGTTTTTAATAATTTTTCTTTCTTTATAGGTGCTCAAATTATTTCCATGACTACATAATAAAACATTATCCGTTCTGAAGAAGATCCAAATCCGGATCGAAACGTTAATGTATTAATTTTTTTATATTGTTTGTTAATATATTGTCTGAAAAATTGGTCGATAATTTTATTTATATAAGATGATAGAGTGTAAAACACTCGGTATAAAGACTGATATAAATGATTAAGGCACAAGGTCATTAATATTAATACTTCCGCGCATTTAACGAGCAAGCTTTGAACTCAGTGAACGTGCAGCTTTATACGGTTCGGTTGAGATGATAACATTTTTTTTAAGTCCGTAGAAGAACTGCGCGAAGTCAGTGACGAAGAGGGAAGACAAGCTGTAAAATAAATATTACTTGTATGTACAAAGCGGTAATTATATTTGTTAAAGGCAAAACGTTGGCTCATAAATGTTTTACAGCAACCTATTTGTGAAACAGTTTCAATATTACGAAACATATTTCACTTACAAGCTTTTTATGTCTTTCAACATCTGTACAGTGTCTGACAGACCACAGTATAAAACATAACGCTAAAAATTAATTATTGTTATTATGCTTCGTTCATTCTACGACGTTTTCAAGGTAGCCTTTCGAACTTTTCGACCGTGACGGGCGACAACGACATAATTTCTCACATTGCACACGCGTGTTCCGCGACTCGGTTTGGTAATGTCGAACTGATTCAGATTTACGGCCAATGAGCCTTCAAAGAGCTTTTTTTTTATTAAATCATTGGAATGAACTACGTCTAACTTAAATGATGCTGTTGGATTTTTTTTTGTATAGCACTTCTTAATACTCTTTTGAACTCGGTTAAATAAATATTGTTTTTTGCAAGAAGTTACGTCATTGACGCCAAATATCACGTCTCATTAAGCTACAGATCATAATATTACATACATTGTTACTCTTTCATTCTTGTAATATTTGCAGCGAACGCCCTTTGACTATGACGTAATAATAGGTAGGTACTAAAATTTAAAATCTTGTGTCTCCGTAAATACATAATTACATAACTATTGGAAAGAAATAAAAATTATTTTCAAAATATTTCCGTTAGAAAAAAGCTTTTTAACAAAATTTTTTTGAAAAAATTTTGTGGCAATGATTTCTGATAGAAAACAGTAATTCACTAATAATTTTTTATAGCCTCATTTCCACATGACAAATCGATGCGATGCGACAAAACGTTTGCTTCTAAAAATCTACGTGTTTTCAAATGCAACAACTCTCACAAGAACGCCACTTTATCAGATTTACGACTTTGGTTAAATGAGCATTTTTGTAGTATTTAAATTAAAATAACTGAACATCAGGTATCCGAGTTATTTGCTAAATTAAATATACCTATATTTTGTATTTTTCGAAATGAAAACAGTAAAATAATGGCGTTTTTTTCACTCTCAAAGCTAATACTACTTAAGCACAGATCTTTTGTTTAAAATATGTCAATTGGAAGAAGAAGATTACTACCGAGCAAACTTTTTAAGATTTTTTTTCTCTATTTTTAGTGAACGACGTTTCGTGTATAGATTTATACTTTTTCAAGTACATACAGAAAATTAAAAAAAAAGTCTAAATCTACAGACTAAACGTCGTCCAATTGGCTGGAATTTTTTATTTTACATATCTGCATTTAAATTATTCTCTCTTAAAATTCGAATATTGTTCTAGAGATAAATCAAACAGATTTTAGTTCAAATGCAAAAATTTCCTTGTGCATATGTATTTTAGCTTACATTTCCATTTAAGATGTCAGTCACAATTTCGTATCTAGTTTATATTATAGCATGTAGATTTTTTAAACGTTGTATTTGTGTAGACATTCGAGACGGTCTCTTAAGTTATCTACAATAACAATCTGCAAATAAAACTCTCTTTCTTCATTTCTTCTTATTTTAACTTTCTCTACTCGAGATTCATTTATTTGCGTTTAGTCTTACGTCACACAAATGACATTAAAATCCTTCTTTTTTCGTCTGTTTTTTTCTCCGAAAAGAAAATAAAAATCGCAAAGAAAACTAATATTCTCTGGTTCTATAATTATTTTGATATTTAAAAATGTTGAAGAAATTATCCGAAATTCGTTTCTCATCTCGATAATCTATTTTTGTTCTTGTTTCGTTGAAATAAGGCAAGACATATCTTATCAACATAGACTAAAAAATGCACTTTGAAGGTTTAAAAAATTTAAAACAGTTCACAATCATCGCGTAGGATGGTGCCACTTTCGCTTACTTTCGACACTTTCAATGATACTCGTGTTACAAAATTTAAGTATACAGTTAAAATCCCCGTTTTTTGTTGCCGTGAGTTATAAGTTTGGATTTTGTACATGACTATGAGGTTAATATTTGATATTAATGTCAACTTGATACCTCTAGCCATTCCTGAGAAAAAGGGTCTTGACGGACAAACAAACAAATGGACGACAAAGTATTTCTATAAGGGTCTCGTTTTTCATTCTGAAGTACGGAACCCTAAAAAAGATTGAATTATAAAAATTCGTTCTAAATGTTTGTCATTTTTTTTTACTGAAAAATGGAAAAAAACATGTAGAACATTTTGTTAATCTAAGTAAAATGAGCATAATCACGACTAAGTCCAATACATCAATAATTATCTATTGCAATTCAATTACTATCCGCAGACATTCTAATTAATATATATCGAACTGTCACATTATTTGCAGCATGTAACAGTAATAGGATTAAATTAAATCAACATCGATCGATCCAGCTTTTGTATACGAAAACCGCATTATGTGCACGTCTGTAATTTGCTCATAAGGTTTGTATAATGTATATAAATGAACACACATCCATTAAGTGTCTGCATAACATTATACAAGGTGTAACTTTTAAAAGAGAAAAAGAAGAACACAAGAATTAAGTTACCGTTTCTCTCCATGTGGGCAGCCTTTTTCGTCCGGCTTTCCAAGTTGAAAGAAAAATAATGAGTTATTTGCGAAACTATTTTGACCGACATGCTATTAATCCTTTCCAATTTAATATGTTAGTAACCTTAGGCGTTTTAAAATTTCAAAGTGGACATTTACAGCATATCATTTAAAAAGACCGGACACTTACGAGAACTTGATACTTATAAATACTTATTAAACCTAAATGACGCCACATTAGTAGGTAGCATTAATTTAAAAAAAAGCATACAAATCCGAGCGAAGCCGGACTGAACCGTTAATAGTATAATAATATATAGTCCTGCTTGAGCAAAAGAAGGCTAAAGACTAAAAAAAATCAAATCTGTTTAGTATTTCTTGAGATGTCCATGACTCATGAGAAACAAATATTCAAAATTTTCCTCTTTATAATATATCATTGTAGATTACCTATTACGAAGTTCAATCAATACTATAATAAATGAAATCGTAACTTAGGCCTAGTTTATATGAGAGGCGTTCAACGCGCGTTTCTATACAATTGTATATAACTGTTTACATGATAACGCGCGTTGGTGGCGCGTTGAACGCGCGTTATCATATAAACAGTTCTATACAATTGTATAGAAACTGTAAACGCGCGTTGGGCCAACGCGCGTTGAACGCTCTTCAAGTGTGCTAGGCCTTAATCTCTAATTGTTTATATAAGATACCTAGTCGGATAAGCCATTTTCATAATTTTGTCTACTATTTATTCCGGGTTAACCCAAAAACTACTGAATCGATTTTGATCGAATAATCTTGATTTAAAAATCTCTTACCTACGAGCATGATTACCACTAAACGTATCTGAAAATTAAAAAAAGTTGATTTTACGGATTGGTTTCTACACAAACGTTATTCCAACAGTAAGATTTTGGTATGGTATTGTACGTAAATACAAAAACGCATGACGTATTATGCCTTCTACTGTTTGAAAAATTTAAAAAGTACAAATATTTATGAGTTTTTAAAATTGCGTCGTAAAATAAGAAAGCAATTTTTGTTGTAATACCTAATAACACGAAATGTTGTAGGTACACTATAATACATTGGTACTAAATTGTTACATAATTTAATAGGCTCCCAGTATTTGAGTAACCGAGATACCAATTTGCTTCACAAGGTCCATCATCTGACATTAATTTTTGTTTCTTATTATAAACTAACTTCATTATGTGCGAGAGCGATTCTACGGACTAATGCAATCCTTCGTATTTATAAAAATTAGATACTTAGAATCTTTTCATTATTATTAAAAAAACAACTTTAAAAAGACGATGTTTTTGTAAATATCACTGTCATTAAAAAAATTATGACAACTTGGTCGGTTTCAAAATTAATTTTACGTTGTACAGATATGTATTTATAGGTAATCTGCCTATGCCAACCTACCTTAGGTGCCATGCATGATACACGTAAACCCAATGTTGGTACACACTGTAAAAAACAGAAACCAAATTATCTTTTGAAGATGATTATAAATATTTTTGTGAATTTCTTTTTCTATGAACGTAGTGAGTAAACTCATGTTTTCGCTACGATATACAATTTTGGCGAAATAAAAACTTCTATAGCTGTTTGTTAAATAATATTAATTTTTACCGAACAAAACTAGAAAAATAAAACTTAATAAACATAATTAATTCCGTTTAGATAATTGAATATTTGTAACTTATTGATCCTATGTTATTAATATGAAAAAATATAACACAAAACTTTAAAAAAACATTGTAAAATTATAGTCCAATTTGAAATGAAGTTTGACCCTGCAGGCCATCTCTGAAACTTCCGCTATTTTCGAGTTCAAAACGCTCAATAATATATAAAATATAGCAAGGAGTTTATTTTTTAGCTCTACGAGCTCAAAAAAAAACACTTTTTTACAAATTTTTCGTTCATGATATCTCTTGAACAAATGAACCGATTTTGATGCAGTTTGCGGCAATCGACGCAGTTTTTTGAAGAGAAGAGCTGATTTTATTTTGGAATTAATCGGTTTAGTAGTTTAGAAAATATCCCAAAAAAACAAATTTCTGAAAAGAAAAATTATATTTTTGGAATTTTTCAAAATCTATTGGGGCGAATCATTCTAAATTTTTAGGACTAAGTTCCGAAAAGTTACGTCAGATGCCAGAAAGCGCGTTTGTAAAAGTAATAAGAAGTTTACATACACACACATACAGCCCTACGGACATCATCGCCAAAATAGTCAGAATAGCTTCCTAGGACCTCAAAACATCGATATCAGACGAAAACTTAATTTTCAAAAATCGGGGTGAAAACAATAACTTCCCGATTTTTTGAAAAGCATTCATTTTTGTAGCGGGAAGTTAAAATCAAGTAAAATTTTTTTTTCGATTTTTTTTATTAACAAAAACAGTGAACCGCAACGAAGGCTATTTTCACTGTGATAACAAGAGGTGTGTTATCAGAGTATAATGTAGGTATGTATATGCTACCGGACAAACCCGATTTCAGGACAAACTAGTTTTGCCTATAGGCCAAACTAGTTTTACCTATATACGATAGAACAAACTAGTATAGCTTAGGTCAAACTGGTCTAACCTAAGCTCGATAGGACAAACCAGTTTAGCCTAGGCTGAACTAGTTTGTCCTAGGATAAAACTAGTATAGCTTACTCCGGACTAATGTTGCCGAATTGAATAGGTATAGAAAGACAAAGATGGGAAGTGTTTTTGCAACAAAAGAAAGCTTAAATATTGATCTCGGATGCTGGGTTTAGAGAAGAATGCAGGCCATTATTTAAACAATTAAATATTTTGTCATTGCCATGTTAATACATAATATATAGCTGTTTAATGATTGTTAAAAATAATATGAACAATTTTAATGATCATAAATGATTCATAGTCATGATACTAGAAAAAAAGTTAATGTCTGCCGATCATTACACAAATAAGCTAAGACTATATTATACGGACCAAATTTTTATGGTATAAAACGTTTTGATAAATTGCTACTTGAAACAAGAATTTTAGAATCAAGAAATTTTTATTAGAAAATTGTTTCTACATAATAAAAGAAATCTTTGACTATCAACATGTACCTACATTAATTATTGTACGAATGACAATAAACTTTATTATTATTATTTTAAAAATAAGATTTTTCAGTAGGCGTATTATTTATTTTACCTTGAAATTAGTTCAAACTAACTAGGCTATACCAGTTTATTCTGGAGTGTACATATTCATACCTAGTAGGACAAACTAGTTCAACCTATAGTTTGTCCTATCGAGCTTAGGCCAGACTAGTTTTGCCTAGGCAAAACTAGTGTCTTGAAATTGGGTTTGGCCGGTAACATGTATAATGTAAGGTGCAAGGTAACTAGATATATTTTTAAACGCTTTATATTAGTTTGGGTTGTAACTAACTATGTATGCATGTAACGGAATCTTTGAGCATAATTTTCACCAATTTCCCGAAGTCTGATTAATTTGAAACTTTGCATACGTATCAAGGACCGATGACAATGCAATAATTTGATAACAGTTTCCCATTATCCTTATTAGGACCCCCAGGATTAATAAATTCTTTTATAGATCCTCAAACTAAAAAGTGAAAAATAAAATATAGTTTAAAAAAAACTAAAAAACACGCTTTATATCGAACTAAAAAGTAAAAAATAATTGTTTTAAAATAAGCTTAAAATGCGTGGGGCGCTTTGTTCCACATTTTCGTACATCGAGCGCCCAACGCTTTTTAAGCTTATTTTAAAACAATTATTTTTTACTTTTTAGTTCGATATAAAGCGTGTTTTTTAGTTTTTTTTAAACTATATTTTTTTGTTATTAATTCAAGTTCAAGCTATGTTTCTTTAAGTTTTATAAAGATAAACTATAGGTAACACTTTTTTTACAAAAATAAATTCATAACAAAAACACGTTAAATACGTTTAAGAATAACTAGAAACAAAATTGTCTTTATTTCTTCATATGGAAGCTTAAATTGTAGGTACGTATAGTTTCAGAAACGCTGTATTTAACAGCTCAAGATTCTAGAAGCTGTATAAAGATGCCCTCATTAGTCGCTCTCAGAATTTAAATTATTTACTCACTGAAGTAATAAAATACTTTATACGTTGTGTTTTTATTTTTAATACTTATCTAGTATATAAAACGCTTCTGAAAATATTACTGAGTTAATAAATCGTCTGCAGACTAGTTACTTCTTTAGTTACAGTTTTAAACTGAACTCTTTATTCTCTAAAAAGAAATATTAGTTGCTTTATCTCGTACTAAACACTAATGAGCGTCTACAGTATCAATCATGACACTAATATACAAAAAATATAACGGGTCTCTACATTTAATTTAGTTTACTTATCAGTTAATCAAATATTTTGAGTGATATCAGAAGAGCGCCTTTTCAGAATATCCGTGTCTTTCTATTACGCAAAAACGGCTGGACTGCTTTTGATGAAACTTTGATTACACAGGTCACACACGTTATTGTTATAGCCGTTATAGCCAGTTATAAAATAAACTATTGTGAACAAGGCAAAGTAAATTTGAATATAATTTAATCTCTGTTTTAAGTAACGTATAGAAAAAGTTTTACACATTATTCTATGTAAAATTTGAATAACTGGTCAATTTTTCACTACAATATGAAACAACAAACTAAAAATTAACAAAAAGGATTAAAAAGCAATCATTTTCACAATATTATTGTATAAACCATATCTACTTAGTCACTTGACTTTAATGGCAATATGTATTGTTGAAGTGAATACTTCTTTAAAAGTAAACTCGTTTCTCTATATGAAACGGATTTTGTCACGAAATTGTACTATTAGTAACCCTAATGATTCCTTGTAAGCATTAGTAGCTCAGTGGTAGAATGCTGGCATACTACGTGGCCGGCCCGGGTTCGATTACCGTCAGGTGCGCGCAACAATTTGTTTTTATTTATTTTAAGTATACATACCTATTATATATAAAATTTTCGACTAATTAATTATCAGAATAATACTTGAGCTAAAAAAAAACAATATTTGCAATAAGCCTGCGAAAATAAAAAACCAATATTTGCAGTAAATCTGCGAAAATTTTGTTGTTTGCTTGTGTTTTCTTATTTATTATTAGCAATAAACCTGCAAAAAAATTAAAAATGTGTTACGAGAATGCATTACAGAAGTGGAACTTCTAGTTGCAAATCATACGATTGCATTTGGAAAAGTGGAAAAAATTTGTTACGAGATAGTTTCACGTTCAGATTAACTTGTACAGACGAAATATCTGAACGTGAAACTATCTTGTAATTCATTTTTTCCACTTTTCCAAATGCAATCGTATGATTTGCAACTAGAAGTTTCACTTCTGTAAAGAGTTCTCGTAACACTTCGTAGGTTAACTGCAAATAATAAATAAGAAAACTCAAGCAGACAACAAAATTTACGCAAGCTTACCCTCCACAACCACACAAACTCCCAAAATTTGCACTCTATCTCATTATAATGTTAGTATACATTAGGCGCGGTCGCAGCCTGAAATTTTGGAAGGGGCCACTCACTACACTAATAAAAAATAGGTATCTGGAATTTAAAATAAACATTATTGCACAAGACACAATTTCATTTTATACATTACCTATAAAACAAATGGAAGTCGTCTTTTTGTATTTGCGAATCGGGTGATAATATTTGAGACGTCTGGTACTATTTCCGGGTGAATGTTTAGAAGAGCTAAACCTGTTAATCGCTCTTCTAACATGTTATCTTTCAACCACGTTTTTACACGCCTAAGCGTAGAAAAAGATCGCTCTGCTGTCGCACCACTTATGGGAAGATTTGCCAGAATTTTGAGAAATGTCTTTATATTTGTGTAAATCATCATCACAAACTTCGATGGTAGAAACTACACACTTAGGAAGTTTCGTATCAGCATTTTCTGTGACCTCCCGTTTCCACTTTGTAATCCATAGCTGATAATCTGTCATGACAGTAGCAGCAGGAACATTTAAAAAATGGGAATAGAATTCAAATACTTTCTTGAAATTTTTGAGATTTTTCAATTTGACCTTATATTTTAGGGGGAGAGTCATGTCCCCTGTGACCCCCCCCCCCCTTCGGACCGCACCTGGTATACATATAAATAGATATACAGTACTGTTTTCCTTTGAAACTAAGCCACATTAAAGAAAACTTACGAGTCTCATCTAAATAAGCTTACTTCTTTAGAGTTAGGAACTAGTGTCATTGATGCGTTAGCCATTTTCTATTCCCAGGGTTTCTCTAATATTTCCTCGTCATTGAATCACTTTCCTTTTAATTTTGCGTTTCCAAGGTTTCTCTTATATTCCTCCGCCGTTGAATCAGTTCCCCTTTAACGTTATTGAAAGTTTCAATCAGATACCTCGCTAATGAATTTTCATTTTAAAAAAAAACATTACTACTTTCAAGTGATTAAATTACGAATATCTATGTCTATGGATGACAACTACAGAAAACTACAGAAATGTGGACAGATGATCAAGAAAGATATCGTTGACAGTAGAACCTTGTTTTTGTGACATTTCACCGAATTATTCTAGCAAATATTTGGGGACGATCCTAGTAAAGATGATTACACATAAAAAATATATACTTAAAGTTCTTTCAACCATATTAGTACAGGTAATAGAGAATCTTTTCTGCATTATCCTACAACTTTTTTTCGTTTTCTTAAATAGGTTCAGTATCACGTACTGACCCTAAATGCACAAAATCCTTACAAATTAGGCGGGCGGAAGTGCCGCCATTTTGACAAAAACCGTTTCAGCCTATACATGTTACGCGTTATAACTTGAAAAATATTAATTTTAGAAAAAAAAAGTTTAAAGTAAAAGTTGTAGAAAATTTTTTAGTCATTAGTATTTTATTGTTTAAACAATTATTAGAAGAGATATCTATGGATCCAAAAGTCAATAAACAAATCGTAATAGTTAAATAAGTCGTAAACGGTAAGTGATACAAAAAAAAAATATTGAACAAAAAAGATAGTAAATTTATTTATCTACAATAAAGATTATTACCTTTTTAGGCCTCAAGTGCACAGTTACGGAGATATAGGCTGAAACGGGTTTTTGTCAAAATGGCGGCACTTCCGCCCGCCTAATTTGTAAGGATTTTGTGCATTTAGGGTCACTACGTGATACTGAACCTATTTAAGAAAACTAAAAAAAGTTGTAGGATAATGCAATGTGGAATGAAAATAACGACTCTATTACCTGTGGTATATCACAGCAGCTATAATTTCACGAGCACCACTGCGCACAGGTTGTCCTCGCTTGTATTTTTTACATAAAATCAACAAATACCCTTAAACGAAACCGATCAACTACAAGTTCGGTCAATTACTCATACGTCGTAACGTTACTAGCACTTCGCTTAAATGTACATCAATTAATCAATACTCTACATTGACACGACTAAAATATTGCATTAGAAACGCCCCAAATTACCATTCCAATATGTCTGGGTTATTCGAATGTCACAATATGACAGGAGCGTTTGGTATAGTTTAACACATAATAGCTACAAACCATTCGTTTATTTTCATGCCGCTTTCCCTAAATAAAGAACTTTATACACATTCTTTTGGTAGACTTTTTTTCTTCGGTTAATATGTGTACCTATTCGTTTTCAAAAGAATTAGAGAATCGTTCTTTACCTTTATTACAAAAACAGTAGAACTAAGATTCGTACAAAAACAAAACATATATGAAGAAAAATTGATTAAAGAAAAGATGAAATGATTTTCTTATTCCGGTTGTGTAAGAACACGTAGAGTGGCGTAGTGTTGTGCGTACGTTGGGATGATTCACATGTAATACGTGTGAGTTGTGTTTGATTAGCTGGAGAGAGAGAGTGTGAGAAAGACAAGAAACAAGAGACGGTTCGCTCCGTCCTACTCTTTACGCTCCACGTCTCATGCGCCTAACGCAATTACACGCTCGGAAACGCTAATCATTCGCTAATTTTTCATGCTCAATAAATTACATTTTACATAAACTGCATTGCTTCTATGTGTAACGCTCTGTTGTAGAGAGTCTAGATTCAGAACAAATCCTAACGTAGACTGGAAGTCGACGAAGACAAAGCTTGTTGGGCTTCTCGGAAAAGAAAACTCGCAGCTCCATGCTAGGTGATATAAATAATTTTAAGAAAGTCATCTCTGTTTCCCTGCGCGCGCATTATATTGAACTTCATACATATCAGTTCTCGTAATTATTCATAAAGGGTACTTTATTTAAAACAAAATCACTATCCTTCAGCCAGGTCATCGGTATATTGTTAGAACAATTTACCACCTTTTGACCAGCTTAAGGCCCTGAAGTGAAAATAAATTTTTCGAAACGTTGGCCACTAGCGTAACATTGATAAAGCTTATTTATAATCCTCAACCAAAACCTTTCTTTATCGTAACATTCTATTGGATCAACACTACTTTATGCTGAAGACAGTTTTGTAACCGCTTGGCAGACAGAGAGTTCCAACTAAATGATCTGGCTTATTTATTTTTTATTGTACTAAATACTAAATTTGAAGGTATTAAAATTTTAAAATTGCTCAAGAAATTGTTTTGCAAATAAAATTTTTTAAAGTTAGAAATTCATGGCTAGGCTTAGCCCCACTACCCTTCAGCCAGGTCTTCGATTTTGTGTTCAGACATTACAAAACGAGTGTTCCACAAATTTTCACGCTGCCAAATACCTATCCAAAAAATGTGTTAAATTTCTCCATATGATTTACATTGAATGCAAGTTAAGTCAAATAGTAGCCTCAGTCCATAAAAATCGTGAGAATGTTATTTTTTTCAGTTAATAATAGTACAGAAACAAATTATTTTTCTCTCTTAATATACCTTGTTTAATTTGATTTCAATGTAAATAAAATAGAAATGTGACAGCCTGCTTTTTGATATAACTTGGATTTAAAGTTATTCAAATGGAAAAAATTAACATGTAAAGTGAATTCTAACAAAATCATAAATGAAGAAACACTCGGTACCTCAAAGAACAGCTTTGCTGAAAAAATATTTGAGATCTAAATGGGTGTCAAACTTTCACTTGGCAAGTTTTCCCACGCAAGTCATTTATTTATCTCTATATAAATATGAGAAGGAAGAAGAGTGTGGTATCGATTTGGATGTGTTAATTCGCACATATTGTGACAAAACATACATCGTTCTGTTCTTTTTAATGAGAGGAAGTGCACAATATATGTTTCATCACGATGTATATGAATTTAAACAGGTAAAATCGATTCAAGAGAAATCCATATTATAATGCGCATGCATTTGTTGTTATATGTATTCGTATTGTAAATGGATATTATATAGACGAGTAAAATGAAGATGATTTGACCCTAAACATTTCCATAAAATCGCAAAAGGGTGAAAATTTGAGGGAACATTTATAAAAGTATGATACACAATCTGTCAAAATTTCACCTTCGTGCAGAGATGACTGGAACATATTGAAAAATGTTAAAAGAGGATTAAAAAACAGTCTTTCATTAGTTTTTTTCTGGAATCTTGTCAAAATTCAATATTGTAACCATAAAAAAAGTTCTAATTTTCGAATTAGTGGAAACTGAGTTCGTCATTCTACTGGCCTATATATAGTCATTTTAATAGCAATTCTAAAGGATCTATATATTAATACGTCAAGAAAAAACTTTGTACCCCTTTTTGATCGCATTATACGTACGGAGGATTGTGAGATTTGGCATAGTTAAAGTTCATATGGATAAGGACTGGATAAAGATTAAATTCATTTATAGTATGTGCTACAAATACGTTAAATAAAATAATAAAAAACATTCACTGTTTACGTTCAAACACTTTTAAATACAGGGGAGCAAAGGCGAAGTGAATTATGGTAGAATTTCGCCACAGGGCGACCATACTAGTAAAAACATGACCACTTGCCAAGTGAAACCTGAACACTTATTTAGATCTCAATTCTACATATTGAAATATATAGTGTGTTAAAATGGCAAACAAATAACAGTAAACTCTATAACGCGTTTAATAAAACACTTTTCGCAATGCTTTAATCGCGTACGGAGTTGCATAAGACCTTATTTACTTCAAACATTATACATTAGTCGTCCTTTTTTGAAGTCAGTTAAAAACAGTTTACCTTTATACTGCAGATCATTTAAAAAAATCCCAGCCAATTGGGCGACGGAACCATTCCAACTTCAAAATGTTGACATTTGATACAGTATAATAAAGAAAATAAAATTTCTGAAATCGCGTGAGGTGACGCGGGTAATGGCTAGTATTCAAAATGATATTTGCTATTCGTTGCCATGGTTACCTACATAATATGTTTCACGTCATGTAAAAAAAAAATCAATGCAAAACAAAAGAACAGCTGATTTTTTTTATTTTCAAAATATTTCCGAGAATATAAAATTAAAAAAAAAATTAAGGAAACTTTTTTTGATAAACTAAATAGAATAACAAGCCCTTATGAAAAGTATACCATTATCATATAAAAAACACCGTTATAGCATACCTATATCTCTTCTGCACATGCGCCGATTTTCCACTAAAACAATAACTAACTAACTAACATCTTCCCAAAATTTGATTTCAATCCGTTCGTTCGCTTATTGCATTATGTTCACAGACTAACAGACGCCCAGAATTTTTCCAAAAATATGTTTTTGGGATTCGGGAAACCTCAAAACGAAAAGATATTGTAATATTTTGAAAAGTGATTTTTGTCCTAAACTAGTATCCCACTTGTAGATTGGAATGGTAAAAACAAAAATAAAGTTCTTGAAAAGTAACCTATTATGTTATATAATATTACTATGCTACGATAAAATAAGGATAAGCAGTCAGCGAAATTAGCGATTTGTATTCAGGCGAACCTGAACTGGACAACCAGTGTAATAATGACAATAAACAGAACATAGAGACGGTCGATTAGAATTTTGTGATGATATATTCAGAATTTCGTTACGTTAGTTCAGTTGTTTTTCCCAAGCGAGCAAAAAACAACGACCCCTCGAGTTGTACGTTTGCTAAAGAAGTAGCGTTATTTGGTTGTATGCGTTTTATGTTTACGGAACTTCATCGGTGTATAAAAAAGAAGGAAACAAAGAAAATTATGGTAGATACTATTTACTAACGTAATTGTAGTGCACACGACTAGCACTTTAGATTTTATAATTTATACTCTATACAAAATTAATATTATAAAGAAAAAAAAATTGTGTGTTTGTTGAGGATAATCTCGCGAAATACAGAATCGATTTGATTTCAAACCCTACTTTTTCCTGAAGAACACAGTCTCTATGTTATTACGGTTAACATTTTCGGTGCTCAGCTCCGCTGTGGGAGCTGAGCACCGAAAATGTAAATCTTATCAAGTAGCACGCAATTTTTTTTTTAAATCGATAAGAAGATACATAGACAGCAATTAATATGCTATTTGCAGAAAACAATTTTTTTTTTTTTTTTTTTTTTTTTTTTTTTTTTTTTTTTTTTTAATTTACATTACATTTTATTTAATTTAATTTACATTTTTTCTAATAATAACAGTATATATCTCTGTTCAACACCATCTCCATCTTCTTCGTCTTTACCGTCGCTTTATCTAAAAACTCGCCATAGACTTCACCATCCGCATGTCATCTTCACCATCTTCTACTTTATCATTTTCAACATTCACATCTAGCAGGTTATCTTATTCTCTCTATAAATAACGCATATAGCCTTGCTGCTGCGCGTTTATTTAGATAAAAAAATAAAATAAACGATTTTTTTTTTAAATCAAGCTTTTATTAGTTAATAAACAGTACCTGGGTGACCGAGCTTTGCTCGGAAAGTTAAATAAAATACTGATATGCTGATATCGCCAAAACTTTAAGAACCGTAGGTTCTCTGTCGCTTCCCTTTGTGGAGCCTACGTCTCCACCTTTGTTACAGTCTTACCTCGCGGGGCTGCGCCCCGCTCGGTTGTAAACGACACTAGTCGAGCCTTCGGCTCTCCATATAAGAACCGTAGGTTCTCTGGGGAAGCTTCGCTTCCTTTTGTGGAGCAATAAGATAGTATTGCTGAAACAGTTTGATTCCTTTGTGGAGAGGATTGTCGGCCCTTATGGCAATCCGGTACTTGTGAAACTGATTCGCCGTCATCTTAATCTATGATATTGCATCTTTCGCTTCAAATTTAGGTTAAAAATTTATTCATTAAAATTACTCACCTATAATAATAATTGTTTTTAACTTTCTTTCAAATACGTATTTATTTTAAGTTTCACTTGGATAGTAATTAAAGATTAACTGTCATAATATTTTGAAAACAATTGTTTTATAGTATAAAATTCTAAAACCTACTTACAATATTTAAGTATTTTCATACGTCAAAAAATTGATTTTTATAATGATAAAATTTGTAAGAAAACGATTTTTTCGAGAGATGAGACCTAGCTAAAACGATTTTTTGCCCTCCAAAATCCCTTTTCAGTAAATTTCATCCAAATCGTTAGGGCCGTTTTCGAGAAAATATTTAGGGACATAGGTACATAGATAGGTAGATACAAGATTAGCTCGTTTAATAATATAGGGATGAACTTAAAAAGTTAAAAATAGTTTTATTCCGCTTAGAAATAAGTCGTTTTATTAGGCACTTATCACAGTCTCAAGTTGTCAAATAAAAGCGTGTTACACCGTTTTTTTATTGTCTTTTGTTATTAAAATATAACACGCTTTTATTTGAAAACTTGAGAGCGTGATAAGTACGTATAAAACAACTTATTTCTAATCGGAATAAAAATATTTTTAACTTTTTAGTTCATTTTTATTAACTGATAAACGCTTGTTTTTAAAAATTTTTTTTCGTTTATTTTCAAGTTTTTAATGTGATTTATTAAAAGTGCGATTTGCATCTAGACGAAATGCGGACCGGTCATTTAGTTATTATTATATTGTATTGTTATCGGAACTACATACCTACGTATGGAAAACTTCAACTCCATCGAATAACGGGAAGTAGTTAAGAGCGCGATTTGCAGCCGGGCGAAGGTCAAAGCGGTCAGTCAGTTATTATTATATTGTATTGCCATCGAAACTACATACGTATGCAAAATTTCAGCTCAATTGGATAACAGGAAGTGGGTCAAATTTAACTTGCAAGATTCGATAACAGTCAGACAGACAGGCAGACAGATAGGCAGGCAAACAGACAAACACCGGGACAGGTGAAAATAAATAAAAGCTTGAAAAATATAATAACAGCTTATACAACAAAAATTCTTGGAAAAAATTCAATAGGTCAATGGAAAATAATTTCCAGTGTGTAAATGTTTTGATACAACACATACTGAAACAATTGTAAAAACTTATTAAAACACATTTCTTTCAAGAATTTCAGAGATTCAAGCAGAACTTCTTATAACTGCCGGAAGTAGCACATTCCACGGCATACCTTTGACTCAGGATGACATGCAAATGACTGTCACATCTCTGAGTAAAATAACGTTCATATTGTATACATGGTGATTTATTAACAAGAGTCTAGCAGTCAAAGAACGAGAAGCCCCGAAGTTGCACGATTGCATCAACACACTCTTCGGCGTTTTTAAGGGACTACCTCCTTCGCCCCTTTTTACCTCGAAAAAAAACTCCATGTCGCTCTAACAAACCCCTGCGAAAAACTCTCCCTCTGCGCGAAAATCTGCTCCTAAGAAATGGCTTCTCGTCGTAACGGATACATTTTTCTAAAAATATTTCTAATATTACTAAATAAAACTAGATTCTTATATTATATAAAAATAGATTACTGAAAATATATTTATTTATTCAACACGCGTGAGTAAATTTCGGGGCCCTGCATAGTTTCTGGACCAATAGGAACGCGGTAGCGATTTGTATATATGAAAACAGCATCGCAATTCAGCGAAAATCAGGGCCATCTTGTGTGCATCGAGGGCGGTGGGTACGTCAATCAATGAAGTGATTTATTCAAATTGGTCGATAATTTTATTTATTGAAGTGATTTATTATTTTTCCCTCTTTATCAGGGCCCCGATTACATATTACTCGTGCTAGTTGAATAAAGTATTATGTGCGACCATTTATCGAAAGAGAATATTCCACTCGCGTGATACCGCACTCGCTACGCTCGTGCGGCCAATTTCACGCTCATGGAATCTTCTCCTTCTCTCACTAGTCGCACAATATACTATTATTCTTTTCAGTTAAGTGATATAATGATTTAATTAGTTAGTTGTTTATTTTTGTTTACTTATTCAATAATTTTCTACGAATTTATTATTAATTTATTATTTCCTTAATAAATTCATATTCGCCATTAAAATACTTCAAAATCTCAAATCCCCATACCACTACGGCATATTTAATAATAATAATTAAAAGAATTCAGCAACTTATGAGCTTATTTCGATACAAATCATAAATATGTAATCACCACTATGAACAAAAGTCAATCCTCCTTGGTCAACTGTAATCTTATTTGAGTTTGAATGTTTACACATTTCTTGAGAGTACCTAATAATCATGACAATGTAGAAGTCAAGTTTCACGCTGACTAACTACAAAAGATGAAGATGAAATGATGATGAACGGATTGGGGAGTGCCTTTGTCTCATCAAAAACGGTTTAGCTATTTTCAAATATTGTCGATACATACAGACAGACAAAAATTCTAGAAACATGTGTTCTCGTCTAGTAATCATCTAACGTGCCCGAAAAGCCCGTGGAGAACAAAAACAAAACAAAAATATCAAAATGAGGTTCATTTCTATACATTTGTTTTAATTGGTGAATAGTAAATTGTATGTCATTAAGATTTCGTGTAAGTGCGTTCGTTTCTATACTCACTGTATATATGTACAGGAGGTTTTTGTTTCATGTGACCACGGCTCATTAATGTACAAACAAAACACTGACAACGATGACGACATAGAGTAACAAACGCCAGTTTACCCGTCATTTAACACATCCTATCACCGTACCTCTTCGGTCTATCTATTCGACCTATTCTGTCTCTTTCACTCCACCGCTTATTATATATTTCTTTGATACGTTTCACTATTTAGATTGGGGTGGTTAACTTAAATAGGATATAAATTTAATAATAATAATATTGTTGCAAATTTTGTTGTTACTTTCACGTCTAAGTTATTAGTCTCAGAGCCAACCGTCGGATTTCCAATGTATCGAATGCAGAGACAAATTTGTCTGCGAGAATTAATGGTAGGTACAAGAGCTATTTAACATGTTTGGATAGGTATTTCAGAATAAAAACGAAGACCTGGCCTAAGGGTAGTTGGGTCTAGCCAAGCCTTGAATTTTTAATTTTGCGAAATTTTGTTTTAAGTCCTTGAGGTATTTTGAAAATTTAATAGGTAGGTACCTTCAAATTTAGTATTTAATAAAATAAAAAAATATATATAAGCCGGACCATTTAGTCGGATCTAAATGTCTGCCAGGCGGTTATAGAACTGTATTATACGTGAGTGCGAGTAGGTTGAGGTGTGAGAGAGAGCCTATAACGCACCGCGGCACGCTTTAACTTAGCCCATATACGCTCTCTCTCACGATTCAATGCACCCGTAGCGTTTTACTCGCTCTCACGTATAATAGACAGTTTTGTAACATATTTAGACCCGACTTATTTATTGCACATACCGCTAAACTAGCGGTATGTGCTTTATTATCGCTTTGTGCGTCAGAGCTGACTTTCGTTCATATAAGAAGTTATATCAAAGTTAATTTCACACGAAATCCATTCAAATTGAAGCTTTTTGAAAAGAGGAGATTCTAATCTATACAATAGAACCATTTTTAAATCAATTTGAGTTCATAAATACTATTAAAATTGTAATTGAAAATCACAAACAGCAGTTGTCGGTTGGTCTGTACGTATGTACGTACGTATGTACGTACGTACGTATGTACGTCACGACTCTACAGATCGCAATTTTGGTCGGATTGCCTTGGGTTATATTTTATTCACTTTGTTTACTATCAGACCAGAACCCTATTTAAATTCACTAAAATGTGTTCAGTAGTTTAATTTTTATAAACAGTTTTATTTTTTATTATTTTTGACAGCTAAAAGTTTAAAAACAATTTGTAAATAAAGTGTAATCCATAAAACAAGTGCTACACTTGTATACCGTGATAACACCACTATCGTATTAGGCCGCCGTGGCGCAATGGTTATGCCGTTGGATCTTCAAGGGCAAGGTCCTGGGTTCGATTCCTTACGAAACCATTGATATTTTTTTTCTTTTTTTTCTTTTTATTTTGTTTTATTTTATTCCACTTGATATTAATTATTATATTATATTATGTATAGTTCTTAATTTTTTTTATTTTTGCAAACTTAAAAAAAAATTTTTTTCAATTTCTTTCTTTAAATTTTTAAATCTTTTTAAATTTATTAAAAATATTTTTTAATTGTTATTTTTTTATCATACAGTGGAAAACTTGCGGGATGTGCACTTTTGGTTTTGCCAACTATTTTTTTTTATTTTATTAATTATACTAAATTCGGAGATATTAAAATTTAAAAATGTCTTAAGGACCTTCTTTGTAAATAAAATTTTGTGAATGGCACCAATTTAGGTCAGAATTTACTTTTCAAAATTTTACAATATTCTTTCATTTTGAGGCTCCCCTAATCAAAGAAACATATTTTTCGAAAAAGTCTGTGCGTCTGTGAGTTACAGGTCAAACGGATGAGCAGATTGAAACCAAATTTCGGGATGGCGTTTGATAATAATAATAAAAATAATAACAATTATAATAATATATTTAATTAAAACTGACAATAAGTAATAGGTATATTATGTGTTTTACAATAGTTTAAACTATAAAATCATTTAGTTTATAAAATTCTTTGTTAATCAGTTCATTCCCTACGACTTCCTTGAAGCGAGGGAGGGACTCAATGTTCTTTTTTTTAGCTGGTAGATTATTATATAACTTTGAACACATAAGACTCTCATAAATGTAGAAACATGTAAGCGTCATAAGACCATATCTCGTAAATACCCCTCTGCATGAAAGTCTGCAAATATGAAGAACCCTAATGTTTTTGGGGAAAATCGGCGCATGCACAGAACAGATATTTGCTACAACTTTGTTTTATTATATAATAATAGTGTATTTTTCAGAACGGTTCATAATTTTATTAAGTTCTACAAAAATGTTTTGTTGAGAAGTTATTTTCCTACACTTATGCTTGGAAATATTTTGAAAATAAAAAAAATCAGTCATTCTTTTAATCTGTAGATCCATCAGAGATTTATTGGTTAGGTAGCTGACAAACGTATTTTGATTAATTTTCACATGACATGATAATATATTATGTAACTTTAATGCATTAGTGTCATACATTAAAGTTACGAGCATTTTATCTATAGGAATAATTTATAATGAAAAAAACATAATATTATGATACTTTACTTTGTATTGCTAATTCTGTACATTATCTCCTCTAAAGCAATTTATTTTCAAACACAGAATTATTATTATTATTATATACTAGCTGACCCGACAGACGTTGTCCTGTCTTCACGATGATTATTTAATTCGAATCGGTATAATTAATAAAACAATTTAATTGGAACATCTATCTATCTATCTATCTATTTTATTAATTGCTAGCTATTTTAAAATATACATGGGCGTATATGTGTGTATGTCGAGCACTCCGGCTGCGCCATCGTGCTCGAAAAAAAAATAGCGTAAAGTATTCGTGGATAACTAGTCTTTAAAACACTTGCTCTATTTCGAGAACTCCGGCTGCGCCGTCGTGCTCGAAAAAAAATAGCGTAAAGTATTCGTGGATAACTGGTCTTTAAAACACTTGCTCTATTTCGAGCACTCCGGCTGCGCCGTCGTGCTCGAAAAAGAATAGCGTAAAGTATTCGTGGATAACTGGTCTTTAAAACACTTGCTCTATTTCGAGGGTTCACTCCGGCTGCGCCGTCGTGCTCGAAAAAAAGCATTTGTTGTAAACGATATTCAGTTTTTTTACATCCTCGATCTAGATATAGGTATGGTTGTTAAGTTTTCTTAAATAAGGATTCTTAAATTTTCTCTTTTTCCGCGCAATTTTTTAAATTTTTTCTGTCATAAGAACCTTCTCCTGACAATAACAAACACAACAAAAAAAAATATTGAAATCGGTCCCGCCGTTCACGCGTGATGGCGTGACCAAGGGATATAGGGATTCATTTTTATATATATAGATTATGTAGGTAACCATGCAAACGAATAGCAATTAATATTTAATGCTAGGCGTTACCCGCGTCACTGCACGTGTTATTAGAAATTTTATTTTCTTTGTTATCTATACTATATGATCTACCTATATCAAATGTCAGTATGTTTGAAGTTGGAATGGTCTCGTCGCCCAATTGGCTGGACTCTTTTTTAATAAATTTTATTAATATTAATAGGGAGTGTCAAACTCTCACTTTGCACGTGGCGGCAAAAACTAGCGCCGGCCCTCTCTATATATAAACATTAAGCAAGTATTCATGTTGACGGGGCCGGAGTCTAATTTTCCCGGGCCGGAATAGTTAAATTCATTCGTCAACGGCAATAGCTAATAAATAATATGGGAAAACTGATCTGAATCTTATTTTATTCGATTTATGTATACTTCTAATAGGCCCCACTCACGATCAAACTTTATGCCACAGTTCAGTGTTCAAACTTATAGTTCAGTGAAGCATGATAATGTGTGGGACAAATAAACACTGAAGTCAGGCATGAACTCATCAAATGCATCTTGATTTTTGAATGACTTTTAGTTTAGTGTTCAAGTAAACTGCTGTGTGTGTGGGTTTTTTTCAGTTCAGCTTTTCAGTTCTGTGTTTTGTACAACCAGAAGCCAAAAATCTCAATGTTTCTGCAAGTCTTTCTTGTACAGAAATAGATTTTCGCATATTTGTGTCCTGGTTCTTAATAAATAGGGTAACTAATTTCAGTAAATAATTGTAAGTTAATTAATCCACTCGTAAATAATTATTCCAATGAAGCGGTTCAAGATGTAATTCATTAATCAAATAAACATGACTTCTTGAATCACGCATTTCTAACAAATTTTTCACCCATATTCTTCTTTTTTTTCTTATTTCTCTGTTTTAAATACAATCCCATAGCTATGAACAGCCATTCCTCACCATTTAAAAAAACTTTTTAACAAAAAAATTAAACCGCCGAAAAACTGAAAAGCAAAAAATAATAAATCTTTTTATTTAACTAAGTTCTATCTAAGTATTTGAACGTATGTGACAGTCTAGTATATCTAAGTAATTTTGAGTCGGCGTCAACAATCCTTCGCCGAAAATCTCTGAGCGTTCACGAAGTTAATGTCAGCGACAGAGCAACCCGAACGAGCACACACTGAGGGCACACGTCTTTGCGAGTGATCGTGTGGAGAGCGCATGTTTGGAATGTTAATGTTTATCGCTGGAGATTTCACGTATCATTGTTAATTTGATTTGTTTATTTCTTTTAGTGATCTTTGTTCATTGATTGTTTGACGCCGACTCAAAATTACTTAGATATACTAGACTGTCACATACGTTCAACTACTTAGATAGAACTTAGTTAAATAAAAAGATTTATTATTTTTTGCTTTTCAGTTTTTCGGCGGTTTATTTTTTTTGTTAAAAAGTTTTTATTTTATAATTTTTTGTGGCTATATAATTTATAATTGTAATACACAACTCAGCATGAAAATCTGTGAGTGAACAATAAATCACCCCTATTTTCCCATCCTTAGGGTAGGATTTTTTTTCCAAATATATGAGACCAACCTCGAGGTATACCCTATCCAATAAAAAAATAATTATCAAAATCGGACTACTCTGTAAAAAGTTATGCATAGTCATACATTACAATCTGTGAGTGAACAATCAATAATCCCGTTTTCCTACCCTTAGGGTTGAAATTTTTTTTCCAAATTTATATGGGACTAGCTTCGGGGTATACCCTTTCCAATAAAAAAAGAATTATCAAAATTGGACTACTCGGTAAAAAGTTATGTGTGGTCATACATTACAATCAGTGAGTGAACAATCAATTATCCCCTGTTTTCCTACCCTTAGGGTTGGAATTTTTTTACCAAATTTATATGGGACCAACTTCGGGGTATAACCTTTCAAACAAAAAAAAAAATTATCAAAATCGGACTGCTCTGTAAAAAGTTATGCGTGGTCATACATAAATAAAAAAAAAAAAAAAAAATAAAAAAAAAATATACGCGTCGACTTGAGAACCTCCTCCGTTTTTGTTTTTCGTCGGTTAATAACTCGTTTAGTTCTTATTAATTATCTATAGTATAATATTATAGTATGTATATAATATATATTTACTCGACGAGTGTATGCTAACAACTGAACCAAACTGAACACAAAAAATTTATAAAAATGAGCAGTTTGCATGAACTGTGTGTGATACCAGTCAGTCTTTCGATTAATCGGTCCAACTTCACTGAACACTGAACTGTGGCATGAAGTTTGATCGTGAGTGGGGCCTATTACACCTCTCTTAAGTTCATTTGCTTTAGACTTTAACATTTTTCATTATTTTATAGTAATTTTTGCACCTTGGCTCATTTACTCTTAAGTATAAAATTAAATTTTAAACATTAATTTCTTAGACATTAAGAAGATGATCGATCTGAATTCTTTAGAGTCAACGTTTAACATATTCATTGTTCACTGATTCACATTTTAGATCGATGGTAACACTTTAAAAAATGGTCCCGAAACTCCTTAAGAAAGAAAAAGTCACTATATCTTGACTTTTTTAGTTATATTTGCGAACACATTTTATCAGACTATATTTAAAAAAATATATATAAATGTAAAACTGACTCTGAATGATTTACCAATGCACTCATTAGTTCCCCTGTCAGTCAATGTTGGGATGCGTTCAGATTTTATTAGCCTTTTTAAAACATAATGTACCAGTGCACTTACAGCCTTTTAGCACTGATTGACGTGGCGTCACATTATATAATAATATGTAGCTAACCTCACATAGGTATAACAAACTAACATGAAGTGGAGTATTACGTCATTTGCATAGATAGTTCCAGTGTGCCTTCAAACAAAGAGATTTTTTCATCTACCTAATTTTTAAAATTTTGAAACGTGCTTAGTTTAAATAATTAATGCTACATTTTCAAATATTCAATTGCTTAATACAGAAGTCGTGTAAATTAACTGTATATTTAGAGCAGCCATACTCAAAGTGTGCTCCGCGAAACCCTAGGTTTCCGCGAAACTGTTGTGGTGGCTCCGCAAGAATTTAGAAGAATATTAAAAACACCTCTCTCTCTGTTTGAGGCGGTGTGCACGAGGCGCAGTCAAACTTAGTCGCTACCACAATACAAATTATTATTGTACTATGCCGCCGCCATCAGTATCTACTTGTGTGCGCGCAGTCCCTTTGATAAAAGCCGCCCCTGAGAGTAGGTGCTATAGTTATGAACAAAACATAAAGTCGAGAATTGTTTGCACTGTCAATTTGTATTACTATTTTTATTTCGGATTATAATAATATTAATAAGTAACTGTTACATTGTACTCGTATTATGCTTATTAATAAAGAATGCACATACAGATATTTTTATTTTATTGTAGGGTTCCGTTAAGTATTTCGCTTCCCAAAAGGGTTCCGTCACCAAAAAAGTTTGAGAGCCGCTGATTTAGAGAAAAGCAATGCATCCTGTCCGTGCGGTGGAAGTACGGGTAAAATGGTGGAAGGGACGGAATTATATTTTTTGTTATGTATAATGTAACAGAACTATTCTTGTTCGTGATGGAAAATGTTTATTTACAAAACAAACGTTTAACAAAAACAAATAAACAAACAAACTAAAGAACTTCTCTTCAACGCAACAGAAACGAAATCACAAATTCTTACTAATAAAATAAAAGAATAAATAATAAAGAATATAATGTCACTATATTTATGCACACAAAATATTTACTACACAGGCACACACCAAAATTTATTATTTAACTATATACAAGAAATTATTTTTGTTAAACCAACTTTATATAATTGAAATCGGTGGTGGTATACCGCACTCCATACTAGTTATTACACAGTTCATTTATCTATTTAACTCAGCAGTTACCTCAGTACTGTTTACGTGTAACAATACTAATATTAAAAAGAAAGAGTACAAAAGTTGTGAGTTTGTAAACGTGTGTATGCGTAGGGTTATTTCCGAAACTACTCTTCTGATTTCAATTTTTTTTATCAATATTTAGAATGGACCCTCAGGATGGACAAAGGCTATATTATATTACAGCATTAAAATAAAGCGCTTTTTGTGGGGATCAATTTTGCAAGGTAAGTCGACGTAAAAATAGTGACAATCTACAAATTCGTGCAACGCTGGATCGGGCCGCTAGTAATCTTTGCTTATAAAGAGAAAAGAGAAAGGGCTAATTCTGTGTTTGTGTGTATGTGAGTCCAAAATAAAGTTTTAAACAACAAAATATAGGCATATTCATATTTTAAAAGAGGTACCTAGGTGTTAACAAGATTGAAGAGTTTTCTTTCCTTAATTATTTTGTACAATCTACTATCTGTTACCCGCGACTTCACACGGGATTGGGATAAAATACGGCAGTGACCACAGTACTGTAATAAAGTTTTGCCTCACAGGGCTGCGCCTCGCTCAACAGCAACTACAGTATTGCAGTACCACTTTAAAACACAATATTTAGACACTGATTTTTTTGTCAAAAACCTTTACGAACGCAAGCACAGCAACTCATCAAAGTTTCATCATCATTAGATGATTGGTATAGGAACGCATAGGTCCCAAACAAACAGACGACATATAAAAATAATTTTTTATAAATTAGATTATAATTAACACTGCTGGCATATTTTGTAGCTATTGTTTCTAGGTATAAATACGGTCTTAAAATTAATGCAAATTGATACTGTAAAATTTACAGTAAAATAATGTTTAATATATTAAACATTAATTTTAAAACTTTAAATTAATGTTTAATATATTAAACATTAATTTTACTGTAAAAGTGAAAAAAGTTGTTCGCTAAAAGTATAAATTTTTCATTGTTAGGATTTTTTTTACTGTAAAAGTAAAAAAAAAGTTGTTTTATTTGCCTCAATCAGTTTTTCATAAACATAAAGCTGTTTCAATTAAATTAAGGCCTCTTCAGACGATGCAGGATTTCGTACTCGTTAGCTTGCTTAAAGTTTTGCAGGCTGCCATGCATGGTATCCTGCTTGGTGGTTGATAGGGAGCACTGCTAGTTTCACTTCACACGCAGCTTGCTTGTTTGCTCGCTGGTTTGCTAGGTTGACACTTGACAGTTATATTTGAATTTTAAATATGGATTAATGGTTGTGCAAAAAATAATTCGTCACAAACGAATTGCTACTATGACTTTAATAATGATTGAAAAGCTTCGGAAGAGAAGAGAAAAATCAAAGAAAAAACTTATTTCCCGTCGAGAACATTTGCATTTTGATTTTACAACTTTTGGCCCCATCGTTGTTCACTTGAAAGCTTTTTCAAACAACATCATATTTAACGAATGTCAAACGATATCACGTGATAAAATACGACTCCATTGGTCAAATTCTCAAACTAGCAGGAAGCGCTGCATGAAAAATAGCACTGAACCTATCACCAATATATAGCAAGATAGCGAGCAGCGGACCAATCAGTGACATCACATCCAACAGCGTAAGGTGCAAAGCTGCCTGCAAGACTCCAAGCAAGCTAGAGAGCAGGAAATCCTGCATCGTGTGAAGGGGCTTTTACTCTAACATCAGATCTCATAAGAATATCAACTATAAAAATAAAAATTTTAAACATTAGATTGAATCATAACTTATAGTTTCATTTCCGCACAAGAACGTAAGGTTTAAATATACAGTTATGCATTTAAAAATTTTAAGATATGATATAAATTGGCATGCAATTCTCTAGGTTTAATAATAATAATAATGCGTTTAACGTCCGTTTCTCGACTTTTATGTCATAACAGACACCATTTGCACCATTACTATTTTCTATCTATCACACTTCCCGTTATTTTATACATTATTTCGACTTGAACTAATTAATAGCAATGAGCGAATGAAAGAATTTTAGAACATTAGGATAAGGTAGGCAAATTTTGAACACGGCAGTTTGACAGGTAATCAGCCATGGATTGAATAAGGAACCATCTCGATATTTATCTGGAATTATTGAGGTAAACCATAGAAAAACACAACAAGATGACCGGTACAGGAATTACCGTTTCTCGGCGAGAGGCAGCAGGAAAAAGTCCCAGCCACATCTGCCCCCACCGGGATTCGAACCCGGTACCTCCCGAATGCGAGTCTAGTGTTCTCACCGTTACGCCACCCCGCTCGGTTAATAAAAAAGTATAAATTATATTATAAAGAATTATATTAAATTTTAATAATATTACTAAATCTTTGATATTTTATGTAATATATAACGCATATTTAGTAGTGTATGGCTTTTTGAAATAATATAATAAGTATATTTTTTCCTGAAATGTCAATGACAAGATATTTCTTCAAAGGAATTCTGTGATATCTTTACCTACTTAGTCAGGATGCAGTAACTGTTCTTTGGTAAAAATTCCGAACACCTCATTTCACTTTTAAACGGTTCAATTACAAACGTGGCATTTCGTAATAACCCCGCGGTCGTTATGTTTGACAAGGCTTTGAATTCATTTTCCCGAAAGATAAACATGGCACGTACATTAAGTACCTATATTTAATATCAACAGTTTGAAATGCTACGATGTCATTTAGCAAAACCACACAATAAACATATTGTATATCTATATAGTATATAAACGAGTTTCGCTCAACGGTGAAGCTTATTTTCATTCTTTAAAACAAATAATGCATAGAAATGTTTTCTTAAAAATTTATGATCATGGGTTACCTATCTTTTTTCTCTAATCTATTCACTTTTTCATTATTCGTAGATGTGCAAAGAATATTTAGTAATTATACTACCTATTCGGCAACGTTTTTACTATTTATCCGAATACCGAATATTTTTTCTCTATAAACCAGACGGCCGATAATGGGTTTTCATCGTCGTTTGTGCAATAAAAACTAGATATTATTCTTCTCTTACGATGTAACCTAAAAATGGCACAAAACTTTGACCATTCGAATCCGTAGATTTATCAGAACAATAAAAGTAAAAGGATGCTACAGAAAACTGTAGAAACTTTAGGGAACAAGTTCAATTGCATTTGTTTTTAAACAGTTCTTTAATGTCTGTATTTATCAAATTGGGTTTGAAATACACATTAGTTCAAGTGGAAAATAAACATTTCATATTATTATTGATTGGCGGCTATTCCAACCATTTTTATATTTAAAACCATCGATTTGTGCAATTTGATTATTGATAAAATTATTTTCTCTAGAAAAAAGAGAATTATTAAGAAAACATCAGTCTCACTTAAATATTTAAAAAGATTCCTGAAATTTTGTAATCATTTTTGAATTCGATTAATTTTTTTTAATATTTTGAATTCATATTTTTTTGTTTAAACCTTAAACTAAAAAATGTGGTTTATTCTAGTCATAAAAAATACATATTAAATTTAAAAAATCTGTAGGCCATGTGTTGAGAACCCCTGACATACGCAAACAGTTTTATCAAAATCGGTGCATCTGACATAGAATTATGTTTAGGCATGCATAAATAACGATCCAATTTTGACCCTTTTCCACAATTCCACGTTTCTATAATCATGATCCTAAATTATTGAAAATTACTTTTTTCCTTTTTTCTACACTGCAATGAAATCTTGTCTGTGAAAAGTTTTTTTCTAATTTTTTATTTTCAAATTTTTAGTTCCGTCTTAATATCTATGCATTTCTCATAATGAAAGAAAATGATATTCCGCCATCTTGGCGCATCTGGTTTATCGTTTTCTACTCGTCAAACCCTTTCATTTGATATACATGCCAAAGGAGTTGCAAAAAAACAAACAATCCGCCATCTTGGGGCGTCCGCCATTTTGGATGTAAAACGATATTAGAAATACTTTATTGCACTATTACCGGACATACAACATATGAAATTTCTATAGTTCAATTACTCGAAATTTTGATTGCAAGATTTGACCCAAACTGGCTGACTGTCAAACAAATGAAATTGAATAAAAGCTTGTAAAAAATTTACCAAAAATCTGAAATCCAACACCCATTTTTCTTTATGATCATAAATTTTGTTGTTATTTTATTTTTTGAAAATAATGGTACAAATTGCACGTTTGCTTCGTCAACGTTACACATGTGTGTCTGGAGTATAGTCTATAGTTCTAGCAGGTCGCGAGTTCGTCACCCGTGCGCGTAGTTTGAGGGATTATCACGCCCCTCATCTTGTGTGCAATTCATGTAGGTCGCGGTGTGTATATCTTGTTGTTACGTTGAAAACGTGTTATATAGGATACAAACAAATTACACTGGCGTAGCTAAGAAATTCACAACGACCAGAGTTTAGAATTGGAGAATATTTTATATCAGGGATATCTTAGATACTCTTTAAATGGATCTTTTATGGTGATGGTCAGTTCACGACGGGATGAAACAAAAAATTCCAGCCAATCAGGCGACGGCACAATTCCAACTTCAAAATGTTGATATCTATAACTTTACTTTTATATATACTAATATTATAAAGAGAGAGAGCAAATTTTGTGAGTTTGTGTGTATGTGGAAGGTAATCTCCGGAACCACTGCACCTATTTGAAATATTCTTTCATCGTTTGAAAAGTACAATACTCCTGACCAACATAGGCTATATATTATGTATATTATGTATAAATTAGCTAAAGTTATGATGATATTCGTCAACTAAGTCGGAAAAAATCGAGCCTCTTAAGAGCTTCTACGACGTCCGCTGCGTGAATAGTTAAAGTTACACGAAAATAATGTATGGCTAAATTGTTCCTCTTGAAAACTTCAAAAAAAAGTCCACGACAACATATATATCTATCTTCTAAAAATAAATCACAAAAACCATTTTTATCTTTCAAAATTGATAAAAAATAATGAACTATTTACTAAGCTGTTTTAACCGATATAGTGTTAATCTATATTTAAATTTTGTTTATTATTTTAAGTATTTAATTTAGAACATTATTTGACAAAATAATTCTGGTAGCGGTCGGCAGTGCCGGGGATGTCAGCTTGGGAGAGGCTCAGGTATTCGAAGGGGGAACCTATAACAAAATAAATTATGTATAACAAGCAGGCCCTGGAAAAATAATGCACATTATAAACGTCAAAATAATCATCTACGGTTACGTAGACAAAACAGTCAAGAAGTTTTATTTCTATTATATGGTCAACACATAAATACTAGTTTGTTTTTGACGTGAAAACATCTATTCGCTCGTGAAGTACAATGATAACCGGTCGAACTTGCTTGTTTATGTTTTATTTTTATTTATTTAAATTAAATTCCAAAACAGTAATGATACATAGGTACCTACATTGTTTCTTTTTTTAATAAATTTTAAAGTTGGAAAAATTCTGCCTAACTTGGCTGAAGCTAGTGCTAGGGCAGGAGTATGTGTTTAAGACGTGTAAAAAATAAAAATAAATAAATAAATAAGAAATATAAAACATAGAGATTAAAAATGATAAAGGATACAATTATATGAGGATATTACAAACAACATTTAAACCATCTTCACCTATTGCTCAAAGCCATTCTGAGACCTTTTTTTAAATTTATTTTTTAGTATTTATAATTGTCTTTAAGTTTAATTCGTTATACAACCTGGGGCTAGGAAAACCAAGTGTCTTTATCCAAAAGCTTTTGACATTTTAGGGGCAATGTTGGGGTTTATTGGCTGGCATTCTGGTTGAGTAAGGATGTGGAGTAGTGCTGGTGGAATATGGATAGAATTATTGTTCCCATGTATATTTGTTACAAAATACTGTCAGATTTGAATCGCTAGACTAATAAAATAAAATTAAATTTTCATTTACTCATATGTAAGAAGTTACACTTAAAAAAAATGTTTCTTGATGCAATCTGTCACGCCACTGCAACTGTTGAAGACGAAGTGTAGGAGGTATGCATCACACAACACATCATGTAGCTGGAGGTATGTGCCTTGGTTGTTACGTAATGGATTACATGAATTCGGTATTTTGTATATCCGCTCAACTACAAACCTGGTTCGTATAACGATAACCAAACTACACGTCCTGAACAATCTATATGTTATTACATAGCTATATATATGATAATAGTACCGGCTAAACTACCTATAATCGTAATCAGTACTATTAAGTAATAATAAGTTATTTGAAAATTAAACTTCTTGTGACGGTTGTTAAAAAATGGAAGCGTAACGAAAAGTGAAACGCCTATATCCACTCACCACTCAGTGCGACATATTTTAGAGGGGAATATTGATAGCCCGCTGCCACTCATTACAAAGTAAATCGTCAGAAAAGTATTCCAGGTATGTTTCAGTTTTCGTTACGTTCTCATTCTTGTTATTTCTAGAATATTACATGTGTGGAATATACATAAATGAAATATTTACAAGGCAAGTAATAACAATAAATAAGAAACTTTATTTTATTTACAAAATTTGCATGTCAAAAAGTAGGTATATCGATATTTATTTTATTCGCGATAAACTAATAGTCACTAAATATCTCAGCTGTCGAGCGTCTTTACAATCCCTATACGTACAACAAAACAACAAACAAATCAAATTAATGAAACAAACTGTAACAAATGTTGCCAACTGCATTATACAGTCTATTGTTCAAAGTGAAATTTTACTTAATTTATTATATAGAAAAATATGTCCAAAGAATGGATTCCATAATTCAAAATTAGAAAAAAGTTATTGCAAACAAATACTCGAAAATAAATTATTACAAAGATACAGATAATATAATAATCTACGGAACATGTTCTAGAACTCTAGACAATTCGGGTTGGATTATTAGAACCAAATCGATATTGTTAGTTCTAGTTTGAATTAGTGATGTGCCGGATCGTTAAAAATGCATATCCGCGGATACGGATCTGAATACGGATATTTGGTTTCAAGATCCGCGGATACGGATACGGATACGGATCATAACTTTCTTAGAGTACGTGGCGGTAAATATTGCACATCGACCTTTGGAAAGAGGCTATCTGTTATGGGAAAAAGTTATTGACTTCTTTAAGAGTTAACTCTCATAACAGATTGTCTCTTTCCAAAGATCGATGTGCAATATCTCATTATAAAGATAGTTTTTAGTGTATTTGCCATAAGGCACTTACACTATTGGCGTCGGTGGGATGGCGGGACCTAGGGGTCGGACCAAAATTTCTCGACGTTTCATAAGTTTCTAAGAAGTTTGGCACCATTTTTGGAAATGTTTATATATATATATGTATATATATATATATATATATATATATTTATATATATATATATATATATATATGTGTGACCACGATAACTCTCGACAGACTTAATCGATTTAAACGAAATTTGGTCCACATGTTGGAATACATCATCGCAAGAAGCCTATTTAAAATGGGCCCGATCGGGCCATTTTAAGGGGGGTATTTAGGGGTTGAAAAATGTTTTTGGGCCCAAAAATACGGAAAAAATTTTCAGAATCACTTCAAATTTGAAATTTACCCCTTTAGTAATTATTGAAATGTGCTGCTAAAATTTAAATAAAATCGGCCCGACAGGACCGGACTTACAAATTTTATGAAAACGCAAGTTTACTGATATGGATTTACATACTGAAGGGTGTATATAATTTGATACAGATGTTGAATTGGTATGTAGTATTGAAATTAAGTAAAAAAATGTTGTTTTAAGGGGTGTATTAGAGGGTAATTTTTTTTATTTTGTCCAAAAACAAAGTTAAGTTCATAGAATAGAGCCACACTGCTTATAAAAGCAAATACACTATATTGTCGGCAGGGTTTCGCACTGCGACCCGAGTTTTTTATTAGTACCTTTGAGTTATGTACTATTGGTATGGTACTCACTACGATAAATTTTTGCAATATAAAGGTGCCACATACGATTTTAAAGGCCCCCATACACCTCGTTCTTTTTTGGCAGTTTTAACCGCCGGGTAAAACTGTACGGTTAAACACGAACAACGGCCATCCCCATACACCTCGTTCTTTTATGGCAGTTTTAACCGCACGGGTAAAACTGTACGGTTAATTAAACACGAACAACGGCCATATCCACACAGAGGCGTTGTTTCGTTCAGTTTTTCTGAAGTCGTGGCATCATTAATACGATCTGCTTTGATGGATCCTACGACAACGTTAGCAGTTGCAGCCGCAGTGGCTATAAAATTAAAATTTTCAAAAAGAAAACGTTCAAAATGGACTAAAGAATGGTTACTTAAACGCAGGCAATTTTCACACGTAAATCTTCTAAATGAATTACGACTAGAACCAGGAGATTGGTTTAATTTTCGATACAATTGTATGAATTGAACGAGCTGAAACTTGAACCTGGGGATTGGTTCAATTACCTGAGAATGGACGAACATACTTATTTTGAGTTATTATTAAAATATAAATCAATACTCAAACTATTTACAATCATTTAATTAATATGACTGATTTGCTGTACGTCGCACCACTGAATAAACACGTCGATTCTTATCGGAAAGCGCCACACATTACGATTTGAAACGACAACCAGCAAACACGTCGTGTTTAAAATCAAGATTCGGCAGATAAAAAAACTGCCGTGTTTCATCGACAGTTTTTGCCCATACACTTCGGTTTTGACCGACGTGTTTTATCGTGACGATGAAAACTGCCAAAAAAGAACGAGGTGTATGGGGGCCTTAAGAAATAAAAAATAATCTGAATGGAATTTAACAGTTTTTCATTATTACCTAATCACCTATATATATATATAAAATTTCATCTATGAATTGAAAATTAATAAGGTAAAAGATCCGTAAAAGATCCGCCATAAAACTAACGGATACGGATACGGATCTTATTTCTCCCTCGGAGCTCCGCGGATACGGATACGGATATCCGGCACATCATTAGTTTGAATGGAATAGAATAGAATAATTTTATTGGATACAGTAGTTAAAATACAAATTAAGTTAACAATCAGAATATACCTGTAATATTGTAAGGCTCAGTTCCTGCAAGATACGCTTTTAATTGATTATCTTTAAGACATTTTATTTCAGGTAGTAAAAAATTAAATATTTTTGGTTTTGCATATTATTATTTTGTGCTTAAGACTACCTAATCTATGTGTTTCGGGTATTATATTTGACTCTTTAGCACTAAAAGAGTCATAACTCTTCCGTAAAAAAGTTAAGAGTTCATAGAATTAAATTCTATATTAGGTTATAAATTCGTTGTTTTTAAAAATTGAACGACATTTGGTCAACAGAATCGTTTTCCAGCAAATGGATTTCTTCCGAAAATCCGTCTCGAGATGTTTTAAGGAGATAATTAGTTTTGAGAGTACTCTAAATATGGAATTGCTATAGAACCAACCTCGAAGATTCTTAGAATTTGAGCAACAAACACGCAGTCCTAATTTTATGAGGACTTCTGTAATGTCAACAGACGGTTTAGAACTGACAGAACCAATTCAGAACCGTCAGAACCGCACACTTAATATGATTGTGAGACGGAAATAAGGCTTAACATCTCTTTCACTTGTTTCACAGTTGTCACGAACAATTCTTTTAACTCGATTTGAAGGTTTTTAGTCTGAGGCTCATCGGTGACAGTTAATTTATTTTTATACAATGCGTAAAAATATCCTCCGTAAAGGATAAATAATCAAATTTGTCGACAATCGTTAATCTCTTCTAATATATAAGCGAGAAAACAAATAATGTTATTATTTTCTGTTCAGACGAAATGAAGCCACAACGAAATATTTCCATTATTTTTAGATATTCATAAGGTTGAAAAACGGTAAACCATTTTCAATATTTTCATGAATAAATAATATGACTTGATGCACATAATCAAAAGATATGTTTTCCGCTGCCGTACTGATATTGTTTTGTTATGGAAACAGAGGAGCATCCATAATAATGATAATAATAAACAGTGTTGCACTCTGCTTATGTATATAAAGCTTTTTTAAGATAATAAAAACAAACATATTATCGCGGATCTTTTGTTATTGTTTCCGTTTATTTCCGTACTTTTAAGGTTATAATTTATCCACGAGGTCTTTGAAAACGTTAAATATCGCATATTCATGTTAAAAACGCTGGAGGGCAATCGAATATATTTAATTAAAAAAAAAAAACATAAAAGAAACACGGACTGCTGTTGTTATCAAATTTAAAATGCATTAATATTTTTTTCCGATCAAAGCAACATTAAGCAAGATGCAAAATGAATCAGCACGAAATAATCGTGCACAAAAAACATTCACTACAAAAATGGATACTGTGGGAAATTTACCTATTTCGAACCGCTGTATACTACAACTGACCTGGCGATGACATCAAATCTAATGAATTACTATTACGCAATACATTATAAATTCGTAGCTATTTTTGTAAAAGGCTATCAGAACTTATTGAAATGTGAACGTGATCGGTTATTGTAATAAATATTGTAATCGTTTTATTTGAGAATTGTGTTAATCATTTTACGTTATTTTGAAATTTCCTACAATACCTACTTGTATGTGGTTAAATAGAAATTTATACCTATATAGCATGCATCGGGCTGACCAATTGTATCGTAAAGGTGAAAACCCGCCGTAACGAAGTTGATAGCTCCAGAAACGTGTTGTCTAGTATCTAATTAATTTTTTATTTGCTCGTAGTAAAATAATAGTTTATGTATCAAGTTTGAAATGCTTTATTTTATGTACGAGTGTGCGAGCGATTGGAGTTTTAACTGTCACGTGCGTATTTTTTGTACGTAACTCCTATAATATAACTAATTTTCCCTTCATAATAAGTATATATATTTATATATCTATATGACAGTTCAGTTCTTGCTATAATAATAATAATAATAATAACAGTAACAATAATAATAATAATAAATAGAATCGATTCGACTAATTTTCAGACACAATTAATTAATGTCCAATTAATGTTTTGATCCGGATTTGTTCTTCTTTAGAATATAAAAATTAATCGAAACGTTAATTAGATATGAATTAATTGTGTCTGAAAATTTGTCGAAAATTCTATTTATTGAATAATATAACCAGACGTTAATCAAAGATTTGAATAATAATAATAATAATGCAGTTAGAACCACATAGTGTTAAAAGTTATCATACAAATACCTACAAAATTTATAATAGATATATAATTAAAATACTACGATTTAACTTATCTGTAGTTAAAATTAATCGACTTAATAAAAGGTTTCACTTGTCATATAAATCTTGATTGCTTTTTTGAAATTTCTTATTTGCAAGTTGCGAACCGAGCAAGGTAGCTCATTGTACAATTTTACGCATAGCTAGTTAGGTCCGAATATACTTTTAGCGCATCTGACTTTTTGGTAAACAAATATCCTTTTTGTTTCTTGTATCGTGGCTATGCGTATGGTTTTTGAACTTTTCACTGTTCTCTCTTTTGAAAACTAAACCATAGTAAATAGTAAAAAAAAATATAGTAAACAGTTAATTAGTAGTAAATAGTTAACATTTTTAGCCTATAGCCGGCACCAAAATTAAACGGATTGCTTTATTTGAATCAAAAATAATTTTGGCACAGGAGTTGTGTTTCCCCAAATCTCAATTCAGTATATCAATTTAGAGCGGAACCAAAAAGGATAAACTGATATTAAGTTTCTACTTAAAAAACAATTTCTTTGTTTTCGTAAGGGAAACACAGTTCTGGATATGCTCTTTGCTAGGTCATCCAAATGTACCTTCCATGACACATGAGAACCAATAAGGAAACCCAATCATTTATCACTGCAGATATCATTTGCATTTCTTTTCGGGAACATTTTTATTTTTTGTGTTTTCCTTCATTAATTACAAAACATGCTGGCAGTGAATCCCTTCATTGTTTTCGGTAGTGCTCTCTCTGAGTGTAATGGTAAAGTAACATTATCAGTAGCATCCATAATCATGGTGGAATCATCAATAACGTTAAATGGTCCCAGCACTGAACACTGGGGAACTCCATCTCCAACTATTTTTAGACTATATTTATTTTCTTTATTTTCTACATATTGATATCTATTATCGAAGTATGAGGAAACCTGCTCTAGCTCCAGTGAATTGCCTCTGACACCATAATATTCAAGTTTGTTTAATCGAATTTATGTGACACACAATCAAAAGCTTTGCTAAGGTCTACTGCCACAGCTTAAATACTAATTCGTAATTGTTATTATCAAAAATGTCTTTAACAATTTGAATTTTTGTTGAACGGTTCGGTCCAAAACCGTATTGAGGATTATTGAAACATTCTTTTTTACCATTACAACCCACAAGTGGGGAATGGTAGATACTAATTTAGATCAAAAATAAATTTCAAAATTTTACAATATCTTTTCGTTTTGAGGTCTTCCGAATCCACAAAACATATTTTTGTAAAAACTCTGGGCGTCTGGTTGTCCGTTAATCTGTAAGCACGATACAGGTCAAACGGATGAACGGTGGATATTTGATATATAAATATGAAGAGCCCTATTGTTTTTGGAGAAAATACCGTTGTTTTTTATATAATAATAGTATCCTTTTCGTAACGGTTTAATATTTTTTTTATTTTTCCAAGAAAATTTTGTTCAAATTTTTTTTCTCTAAACTTTATAGTTCAGGAAATATTTTAAAAATAAAAAAAAATCCGCTATCTTTTGTTTTGCAGACCTGTCAGAAATAAACTAGTAAAGCATGCTTTGACTAATTTCTAGATGACGTGGTACATATTATGTAGGTAATCATGGCAACGAATAGCAAATATCATATGTAATACTAGCCATTACCCGAGTCACTTCACGCGATTTCAGAAATTTTATTCTCTTTATTATATTATATCAAATGTCAATATTTTTGAAGTTGAAATGGTCCCGTCGACAAATTGGTTGGAATTTTTTATATAGTATTGCTTTTAATATTTTTTAAAACAGTATTGGAATTTATTTGGATTGTTTACAAAGACAACTCTAGCGCCTACTTTGTCTTTTCTCGTTCTTATATAGATTTAAATAGCAACAGACAGAAAAATTACTATTGTATTGATAAAATCGCATTTCTTTCGTTTTACTTTGCACACTAGTGCAAAATGGATCATTTTACTACGGCTATACAAGCATGAAAAGCAGCTATTTAATAAATCAGGGGTCGTGTAAAAACATATTTTTATCTTCAAGTTCCTCATTGTAATTTAGACAGATGCTTATTCGTCACCAGACTTGCAATAGGTGGATGTAAATTTAAATTGGGCAGAGGAGCCAACAAATTTGTAAGACAATAATTTGTAGCGTTTCCCCAGTCGGTAACCAAATCCAACTACTAACTCGCAAGTTTTAAACGCTACATGACTGGTTTATGTTTGCTTATTTGCATTTTAAGCGCATCTGTTGTCTTACGTTTGGCATCACTGTATTTATTTTGGAAAACTTTTCTTTAAATTTCAATAAACTTTTCTCAAAGTATTTGCATTTTTAAACAGTTTGCAAATTAATTAGTTTTATTATCAATTTTGTATAATACGCAATAATTTTTTTTAATTATATCCTTAAATCCTTAAGGTAGTACGAGCACCAAGGCAACTTTAAATAAAAGGCTTGATTTTTTTTATATTTCGGTAGATGGATGATATGTTTTCATTGATTTCTCCAAAACTAGTCGGTGGAAATTAAAAAAAAAAACTATTTAAAGTTAAAACCTTAATAAATTATTGAAAACAAAACCCGTTATGCCCGACTAATTTAAAAGATATATTTTAATCTTTTTAATTAAATATCTTTTTAATTAGTCGGGCACAACGGGTTCTTTTTATCTTCAATAATGTATTAAGGTTTTAACTTTAATTAAAATAGTTTTTTTTTTAATTTCCACCGACTAGTTTTGGAGAAATTAATGAAAACATATCATCCATCTACCGTTTTACCATAAAGCCAATGTTAAATATGCCTACTTTTGAAGTTATATATTTATTTAAATAATCGGGTAACCCCCCCTAAAATTTTCAGAATTGGTTTAGACTTAGTTCAACTTCATATAAAAAAATGAAGCCTTTTACTTAAAATTGCCTTGGTGCTCGTACTACTTTAATGTAATTTAATACTCATTCCAAAATTGTCAACATTTAAATATAGAAGTATGCTATTCGAACTCATTTTATTCTACTTCTATTCTTATTAACACGGTTGTTCTGGGTTTGTAAAATCTTCCTCACATTGCATTGATACATCTCTAACGACTTTGATAATATTATATGCCCAAACACTAAAAAGCATCTACTTGGCATTCCTATGTAAAATTTTGCTCATTCTTAGCGTAACAAAATTTAGATTAAAAATTTTGGCGAAAATATGTATTTTGAAATTTATATTCCACACGCGTTCTTGATTTATTAAGTTTTTAGCTTACAAAATTCAATAAATCTTTTACAATTTGAACACCATAAGTAAGGATGGTACTAATTTAGCTCAAAATTCACTTTTCCAAATTTTTCTATATTTTTTCGTTTTGATGTTCCCCGAATTCAAAAAAGTCTGTGCGTCTGTTTGTCTCTAAACACGATACAGGTCAAATAGATAAGCGGATTGAAACCGACTTTTGAGAGGATGTTTAATATGCAAATTTATTGAGACCTATTGATTTTGAGAAAAATCATCGCATGCGCAATAAAGATATAAGTAATGATATATATCTAATGTTGTTTTTTTATAATAATGGTACGCTTTTCATAGCGGTTTATTATTCTGTTTATTTTTTCAAGAAAGTTTTGTTAAAATTTTTTTTCTAATCTTTATATTTTCGGAAATATTTTGCTAACCAAAAAATCAGCTGTTCTTTTGTTCTGTAGATGTGTCAGAAAGAAATTAATTAAGCGTGCTTTGATTAATTTTTACAAGATGTGGAACATATTATGTAGGTAACCACGCCAACAAATAGCAAATATCATATTTAAAACTAGCCATTATCCGCGTCACGATATCAGAACTTTTATTTTCTTTATTATACTATATCAAATGTCAATATTTTTGAAGTTGGGATGGTCCCGTCGTTCAATGGGCTGGAATTTAAAAATTTAAAATACATTTTAGTAAAGTAAATTTATTTATTCACACTAGTTAATTTATAAAATAGTAATGGAGCATCTACCCGTAAATTCTTTTTCTTGCAGGCATTTGTAATATTTTACAGTAGCAGTCATAGCTATTAAATCTCCATGAGAGTCATTTCTGTGAGTAAGTAAGCGTTATTTTTGGTGACACTATACAACTGGACTATCGAAGAATCTCGTTAGAGATTCTTTTCTGTGCTAAATGCCAACGAATCTCTAGCGTATTCTTATACATTAATTTTGCCTTTGTCCCATATAACGCCGTGTATATAAAGCCAGTTTCCAAGTTTTATAGTTCTGTGACCACGTGACTTTCATAGGACCGATTTTTCGTATCACCCATATATACTTCTGTACCACAATAACAGCTTATACTTCGACTGTGCCCGTGGACGAGCGGTTACGACGTTAGGCTAGTAATAAATAATAACAGGGTCTTTGAGTTCGATTCCCGCCAGCATCATTGGAAATTTTTTTTTCAATTTTTAATTTTTTTTATGTTTTTAATTGTTTTTTTAGTTCTAATTTATTTTCTCAATTTTTTTCTCATATACTTTTATTTCTTTTTTAATTTTTAATTTTTATTATTTTCTTGTTTTTTGAAAAATTCACTTTCGTCAAATCTTTTATTAAAAAATAACAAAATATATGATTGAAGTTAGATTTAAATAAATAAATTTATTAAAAAACATATTTATCATAAAAAGTGCAACCAAAATTAAAAAGTGAAAAGATTACGAAGTGAAACTTCTTTTTTTAATGCAAAATAACTATTTTACAAATGATATGAAAAAAAATTTGTATTTTTAATGGTGGGCCTTGTTCATTGATTTTTTTTTCATGCCTTCAAAATGTGCCTTCATGGAATCTTCAAGAATATCCATATTTCAAATGAATATAAAAAAGAATCATGTATCACAGAGCATAGACTTGTTATAGCTCATTTTTATTTTTAATAGACTTCACATGGATTGTTTACAAATTGAATGTCATGGTATTCGCATGGAGGTGTGATGAGCCGATTGCACCACTAGGTGTTGCACCGTGGCAGCACTGGACTACGCGGCAAAATATAAATGCACTTTTGTAGTTCTGTTTGTTAAATGAGAAGTAAAAATTAAAAGTCGATTATTGCAATTTCTATAACCGACTTTTGATTGTTACTTCTTATTTAACAAACTACAAAAGTGCATTTATATTTGGCGCGTAATCAAGTGCTACCATGGTATAACTTACATGTCACACCCACAAATACATGAGAGACGCGCTCGAAACCACAGTTGCATGGAGTAAGGATCGTGTTGTTTTTTACAATTCTAATTTCGGAGATTCATTGCATTTAAATACAACAATATGAACACTTTTATTGCATTTAAATACAACAATATAAAAAATGCACATATGTTTATTTTGGAGGAAAAATAAAAATAATGTCTCAAACTTTGGAAAAAGACGTGAAATCTTAAAAAAAAAACTTCGGAGAAGTAAAAACTTCGTTCTGTGCTAAATTCAAAAACTTGAGGCGATTGAATCTTAAGATTATAACTTAAAAAAAAAGAATTTCGAGGCAGACAAGAAATTGAAATCAAGCTCGAAATTCTGTGCGTAAGACGTCGAAAAAAAATGAATTTCGAGGCAGACAAGGAATTGAAATACAAACTTGAAATTCTGTGCTTATAAAAGCTACAAGAGCAACAGCAAAAAAAAATGCAAAGACGGCTTTGCATTTTTTTTTGCTGTTGCTCTTGTAGCTTTTATAAGCACAGAATTTCAAGTTTGTATTTCAATTCCTTGTCTGCCTCGAAATTCATTTTTTTTTAATAGACTTCACATGGATTGTTTACAAATTGAATGTCATGGTATTCGCATGGAGGTGTGATGAGCCGATTGCACCACTAGGTGTTGCACCGTGGCAGCACTGGACTACGCGGCAAAATATAAATGCACTTTTGTAGTTCTGTTTGTTAAATGAGAAGTAAAAATTAAAAGTCGATTATTGCAATTTCTATAACCGACTTTTGATTGTTACTTCTTATTTAACAAACTACAAAAGTGCATTTATATTTGGCGCGTAATCAAGTGCTACCATGGTATAACTTACATGTCACACCCACAAATACATGACAAGGAATTGAAATACAAACTTGAAATTCTGTGCTTATAAAAGCTACAAGAGCAACAGCAAAAAAAAATGCAAAGCCGTCTTTGCATTTTTTTTTGCTGTTGCTCTTGTAGCTTTTATAAGCACAGAATTTCAAGTTTGTATTTCAATTCCTTGTCTGCCTCGAAATTCATTTTTTTTCGACGTCTTACGCACAGAATTTCGAGCTTGATTTCAATTTCTTGTCTGCCTCGAAATTCTTTTTTTTTAAGTTATAATCTTAAGATTCAATCGCCTCAAGTTTTTGAATTTAGCACAGAACGAAGTTTTTACTTCTCCGAAGTTTTTTTTTTAAGATAATCTATACCTACCTCTAAACGAAATGATAATTCAGTTTTCAGTGTTTCCTGTTCTCTGAAATGTTAAATGACTAGAAATTATCCTTGTTGATACAATTTAATACTTGGAATAGAAACAGTGTATATGAGTGAGGTTATGGGTGGTGGATAGAAGCGGCAGATATAGAAAACGAAACAATCCTAAACTAATATCCGGCAGCTGTAAGTTGTATTATTCTCAACTCTGGATTCATTGGTTGACTAGCTTAACCGCACAATTCATAATATTATCTACAGACGATTCTTAAAAGACTGATCTTTGGCATTTTGATATTCTCGATGATTTTTTTTTGCAAATTTAGACAACTTGTAAATTCTAGAAAAATCTAGTAACTGCGCGAAGCACTAGCGGGTTTTTGTGTGTAAACATTTTCATCAAAAAGATGTGGCTAGTTTTTGGTTCAATTTTGGTTGCAGTTAAGCTTGTGACATGTCGTCGGCTAAAACGTTAGTGTCTCGGAGGATAGCGTGAGTAAAGTCGTTACAATATTGAAGATTAAAGATATTCGACAACTGCATAAATCATTAGTAGAGACGTTTACACATCGAAAGCAATGGCATACCTACAAAAAAAATGGATGCCCGTTAGAAGATATACTTGTTTATCGTAATTGCTAATTTTTAATTTACAAGCATTTTCCAGCCTATATATCAAATACTAATTTCATTGAAGTATTTTTCCCTAACTGTGATTTAAAATTGCTCAAGTTGTCTCCCGGTAATCATATTGTCAATTATAATTGGCAACTGACAATTTTGAGAAAAGAAAGTTTTAAGATGCTCAACTTTTGTATTTTTTTATTCGAAACTGTCAAAATCAAAATATCGGAATAATCTAAGACAAATTGGTATGTTGAGTTTCAGTCATACTCATGGGTTTTATGCGATGATAGATCGTGCTTTCCTTTTAAACCATTAAACATTGAAAGTAACTTAGCTTACAAGTGACTTCCTGAACAATCTGTACATCTACGATGTTCGGTATAAAAGTCAGTCTGTATAATATTATTATATTAGGTATATATTGTAACTTTGTTTTGTTTCGCGTGTGATATGGCTGTGATTAGTTTTAAAGGCCCTTACATTTGCTCGGTGTTTGTGAGTAGTTTCCGGACCAAAAAACAGCCACACATAAAATACACGAGTGCCGATTCAATTTTTTTTTATAATTGGTGTCCGGTTAGTAATGCAAACTATAAACTATGATGATGGAGTAATGACAAGAGTGAGCTGACGCTCAACGGTGACAATGAACGCACTTCACGTAATTTGGTTTCAATCCGTTCTTCCGTTTGGCCTGTATCGTGTTCATAGACTAACTGACTAACCGACTAACAGACGCACGAGTTTTTCCAAAAATATGTTTTTTTGGATTCGGGGGACCTCAAAACGAAAAGATGTTGTAAAATTTTGAAAAGTGATTTTTGACCTAATCTAGTACCTTTCCACACTTGTGGATTGGAATGGTAACATACCCTTACCCAACATGTGGCTCGAATCCAGTGCCCTGAGAGTTGAGACTAAGGGTCTAAAGCTCTACAACAAAACTAGCGCATCTTTTGGGTGTATCACTTGATATATATAATTATAGTGTCAATTAAATTGTTTATAATAATTAAATAATTACACTAGAGTTTTTCAATCCTGATAATTTTAGTTTGATCTGTACCCAGTTCTCAATATTCACTATTTTTTTTCGGTTTTACCATTTTTACCCACAAGTGGGTAATGGTAACCAGTCTAGGTCAAAAATCACTTTTCAAAATTTTGCAATATCTTTTTGTTTTAAGCTCTCCTGAATTCAGAAAACATATTTTTGGAAAAAGTTTGTGCGTCTGTTTGTCTGTAAACACGATACAGGTCAAACGGATAAATGGATTTAAACCAAATTTTAAGAGGATGTTTGATACGTAAATATGAAGAGCCCTGTTGTTTTTTGGGGAAAATCAACGTATGCGCATAAGAGATATAATATACTATAACGTAGTTTTTTATATAATAATGGTAAACTTTTCATAATGACTTATTATTCTATTTATTTTTTCGAGGAAGTTTTGTAAAAAAATGTTGTTTCTAAACTTTATATGTAATTTTGAAAATTACAAAAATGAGCTGTTCTTTTGTTTTGTAAATCTGTCAGAAATAAAATAGTTAAGCATGCTTTGATTAATTTTTACAAGACGTGGAAGATATTATGTAGGTATCCATGGCAACGAATAGCAAATATCATATTGAATACTAGCGATTACCCACGTCACCTCACGCGATATCAAAAGTTTGATTCTCTTATTATAATATATCAAATGTCAATATTTTTGAAGTTGGAATGGTTCTGTCGCCCAATTGTCTGGATTTTTTTTTGAGCGATCGTCTAGACTCTAGGTGATATGGGTTGAAGAGACAACTATGTTTACGCGATTTTCGCTAAAAATTATTGAAAAAGAATAACTCACCAAATACATTAATCACTTCCTGCTTCCATAGCCTTTCATTTGACACCCTATAATCTATACAGTACACACGATGAACTTGAAAAACGTAGTTTTCTGCATTTCTTATTTCACTCCCCTGAAATAAACCCCCCGAATTAAAATTCAATTTTTTATACAGAAAATGTCTGTGACAGACGAACGGACAGACACCGAAGCGATTACAGAAGTGTTTCGTTTGCACGGATGACAAAAATAAATGAATAAAATCCACAGATTAGAGACTGTTGTGAGCTATAATTAAGACAGAATATTTTAACTACGAAAAAATTATGTAATTTATAATCTTTACGAATAATGCAACTCATAACTTTGTATTTAACAAACGAAATACTTTTAGTCCGGCGAGAAGATTTCTTAACCGAACCTACTTTGTGCCAATCAGCTAATAGTAACTCATGTGTATAAATACAAAATTTACAAATGTGGATACACAATACACATAGTACCCAGTACACATAATATTTGTTTAGATTTACGTCAGATTTCCCCAAAAGCATTAATGCCAACGTGAACAATGAAAACAGGTCAAGCAAATTGAAATATCACAATAATATATCTCTACTGAGACTAAAAGTCAGTAATCATTCTTAAATATAGCATTCCGGTGTATATGTCGCAGCCCAATAGTTAAATAATTAGCCTGTTAATTGAACAACTAGCCCGTTAATTAAACGCCGGCAATCAGCTTTATGACTAACCTTTTAGTTGTTTTTTATTCTATTTTACAAGAAAGATTTGTAAGAATTTTTTGGGGGAAAATCGGCGCATGCGCAAGAGACATGTGTTATAACGTTGTTTTCTAGGTAATAATTGTACCTACTTTTCGTAACGGTTTATTAGTCTATCTATTTTTACAAGAAAGTTTTTTCTAAACTATATGGTTTCGGAAATATTTTGAAATTAAAAAAAATCTGTTGTCTTTTGTTCTGTGGAACTGTTAGTTACATAGTTTACAAGCGTGCTTTGTTTAACTTTTACATGACGTGATAACATATGAAAACGAACAGGAAATATCATATTTAATACTAGCCGTTACCCGCGTCACCGCACGGGTGAAATTTCATTTTCTTTAATATTATATGCCAAATGTCAATATTTTTGAAGTTGAACTGGTCCTGTCGCCAAATTGGCTGGATTTCTGCGATAAGTACAAAGCTATTTTTGACACATAATACCGGCAAAAATGTTAATGACAAACGAGGAAACCTAATTTTAGATAAATTTTATACAGAAAATTTACTCTCCTTCTCTCTAGTCTTTTTGAACAAATACTTAGGGATTTAGAATATTGCTTTCCATCATATTTCGTGTCTTATTTTCATTTCAGTTTTAGGCGGTAGGTACTCTTGAGAATAATTTTACAAAGCTTTATTGTAGAACAAACGACAAAATATCGGGTTTTAAAAAACATATAAATTGTTCTAATATCTGTGACTAAAGACGAAACCGCATAAGTGAATATTTTGATAATTTTACCATTTCAGCTCCACAAGTGGCAACCAATTTAATCATAATAGATACTAAAGGCAAACATTTATTATTGACAATATTTTTTCTTCTTGAGTTCTCCGAAGCGCAAAAAATCTACCCATTTTTGTCAGCACCGTTCCGATCAAATGGTTAAACGGATCAAATCCAAATTTTAGTAGGTCACTTAACATTTAATTGAAAGAGATTCATTGTTTGTGAAAATCGACATATCGAAACCAAACCCTGGAAAATAAATGTATTGAAATTACATCAGTCAGGTTTTTACTTCGATCGGCTTTCCCGGCTTCGAGCAACAATTATATACATTTTTGTATAGTTATATTGTCGGGTATATACAATGTATTTGTGAATATGTGTACTGGCCGCGCGTGCGCTAGTAGGTATATATTACACACAAGTATAATCTATGCTTTCACTGCTGGCCAAGCGCAACACGTCATACTTATAGCGAGCTCATAAGATTATACCCATCTAAAAATCGTCTAACGTGCCTATAGAAGTTTTCATTTAATAAAAGACGACATGTGTCCTTTTCGCTATTTATTATGTAGGTATTATATAATTTTTTTACTAATTTGTCTGATTATCCGAACATTTTATTTATATATATATTAATATAATATGATTATTAAACAAAATTTAATCGTGTGATTGGCAACTCTAAAAAAATAAATGTAACATTTGTTATGCATCTGTCGGGAATCGAACCCATGACACCATTTCCTTGCCTAGATATCGCTATTTATATCGGTTTAATAACAAATCGTGAAGTTAGAAGGTGTTGCATTTCACAAAATATTAATGTCAAAAAGCTGACTAATATTTGTAATGGCATCCGTTTTTGAACAAATGCAATCTTTTTGATCAGAACATACGCAATCTTTAAATATCCATAACACAGTGTGCAACAGACAAAGACAACCGATCCGCGTGTGCGATGTATTAGACAAAACCGAATTTGTACAGTGTTTATTTCTGTTTTTCTATGTATAAAATTTGCCCAAATTCTGTTATATGAAATCTATGTAAAATTTTCTCCTCTTTCGTTTAAAATAGGTTTAGAAGCGATCTGATGAAAATTGAGCGAATTATACGAAACGCTTTTTTGTTTTCAGTTTGCTCCCCTCTGGGACCAAAATTCAAAAATCCAGCTCCGTTAGGATCTGCCCCATGCCCTATAATATTATAAGTGTACAAAATTTTATCTTTCTATGTCTACGGACAGACATACAATAGGTAAATTATATATATGTAGATTTTCGTTAGAGATTTGCTTTATGCTCTCAAGTTATATCTATAACGTCTCATAAGGAGCTTCGTTCCAAAACTAAAAGTATTTTCAATCGATTTTCATTAAAACAATGAATCTTTTTAATTCGAGAAAAATCTGACATAAGTCATTTTACCCTATGGATGCCTACAGATAATATAATGTATTATTCTTACACACATAATAATATCTTGGAGATCTTATGACATGGAACATATAAGAAATTTGAGCAAAAGATAGGAACAAAGAAAGATAGAGAGATTGATGTGGAGAATCGTTAGTGAGTTTTTCACAATGCTGACTGAGTATTTTTCGTCTGTTTATGTCATCATCCATTTTTCTTTATTACTACAAACAGATGTTTCAAGACGTGTGAAATTGTAAAAACGACACAAAGTTTTCTTGAAGTTAACAAAAGACATAATAATTATAACATACGATCTGGGGAAATTCGTGTAATGTACATAATATTGCTTTCGCGACATTCATTTGGTTTTTTAAAGTACGATAATTCCGTTCTAAAATTTATGAAAAGAAACTTTAGGAAAGGAAAAGTGATGTTAAGGAGACAGTCAATTGTCATAATGTAATTTTATGTGATTTTAACCATAATTACATTTATAATTAATACACTTTTAAGAACTTTTTAATTGTTCATAAAGCCTTTTTAATAGCCTAGTTGTAATGCAGGTTCCAACCATAAAAACTGTGAGACGACTTCATTAAAAAAAATTGAATAATAGCTCTCCCCTAATCCGATGACACACGTTGATACATTTTATTCCCTGTACGCATAAAGAAGGACAGGGTATTTATAATTTCGATAAAATAATTCGAACAGTGAATGTTCTGTTTTAAGAATCGAATGACTACAATCGTCACCGTTCCTTTGTTTCAAGACCAGTCAGTGTGTTTTCTGCAACTAGGAGAGATAGAAAGAGAGTTCCTTATCTCTATGATAACTAATGATACAAAAAAAATTGATTTGAGTAAACAAATTTCTGTTTTTTTGCAGCGTTCTCTCTCTTAACTGAGGACACTTTGACTTATGGCAAGCATACGCACAAGCGTACTCTAGTTACTTATATCTCTATTGTTCTCTGTTTCGAGGACCGTCCGTACGTCACAGGCACACAAGAAACAAAAGATAATAACGTAACGTCCACGGCCTGCTAACCCTGCGTTGGCAGGCTCAAGCATCGCTCACATAGCGTACATACATTCTCACGTACTGCACTGTTACTACATGCATACTGCGCAGAGCTGTGGTCTCCTTTCGTACGCACATAATAAAACTAAATAAGCTGTGAAGCCATTTCATACATTTTTGTATAATATATACTCCAGGAAAGTAGTTAAAAGTACATTAACTGCTGATTTATGAAAGAGATATGTTTTTGTATAAAAATCTTGTTGTAAAAAGCCATGTTTTGATATTTTTAGTAATTTTTTTATTAGTGAATAACAATAAATCGTTTTGTTTTATGGTGCAAATCGTTACATATTTTCTAGTGTCTTTGATTGATGTATTTTTCGAAAAACAAAATACATAATGTCCACACGAAAACTTTCACTAGTTTAATTATTTTGGGTTCGAAATTGGAAGCTTAAAAAGGTTGGACAATCGATAGAGACGCAATCTGAAAATATCAAATCGCTGTGCTGCCTCCATGTACCCTAGGCACCCACAATTTTGATTTTTTAAGTAGCAATCTATATTTTGAACATTTTTCAAGTAAAAAAGTTTATTCATGTTTTATTTATTCATTTTTTTTTTGTTTCTAGCAATCATTTTTATATTTTGTATATTACACAACTGCAAAAAACAATCGTTTCAACTGCACTTTTACTATTACATTTCTATTTTAATAATAATTATGTAACGCCATGCCACTTACAGCATTCTTTCTTACAAAAAAAAATATTATTCGCCATGAAGCATTCGAAAAAAAATCACACCGCACCGCATAAAAATTGTTTATTTCATACAACTTACTTATATTATTTTTTGTTATATTATTTTGTTAAGAATTATTTTTTGTTTAATAAAAGCTATCAAAATTTATCGCATTGCTCTCTCCTGAACAAAGTTAATAATTCCCAAAATAACTGAGTTATTCAATTTTTGATTAACGTCTGATTAGAACTCTTTAATAAATAAAAATATCGACCAATTTGTTTATTATTTTTTCAATATTTTAATTTTAAAAAATCTTTCACGAATTTCATTAAAAATAAATAGAAAATATTAATTACTTTTTATATTTTTAGATCAGTTCTGATGAAGATCCAAATCCGGATCGAAACGTTAATGTATTAATAATATTTTTTTGTTAATATATTTGTCTAAAAATTGGTCGATAATTTTATCTCTTGAATAACTGAGTTGTACCTAAGGTTTATATTTTTATATTTAAAAAAAATTGATATGGCACAGTTGTATGAAATTGTTGTATTGAACTGTTTGTAGTTTGTTACATTATTAATCGAAAAAATTCGATTGAAAAGTCAGTCCTACATTTTCATGTAATATATAATCGCTTGTATCTAAAAATTTGACCAACAGAACATTAAGTCAACTGTTCAAATAAATAAAATTGTCGACCAATTTTTTTCAGACTACATATTGACAAAAATAAAAAAAAAAGATTTGAATAAGTCAACTGACCATAGATATTTTGACCAGGGATATAAAAAGATAGTTTCGCGCAATTTTTTTTGAAACCTTTTTTTTCTCAAAATCTACATTTAGCCGCGTCTGTCTGTCTATCTGAACGCGATAAAGTCAAACATTACACAACGGATTTTCATACGGTTTTCACTAATAGAAAGAGCGATAAACGAGGAAGGTTTCTGTATATAATTATTTGTAAATATTTTGTACAAAATAACGGTTTTTTGTCAAGAAAAACTGTATTCGTATCATGTAACGACATCAAGTAGGTGGACGCAACTAGTTACGTTCAAATGGCGCGTCACTGTAGCACATCAAGCGGCAACCAGCAGTATGAGCTAGCGGGTACTGCCACCTAGCAACATCAGTTCAAAGCTTTTAGTTCAGACATTTCGGCGCAGTATCTATAGCCCCCGGGTAGAACCGGGACCGGGCGACTAGTTAATTTATAAAAAAAACAACATTATAGCACATATCTCTTTTGAGTATTCGCTGATTGTTTCCAAAACAACATCTATAAATTTGCTTTCAATCCGGCCATCCGTTTGATCTGTAGACATCGCGTTCACAGTCAAACAGACTAACAAACTAATATACAAAGTAACAAACAAACAGAAGCCCAGAATTTTTCCAAAAATATTTTATTACCTGTTTTTTTTTTAATTTCTTTTACCGACATATATTAATATGTGAAATTGAGAATATTTTTTTAAATATCTTAAGTTCTACTGAACCAATTTCGTTGCTAATCTAATGAAATCTAAGTTGAATGCTGTCAATTACAATAAAAATAACAATGTTTTTTTTTTTAAGATATCGAAGACGAAAAACTTCACGACAGTACACACATACGCCGACATCAATCAGAAAATGGTTCTAGGGTGTCAAAACGTAAAGATCTATTAACAGTCTTTAAACATTTTTACTGAATCCAAAACCTCTATCATTCATATCTTTTATTAACGTCTGATTAGAACTCCTTTTTTAAGGTTCAAATTCGGACCGAAACGTTAACGAATTGAATTATATTATTTATTGAAGACTTCTCTATCATAGTAGAGGTGAGAAGTAAAAAATTCCTAAATCATATTGTATAAACTCGTGAAATAATAAAAATGCTATGCAATTTCTCGTTAGAGCTATGATGTAACAAAGTAATTAACTACCTACTGATATATTTCTAGACACTATGTCTGGTAATCTGCCAAAAGATCAAACGATGGTTCACCAGGTAGCGACCATGTTATTAGAACACTATGTTTCAAGCTCCTACGGGAATTGAATCGAGATGAAACAAGCTCCGTTTGATCAAATGAAACTGCACACTCAAGTTGCATAATAGCAAAATTTCAGCTCTAAATATGAAATTATTAACAGTTTGGTGTCCAAAAACTTTACCCGTGCATAATTCTGGAGAACGCTAAAAGTACCTATATTTTTGTAGAAATCCAGACATGATATTGATACAAAGTCACACGGTCTTCTGACGATTGCACAAGAATGTGTGGTATTTTTACGCAAGCTTCACTTTATCTTGATACTTTGGAGAAATATCAAGATTAATACTACTATTTTGTCACTTTTGCTTGCGGACATTCCACAAGCATGTTTGACAGGTGTCATTTTTTACAGAAAATGTAATAATTTCGATTAGGTTTCACTTCATTTTAGTGCTTTAAAGATACTGCTTGTCAAGTAATTTTTCTTTCAGTGATTACACAAGCATGCTTGATAAATGTCATTTTGCTTTAACGGTGCAAACATTTTGTGCAAGCTTCGCTTTCCCTTAATGTTTTGGTGAAGTATCATGAATATTAAAATTGTTTGTTTAATAGTTTGGAACAGATCAAAGATGAAATACAACCTACTTTTAGCAAATTCGCGCTAACACAAAATGCTTGACGAAATATTTATCAAGTAATTTTTGCTAGCTAATAAAATAGTAGAAAATTTTACAAAAGAATTATTTATAAATACAAATTATCCTTGCATGTGAGGAAAACACTTCAATTAAAAAATATATACATGGTGTATCACAGGAAACCGTACATAGGGAAAAGTACACAGTACAAATTAGTTAAGATCAGAGATTGCTTTGCCCTCTATTCAGAGGTCGTTACCATGGTTTACATAATGAAATCTATGCGAGATGGTGGCACAATCCGGATGAATTTAAAGACAAAATCGCCGAAGTATGTTTCAGTGTGACTTCTGTAATGTTAAACAAAGTGAAACGAAGTTTTTTTAACCGATTAAGCCACTGCTTAATTAAAATGGTTGTTTATTTGAACATTTGCATAAATTTTTTATTTCAACTGTTTGTTTGGTTTAATTATTAATTAAAAAAATATTTTCTAAATAAAAAAATGTTTCATTAATAAAAAAAAATTCTTTTAATTCTGAAGAATTTATTTTAATTGATTTTTCTAATTATTCATTATGTATTAGCAATTATTATTGTATAGACGCTGATGACCTCAGCTGTTGAGCGTCTATAATTTACAATCTATCTATCTAATTATTATTGTTATTAGTGTATTTGCCATAAGGCACTTACACTATTGGCGTCGGTCGGATGGCGGGACCTAGGGGTCGGACCAAAATTTCTCGACGTTTCATAACTTTTTAAGAAGTTTGGCACTATTTTTGAAAATGTTTATATATATATGTATGTATATATATATATATATATGTGTGTGCGGGCTATAACTTTCGAAGGAGTTAATCGATTTTAACGAAATTTGGACCACATGTTGGAATTCACCACCGCACGAAGCCTATTTAAAATGGGCCCAATCGGGCCACTTTAAGGGTGGTTTTTAGGGGTTGAAAAATTTTTTTGGGCCCAAAAATACCGAAAAATATTTCAGAATCGTTTCAAAATTGAAATCTAACCTACTATTAAAGATGAAAATGTGCTGCTAAAATTTCATTAAAATCGGCCCGACAGGACCGGACTTAAAAATTTTATGAAAACATCAGTTTGTAGATATGGATTTATTTAGTGAACGGTGGATTTAATTTGGTAAATTGATAGTAATATTTATATTAAGAAAAAAATATTATTTTAAGGGATGTATTAAGGGGTTAAATTTTTTATTTTGACCAAAAACAAAAGAGTTAAGTTCACGTAATAAAGCCACACTGCCTGTGTTAGCAAATACACTATATTGTCGGCAGGGTTTCGCACTGCGACCCGAGTTTTTAAATAATGGTTAGTCATCGTTACCATGGTACTACCCATTCTCATAAGTGGCCAAAGTAATCGTCGATCATAACTAATTTGCGCAATGGAGTTTTCCCTATGTACGGTTTTCGATGATACACCCTGTATATACCTATAAATCATTTGAGTAGAGACCGCTGGCGGACTGCAGAGATAAAACGACTTGTACTTTAAGCATTGACATTGTTCTTTCCTTAAGTCTAACTAAAATTTTAAAGTTCTATGGAAATTGGCGTAAACTTTCATTATAAAAATGAGATGAAAAAATCTATGTAAGTACTCTGCTGCAACTGTTGAAAGACAAATGAAGACAAAGAATCGATCGATTCCTTTAGGGCTTAAAAGGACTACGCTGCAATCAATCCATCATATATCCATTATATTAGGTACTATCTAGGTATGTGTGGAGTGCGCCTCGTTCGGTCAAATCGGCCTTTAAACAGTCATTAAAGAAAGGTCAGCCTTTTTATGTGCAGTCTCCCAGACGGCACGAGTCGAATTCAGCGATACTCAAAATAATCAAATGAAAACCACACCCCGACCAAACCGGACATTATGCTTAATGACGGACTGACTTTGAATTATTATACTACCAAATAAGTACCTATATTATAGCTTCCCGTGGAATAAATGCTTTTTTTGGCGTTGCAGTAGCTAATTTGTCTACATAAAATCTATACTAATATAATATAAAACTGAAGAGTTTGTTTGCTTGGTTGAACGCGCTAATCTGAGGAACTACTGGTTCGAATTGGAAAAACATTTTTTTGTTGGTTAGCTCATTTATCGAGAAAGCCTATAGGCTATATAATATCACGCTACGACCAATAGGAGCGGAGCATCAATGAAAAATATTGCAAAATATAACTCAAAATTTGTCCGTCCGACAAAAACTTTTGAACGGTAACTCCGATCATCATAAATTTGAACATTCATCTCGGTAAACAAAGATGAACGTGCGTACTCATCTAGTGCAGATATAAATTTACATAAATAAATCAAAGATTAATTTTAGTGTATATAGACATTCAGCAGTGTTATAGTGTTTAGTGTATATAGACTTTATAAGGACATTCAGAGTTACCGTGTCATAGTGTATAAGGACTTTTATAGTGTTATAGTGTACATAACGTTTTAGTAAGTGCAAATAAATACTCTCCACCAGAGAAAAAACAGTTTTGTTACAATAAATTGAAAATTTGTATCGGTACGAGTTTTAGAAAACCCTGACAGTCAGTAGTCGTGAACAAAAACAATAAACAAAGGCATGTTGAATAATAACAAAAAATCCAGTCAGGCGACGGGATCATTCCAACTTCAAAATACTATAATAAAGAAAAGAAAATTTCTAATATCGCGTGAAATATCGTTGGTATGGTTACCTACATAATATGTTCCACGTCAATTAATCCATGTTTAACTAGTTTATTTCTGACAGATCTACAAAAGGAAAACAAATAAAAATGTTTTCGCCCAACGTAGGGCTCGAACCCACGACCCTGATATTGACAGTCGCATGCTCTACCGATTGAGCCATACGATGTTGTGTACTCACGACGCTAATATGAGTATATTTAGTTAGTGCATTTCGTCTGAATAGAAGCTTATTTTTGAGATACATTTTGCAACACTTTTCATTAATTCTCCGCTCCTAATGGTCGTAGCGTGATATTATATAGCCTATAGCCTTCCTTGATAAATGGGCTATCCCCAATTTGAACCAGTAGTTCCTGAGATTAGCGCGTTCAAACAAACAAACAAACAAACTCTTCAGCTTTATATATTAGTATAGATATAGATTTAGAATTTTTGGTTAAAAGTATTCTTTGTTTATGCCAATATTGGTAATCGTTTTCGAATAAATTAGCTTTGAAAATTATCATTTTTTATAAATTATCTAAAATCTTAGCAAGTGAAAAAACCAGATAACAATAGAAGAGAAAAAAACAATTTCATTCGAATCTCTTTTAAAGTATTTGATTCCTTAAGGCTGCGTTTTAGAACATATATTTTTATGAACTTTTTGACTCCCTTTGGTACTACACATTGTAAAAATTTGAAAGCCTGTTTTAGAAACACTGCACAGAAATATCCACATTGTTTAATTAATATTATAAGGTAACTATGTACTTGTATTTATACAGAAAAACTAATCTCACTTTGAACTATCATACCCCTTTTATAGGTAAAAAGGGTCAAATGTAAACAAGCACAGGGAAGAAATTAAGCAAATAATTTTTTAAGGTTTCGCATTTTTTAATTAACAAAACTGCCTTCTCTCAACATTTTCTATGTATCAAATATATTTTATGTGGTAAACAATTAATAATGAATTTAATAAAACTGCATTTTAAATGGAAACCATACTTTTTTATTTCATATTTGGATTCTGCAGAAAATTTTACTGACGAATACGTCTTAATATTTTTTAAACCCTCGGGCCTTTTCTAGAACCCCTAAGAAAGACCTAAAATTAAACCCTGTACAATAAGTATCTAAATTTGAAATTATTGTCTTACTTTTACCTAAAATATTTGTTTTGAGGAGAAATTTCACTAATCGATACTTTATAGGTCTCTAAGGCTCAATTTTGAACCTCAAGGATTCTTTGTAGGGCCCCTAAAAAGGTTTTAAAAGGGGTCAGAGCTGAATAAATCTTATTTTAAATTCGGTTACTAAATATTTACTTAAATTTTACAAATTAGTACTTCATAGGGCCCTAGGGCCCAATTTAGAAATTTGCAAAATTTCATCCCGAAAAAAAGTATTTAAGATAATATGAAGTAACCGAATTCAAATTAAGATTTATTCAACTATGGACTTTTGTAGGCCTTTTTAGGGGCCCTAAAAAGGAGTCTTAAGGTTTAAAATCGAGCTTTAGAGACCTATAAGATATCGGTTTGTTAAATGTCTCATTAAAACGAATATTTTAGGCAAATGTAAGTCAATCATTTCAAATTTATATATTTATTGTACACGGTTTATATTTTTTGGGTCTTTCTTAGGGTTTCTACAAAAAGCCAGATGGTTTAAAAGTATTTAGACGTGTTCGTATGTAAAAGTTTTTGCAGAATCCAAATATGAAATAAAAAAGTATGGTTCCCATTTGAAATTTCAAAGTTGGGCCCTTTTAGGGTTCTCGGGCCCAAAATCTAATTATGTCATTCACTAGACAGGAAAAAATTATAAAAAAGACCATTTTAACATTTTTAGTCCGGCTTACCCGATAAGAAATATTAAGCTGTTCCAGCCAATTGGGTGTCGGGACCATTCCAACTTCAAAAATATTTATATGTGATATAATTATGTAGTATAATAAGGAAAATGAAATTTCTGATAGCGCCTGATGTGACACGGGTAATGGCTAGTATTCAGTATGATATTTGCTATTCGTTGTCGAGGTTACCGACATATGTTCCACGTCATGTAAAAATGAATCAAAGTATGCTTAACTAGTTTATTTCTGACAGATCTACAAAACAAAAGAACAGCTGTTTTATTTTATTTTCACAATATTTCCGAAACTATAAAGTTTAGAAAAAAAACTTTTAACGAAACTTCCTTAAAAAAATAAATAGAATAATATTATGCCGTTATGAAAAGTATAGGTACCATTATTATATAAAAAATATCGTTATAGCATATGACTCTTTTGCGCATGCGCCGATTTTAATCGAAAACAATAGGGCTCTTTATATTTACGTATCAAACATCCTCCCAAAATTTGGTTTCAATCCGTTCATCCGTTTGCCCTGTATCGTGCTCACAGGCAGACTAACAAAAATATGTTTTTCGGATTCAGGGGACATCAAAACGAAAAAATATTGTATTTGGAAATGTGAATTTTGACCTAAACTAGTAATACTCCTTACATGTGGGTTGGAATGGTAAAATTGGATCCCACCCGGGCAAAAAATTTGTCCAATGACAAAATGATTGTTAGCCTGTGTGGGTCTAAGAAATTACGTTACATTAATATTCTTTAACATGGGCTTATATCTCGTTTCTCCTAAACTATTAACTTCTAACAATCTTCTAACGAGAAAACAATATAAAACTCTATAACTATAGTCAGTTCTACAGTTCACAAAACGTTCACTGTACGTAGATAGAAACAGTTTGAGTGACACAGTCATTCTATACACCGGCACGTTCTGTATGCGGCGATCACCAATCCATCTGACCGGCCGCATTGGATCATCGGCGTATATTCGATTTGATGACCTGTGAATGTGTGTGTCGGTGCACGTCGCGACGCTCTGCGGTCTGTTGTAGCGTTGGTGGTCACCGTCGTTCACCTAAGTGGGATTCCGGTTCGCCGCACTCAGCTGTTACATCATATACATGCACTGTATGCATGACCCATAGCATTGGCTTACCTCTACATGCTGCCCTCATGGTTAGCTTAGATAATCATAATACGCGCATTCAAGAATAATATATAAAGGGTGTTAAAAAAAGTTTATTGAAACGCCACAATTGTATGAGCAAACGCGGATACTGAAAATATGGATCTGTATGTCTCTCACCGTTCTGTCTGTCTGTCTCTCTGCCTATCTGTCACAGTCTTCTAGCTCTTAAAGTTTAAATATTGCAGTATTATTGAAACTGGCATAATTATAAGTCGATAGACCAAACACGAACCTAATGTCACTTTTTTAATGATTTTATTATTCGAGGGTTCCTGTACATCGAAAAGGGGGTAAAAAATAAGTCTACGAATAGAGTAAGAATTTTTTGAATTTATTTTTTAGTTAAAAATGGCGACGTGGGACGGGGCTGATAAAATTTTGTAGTTTTATATGTATTTTCTATACAAAAAGTATTTTATTTTGTACATATTTTGCACCCAAGCACTCTACAAGTTGAAATTTAGATGCCATATTTTATATTTAGGTATATTAAGTATGTTCTTCAATAAATAAAATTATCGACCAATTTTTCAGATAAATATATTAACAGAAAATATAAAAATTAATACATTACCGTTTCGGTCCGGATTTGGACCTTCTTCAGAAGTGATCTAAAAAATATAAAAATTAATTAATAATTAGTTTCTAATTGGTTTTTGAAAAAAATTTGTAAGTAGGTACATAAAAAGAATGAAAAATTCATTAAAAACAAAAATATTTCAAAATAATATTATATATATTATATTACTTAAATTTTCCGTATCTAATTGAGCATTGAGAGAATTTATAGAAATTTGTTTCATTATCTAAAATTTTTATACTATCCCAATTAATTTTATGGTCATGTTCTTTGTGTTTAGTTCTGTTTTAGGAACATTTTCAACTGAATCTCTGGGCATAAGTACACAAGGGAATATTCTGGAATAAAACACATTCGAATTTTCCTCACTTTCGATCATTCTTTTGTGCCCAATACAATATCAAAATCAATAAAGTTTTCCTGTAATTTATTTTTTTACAGGAAATATAATATTTTTATGCATTTTGCGCGGTACTAATCAAAATAAAATTTGGTCATTTAGAGATTTTTTCCGCTTGTTTTTTCCTCCTTGTTTTCTTCTTACACCTAAGCGTATCCTTTACCTTTAACTTAAAACATTAAAAATAAGGTAGAAAGAGTGTAAAAAGTGATCTGTTTTTAGATTTTTTGAGACGAACAGTACAGTCTTATCCTTGTCGGCGGAATTTGAATCCCCACAAGGCACAAGGTTCTAATAATGTTAATTTATTATGTCTAACCGATGCATTTGTTTGTCAGTTAATGAGTCCTGAAGTTAGATATTTTATATGTACTTTTATCATTTCAACTCCACATGCGGAGACTGGTACTAATCTAGATCAAAGTTATTTTTCAAAATTTGACAAAAAATCTCATTTATTGAAAAAGTCTGTTTGGCTGTGAGCACGATACAGATCAACGGCTGAGCGAATCGTAATCAAATTTTGGTAATATATCTGGCATAAAAATGAAAAGCCTAATTTTTTTGAGGAAAATCGGTGCATCCGCAGAAGAGATATGCACTATAACTTTGCTTTTTCTGTCATAAGTGTACACTTTACATAATGGTTTATAATTCTATTTATTTTTCAAAATTTCTATGTAAATTTTGTTTTCTAAGCTTTATAGTTTTGAAAATAAAAAAATAACTGTTTCTTTGTTCTAAAAACCTATCAAAAAGAAATTAAAGCTGATAAGCATGTTTTGATCAATTTTTATATATGACAGTGACACATTATAATACAACCATAAAAACGAATAGCAAATATCATAATATTTAATACTAGCCGTTACCCGGTCACCGCGGTAAACAGAAATTTTATTTTCTTTATTATAATATGTCACATGTCAATATTTTTGAGGTTAGAATGGTCATGTCACCCAATTGGCTGGAACTTATGAGACTGTTTTTACAAATTGACATTTTAGAACTTCTCATATTTTTTGACAGTCACTGCTAAAGATTGTGTAGGAATACGTGTCAAAGTAGATAATGTGCGTCTCTTTTAACCGCTTCGACTAATCGCTTAAGTTAGACCGTATCTTTAGGAGTTTAGAGCAAGTTGTCAGAAGGTCGCCATAGTTTTGTGTCAGCACGGGAATTAACTACGTACTTAGCGTGTATCTCTCACATAATTAACAGCAATGACTCTTATAAATCCTTCACTTCTAATGAGCACACCGGAACAGATTGGAATGTTCGATGTATGTATTTGCTCGCAATACCAAATGGCTTATGACAAAATCTGTTATATTTTAACTAACTGCCACTAACTTCAACTTTTACATTACATTAATTAAAATTCTCTATTTATTCATAAGAATATAGAGACGCTAATTCCGCAAGAAGTAATAAAAAAAATGTGGAAACAGGTTGATCTGTGGGTTGAAACGTTCCGCTATGTGTTAAATACGTTACAATAAATGTATACTATTTTGTTTATATAATACCTTAAAGGTAAAAAAAATAGTTGATAATTACGAGTCATAGGGAAAAATATAGTTTCTAACAATGAACAATATTAATCAATATGATTATATTGCTGTGCAGCATCTTTTTCACTGAAATAATGAAAGCACACTAATATTAAACGAATATTTTTATATAGGTGATCGGTAATTGCTGATATTTCTCTCGGGAGAAGAAACTATGACTATTTTGAATGACTTAACCTCTATCGCTTGGAGGTCGAAAATGCGTTATAATGACACTTCTGTGAAGAATTTTTATTTTTTTCTAAATTTATTGTGAGTTTTAACACACAACATAAAATTTAACAGTTAATTTCGTGGTTTTTAGCTTTAGAAAGGTTGGCCAATTAGTAAACTATCAGGTCATGGAAAAATTCAAGCCAAAAAGTTAAAATATTTTTTTTTATTTTTTAATTCTCAAAACTCGGATTTTTGCAAAAAGAAAACCGATGTAGATTTTCTTGGAAATGACGCATTTCCGACCCCCAAGTGATAGAGGATAAATCATTTCAATTTGGTCATAGTTTTTCAAAACGGGTTTTGAAAAAGACAACATTCTGGTAGTGCTGTTTATTAAAAATATTTTAACCCTTTTGAAAGTAATAAACCCGATCTCAATCGGATGATTCACTCTAAAGATATCGTACGACAAATTTACACACTCACATACGGACGTCAATCCAAAATTAGTCCGAGAACCTCAAAACGTCGAAATCCGATGGAAAACTCGATTTTCGTAAATCGAACCGCAAGCAAGAACTTTCCTGTTTTTTTGGAAAATTTTTAATAGTGGGAAGTTAAAAACACTTAAATAACGACTCAAAATTGCATGATGAGGACTATTTTTATGTAAAGAAAGATTGAATATTTAAGTAATACAATTTCTGAACAAAATGAAAATTATAGACACTATAGAGTACATCAATTTTACATGCATTGCAGTGGAAAGACAATCTTGTCGGTCTCGTATCTTATCTTCCACGCGGGTAAAATTCATTCACCATTTTAAATAAAAAACTTAACGGCTTTTGTGAGTTTGTTTAGAATTGAAAACAGGGTGAATAAATTTTATTTGAACTGTTTTAGAGGTGCTAGTTTATTTGGAAGATACATCAAAGCAACGTTGATGTCAATTTTAAAACACGGACATTCCCACGAGTAAGCTAACATCAATTTTTAAATAAAATTGAAACTTTTAATTAGTATCTAGTTCAAATTCTTATTTTTAAACATTTTTTTGTACACGCCCCTATAAAATAGTGGCTTTTTATGTCTGTTTAGTGGTAGTAAAACAACCCAGTTTAACGCTAGTGCTGTGAACTAAAACAAATAAATCCTATCTAATTGTGATGTGTCGCTCCTAAGCGAGTCGTTCATAATGAACGACTCCTTTCTCGGAGCGGAGCGAGTCGCTCTTTTTTTAAGAATGACTCTCCGAGCGCCATTGCTCTGTGCTGAGCTGTTCTGTACTGTTGCATTCGCACATTTACAGAGCGCACACAGAACAGGCCACAGAGGCACTAGTGAATTTTGCACGTACGAAGTTATCTTTGCTGAGTCATTTAATGTTGAATGACACACTATAAGTGTACTAGTGCTAAGCTTACAGTGACTTAAACCATCCACATTGACGGCGTTGACAAAGATATAACATTGTAACAATAAACATTATTATTGTTAAGCTTTTATTATACTTTCTCCGAAATGCGAATAATATAAGATCAGAATCATATTAAAATGAGCTCAGAGCTGAGTGTGTATTGTGCTGTGCAATGCTACGTGACTTCTGAGCATAACAGTTCACACCTCTGCAGTCTGCACTCTTGTGTAGTGCGTACTGTCTAATGTCGCTTCTTTGAACGACTCCCTCTGAGCGACTCTTTTTAGTGAGCGGAGCGCACGGAGCCAGCTCCCAATAAAGAGCCATGTGGACACATCACTACTATCTAACATCCAGCAGTGATTTTAAGAAGCAATTTGTTAGTTACCAGAGTTAGAGAGACAGCAAAGCAGGCGTACTTTTTGTAAACAACCCAATTGAATTACAAATGACCACACATACAGCTGTCAAAAATATTAATGATGTACTTATTAATTACTATTATATGAAGTTAGAAAGTATGTACTATAATATTGTAGGTATCTCGAACATAATGTTATTATGGCCAGTGTGACAATTAAAACTTGCTGACGCTTATTTTTCCATAATGTTACAACTCGTAACATACGTTCTAGAAACATAAATTACTATTATTATTCGAGGTAAGGAGTCGGGATTTTCTGGGGTTTTTGCTTTTTTTGCCAGAGCGCTAATCTAAAGACTCCCCCCCGTTTTCGAGGTCGCTGTACCGAGGGAAAAAAAATTGTGCGACCCTCACGGGTTCCACATTTTTTTCCTCGGCAAATTGGCCTTGGAAAAAAATTGGAACAGAACAATTTTGTAGGAAAATTAATTCTCTACAAAAAATCTTTCTTGTTTTTTTCCGTAAATGTGGCACTTTAAGAATTACAGGCCTTCAAAGATGTTCATTTATACGTAAAATTTCCATAAATGAACATCTTTGTGGGCCTGTAATTCTTAAAGTATCACATTTACAGAAAAAAAACAAGAAAGATTTTATGTAGAGAATTAATTTTCTTACAAAATTGTTATGTTTAAAATTTTTTTCCACGGGTTGGAAATCAGGGGGGGCAATTTGAAGGGATTGTCGAGGAAAAAAAATTATGGGACGCTCACAATCGTGTTCAGCGACCTCGAAAACGGGGGGGAGTCTCTAGATTGGGGTTCTGGCCAAAAAAGGTACCCTTTCCGACTCCTGACCTCGACTATATATTATATACGAAGTCAAGAGATGAAGGTAAAAAAGTTTAAGAAATCTGCATAAGCTACTTTAGCATGTGGCCACAGATATATTATATAATGTACACGCGAGTAAATCCGATCCCCCCATCCTACGGGAACATACACAGAGTGGGATACGCGATGCACAAGCTGTATGTGTGCCCTGCGCACCGGCTGTACAGTACGACGCCCTTCTCTCTCTCGCGTGGACGGACGCTGGGCGTCTCTTTAGTTTCATCCGAGTCGTCCTTCTTCCAGCGTCCCGCTCTCGACTGTCTTCTGTTCGCGCGCCGACTTTCAAATGTTTTTAACTCTGTGATTGTGCATTGTTTATATATGTTTAACAAACGCGTCTCGTGATTACTAGATAAAAATGACTTTTCAAAAACTCATCAGTCATTAAAAAAAAATTGATGGATTCAATTTTTAAACTGACTTAAACAAACGTGTACAGTTTCTTCATTAACGCTCCACAGTAATTTATGTATATCTAATATTTATATATTGTCTTTCAATAAAAGATAGGTACTCAATTTATAATTACGAAAATACAATAAGTAACGATCTTGGTTTATAAATATTATTTGAAATATGACTTACCTTTGAAACTTAAAAGTTTAATAATGTTTTCACCAACGCAAATATTTAATTAAAAATAAATACATAACAAAAGCGTAAGCTTTTTATTGAATATCTTATAATGAGATTATATTATGTACATATATATAAGTCAGTGGCATGTAATTTATTCCAAGCTGCTTTTAAATTATAATTCAGACTTCGTATATAGATTTTTAATTTAATATGAAAATATAACGTTCAAGCAAAAATTTTATTAAGTTCATTTAAAAATTCACTTTCTGATGACAAGAATTTAATTTCTTATATTTTACGTATGCGTATGTTTGATGGAAACATGATTAATTCATCTTCAAAATTCTTATATTTAAATTACTCTTTTTCGCATGGTCAAAGTTAAGGAGAAAACTACAAAGTCTTAACTATTAAATAGAATATTGTCGTATCTGTCCGTTACACAAAAGATCTCCAACAGCGAGTTCCGGTGTTATGAAATTTTGCATAGTTTATTGCTCTTGGCAAATCAGGATAAATTTGACTACGTCGTCACCTTTCCAATTTATGTTAGAATAAGTTAGTCCGAGTAACTATAGTTTTATATTTTGCTCCTGCTGAAGCCGGGTGGAGCAGCTGGTATCTATATAAATTAAAAAAGTTCGATTTGTTTTTCCTATTTACATTCTTATTGCAAAAACTGTTTTAAAGTCACCAACCGTTGAGGTTATTTGGGTCTAGTACGAATTCATACATTCAGTTTATAACGATGAAGGAAGGTTTTTGGTTAAGGATCATAAGTAAATAAGCTTTACCAATGTTTCGCTAGTGGCGTAACATCGTAACATTCTATTGGATCAACACTACTTTATACTGAATTCAGTTTATTATGAATTGAAAATCAGTTTAAATCTTTCACCAATGAAAACTTAACTACTCGAATAGTAAATTCAATCATAATATTGATTGTTTCGTAAGATTAAATTATTACAAATTAATAGGTAGCTATGGTATATTTATTGTTAAGAAACACTACTCGTTTGACGTAACGTTACAAAGCAATATTAGAAAAAAGTTTATTTCTATCCCAATGTCACCGTCGGGGTCCCAACACAAAACTTCCACTTTCGAGGTGGATGACTCCGATGTGTTATCATTAAACTCTACAAGTGCCATGATCAAAGAGTCATTTTTTGAATTTTTAAAGATATGCTGTTTTATTCATATATAATGCGAGAGCTGAATTTTACATAAATATTGTTAAGTATGAACCTTCTCTCTTTTTAATAAAAACAAAATCAATTAATTTTGTCGTTATAGTGGATCCAGGTCGAATTATCTCTATTTAGTTTTTCGTAGCTATTTGGTGGATTTAATCTTTTGAGAAAAGACACAGTTAACTTTAAAAAACAAACGTGGGGTAATCAATAATGAGTGATAGAGAAAAACGATTAATAACGTCAACTATAACATTTAACGGGATCAAAAAATATGAGCTCAATAAAACATTTTCTTTACTTAAATTATCTAAATCTGTAGTTTTACCTTTTTGTGTTCAAAAAAGTAAAAACGCAGACTTGACGTGAAATACGGTAAATCTACCGCAAATCATTGTGATAAATTTGACAACACAGGTTGACAGAGAGTAAAATAAATATCAGAATGACTTAAAAAGTTTTAAAAGATAGAATCTTGACATATAATAAAAATTATTCAACTTCTTTTAAGTAGGATATATCTCTACTTTGTATATGTAATTTCTCAGAACTTTTTGTTGTAAAAATTACAAAGCTTAAAATGAGTATATGCAAATAGAAATATTAAGCTCAAGTGTTTCACATAATTTTACTTGTTCAAACTTTGTTTAAATGTTGGCGCTTTAGCGTGTTGTCTGACCAACAAAATGCGAGAAATAAACACATAAAACTTTTTGTTTGGATTTCTCCGTTCTTTGTCTTTGTTTTCCTACAAGAGGCTTTTTTTCTGGGATATTTTTTATGATTCTTGCCTGTGTCAGTATTATATACATTTACAAAAAATACAACAAGTAAAATTAAATTATGGAAGTTTTTATTATAGCAACAGAAAATTTTAGTTTCCGCGGTTCTGACGGCTTACTGCCAGACTTGTATACAGAGTGTTTGGCTTTTGCGAACCCTTATTTATATGTAAAACTTTTTTCTATGAAACCAGGATAAGCTTTGAAATCACTAGATTGCTCATAAACGGTAATGACAAAGACCTGGAAATAAATTTGCTACCTGAAAATGATTCATTTGATGTTCCGAGAAGGTAACTGCTTTGACGCTCTCATGAATAGTTGCAAAGATATTGCTGGCAGCAAATTTTTCTACAGATCTTCGTCCTACTCGTTCCTACTCGTTCACGATTTTTGTCTGCTGGCTATTAATTAACAGAAATTGAATATTTATTAATAGATAATCTAATTATCGAATATTGCGTCCTAATCAGAAGACGGGTAAATTATTATTATACCGAGTCTAATGATAGTTATTTTGAATCAATGTACGAATTTAGTGCTGTTAATTTTTTAGCATTTACCAACAAAAATTCAGTTCTTAAATTTTAATATACAAAATAGCACCATAAGGCTTCAAATACACGTACTAGCGATTCTTTTTAACTTAAAATTTCATGAAAGCGACGGACCCAAAATTTTGTCCAAGATATTACACTTAAAACTACAATTTTTTCAATGGGTTGTTAAATACAAGTTATAAATGAAAAATAATAATATTTATACTCATATGAAAATTATGTGATCCAAGATCGTTAACAAATATTAAATTTGGAATCAGCATAACATGTCAATAAAATATAATTTTTATTTTTAAAATGTTAAAAATCTAAATAATTAAATATTAACTTCGGTACACTACCATAAAGTAATGCGGTTACAATTAATAATATTTATTTGAAATAAATAGTGTGTACCAGCGGATCATTTAAATAGAAATTAGTGACCCCCAGGGATCAAAAGTCCGTGGATTACAGGTTAAAAAGTACATATTTATAATAATAATAATATTTATTTAACCTAATTGGAATACAAAAAATGCGTAGGTACTTATGGATGTACTTGAGATTTCTTTGGTAAAAAACCGTAACTGTGTACTATGCAATGTCGTCATCGAATAGTTTGTTTTAGTTTATAAGTGCCAAGATCTGGAAACAAAAGACGAGTAAAATCATATATTTCAATTTTGTGACTAATCGTATTTTTGCAGACGGATTTATATCATAAAATTAAATTACAAAAAAATGTTTCGTATTTATTCATAACTGAAAAATTGTAGAAATTTATGGAACAAAATTTACAAATGTAAATAAAGTTTCATCTTTTTTGCGACACTTTGTACATTCTGCAGATGTTTTGAAACCTATATATTTTTTCTGATGATCGCAAAAGATAATTTATAAAAACCGTTTTATGATTCCGTTATATTACTTTTCATTTCAGACTTTTTTGTAATAAAATTGCAGCAAAACTTTTTCTTTGTTTTTATCTATAGAAGAAACTTTGCAGTATGCATTTTCTATTTTTTTACTTTTATTTTGTTAAATTGTATAAGAAAACGTTACATTTGACATAATTTAATTACGATTAAAAAAAAAGTAAAATTTACAGTTTTGAAAAAAATCATTGTTTTTTGTTTGTTAAATCAAATGATGTAAAATTATTTTACTTTTGACGTATCATTTAAAACGTGAAAAAATTCAGAAAATCATTTTTCACACAAAGTTTGAATTTTAGCATTTGTCTTTTGTTTATTACATTTGATATTACGCAAAAACGAGCAATAACCAGTTTTAACAGTCAAACGAGTCAGAAAAAGTTTTAGAGGAAAGTACAAAATCACTAACCCATCAGTACCAGATTATTACCATTCCAACCCACAAGTGGGGAATGGTACTAGTTTAGGTCAAAAATCACTTTTCAAAAATTTTACAATATCTTTCCGTTTTGAAGTTCCCCGAATCCAAAAAACATATTTTTGAAAAAACTCTGTGCGTTCTGTTAGTCTGTTTGTCTTGTGAACACGATACAGGTCAAACTGATGAGCATATTGAAACCAAATTTTGGGAGGATGTTTGGTATGCAAATATGAAGAGCCCTATTGTTTTTGGAGAAAATCGGCGCATACGCAGAAGAGATATATGCTAAAGCGGTGTTTTTTTATATAATAATGGTATACATTTCATAACGGCTTATTATTCTATTTATTTTTTCAAGAAAGTTTTGTTAAAACATTTTTTTTCTTAACTTTAGTTTCGTGAAAAGTTTTTTTTCTAAACTTTATAATTTCGGAAATATTTTGAAAATTAAAAAAAATCAGCCGCTCTTTTGTTTTATCGATCTGTCAGAAATAAACTAGTTAAGCATGCTTTGATTAATTTTTACATGACGTGGAACATATTATATAGTTAATATCATATTGAATACTAGCCATGACACGCGTCACATCACGCGATATCAGAAATTTTATTTTCTTTATTACAATCAAATATCAACATTTTTGAAGTTGGAATGGTCCCGTCGCCCAATTGGCTGGAATTTGTTTTCTTCTCTGAGATCTAATTATTATGTTGGCCTTTGTCTTAACTTTTTAATTTTAAGTTTTTAAATATAATTTTGCTATCAAAAAACTCAATTTAAATAAGTTCTTCACTTGTGGGATTCATTCGCTTCGCTCGATTAATCGATTTAATGTTTCGCTTTGCTTGTTAGCTCGTATTTATTATTAATACATTACACATTCACTTCGCTCGTTCGCTCGAGTTTAAATTAATACATAATCCATATGTCTCGCTCGCTCGCTCTCCAAGTTCGAATCAATCCTATTTGCAGTCGGGTGACGGCGGACCTATAGACCTGAACCTCCATCAATTAATAAGCTTTCGAATGCATACAAATCTGTTCAGTATAACGAATTCAGTCCTATTTTGACCCGAGCGAAATCGCAGTGGACAGTGAAAAATCCGAATTTAAATCCGTTCGGTACTTTTCGTATTTTAGCGAACACGGAGACAGACAGACGCGAACAGAAACTTTGTTTGATATAGTTCCTAATTTTATTATTGCTTTTTTGCTTGAACGGTTTTACAAACGTTTATGTTGCAATCATTATTAAACTTTTTTTGTCATAATGTGTCTTCAGATAGTACGATATTAAAAACGGAATAAACGCTAACAACTTTTCTCATTTGAAACATCACGTAAAAAATAAAAATGTATAATTCCGTTACTATGTTAATTTTTTCTTCACTGAAATATTTGAGACATTTTTGTACTTAGTGTTATTATGCTTACCACCATTCAGGATAAAACATTATTAGAAAATTTCAAAAAGACATTCAACACTCATCGATATTTCAGTTTGGCGTGGTAATAAATCCGTATATCATGGTTTTTCTTAAACCTTCTAGAAAAAAAAAGTTTTAGTAAATTTTTAAAGGACAGCCAACAATATGCCCTGCCCAAATTAAGCAGTGAATTTTTACATCTTATAAACCGCTATAGATATTTAGAACCGAATTTTATTCCAATCACATTAAAGCTCTTCTACATGTTTTCGGTTGAAAATTCGGAAATAAAATATCAGAGAAGTATGGTGGAATTTCATAGTACTTTATCTCCAGTCATAGATAACAAGCTGGCCTTTATCCGCGGCTTTTTAGAATAAACATCGCTGTTACTTGCAGATTTATTCGCGCTAATATTACAAGAACTCTTACTTCACACAGGTATAAGCTAGTAAAAAGTCGGCACGTTTGATATCATATTAAGACAATTGATTGTCATGTCCATCATAACCCTATAAAATAGAACATGACGGAAACTTGACCCAGTAGATTAAATTAACCTCGGTTAATTTTTAAATCGTTGCGTATCGTCTAACAATCTGAACGGAACTAAGTTTTATAGGTTACCGTATACAATGGGTTCACCGGAAGTGGTAACAATGAATAAATATTGTATCAAATATTAAAAACATTAATACACAGTTGAAATTTTATTTTATTTTTCAAATAATTTAATGAAGTGTAAGCTTATGTTAATTTAATGCCAAAATAGAGTTTTTAAATATAACATAGACTGTACCAAGTCTAAAATTTGATCTCAGATCAGAAAATCGTAAATGTACCAAATGAAGGTAAATTTTTTAATAACTATAAATGGAAACTAATGCAAGAGGAATAAAAGTGCTGTCGTAGGTCTGTGTAAATATCTTTTTTTTTAAACAGTCTGAAGATACATGTAAAAAGTTTTGCACCGGTATATTAGTAATAATTTATTATTGATACCTAATTTACACGTGTGAAGTGCTATAAAAAATAGTTATTACTGTGTATTTAACTAATAAATTGCTAACGTTTTTCTCCAATATTTTCTTATGTAGCTTTAAATTTTATATGAATTTCTAGAGAAAAAAATAGAAATGTACAAAAAATATTTTGCTATTTAAAAAAAAAATGCACGTACACCTCCGATTGAGTTATAAATATAAAAAAATGTACATCAGCAGTTTCTAAAAAAAATACTATATACATTTTTCTTTTGTATCTAGTAGGATACACGAAATATAATTCACTGTTATCACTTTAGGTGAACGGTATTCTTCGCTTCTCGCTAAGAGACTACTAGGTGGTATATTAATGCTAGATTGGCATTTTACAACATGCTTCGGATAGATTTGTAGACGAAACTGAAAGATCAAATTGATAAGGAAGACCAGTCATGTGTTGTGTATTCGCTACGTGCATGCTTTATGTAGCCCCGTGCAACTTCTGACCCACAAGTTATAGCGTGTTATTTAGATCGCCTTTGAGCTGCATTTACCATCAGCACATTAGTGAAAATAATTATATTTCTAAAAATAGAGCGAGAGAATGTAGTAATAAATTTTACAGTTTGCACCCGGGTGAAACCGGGACGGCCGGCTAGTAGACCATAAAATGCAAATTACTGTTGAAAAAGTGTAATTTTTGTTCATTGCAGTAATTCCTAATTTAGATACAGATATTCCAATGGAACATTTTCAGCATATTTGTTTAAAACCACCGAAACTAAAACTGCCTGAGTTATATTCTGAAAACAGTATTGTCGGGGTTTTATTCTAAAATAAACATTTGTGCGGTTTGCAATGTTATTTGTGCGAAAACTAATGGAAACGGCGAAACGGGAATGACATAAACTGAATGAAATAGCTATGATAGTTTAGATTTGATGCCAAAAGACAAAACCTTTTATGGTCAAATTTTTGTCCGGCGACTTATTCTGAACAACAGAGATATAATATTGTCCATGGACACTTTAGTTCCATACAAAATTACACGACTATTTTTTTAATATGTTCAGGTGATAGTTGAAAGTGAAATATTGTATGAATTTCAAGCAAATTCGGAACCCGCCACCCTACCTAGTCTCAGCACGTTAAAAGTATAAACTTCAAAGTAAAGGTAAACAACATTCTATTCGAAGATGCATAGGATAATCGTTTTTTTTTTTTGTTGGGTGACCAGAAGTTACCTCTTTTTCACGGTCCGGCCCACTCCAGCCTGCCAACTATTGTATTTTTCTTTTAAGCAGGGTTTAAACTTCTCAAATATCCACGAACTGGTCTATTCGAAGATCCATAGGGCTTTAGTGTTACGCACTCTTGGGCTATAAATATAAATTGATGTTCTAATACATTTCGACATGATGTTGGTTTTAATGAAAAATTATTAAAACCTCTCTCTCTTTCTCTCGATCTTCTTAATAACGTTTTGAAAAAAAATAGTCTACGAATTACATCGAGACAGCAATTAATTATAATTCAATTTTGAAACTTTCTTATACAGGGTGTCCCATTAAGAATGGGACATAGAACAACCGCAGATTCTCCAATTCAAAATAAAACGATTAAGTGAAATATGCTTAGATAAAATGTTACTCGATCTACCAGTGGCGTACGGCAGGAGTAAGTAATGCTTGTACCCCTTCTAAATGTTACGCCGCTGTCTAAATTTTAATTTTGACTATAATTTTAATTTTTTTGATATTTTCTAAGTCAATAATGTACACTTGTTAGTTTGTTGTAAAGTCATTGGTTTTCGAGATATTCGCAGTTTTTTTAAGACAAAATTGTAAAAATGAATATTATTAATAATAATACAAATAAAAAGTACATGTCTATCTATCTTTAACTGCGAATATCTCGAAAGCCAATGACTTTACAACAAACTAACAAGTGTACATTATTGACTTAGAAAATATCAAAAAAATTAAAATTATAGTCAAAATTAAAATTTAGACAGCGGCGTAACATTTAGAAGGGGTACAAGCATTACTTACTCCTGCCGTACGCCACTGGTAGAGCGTACTGAACTAATTTTTTTATTGTTAGGTGCATTTTATGATATTTAACAAGTGTGCCGATTTGAGTAAAATTATACGGTGTATTAAAAAAATTATGGACATTAATAATTTTTCAGTTTTCAACTTCGACACCCCGTATTTCGGAAACGAGTAACATTTTATCTAAGCATATTTCGCTTAATCGTTTTATTTTGAATTGGAGAATCTGCGGTTGTTCTATGTCCCATTCTTAATGGGACACCCTGTATATGTAAAGTAGGTACTTACATTAATTATTACAATATAATGTACTATACATATAGAAGGTTGATCTCATTAGTTTTGATTAAAATATTAAACATATACATACCTATACAGCACTTAATAGACAAAAATAGTTACCATCATATAAACTTTGTTGTTTTATAATTTGTAGAAGTTAAAGTTAACGTTGAACTACCATAACCTTTAAAAACTTGTCTGTTAAAAATTGCTTAAATTCCATTTCAAACCACTATATAAATACATTTCAATATTTCATGAAATATGTTTCGTGAAAAGCTTTTATTGTGCGTTTAGTTAATAAATATTCATCTAGCAATGTACACTACAATTTTGCCATCTAGAAAATCATTTTGAAGCACTCCCTTAATTCAATCTAAGGGTCAAATTTAATAAAATGTAAATTGACAGCAAACGGGTTGAATATGTTATGAAATTTCGTAATTGAACTTACAAGTGTTCATGTCCACATTGGTATGGCACAAAACAAATCTTTGTCCAAATTTATAAATATTTCTTTCTGGTAATAAATAAACCATTCTCTTTTATTTAATAACTAACACAGAATCCAAAATACAAATGAAACAAAATGAAAATCATAAACTATATTTCTGTAAGAATGTAACTAGTTATGATTTTCACTGGATTTGTATTTCTTGATTTAGCCTTTTTTGTCGGATCGTTGACAATTTCGATTTTAAATTTTTCTTTCATACCTACGTAAAATCTTAATTAAATTTTAACCTTAAAAGTGAGCGATTTTCAGATGTGTTTTACGGTGTAAGAGCCGGGCGTTTATGGTGTAGGGACGGGTTTTTATAACGAAGTATTGCACCGTCATTAACTAATGTGACTTTATTTACCATGTATTTCACTAATATTACTGAAAAAATAATAATTTCGATTTAGAACTTAATTTTGGTGATTTCAGTTTAATTTAAATTTAAATTTGAATAAATTAAATATTTGCGACCAATTGAGAAATATGCGCAATAGTCTATAAAGACACTATAAAATTAATAAAACTTTCGTTAAACATAGTTCCCAATATCTGAAATTAAGTTTCAATATTTTTCATGGATACCCGGACTAGTAGGAATTATTTTAGTACTGGAGCTGACCGCCAGTTTCCTATGTATCGAATATACAGACAAATTTTATACCCGACATCTACACCTAATTCTTCATGTTCATGATTTTTTCTGAATTCTCTAAGCAATCGTTTTGGTGATATGGATAGGGAACAGCAATTTTTAAACGTTATTTTTTTTTAAAAATGTATAAAAAATGATAAAAAAATACGTCATATATATTGTTCAATTCGTGCTTCACTAAACTACACGATTTTATTCAAAGAAGATTTTTTTCATGTCCTAATTCACTCCCTAAAATGAAACCCTAGAATCAAAAATCAGGTTTTTATACTTCACATCTATATTTGGGCCTGTGACAGACGAACGGACGAACACTAAAGTGATAAATTTTTCGTTTGCATGAAACACTAAAAATATTGTACGATTTTGAATAGTGAATTTTTATCTAAAGTATCATTCCCGATTCTTGAAATTGAAATGATAAAAAATATACTATTAATTTTAGTTAGAGTATTTTATGATTACATATAGAGATTTGTCTCCATTTCTAAACTGTATGTGTCAATTAATATAGGTTATCTGCATATTTAAACACGTATAAGTTAGTTACCGACCGACCACATAGCGGGTATGTTTCTAGTTTGAATGTGTGTACACATGTGTGTGTGTTTACAAGAAGCGTATGAAGATACATAATATATCATGGTAAAAGTACGTGCATTGTGAAACAGTGCTGGGTAATAATTCTGGAAAATAGTAGAGTTTAGCATGGTTTTCCCTAATGATATTATCAGTTAGCACGTCTGCTAAAAATCTATATTTATAAGAGAAATACCACTCACTAACTCATTCACTGACTCATCACAAGATCTCCAAAACTGGACGCTCGATTGACCTGAAATTTGGCATAGTTACTCCTTTCTCAACGTAGATACCCACTAAGAACGGATGCAAATCTTATCCAAAACGGATTTTCCACCTACCATCACATACTATGGATGTGAGTTATTATGTGGGTGAGTGTGAATGGTTGCGTAGATGAGAAGGTTAATATAATATTCCCAGGGAAAGAGTGGAAGAGAAAGAGAGAGAGTATATGTGATGGTGGTGAAAATTTTGTTTTGGATAGGATTTGCATAAAATTCGTTATATGCCAAATAATGGGAACGTATCCCACTACACATTACCTTACGGGTGATGCGGTAATCTATGAATTGACAGATTCACTGACTAATCGATCTATTTTCTAGGGATTATGAATAATTCAATACTATACCTACAATCTGCATACTATTCGCCTACTAAGTTTTAAGTCTAAGTGTGATTATTTAATTATGTCCCGTCCAGCGAAGCGGGCGGGTATCAGCTAGTATAAAGTATATAATTAGAGTTTAAGAATTTAATATGAGAAATTATATTATTCATTCCCTTTCCTTATACTTTCCACTGCGGAGAAAAAGGAAAATCCATCTCTGTGTTCTATGGAATTGAACAATGATTTATAGATCACTCTCTCAATTTTTTCCCCGACGAAAACGTTGAAAGTTCGACTCCGTTGTGTTCTTTTCCTTGCCCTATACCTACGATAACTGTGCCCATAGACCAGGGCGGAATGGCGGAAACGGGAATGAAGAGGATGCAGGATCAAATTATATGGCGGGATATATCCGGCCACATATTCCGCCAAATAATTTTGTTCCCGCGCCGAGTTCGCTGCCGTTCCGGTGTCCCGTGTCGACCTATTCCTGCCTTAAGTATGCAATCACACATTATGAAATTGTATATTAAGACAATTTCTCAAAAAATGAATGAACGATTCAGACAATTGTCTTTAATTTATAAAGGTTTCCAAAATAATCACCGTTTCAAAGTGGACTCAGCTACGTATAGTGTTTATAGAAAGTAATTCATGTTTGAGCGAAGTAGACAAAGGAATGAATGGAATAAGTTATGCGATAAAATGTCCTCTCTCTATATATACCCTCTGCCTATCTAGCCGGAAATTCTCATGCACACATTTTCTACAGGCCTGATCTCAAATTATTTTACAATGTAAAACTTAGCACTTTGATTCCGAAATGAATGGATCGATTACGTTCAATACTCCAACAATTATAAACAAAAAGATGCTGCACAGGCACCTGAGGTTCTAAACTTTGTAAATCAAGTTTTGGGTACCAAGAGTTATAAAAGGTCCATCACGTATAACCTGAACGACTTTTAATGAAGACTCAGAACTGTTAAGAACTTGGTTCGATATCGACAGGCAATGCACAATGAACGTTTGTGCAACCAAATTCTGTTCTTGCCCCCAGTTTTATCTCTTTGAATTACATTTTTTTTAAACAGTCAGTCCGCGGTATTCTCAAATATACGCCCACATTCTTATGGGTACTAAGCTCTCTATCAGCTGGTGCACGCCCAAATAGTCAGCTTATCAAAGGAGATTAAATTTTATCATACCTTGTAGATATGTTCGAATTGCCCCCCAAAACTATAACTTCTTCAAAACACTTCCATGACATTTTACTGACGTATTGAGGATAGGAGGAATGTTAGTAAAAAATGTTTAGACATAAAAAACATGTCTCAAAAACATTTGAGGTATTTTAAAATCTAACACAAAAAAAATTCTGTCTGTTCGGGACATATGCGTTCTAATACCATTCATCCGAATAGGTGAAACTTTGGCGATCAAACAAAAAAAAAACTCAATATGTATAAATATAGTGTTTTAAAGTGGTATTGTTATATGGTGGAGCCAATGGCTCTATTACTGTTGCCGCTGCCGTGCTTCATCTCAATCGCGTGCGGAACGGCGGGTGACAACAGGTTAAAAAAGACGAGACATGTCGTGGAACACTCGGTTGGAACGCAGTTCTTTTCGCTATTTATTATGTATCAAATCATTTCATATAAGACAGGTTTCAAACCGATCTGATTTAAATTGAGTGAATTATAAGGGAAAAACTTTTTTGTTTTCAATTTGCTTCCCTCTGGGACCAAAATTCAGATATCCGGCTCCGTTAGGATCTGTACCGTGTCCTATATTATAAGTGTGCAAAATTTCAACTTTCTATGACTACGCACAGACATAAAATAGGTAATTAGATTAAATTTTCGTTACAGATTTTTTAAGTTTTTTGCTTAACGCCTTTACTTACGTTTTTTTTCTAACCCTCAACGTTTATGTCTATAACGTCCCATAAGGAACTTCGTTCCAATAATGTTCATATATGTCCCATATAAAAAATTATCCGTAAGCAGTAAACATACTTTACTGCAATATTTACGTTTATTACATTTATGAATTTTTGAAAAAAACATTTCGAACATTCAATACTAAAGAATTTAGCTGTAGATATGAATAAAATATTAGATCATTGTTAAATGTTAAAAGTACATTTTAACTTATCTATATATTTAAAACACAAGCCCTAGATCTCTAGACAATCCGCCAGCCGTCCCTACTAAACCGATTGACACAATTTTTTTTTAAACTGAAGCCTTTAGTCCACAGATATGTTATCGCTATTTTTTTTTTTTTGGTGAAACTTCTTTAAAAGGGGTGATTTCAAGCGATAATAGTAAAAATGACGAGGGGCTAGCGGGGTGAAGAGGAACGTAAAGAGAGAAAATCCTTCGATGTTCACGAGACATGAGTGTGAGAGAAATGCAAATATGTACGTATGTCGGAGATTTTACAAACAGTTTGACAAGTCGACTTTGACAATTGAAGTGTATATTTTTAGTTCGTTTTTTAGCGCAAATATTCCAAATATTAATAGACAAATAAGTTTTATTTTATTTTCCAAATAATTTAAGAACGTGTAAGTTTATGTTAATTTAATGCCAAAATAGAGTTTTTAAATATTACATGGACTGTACCAAGTCTAAAATTTGGTCTCAGATCAGAAAAAAAAGTGAAAATCGTAAATGTATCAAATGAAGTTAGATTTTCTAAAAATGAATTGTGACAGCTCTTGCGGGGTAACCATGACAACGATGAACTGATCTCATACACTTTTTTTGAATTTATAACCAATTAAATATAGAGACAACTTGATGGATCAAGCTAAATCAAAAGAAAAATAACTGTAAATGGAAACTAATGAGGAATAAAATTATTGTTGTAGGTCTGTATCAAAATATCGTTTTTTGAAAACAATATGAAAATACATGCAAAATGTTTTGCACGGGTACACTAGTGTATAATTATATTTCAAAACAACTTTTGAAAATATTATTACTTGAATTTCGAATAATATAAAAAGAATTTTATCAGTGTTATTTGATATAGAATAAAAGATGTTGACAAAAAGATGAAGCTATTTAAAATATAAAATACATACAATCGAATCTGGAGCCAAACACCAAAAGTGCGTACTATGTAAATCTTTTTCCATATTTTCAAACAGATTATATAAATTCAATTGTATAGAAAATTTTAACGGTATTTCAAAAGGGATTATCATTCCTCAAGTGGGGGCTACCTAATATTATATTCGACTACGGGGACCGGGGACATTTACATTTTTACGATTAACTCTAATATATAATATGTAAGCCCTGAGGAAGGAAATATATTTTCCGAAACGTCGGCAGCATATACCATTAGAAATCATTTATAGCCTTCTCCGAAATAATTAATCCTTTCTTATTTACATTTTTTATAAAATAAAAGTAGAATAAATCCCATAAATACCGAAAATTTGGCGTAATCGATTGTGCCTTGTGACCCAATATATAACGACCATATGAAAGGGAACCTATTGGCACACGTATAAACAAGGAATATAGACGCACCCGTATATAACATGCGCGTACGTGTGTGAGTATAAAGGGATGTTTTTCCCTTTTTCTTCGCAAGGTATTTGATTTCACGCATCATATGCCAACAATGTTATCGAACTACTACTAGTATAAATTCAACATCTTCCTTATTTGACTATGCTAACTTTCAAAAGAAACGGATACACAAGTCCCGATGCATATTGTTACTGTTGCATGTGCCAGTGGCGCTCGTTATCCGGGAGAGAATGTCTCACATTTCTATTGAGATATTGAGATTTACCGAATAACTTCAAGAAGGGTTCGAATCTTGTTGACACTGAATACTTAAAAAGTTGACGCACATTGCGCTAGACATGTTGGAGTCATTAGGAGATGATTATTTAATTTTAGTCATCTCTTGATCAAAGTTGCTGTCTTATATTCTGCGCATAATGGGCTTGTTGACTATTTTTTTAAATTTCATTTTATAAAAGAATTGCATCTAAAAATGGCAAACATTTTTTCTTGTTTGTGTGTTATTAAAATGCATTAAAAACAAAATTCAAAGACAGGACCCCCCACTTCCACACTTTTACATACGTTTTGAACATTTTTGCTCTCATATACTTTTGTATGTAGTGATCGAAAAAATTAGAGGGAACTTTGCTCTTGATGTTAACATGGTTAAAAAAAGAAATAAAGTAGGTACTCGTGTTTTGAAACAACTTTTTACTCAGTGTTCAATAAGATTTAGGATTGATAAAAATATAATATATTAGCAATATCACGATTTTGTTAGCAAGGCTTGGCAAATATATTCAGACTGTCTCAAGCTTATATGTTTGTATAAAATACCTGGTATAAATACTTTTATCATTCCACCCACAAGTGGGGAATGGCACTAGTTTAGGTCAAAATTCACTTTTCAAAATTTTACAACAGTTTTTCGTTTTGAGGTCCCACGAATCCAAAAAACATATTTTTGGAAAAAACTGTTTGAGTTTGTTTGTCTATGAGCACGATACAGGTCAAACGAATGAACGGATTGGAACGAAATTTTAAGAGGATGTTTAATATGCAAATATGAAGAGCCCTATTGTTTTTGGGGAAAAGCGGCGCAGGCGCAGAAGAGATATATGCTATAACGGTGTTTTTTATATAACGGCTTACTATTCTATTTATTTTTTCAAGAAAGTTTCTCTAAAATTTTTTTCTAAACTTTATAGTTTCGGAAATATTTTGAAAATGAAAAAAATCAGCTATTCATTTGTTTTGTAGATCTATCCAAAATAAACTAGTTAAGCATGCATTGATTAATTTTTACATGACGTGCTACATATTATGTAGGCAACCGCGGCAACGAGTAGCAAATACCATATTGAATACTAGCCATTACCCGAGTAACTCCACGCAATATCAGACATTTTATTTTCTTTCATATACTAAATATATCAAATGTCAATATTTTTGAAGTCGGAATGGTCCCGTCGCCCAAATGGCTGGATTTTTGTTATAAAATATATAAGGAAAATTTGACACCAGTGCTAGAATTGATTTACAGATCTTTCCAAACAATCTAATAGCTCATGAACAGCTCTAGCACATATTCTGATTGATAGTGCTGGATTAACTTATAAGCAAAATAAGCAACTGCTTAGGGTATCACGTCTCAAGGGGCCCCAAAATATCACAACTCAGAAACGAAAAGTACCTCACCAGACCGCGTCAACAATTTTTATTTTCATTTTGTCGTGTTGTAAAAAATTTGATCTACTGACATAAAACTGTCTTTAGAAGTATTGAAGTTAAAAATGAACAATAATTTATTTTTGAAAATGAAAGCGTTTTTTTTTAACTATAAAGTTTTGTAACTTTTTTTTAATTAACTGTATAAAAATGTCTAAGAAACGATTTTATAGGCAGTCAATGAAAGCATTTGAAAAAATAATTTTTTTCCTAAAATTCTATGTTTTTTAACTTTTTTCTATCAATTTGATGACATTCACAATTTGAGTTTTTTTTTATAAACTTAAAATGACAGACTATACTAGCATTTTTTAGACTGCTGTTAGAGATGAAGGCCCATAGCTGCAAGAAATGCCTGGAGCATCAAGGAGTCTTAATCCGGCACTGCTGATTGACATATCGTCGGCCTATTAATATATACTTAGAAAGGTCATTAATAAAAATTGAAAAGATAACTGGACTTTCTTGAGACACGCCAACCGAAATTTCATAATAATTTCAGATATGCAACTATTGATGCTGTTGTTCATGTTACGATTTTCGAAATAAGACTGAAACAAATTAAAACATATGCCTCTTATATCAATGCTGTTTTATTTTTCATCATGTCGAATGCTAGATCAAACACAAGAACATTATTAACTCTAACTTTTTCAAAACACACTCTAAGAACGGTACGCAAGCTGTACAAGTAGAGCAACTAAGTCGGAATCCATGCTGACATTCACTTAGGAGATTATTTTTTTCTATAAAATTATTTAATCGGTTCAAATACTTTTGCAAGAGTATAAATCAGAGAAATGGGTCTATAGTTAGATATATCCCTTTGATCTAGTTTTTTTTTCGTTTTGGTAGACTGAACAGACTGGCGTAGTTTTCAAAGTATCAGGATAGCAGCCCTGAATACATAAGACAAGTTTAAAATATAAACAAATACATGAGCAACATTTTCTATTACGTGTTTTAACACTAAACTAGGAATTTTATTTCCTTCAGAAGATTTTTCAATTTCTTAGCAATATTAATCACCTCTTCAGTATACCTAGTTACTGGAAATAAGAACATATCGTTTATCGACACTGGTGTTAAAAAAGTGCATTGATTAGATCGATAGTATCAAGTTTGTTTTTGTCGGTTTTAAAAATAATCGTCAACGATTTTGGCGATTTTAGCAGAATTTTTAGTTATAATACCATTATTATCTAGTAATTCAACTATCATATCGTGGTTTTCAGATTTTCCAATACTGCTTGTGATAGTTTTTTCTGCGGGATACTACAAGTAACTATACGACTGTTATAAAAAGTATTTTTTGCAAGAGATATGTTATTTTTTAATTACTTTTTTTACATTATAAATTAGATCCAGGTTAATATTATTAAAACTATTTTTAATAATGAGAAGATATTTAACCTTTTCAATATTGACTATTACTATGTGTTTTGTAATCCACTAATTGTGGTGTTTTGTTTTTTTTTTCTTTTTAATTTTTGCCTATTTTAGATGTATAGAGTAGGAACACAAATTAAACAATAATTAAATTCAACTAAGTAATACTAATCTCGTTTTAAATTTATAGAAAAAAAAATAAATCTGTAGGGTGCGTTTGTGTATATTTTACATCACATACTTAGGAAATAATGTAAATAAGAACATAATTTTGGAAAGAATTCAAATCTTTATTTACTCTAGTGTAACTCATCCGTTTTGTCAGGAAGTCAGCGTTATAAGTATGAGTAAAATGCATATTAAATTTCTCTGCGAATGTTTTCTTTTTTTCGAGTTCACTTCTCACCAAGAATGCGAATTGATGCCATTAAAGCATTGTCGATACGATTTCCAACATACTTCGCAAACTGAAAACATAAACAAGTTAAAACGAAGCTGTAGTGTAAATCAGGGATGAGCACTGAGCAGCCCTGCCCTTTCAAAATCAATAAATAAAATTACCGGGTACATGGTCCTCATTAGATAACAAACTGGGTATTCCTTTAATTCATTGCATGATTCGTCGCACGATAATTTATCGTTTTGACAATTTCTCGCAAGACAATTCATCGTAAAGTTTTCTGTTTTCATGATTCTCTAATTTGCTCAAATTTACATGTAAATGGCCCTTACTAACGGCTACCAAGAAACAATTTTTATTTTTTTTTAAATTGCACACACTTTTAGACTACAGGTTTAACATGTAGTGAATTCATTTATATAAATTTTACGATGATAATGGTTATATATTTATTTTTGTACAATTTTTTATGATTGATTCGTAATATTTTTTCACTTTCCATGTTTATAAGTTGTATTTTTGGTATATGCACATTTTTTCATGATTTGAATTTTTTTAAGAATGAGATTCCTTATATTATGGGACGTTATAGATATAAATGGAGAGGGCTAGAAAAAAATTGCAAAAAAAAACGTAGAGAAAAATCTCTAACGAAAATCTACACACTATACAGGGTGAGTCAGACCACCCGTATCAGTCGTTTTTTTCGAAAACGGTTAGTCGTAAAGAGTTGTGTCAAAAATCTGTATTATAAAAGCCCTAATGAAGAATCGAATGGTGATATTTTTTCCCCCCGGAAAGGTCGGCTTCCCTGTTAGTTTGCTCCGGAATGTTCAGAACTCCGGAATGTTAAATGGCACGATAGGTCGAAAGTGGTATTGTTGAAAAGATCTTTAAAAAATAAGCAAGTTTTGTAGGACATTTTTTTTTGTTACTGCCACCCCTATTAAGTAATATTCGTTTGAAATTATTAAATTAACATGTAAGAATAACAAACTTAATTTTAAAAGTTTACATTTAAAATCTAGTTACCTAATTAAACAATGTCACAAATGTTCAAACCGTCTTCAATTTACTTCTAAACACTGCGGAGCTCTTCTAGATATGTTATGAGTACTTGGAAGTATTTTCCGACAAAAAAAAAACAATTGCAACTATTGAAAACTTATTGTGAGATTGTTCAATTAGGTAACTAGATTTTAAATGCAGACTTTTGTGTTATTCTGACATGTTAATTTAATAATTTCAAACGAATATTACTTAACAGGGGTGGCAGTAACAAAAAAAAATGTCCTACAAAACTTGCTTATTTTTTAAAGATCTTTTCAACAATACCACTTTCGACCTATCGTGCCATTTAACATTCCGGAGTTCTGAACATTCCGGAGCAAACTAACAGGGAAGCCGACCTTTCCGGGGGGGAAAAATATCACCATTCGATTCTTCATTAGGGCTTTTATAATACAGATTTTTGACACAACTCTCTACGACTAACCGTTTTCGAAAAAAACGACTGATACGGGTGGTCTGACTCACCCTGTATAATTACATATTGTCTGTCTGTTCGCAGACATAAAAAGTTGTTTGGCACACTTATAATATCGGACATGGGGCGGATCCTAACGCAGCATGGTTTTTAAATTTTTGTCCCAGAGGGGAGCAAATTTAAAACAAAAAAGTTTTTCGGTTATAATTCGCTCAATTTAAGTCAGATCGGTTCGAAACCTGTCTTAAAAAACTCGGGTCGCAGTGCGAAACCCTGCCGACAATATAGTGTATTTGCTTTTATAAGCAGTGTGGCTCTATTGTATGAACTTAACTTTGTTTTTGGACAAAATAAAAAAAATTACCCTCTAATACATCCCTTAAAACAACATTTTTTTACTTAATTTCAATACTACATACCAATTCAACATCTGTACCAAATTATATACACCCTTCAGTATGTTAATCCATATCAGTAAACTTGCGTTTTCATAAAATTTGTAAGTCCGGTCCTGTCGGACCGATTATATTTAAATTTTAGCAGCACATTTCAATAATTACTAAAGGGTTAAATTTCAAATTTGAAGTGATTCTGAAAATTTTTTCCGTATTTTTGGGCCCAAAAACATTTTTCAACCCCTAAATACCCCCCTTAAAATGGCCCGATCGGGCCCATTTTAAATAGGCTTCTTGCGATGATAGATTCCAACATGTGGACCAAATTTCGTTTAAATCGATTAAGTCTGTCGAGAGTTATCGTGGTCACACATATATATATATATATATATGTTTTTGTATCAAGTGGAGATCCGACTAAATTACAGACAACCCGAGGTCCACCACAAAAAAAAGGTTTTTTGGAGTATCTTTTTCACAAAAAGGCTCCTTTTATTGTCCTTAATCTATAACCCTGCAGAGGGGAAACAATTTCTGCGTTTAAATTTTTCGTGATAAAATTTGAACAAAACGAGATCTGTTATAAAATGTAAACAAGTGGAGATCCGGAAATGTATATCATGATGTATGTAGCATAAAATGAGATCCTGCAACATTGCCAAATTTTTGTGACGTTGCGACGCAGTACGCGTGCACTTTTAGTGTTCGAGTTGTGATAGTGACGAAAAATAATTTGCTCCAAAATGTTATCACGTGGGAAAAAGTTCGTAAATCTAGCTATAAATAAGAAATACACGACAACTGCTAGTAGGTATACAAGACGAAGGTAAGTTAAATTAACTTTTTAATTTTTTTTAAGCTACATTCAAGCAGAACTCTTTTTTGTGAATGCAAAAACCATTTTATAGTACAGCAAAATATTTTGCTGTTATTAAAAGCATTTTGAAAGACTATAAAATGGTTTTTTTTTAAATTTCATCATTGATAAATTAAAATTGTAATACATAAATTGCCTTTTGTTTCGTTAAAACGAAAAAAATCCGGGTACTTTAACATCTTCCCGTCTCAGAAAACAAATTGCAACTGTTTTACAAATTTTAAACCTTAACGATAATGAAATGGAACAATTGGCTACTTTTATGGGTCATACGAAGAAGACGCACGAACAGTTTTATAGGTATGATATTTTATAAATAAACTATAAAAATTGTAGGAAAAAAATTATTTTTCTTTCGCTTTAATTAATACATATTTTAGGATTTTTTTTAAACATATCTTATATATGTGTACCAACTAGTGATGCGCCGGATATCCGTATCCGCGGATATCCGAGGGAGAAGAAAGATCCGCGGATTTTGAAACCAAATATCCGTATCCGTTAGTTTTATGGCGGATCTTTTACGGATCTTTTACCTTATTAATTTTCAATTCATACATGAAATTTTATATATATAGGTAATTAGGTAATAATGAGAAACTGTTAAATTCCATTCAGATTATTTTTTATTTCTTAAAATCGTATTTGGCACCTTTATATTGCAAAAATTTATCGTAGTGAGTTACATACCAATAGTACATAACTCAAAGGTACTAATAAAAAACTATCTTTATAATGAGATATTGCACATAGATCTCTGGAATCTGTTAGGAGATTTAACTCTTAAAGAAGTCAATAACTTTTTCCCATAACAGTCTCTTTCCAAAGGTCGATGTGCAATATTTACCGCCGCGTACTCTAAGAAAGTTAAGATCCGTATCCGTATCCACGGATCTTGAAACCAAATATCCGTATCCGTATCCGCGGATCTTGAAACCAAATATCCGTATTCAGATCCGTATCAGCGGATATGCATTTTTAACGATCCGGCACATCACTAGTACCAACTAAAACAAATTATTTTTCAATACAGGCTGCTTCGTAATTGACTGTCAATTTTAAAGGGGGCTTATTAATTGTGCATGATTTTAAGACAAAAAGTTTATAATAAACATTAGGCCCGATTTGCGTCATATTTGATACGCAGGGTGACACAGATTTTTTTTAAATTAAATTAGTTATTTTAATTGACTGTCAACAAATAATAAATTAATAAAAATCTTAGGTTAGCTTCAGGTTTATTAAAATACCTAAATCAATTTTTCAAAAAAATCTCTATCACCTTGTATATCAGAAATGAAGTAAAAACGAACCTATATGTATAAGTATATTCAATTATGAAACGCACTGTATATTAGATAAATATTTGTTATACGTCATCTCACATTATTAAGAGTGTGTGGGGGTTAAATAAGTTGTGCTTAAAAATTAAAATTAAGTACTTAGATTTAATATAATTGTAAAAATGTTTGTTTACAGTACGTGGGAAAGTCGCGATTTACCGAAAAAACTCGTGCATTTAGTAAAGGAGAAACATTGACTATTATTTCACTTTACTGTTCAAGTACCTGCGACTTTTTAAATATTTATTCACTGTCTCGCAAAACTAAACATATTACATCTCTTGCATCTCACTTATCCTTCCGCCAAGTAAATCGAAAAATAAATTTAAACTTTATTTTAAGATTACCACAGGAAGTTTACCAAACCGCAAAAATAGCCAAGTTACTTTTAATGATGGAAAGGGGGGTCGACAGTGATAAATTCGACGTCGAATTGGAACAATGGAATAGACAATCTTTCGAGGAAAACGAAAATGGTAACAATTATTATTAATGATTGGTAAAGAACGTATTAAGAAAATTCGTCCCTGCAAACACCCGCTGCACCCTTCATCTCAAATCTTTTCCCCTCGCCTAAAAACGGTTCGCGCTCTCTCGACGCTATTTTTAAAGCTAGAGGGTTCTGGTAAACGCCAAATGAAAGACAAAGAATCAGACTACAGATCCTTCAAGCGAATTTTTTGAAAAACAGTCTCGCCTACGTGTGAAATATTACGTAACTTATTATTTTTTTCAAAAGGTTGTAAGTTTTTTCAGGATTTTTTTTTCAAAAAATTCGCCTGAAGGATCTGTAGTCTGATTCTTTGTCTTTCATTTGGCGTTTACCAGAACCCTCTAGCTTTAAAAATAGCGTCGGGAGAGCGCAAACCGTTTTTAGGCAAGAGGAAAAGATTTGAGATGAAGGGTGCAGGGGGTATTTGCAGGGACGAATACTCTTAATACCACGTATTATTATTAAAACTATTTTTCAAACATTAAAATATTAAAAATCACATACGTAACACTTTTTCTCATTTTTGACTGTCTGTTATCAGATGCCCCAAGTCAGCGAGGTACACTAGATGATTCAAATACTGTTGTAGTCCCCGAGTATGAAACCCAGAACGATATTAATTCTGAATCAGAGGAAGGTTGCGTATGAATGATCACCGAAAGTGCATGAACCACATAAAAATCTCTGTTGAAATTTAGAATTTTGAAAAATAATTATTGCTTACAGGTACATTAAGTTTATTCTGATATAGGTACAGAGTGTCACAGACATGACTTATTTTTGAAGATAATCCCATTAAAATCTATATACCCTGTAATATCCCGAATTACGCTACTCCAAATTGCGCGAACTCGAAGTTATGCGATTTCTGTAGACTTGCAAACTTGACAGAACAGCTTAAATCACGTTAAAATAAAATTAATAATCTTTGTATTATTAATACGAAAATTCGAATTCTTCTTACGCTTATTTTTTTACAGAAACACCACGCAAAAAGGAGAAGAGTAAAGTAAACACAGACAAAAAAAATTGCCGTGGATCATGGAATAAACAGCAAAAATCTAAAATGTTACAATTTTTCAAAACTCATATTAAAAAAAAATTCTCCCAAAAAAGCAGAATGTCTAAAATTACGGGAAAAATATCCAGATTTATTTAAGGACAAGAACTGGGTACAAATAAAAGTATTAAATTAAAAAATATGTAATAAGTATAAATCTTTGATTAATGTCTGATTAGAATTCTTCAATAAATAAAACTATCGACTAATTTTTCAGACAAATATATTAACAAAAAATTTCAATTAATACCGAAACGTCAATGTATTAATTATTATTTTTTGTTAATATATTTGTCTGAAAAATTGGTCGATAATTTTATTTATTGTAATAAGTACAGTTTCAGTTTAACAAAAACTTATGATAATATTTTTTTATTTTTTTTCTCTGGAAATATCTACATTGTTTGCTTCCTGCCTCAAGCCATTACTCCTTTATTATAAATAAACGAACAACTAAAAGAAATTATTGTAGAAATATTGATAATCTATTTTTTTTTACTTCAATTTGAATATCATAGCATGCTCAACTTTTTTTTCAAATACTCATATAATATGTAGATAAATCAATTATATTTAACCGCTAGCCTTTAATCTTACGCTTACCTATTCCTACGGTTTTACTCATTAACATGATCATTATAAAATGCAATGTTACAAAATTCCAAAGTTATGAATTTTATTCACTCGGTTTGAGGCTTGAGCTCCGAAACAAACTTAGATGATATAAATAAAGGCGTCTGTGTGTATGAAAATATGCGACGCAGTGTTGCCGATTATACAGGATCTCAGGTTGTGCACAATATGTTATATACAAGTTTGGCACAGCAGTGACCTCACTAGTGCGTTTGGTGTAACTACTCGTGTATAAAAATTGATAAAAATGGGAAAATGGAGATCCGGACTAAAATTTAACTGCGCATTCCCCACACCCATATTAACCGAAAAAAATTGATATACACATAGAAACACAACGAGATCCGATTCGGATCTCGGCTTGTCAAAACGGATCTCCATTTGTATAGCATTTATCACCAAATGATCTCACCTTGTATAGAAAACATATCTATAAATATATATATATATATATACATATATATATATATATATATATATATAAATATATATATATATATATATATATATACATATATATATAAACATTTCCAAAAATGGTGCCAAACTTCTTAGAAACTTATGAAACGTCGAGAAATTTTGGTCCGACCTCTAGGTCCCGCCATCCGACCGACGCCAATAGTGTAAGTGCCTTATGGCAAATACACTAATAAAAGAGGAGAAAATTTCACATAGGTTTCGTATAACAGCATTCGAGCAAATAGTTGTTTTATAAATAGAAAAAAACACTGTATAAATTCGATTTTGCCTAATACATCGCGCACGCGGATCAGTTATCTTTGTCTGTTGCATAGTGTCCTGTGAAAATTTAAAGATTACGTATGTTCTGTCTTAAAATAAAAAGATTGCATATTTTGTTCAAAACGAATGCCATTTCAAATATATTAGTCAGTTTTTTGACATTAATATTTTGTGAAATGCAACGCCATCTAACTTAACGATTTATTATAAATTAATGTGTAGTGTTGGTATTTTGATAATCTGAGAACAGGTATTACTAAAACTGTTTAACTATTCTTCAAAATAATAGAAAAATAGGATATAGGTATTTAGATTAGATTTCTTTATTTATTTCGTGAATACCTTAAATAGCTGTGAAAGTTTAAGTCAAGTAAAAAGAAAGTAAAATTAAAAATATTTTTAACCGCATTTTAAAAAGTGACATAAGCAGATGTTTGATATCACTTGATAGCAATTGATACAAGCCTCAAATAAACGCTTTGTTAAATATTTTAGATGATTACGTGGGCGAAGCCGCGGCTAAAAGCTAATTATAAATATAAATGCGTATTCTTTCACAGTATATATTTCAATCGGAAGCGTTCGAAAAAATTGATAAGTGAGGCTTAATACTTTCATTATTTTAATTTATGAGTAATTAAATCGTATTTAGCGTTTTCGAATAACATTCACAGTTTTATTGCTTTTTTATTGGCAATAAAGTTAATTTTCATTTAAATCTGATGTTTTGATGTTTGTATTAAGTCGGAACATCAAATCTATAAATTTTAACATTCAGTTATTATTTATTAATGTCGACATTTATAATTAACAGTTTGTTTCTAAAAATAATTTCAAAATTTAATTAAGTATTAGATAATAATAATACCGATCTATGCATGTAAACGATGGCCGTTTTCATTCAACGGTTTGTCAGTTTTCTCTACTCATGCAATTTAAGGTGTGTTTGGTACCGTGCTCCGGTGTATAATAAATGTTGAGACTTTTTACACTGTCGCATTTGATATGCAAAAGTGTAACCAGGGATTCTACAGTGTGATCCATATCTAATGAATAAATGCATTTTCTCAGTTAATATTTGTAGAAATCGGAAACCCTGAAACAGGTCGGTTTTTTATTTTTAAATTACCTACCCTAGTAGCGTAAAAAGGTCACTCCCTCAGTATGACATATATCACCCCTAAATTTTTAAATTGGAAGCACAGGCTTGTGACACTTCATTTGAAAGGCATTTTCAATCTCCAATAGGACGTGTCAATAATTTTTTATTCTGTTGTCTAGTTACGGATTCAATGGCAGATATAACTTAATTTCTTAGGAGGTTGAGCCGTTTTACTAAGATAATGAAAAAAATCTGAAATAAAGTTTTATTAATAGATTTTTTGTGACAAAGTTTTCTGTAAAAATCCAAAATCATTAGGAAATTTATAAAGTTAAAAATTAAAAAAAACTTTTACATGTAGTCTTATGGAAAATATGTCAACCTAGCATGCAAACGGTAGATTTTAATTTTTTGCAAATAACCAAATAATGTCAGCAGTTCCGAAAACTAACTATGTAAAACATCGATGTCTTACGCATATTTTAATTTTTTTTCCAATTTAATTAGGAGACGTTTAATCAATAAAAAAAATATTAAACCTTAGCACTTTTCGATTATGGACTTTTATTCTTGACAATTTTAACTGAATTTTCAAATTTTTAATGATTTAATTTTAGTTTTTATTACTTCTAATTTATTTTGCAAAAAATATGTAACATACAGATATTTATATAAATTTATTTTTTCTAACCTAACTTTGTACAAAAAATTCAAAAGTTAGTCCATTAAGTAAAATACTGAAATAAATAATTAATATTAAAAAAAATATTTATTTATACTTTTATGACAATAATTTATTGGTATCATATCGACTTATAACCTTTTATAAAAATGTATTATGGAAAAGTTCATATTTAGAATTCGACTTACTTTTGATTGGGACTGTAAAGGATCAACCTCCTTAACGTTGACAATCAAACCAAAATTCAAATGGGATGCTAAGTGTCTTTTCTATAATTTTTAAACCCGAATCCTATGCCATTGACATTTTTTGGTCAACTAAGCAAAGTCTTGACTAATTTTTTTGAGTTGACCAAAAAATGTCAACGGCAAAGGATTAGAAGTTTAAAGTTATGGAGGAGACACACGTGACACAACTTTCTGTTATTGTATTATAGTTTTAATGTTAACATTAATTTTATTTACAGATAGTAAAAACCCAGTGAAATGACTATTCTCTCATTTTGTGTCATATCTAAAAATTAACATAAATCTCTAAAAATTAATGGTTATAGTGTTCGTGATTAACATTTAGTGGTTTAAATAATATTAAGTTATTCTAAGAAGTGTAGTGGCAAACAGAACAACGCCACAGTGTAACTTTGTGATTTAGCGGCAACATGATACAACTGTGAGCAATTTTGATCAAAGGGAAAGAAGAAACACGGAGACCGATTGTTGTTATAGAGAAACATATAGACAACCACTACCAACACTTCTGTATACAGACATGCAGCTGGAGGCGTCGTTCAGCGTCGCGGTGGCTCAAGTGATCGCCGTCGCTATTGTGATCAGACTCGGTAAGTCGCAACAAATACCGCATCTGTCATCCAGCTTCTTTGTTGTGTAAACGATTGACAACTTTAGTTCATTTAATTGTTTTAACCTATCCTTGCCCGACGTTACATTTGCAGTAAAACTTATATACAGTACTTTATAACTCGAATATCGTTAAGTCAACAGTTAACAGTTAAAGTTAATTGTCTCTCTAACTCAAATATTCTCGTGAAATCAAAAACTTCGAAATTCGAGTTAAATTTTTTTCTGTAGTAAGGATAGTAAGGGTACGTAAGCCCTACAAAACGAAAAAGCGACATGATAGAAATAGATAGAAGACAATCGGCAACTGACGCACTATTTTTGAACTACACAATGCGTTTTATTGGCTTGTCATCTCTGAGCACTGCAAAACTGATACTACAATCTATATGGTTGGGTGAACAAAGTTGTCAAGAAATTACACGTCTTTTCTAGGCGCGGTAGGTAGGAGCGATTCCGAACGAATAGTGTAATGAAAAAACATGAAAGAAGTAGTGGTGCAGCTAAAGAGAAAGACCATAACTACGGTACTAGTATAGAGAAATTAGTTAAGTTACTAACAAATGATAATATAAAATAATTAATGAAAAGTCGGTTCCTTTGTTTTAATAAATTGTGCTAGTTGCCGTTTACCTAAAAGTTTACTTTGTTTTGGTATACGTTGTGGACTAGAGAGGGCGCCAAAGTGATTTAGTAGTTTCTGAGTTTATTACATTCAAATATATGCCACGCTAATATTTTATATTGTACTAGCAGCCTGATCCGGATTCGCTCGGATTTGTAGATTGCCTATTAAAAATAAACACATTATACTGCTTCCTTTTGTTGAACAAAGCCGTATTTAGTTGACGTGGCTCGGGAATAACAGATCTCTATTATGAGAACATAATAAGATACAGGTAGGACTCTTAATTATTATCTCATATATTTTATCTCTATATTCATGGAAGTCAAAAAGTCTCTAGCTAGGAGCACTTGCACACTGCACGTCGTGTGAATTCAGAAATCGATTGACTTGTTACTAGCTGTTTCACGGTTTATATGGCCTGGTAATATATATTATAAAACACTCGCGGGAGAAGAGGGAATAATGGTTCACTTTGACGAAACGTCACAATTTTATATAGGTATATGTCAAAAACATAATTAAGTTAATTAACTTTGCGATAAAATAATAAAATAAAACATAGCCTATAGCACTTCTGGAATCAAAAGAAACATTTCAAAAAAAAGTTTCTTCAAAACGCGTCAACAAGTTTTTAAGAGTATTCGTCCCTTCAAATACCCCCTGCACCCTTCATCTCAAATCTTTTCCCCTCGCCTAAAAACGGTTCGCGCTCTCCCGACGCTATTTTTAAAGCTAGAGGGTTCTGGTAAACGCCAAATGAAAGACAAAGAATCAGACTACAGATCCTTCAGGCGAATTTTTTGAAAAAAAAATTCTGGTAAAACTTACAACCCTTTGAAAAAAATAATAAGTTACGTAATATTTCACACGTAAGCGAAACTTTTTTTTCAAAAAATTCGCCTGAAGGATCTGTAGTCTAATTCTTTGTCTTTCATTTGGCGTTTACCAGAACCCTCTACCTTTAAAAATAGCGTCGGGAGAGCGCGAACCGTTTTTAGGCGAAGGGAAAAGATTTGAGATGAAGGGTGCAGGGGATGTTTGCAGGGACGAATACTCTTAAGTGAAATACGTTCAAACACACATACATACCGGATACGCCGCTGATAACTTTAATTGTGATTGTGTTGTTACGTTATATTGCGTAAATGACTAGAAGTAAAAATGAACTTTTCATTTTGATTTCATTTTTGTGAATTTATAGACACTGACATTATTGCTTTATAATTCAATTGGGAGTCCAGTACGATAACTCGATGTGCCCAAATTTTGACTTATTTTTAAAGTCATAGAAAACGCAAAATTTTGACGTTCCAAAAAAAAAAAAACTTTGCGGATTAATCACAAATTTCCTTAAAAATACGTTAAAAAATAGAACTTCTTTTCATCTTTTGTTGTTATTTTTTGAATCTAACCAATCAGAAATCACATATACACGTCATAACAACTGGTGTAGAATTACTGTATTACTATCTCACTTTGAATACGCGACCCCGTAATTGTTTTTTAAAGAATTCCCCCCAAACACCCTCTCCTTTTCACTGCACAAAAAAAAAACGCCGTCGCATCGATACGACCCCGTGATTATTTTTTAAAAAACTCTCCCCTTTTCCCCTTTTCACTGCACAAAAAAAAATTAATTTATGAAAATCAATTTTCCGCATTTAAGACGGCTATAATATGCTATATAAAACAATAATTGTGTATTTCCAGTGGATATTTTGCACATCGAGTTATCGTACTCTAACCTTATTTGGTATAAACTCCTTGAACATTAGTAACAAAAATATTTTTTTCCCTTAAATTTAACTTGAGTTTGATTTGGAAATATACAATTTTATTTGTTAGTAATGTTAGTATAGATGTGACCAAAAGAAACTATTAAAGATTAAGTTAACTTACTTCCACACAGTTCTCTAAGAATCGGTTTCCCAGAAATAACCAGTTTTCGAGATTGTAAATGTAACAATAAAGACATTCTCACTATTACGGGTTAAACAAATCGAAATTATATGATTAAAAAGCTACAACATCGATTGAGAGCTTACAATAGTCGCGATGGGCATATATATACAAGCTCGAGGGCGTCGTGGCGGAGTGGAAGAGGGGACTTGTGGCGCTATCTAGAATCAACAGTCAGTAGAGGAAGGCCGTATCGGCGTACCGCAGATTGCCTACTTTACTGCCTCCGCCCTACTGACTACTTTATGTGCCGGCCAATTTGGCTATTACGATACATGGATTTACATTTTATTCGACGGCCAAATGCCTGTTTATGTGACAGACTTTATATAAGTCCGCTGACTTGGCAATCGGATTTTGCAAATGTTATTTATAATGAAATACGGTTCTCCGTTAGTTTTTTTATACAGTCAACATTCTCAAAATTGACCTATCTTTAATTCGAATTACATATTCATATCAATGTCGTAGACATGCTATTACCATTCTAACCCACAAGTGAGAACTATTTAGGTCAAAAATCACTTTTCAAAAATTTTACAATATATTTTCGTTTTGAGGTCCCCCTATTAGGGGGACCTCAAAACAATATTGTTTTGAATTTTTATTGTAGGTACTTGAAAAAGTCTAAATCTATATACGAAACGTCGTACATTAATAAATCTAATTTTGTCCACTATCCTGCGATTTTTCTTATTAATTATTATCTCGATGGACAAGATATCTAATATACAGGGTGTTTGGAAGCTGGGTGCAAAGCCTTAAGGGGGTGTTAGTATAGACCATATAGAACATTTTGAGCAATATTTGTCCTAACCAAAGTCTAATATTTTTTTAAATGTCTATAAAAATCCATTTTCTTCTTTTAATTTTTTTTCTGTTAAGTTTAAATAGTCTGAAAGTTATTTTTTTAGTAAAAACGGTGCTTTAAAATTATTTGATACCATTAAACACACATTAGGCTAATAAAGTACATTAAAAAAAATAAACAGTTCCACTTAAACTTTGCGTTATTAGCACTTAATGGGAAAATTTTGGGATTTTGGTACTAAAATCGTAAAAGTTCCCTAAAAAAAAATTATCAGACTTTGGTAAGAACAAATATGGCTCAAAATGTTCTATATGATCTATACCAGGCCTGGGCAAATGGCGGCCGGCAGCGCAAATTTATCCGGCCCGCGAAGCATTTTAGAAAATTTTAGAAAAATAGTAGCGGAAATAGAATGCGGGGACCTTTTTTTGTTTGCTCTCCAAATGCGGAAATAGAATGTGAGGACTTTTTTCCAGCAAATTTTTGGCTCGCGGTGAAATTTTCGTCAGAGCCATCCGGCCCGCGGTCAAATTTTCATCAGCTTTGTGGGCCGCCGATCAAAAGATTTGCCCGCCCCTGGTCTATACTAACACCCCCTTAAGGCTTTGCACCCAGCTTCCAAACACCCTGTATAAAACTTTCATTTAAAAAATTTTCGAAGTTAATACTTTGCCTCTTTCCAGAGGCTTCATTTTTTTATTGTTCCGATAAACGAGCCCTGAAATGTCTGCGGAACACATTCTTCTATCTGGATGTCGAAATTGAACTTCCTATGACCGTTTAGACGATGCAAACTTTTGATAGACTACAGTCTAGGCGGACAACATTTCACGTTTTATTTTTTGAGACCAACAGAATTTTTTTTTCAATTGTAAAGAAATTCAAATCTTAGTTAACATCTGATTATAATATATAATAAAGAAAATATTCAACTAATTATTCAGACAACTTACTTATATTGCCTGAAAAACTGGACGAATATTTTGCAAACAACCGTTAAAATAGTATAGATATTTCATTTGTAATTCTTATACAAAATACAAAAGATTACGAACTGGAAAACAAAAGAACGTCAGTGTGAAAGAAAAGTGTTCAGTTTCATATTTACAGTAAGTGTAAATAGACAAGCATAATCAATCTTGAAAGATACAATGTATTTTAACAAATAAACATTACAATGCACTTCTATGTACAAATCATTTCATTCTTTTTCACAACTCAGTTCGTTCATTATCCACCAAAGAATTACCTCACCATAAAGCAAAACAGCTTATGTCGAATTTATAACAATGAAGATTAATTGATCATTAAGCTCATTGAATGATTCAGCAGCAACGTTATCGTGATGCATACATCTTCAAGAATGTACTGTATGTTATGCTTCTTTTGACACTCTATGAACAAAAAAATGAGAATGAATTTTTATGATACGCGCGCTTACTGTAACATCAAAATTAACAGGATGAAGTTGTTCGCGGGAAAAGGCTATACCAACAAAATAAAAGCAGTTCCTGTTGGCATACGCGTAGCCTCTTATGATTGTGTTTATGCCAATTTCACTCCTGCCCTTTTATTGTTTTACCAACCCTGGTTATTTACTTGCTAAATTAAAGGTCATTCTATTAAGAAAAATATATTTCATTTCAATAAATGATTTGCATGCAAATTAAAAATTATTTTTTAAGAAGTATAACGTCTAACCCATGTACACAAACACACGGACCCATTTTTCTGTAACCATGTTATTCGAACCTTGCATCAATCTATTATTTTTTAAATTATAAATCAAATATTTCAGCCAATTGGGCGACGGGACCATTCCAACTTCAAAAATATTGACATTTGATATAATATAATAAATATAAAATAAAATTTCTGATATCGCGTGAGGTAACGCGGGTAATGGCTAGTATTCAATATAATAGGTATTTGGTATTCATTGTCATGGTTACCTGCATAATATGTTCCAAGTCATGTAAAAATTAATTAAAGCATGCTTAACTAGTTTATTTCTGACAGATCTACTAAACAAAAACACAACCAATTTTTTTTTATTTTCAAAATATTTCAGAAACTATAAAGTTTAGAAAAAAAATTGGTTGTCTGTAAAGTCGGTTTACGGACGATAGTTTTACGTGATAACGTCATAAAGAAACATTGATGAACTCTCTGACGTCACGCGAGAAGAGAGAGAAATGCGTACAAGCCGACGCTTGGGCCGATCGTGCCTCTCTATCACTTATACCGCGCTCTCGCTTGCACGCTCAGGCTCAGGCGGAACGTGACACATTTTCGTGCGTGCAGCCGGTGTTTCATCAATTTATAAGACGTTATCACGTCAAAAATTTTAACAAAAAATAAATAAAATAATAGTGCGTTATGAAAAGTATACCATTTTCATATAAAAACACCGTTATAGCATATATCTCTTCTGCGCATACGCCTATTTTTACCAAATATCCTCACAAAATTTGGTTTCAATCCGTTCATCCGTTTGATCTGTATCGTGTTCACAGATTAACAGACTAACAGACGCTGAAAGTTTTTTCAATTAAATATGTTTTTTTGAATTCGGGGGACCTTAAAAAGGAAAGAGACGCAAAGTTTTAAAAAGTGATTTTTAATCTAAACTAGTACCATTTCCCACATGTGGATTGGAATGGTAAAAGCCAACGATACTATTACCGGTTGTTGGAGTGGAACTTGAAAACCGAAGGTTTAAGACCCGTCATATAAACAGAGGCTTCGAAACGCGATTCGCTATTCGTAAACTCAACTTACATTTCAAACAAAAAGTCAATTGAAAACGTATCTGATGATGCAGATAATACTTACAATAGGTACCAAAAACTCGACATACGTGCTTTTGGCTTTTGGTCACATAATTCCCTGAAGAATTAATATTACAATTATCTAACTGTAAGGAATAAGGATTCAGTACATTGTATGAAAGTTTATAAATAACATATTAATTACAATGTCTACTACACATCATTTCATTCATTTTCACAACTCAACCCGTTCATTATCTACCGCACAATTTCTTCTCATGAAATATTAAGACTTGAATCACCTGCTTGTAAGCATTCGGTACCATTGTACAAAGGTTTGTAAATAACATATTACACATAACATAACACTTGTTACGAAAGCATTCCATTACATTCTGACGTAAAACAAAGAACGGAACTTCATCAGTTAATGCCTCAGACTGTGAAGATAGAAGATAGCGTCGGTTTGTTTGATCTTTGTTCTATTCTATGAATGAGTGAGTGGATGCATAATGATTGTTGTAACAGGAATGTGATTATGCAATGGCGTCGACTGTGCTTGCAAAATAAGGGAACACGATTATAGACGGGAACCTCAACGTTAGATTTTCTCTGTATCGAATATACAGATATATGGGTGAGTTGGCAATGGAATAAGCAAATAGAAAGTCACTATTATTATTTTTTGTATTAAGCCCGACCTCGAGCTATAGACATCACTTCCGGTAATTTTTTGGATTGTCTTCTTATGTCTTCGACTGCATAATAAGTAAAATTGATATAAAAATTCGACCTAAACGAGTTCTTTCATATCATCATGAGGTGCCAGAGTTCATCCTGCCATAACCTCTAGTAACACTAATTTTTAAATTTCAGGCAGAATAGAAATAATGATACGATGAAGGAAGGTTTTGGTTGAGGATCATAAATAAATAAGCTTTACCAATTTTTCGCTAGTGGCCAACGTTTCGAAAAATTTATTTTCATCTTCAGGGCCTCAAGCTGGTCGAAAGGTGGTAAATTGTTAAAACAACATACATGATCCCATAATAATATGATCATGTATGTTGATTTAACAATTTACCACCTTTCGACCAGCTTGAGGCCCTGAAGTTGAAAATAAATTTTTCGAAACGTTGGCCACTAGCGAAAAATTGGTAAAGCTTATTTATTTATGATCCTCAACCAAAACCTTTCTTCATCGTAACATTCTATTGGATCAACACTACTTTATGCTGAAGAAATAATGATAATAATTATGACTCTTCATTTGTTTGCCTCAATGCTAACTTAAACAAACAAATCTGAATATTCGATACATAGAACTATGACAATCGTTTATTGCAAAGTTAAGTCGAAATCCCACGACTTGGTGTACTTGACAAACATTTGGCACTTGTGGAAACGGGTGTACTTTTCGCTGACCCATTCTTTCAAATAATGGGGCAAGTCCTACGTTTATTATAGTATTATGAGAGTCCGTATACCGAATCTATAATACTGTAAAAAAATCAATAATAATAGTGCACTTCGAACAAACTAACGCCTAATTCAAACACCGTTTATTAATTCAAGGTTTCCCGTGATAACGTCGTAATAACTCAGACTGGAAAACATTGATTCATGTACTGCTAACAAATAATCTGACGGAGTAATTATGAAAGGGTCGTTTGTTTTCTATGAATACTTAGGACTATTCGGAGACACACCTTACCTATGACTGGCAACGGGAGCGACACAATGAGGGTTGGGCAACCTATGGTTTCTGAAGAACGACCAGCACTTCAATTGTTCCAAGGGTGTCTATTGTTCGTTAGGCTAAGGTAAATTTACGACTGCAAGTGAAACAAGTATAGTTTTCAGGTGTAAAAGTTATGTACCTCTCTCACTCAGTCTTATACTCGCTTATGGGAGCTACCTGGAAAGCTTCTAGGAGCTCAAAGAGCCGAGGCTGCCCAGCGCAACGCTAGCAGACTCAAACCTTGAGGAATCTATAGATTCTAGAATGAATCGAATGCCTTTTTAAGAAGGCCAATGTCTGTTTGAAACCTAATTAGTAGGTAGTCAGAAAGGCACAGTAGGCTCTTGTAAGTCTAAGCCATTGGAAACATTTTCCTATCCTCCAGTTATCTATGGTTCTTTCGTATTGATTTTTTCTTCAAAGATAATTTTGTTGAAAAAAAAGGTTTCCGTAGAGGCACTGTGTTTTTGTAAGCAGAAATGATAACGACATCAAAAGGGTAGATTACATCACATCTCAAAAAATTGCATGTGTATTTATTTATCAACAATAAAAAAGAAGAAAAGAAATTGAATCCCATTCTAAAGCAGCACGCCAGTTGGAAAAGGAATGTTCATTTCATTTCATTACAATAGACGACGCCTCTGGCGATTTATGAAGACGAGACGCGTGAAGCATGAATGCTGCAGTTATATCAAGGAAAATTACTGAATACTTCGTTCCTTATAGCAATTAAGTGACGTAACACAATTTATATGCATGGCTGTTTCATAACTGTTATTTTAAGTACTCTAACTGCACTGGGTTTATAAATTAGTGCCTTAAAATGCCAGTGCTCAAGGGTAGAATGGGGCTAAAAGGTGCGCGGGTAAATACGTCTACCGATAGAATTTCAGCTCTTACTTATTTGTTAATAATGGTTCATCATCATCGGTTCGTTTGAACGTGCGAGTACAAAAAAGCAGCACTCGGTTGCTTTCCAGCACCGGCGTATGTAATACAGCTGCTTTGTTGTTTTCCGAGGCAAAAAGTAAAAAACTCCGGGTTGCACTCCGGGAGTGCCGGCAGAAGTGAAAACTTGAATATTAACGTCTTAATTTTTTGTATTTAGAAGCATTGTTTATTTATTGGCAACACTTCCTGACGCGAATTTAACATTTTTCACCCATTACAAAAAAACTGACGCGTCAGGCCTGACGCGAGTTTAATATTTTTTACCCATTACAAAAAAACTGACGCGTCAGGCCTGACGCGAGTTTAACATTTTTTACCCATTACAAAAAAGTGTACAACGCCGCTAAAGAAGTTTTCACTTCAAAAAAAATATATATTATCGATTTCATTTCTATGTGCCTGCATTAATTGGTGGCTTATTAAGAAAAAGATAAATACATTTATTAGACCGTTTTTTTTGGATGTAAAAAAAAAATAAAAAAAGGAAAATGAAGAGCACAACCAACACTTTAATATAAATTTTTCCCCCGTGTGTAAAATTAATTATGGTGCTAAAAACAGCTGATATAAATTAACAATATAAGGAACAACTTACAAAAGGTTTCAACCGGTTATCTTTTATTAAAAAAAATGGTCACCCAATTAACGCAAAAATAGCAAAAGCCGCTCGCCTAGTAGAACCTTTGCGCTTTATATACGCAAGCGTATAACCTCAAAAAGATACAGTCAAATAAAATAGTATGAGAAGTTCTTTGTAATTTTACTATTATGCCAGTCTTTTGGAGATAGGATAACGCTTTTCCAGAATTACTGGCATCAGAAAACGGTTTCGATGAAGCTTAAAGTCAAACTGCTATGAAATTTTTAAATATATAAACGGTTATGAAATAAGGGAACATGGAAAAATTGCATTTATAATTCTGCGCTCATCATGTATTCCCTACAAATATTAAGCAAGGCACAATAAACCATAAATAACCACTGTAGAGAGAAAAGAGAGAACTTATAAGACGCTCGATAACTGAAGTCATTGTCACAATACAGCTGACTGGAACATTTTAAGAGTATAAAAGAGGAAAGTTGAGTGAAGATCATATTCGCGCCCCGTGCGTCGAGCGTGTAGAGTACTCGACAAAAAAATGTTTCAAAGGAATCCGTAATCGCGCCGGTTTCTCTGTAATAATATATGAAATCTAATTTGTATGTACATGTTATTATTCCTGTGTTGTTGTTGTTGCTAGCTGAAATTCAGCAGGGTAGGATTTAACATTAATTTACATTACACTGAAAGAAATTGAATGAATCAACTGAAAGATTGACAGATTGTTTGTTACAAAGAAATGTAAACGGAATAATTTTGTTATATTTTAGATTCTAAAACAAGCAAAAAATTGTCGATATTTGTTTACACCAGGACATAAGATTCCAAATTACAGGAAGTCTAATTAACATTCTGAAGTTTCTTTTTTGCAAATGTGTTGACTTTAGTCAGAGTTCTGCTATTTATCCGCATTTACCTAATTTGAAATCTTTTATTTAGATCAAATTTAAATACAAAAATCTGGCTCATATGGGAAGAATTGATGCATACTTATAGTTTATTTTCAAAGCATGACTATAACTTAAAAAAGGTTTTTCACAGGAATTACAGTTTTCCGAAACTGTTTTTCACACATACACACACGTGCTCATAGTGACATCTATGCAGATGAACAAAGGCTCAATTGAGTAGTTGATGAACATTTACCTTAAGGAGGTTGGGTAGGCACTTTTGCGGGGAACGCGATGCGGAAAAAATTCTATGCTTATATACCTAGACCTCTCAAGTTTATAATTATATGGTTGCAATTTACTTATTGAGAATTTATGTAAAGCTCACGAAATCGGGATATTTGTGTTTTATTTTAATTAGTTTCTCATTACTAGTACTTACGGGGAAAAGTTCTAGTTTTTTTCTATTAACTTTGAAAATGTGTATTTTATAGCAGTTATTTTTTAAATTAATCCTATCATAACTTATATTTGATTTTATGAGTTTTCTGTTATTTTAGGTCACTATGTCGTTGACTGCCATTTAATTGCATGTATTAAAAATATATTTTGAATTTTATTTTTTCAACGATGAGACTCCATTTTGTTCAAAATTTGAGGTATGACGTATATCACTGAGAAGAACGTCTCTTTGAAATTTTAACAAGCTGTAATAATTTTGAATTTTTGACCCAACCTCCAGTAAAGAAACAATAATAGTTATTAATAATAATTGGCACATGTTTTGAGTGCTATGAAATACTGCGTATTTAATTAATTAATTGATAACATATTTTCTTATGTAACCTTATGAAAATTTTATTTTTATTTATAGGGAAAAACTGGTATTTCTCAAATGTATAAAAAATATATGTCGCCATTTGAAAAATGCATGTACATTGTACACTTCCGGTTTAAAGTACAAAAAAATATATCAGTAGGGTCCGATAGCAAATCTCGAGCTGAACAAAAAAGTATGTTTTGTATCTAGTAGAATACACGAATTATAATTAACTGTTACCACTTTCGGTGAACATACTGTATGCAAAAAGAAACAAAAATTAAAAAATAAGCTCTAACTAGTTTTCAATAACAGTTCTCGTTATTTATATTCTCATTATAATTATACAAATTCTGTTATCAATTATTAGTAATTATATCAATGTCTATAATTATATGTTTCATAGCTGTAATGCAATAAATTATAAACTGACTAATTTGCATAACTCTCCATATAGTTACTTTAAGCCGGTTATTTGTCACGGTCGCTGTATAAATTATATATTTATACATTTTATTCTCAAGAAACGTTTATGTAAGCTTGAAGTTTGTGAGTACAGATTGAACGAAAAAAATAGCTGATATCAAGTTGTCAAGACAAATCGAGAGTGTAGTAACACTTAAATGGTGGACGACCTCATTGACCACGAAAAAAAATTCCTGTTTTATAAATCATTTATTATTTTGTGACGTCGATCGATCAGTTCGTTCTATTAATTTTATTCTTACTACACTTTCGATTTGTCTTCACAACTTGATATCTGTCATTTTTGTCGCTCAGTTTGCACTCATGAACTTCTAGTTTGACATTTACCCGAACCTTTTAGTTTTAAAACAATATAGCGTCGGAAGAGCTATAACAGTTTTTAGGCGAAGAAAAAGGATTTGAGATAAAAAATGCAGACCATGGTATTTGAAAGTAGCCAATTCTTTTATTGTTCGCGTTTATTGTAAAATATAGAATTGAATTTGTTTCAAAATAAATCGTTAACCGGAAAACAAAATATCTACTCAAAATTTTAAAAAAATGTTTCAAAATTTGTCATTCTTTCTGAAATCTATGACCAAGAGACTGGTTTTCAAATTGTTGATCGCAAACTATATAGAAAAATAACCAGGAAATATTTGTAAATATACAATTGATTTCAGATTTTAGAAGGAACAAACGAGTTTTGTTTTCTTTTGCTTTTTGTTTGTAGGGGAGTCGTGGTTCAAAAACGGTTGAAAAACATTGACCTAAAGTGATTCAATCTTTGTTGTGTTTTTGTTAAGTACACTTTATGTTCTATCTTCGAGAAAGTAAAATGACAAGAAATTGACTGCATAATATGGCAAAACCTCATTTCTATTATTTTTAATCCAGTTTGCAAAAATATAACTTTCAGCTGGTGATTTTTTACCCAGTTTCACATAGAAGTGTACTTATAGCTATATAAAGCGACTTTTCAAGTCACCGACTGTCACGGTTACCTCAGATAATAGCAATATTTTCATTTTGTTATTATTTTTAGAATAAACTATTGGCCTGATCCGGATTTGTTAAAGATAAACATATTATGTTGCATCGAACTTTCTTACAGAATAAGAGCAGTATTTGCAGACGTTGTCATATATTTATTAATAACAGCCGTTGACCGCGGCTTCGCACAACACATGGCAGCGACAACAGTAGTGGAGACTTTGACTCCACCGTATTCAGACTCGGCTTCACCATATTCCGGATAACTTTTCCAATTTTTATGTCCCTAAAAACCTTATTGGGACTGTCATGAACATTAAAAAAAAATTAGCCAGTTCGGTCCAGGTGCTGTGCTTGGCAACGAACAGTGTTTCATTTTTATATTTAATATTTATATTGATACAAAATTACCAATTTCGATTTTTCGGCTGTTCTTTTGAGTTTTTCCTATTTTTTTAAACCAACTCAGTATTGAGGCGAACAAAAAAAACACAATTATTCAACTGCGTTACGTGCTCGACTCTTCTCAAATCAATTTTATTGCGAAAATTTTCGTAAAATATATCACTGTCATATCAACCCACACTTATGTTAAGACCCCCGTTCACGAAGCTGTTTTTTTCGCTGGAATAACTGCTGGGACTTGTGCTGGCTGGCACGCTGATTGCGAAAATGCAAATGACGTCACTGCAGGCTCGCGTGCGTGGCCAGAAGATGGATTTCAAAATTAGACCCGGGTCTATTTCTCGTGCTTGTTTGTCCGCTTGTTTTGAGCAAGAATTCTAATCAGGAAAAAGTCTCTTGTCACGTGGGCAACATGGTCAAACGTCCACAAACAAACATGGCGTCATAGTGTGTGTTCTGTTCAGAGACAATAAACGTTCACTTTTGTTAACATTTGAACTGTCACTGCGCGCGTACCAAACCCAAACCAAAAATTTGCTTAAAAATCGTGTGAAGCAAAAACATAAAAGCCATAACGAAACCCAGCGCCACAGCAGGCTTGTAGCTTAGCAAGATATCTAGCGCCAAATCAGCCTCGTGTGTAGAGGCCTTTACTTTCATTTTCTTCTGCAACTATGGAGGGTAGAGATTAAGGAGAACCATCTCTGTGTAAAAAAAAAGTGTCAGCCAAAAAGAGTTAAATTAGTGAAACGCCACTGTCGCAAAAAGGTAAATTTTAAAGCAAGCGTATGGAGAGCAAAAATTATTATTAGAATAGGATATAAAAGTAAACGAGGAAAGAAGAATTTCCGCTTTTTTATGACGCACTTTTAGAAAGTAAAACAAAAAACTAAAACACAATATGATTTAAAATCAATTTTTTATTTAAATATCATTTTTAAACGTGCTATTATGCATTTAGTACTAAATAAACGATTATACTGATATATTAATAAACTATAAAATTACTAAAACATATTAGTAATAGCTAACAAAAATTAAACCACTCTCAACACTATCTCACAGCAGGTTTTTGGGTTATTTTTATAAAATTATTTTGGACTACATAAACAGTTTAGATTTTATATACTGTAGTGTTATTAATGACTCTAATCATTAAAAATACTAAATTTTCCAACTCAGCGCACTTCAATAAATAATAAATAAAATAGTCGACTATTTTATTTATTTGAAGAGTTCTATTCAGACGTTAATCAAAGATTTGAATTTCAGCGCACTTCAATTCGTTTATAACTGCTATAGAGGGTAAACAATGCTATATCCATTGTATATTCGGATGCAGCGCTAGCGCCATTCCGGACCATTTTTGAACTGTTATTTACAGCATTTAGATTAACACTTTTTCAACTTATCTCCCATATAAGATAGTCTTCCTTACCTCTACCCTCCATATCTGCAACCAATCACTGACGTAAGTTAACTGGCGCCATAGTTGAATCAGCCTATGTCAACTGGTTTAGTGTAAGATTAGTGTAGACTTCAAGGTCAGCCAAAGTTGGTATCAAGAAATCTCATTGGCAGCAGTCATTTTCCGCCCGTCAAACATATCTGTGAATTTATTTCATTCACTTTTATCTGAAAGTATAGGACTTTAATATCAGCCAAAATTGATAACACTGTTAATGAATATCACTGGCGTCAGTCAGTTCACACCAGTCGAACACTGTTGATTTATTGTATTACACTTTTTTTTGAGAAACTATAGAAATTTAAGGTCGGCCAAAGTTGGTATAACAGTGTTAATGAACGAACAAAAACGTGTTTGGAAGAATTTTAAGCACGTCGACTGTTCAACTTTGGACAGGTACGTTTTATTGAAGAAGTAAAACCGGACGTAAATGAGTTAACGCAGACTGTAATTAAATTAACGGAGCGTATAAAAAGAGAAAAGACACGAATTGGACTTAAGCGTATATACACACAAACACACACATGATCATCAGCGTATTCCAAGCTCTCCGACAATAGCCTTTGGAGTCCGGCTGAATGCCTCTTGAAGATTAAAGGCTCTGTTTTTGTATTTTGAACGCATTTGTTTTCTTTGTATGAAACAAGACACGGTTGATCTCTGATCATATCTTTTTATTTCAGTCATCTGGAAATATAGAGATAATAGGGTAGCTATAGAGGTCCAGGGATGACGAAACGCGTCGATATTCGATATTGACTACCCAGATACAATCCCCGATTTTACCAGATTATTTTCTCATATCTGGTTATTTTCAACGGATACTGAACACTGTTTGAAGTTGGAAGTTTAAAGGATGAATCCTGGTGGCATAGGATCGATGAACTAAGCAAATACTGAAGGTTTTTTTTTATTGCATTTTATTGTCTGACGTTTCGGCAAACTTTATGCCATCTTCGGAAAATCAATGCTGTGTGTTTTCCCAGTTTTGTTGTTATGTATAAAAAAAATTAAAATAAAAAATGTCATCAACGGGTATTAAAATTACTATTTTTCTTGAAAAAGCGACAATAATAATTTTAAACAAGTTACATTTGACACATTTAAACAATATTTAGTAAAAATCAGTCGTTTTTTCAAGAAAAATAGTAATTTTAATACCCGTTGATGACATTTTTTTGTTTTATTTTTTACATAACAACAAAACTGGGAAAACACACAGCATTGATTCTCCGAAGATGGCATAAAGTTTTCCGAAACGTCAGACAATAAAATGCAATAAAAAAAACCTTCAGTATTTGCTTAGTTCATCGATCCTATGCCACCAGGATTCATCCTTTAAACTTCCAACATTTAAACAGGATCATCATCACTCTAAATTATTAGAGTTATTTTTCACTGTTTGAAGTATTTATATTTCTGAATTATCGTGCACGTTTTTTTTTTTAAAAAGGTGTTTTTACAAAACTTTTATGGAATCCTGTCAACTCGTCGCAGTAATTCATTCCGCGACAATCCATAGCAGTCAATCCGTCGCACGACAATTTATCGCTACGACAATTTTTCGCGAGACAATTCATCGTAAAATATTGTTTTTATGACTTTCTTATTTTTTTTAATTTGCATGTAAACGGCTCTTACTTTTAACATGTTTAACATTTGTGGTGAATTCATTTGTTTTATTTTTACGATAACATTATTTATACATTTATTTTTGTACAGTTTTCTATTATGATTTTTTCAATATATTATTTTATTTAACTTGATCATTACCTGTGTATTTTTTTATAAGCTAACCATATTATTAAACCAGTGGGAGTATATTCGCAAGTATAATTCAAGAATTATAAGGCGCGAAATTTTACAAAAAATCCCTCGGCGTTATGTTTGAAAATCGGTGTATATTTTTAACGACACAATGAGCTTAATAACAGTTAAAAATACTGAAACATACAAAGAAAAAAATCATTATAATAATTCATTAATAATTTAGTTTCATTATTATAAAAGCGTTAGCTGTAAACTCTATAATCGTTTATTAGTCAGAACCAACTTTTTTATAATTATGACCCTAAATTATTTTAATTTTTTTTCCACTTGTCCACGTAGAAGTTTCACTTCTGTAATCCGTTTTTATTTTATTATTTCAATAAATAAATTTACCGACCAATTTTATTTTAAGACAGAGCATACGCAATCTTTAAATTACCATATACTCCGTCCAACAGAGAGAGATAACCGAAAGATGTTTGCCCCGTCGGTTATATCAAATTGAATTTATTTCTATATAAATTTGTATAAAAAAAACTGTTTGGGCAAATTCTGTTGTTTTTAGGCGCGAATAGCGTAATAGACCAGTGAAGTTAACTTTTGACAAGAAAAAAATTAATAACAGAAAACGAATCATGAGGAAGGGAAGAAACTGCCGTCAGAAATACAGAGAGCAAAAATTCAAATGCGTAAGAGGCCGGGGGGCTGCGGGGGGCGCGTTTTAGGGATCAAACGCGGTTTTTCGTTATTTTCGGCAAAAGTTGACCTCCAATCGAAAAATGTTGTATAGCAATGTTGTAGGTATTAAAAGAATCTACAACTTTTATGAATATAATTTTTTCACATAACCTTGAAGATTCAGAGAAATATCGAAAAAACCGTATTTTTCGTTTTTAATTTTTTTCTCCTGCAAAAATGATTTTTTTTTCATGAAATTTTCAGGAGACGTAAGTGTATATATGAAACATTATTTTAAGTACTAACTCGTAGAATTACGGCCGCTGCATACGAGGCTGGAAACACTGTTTAGACTTCTGCTGACCGGTAGGCTGGGTACGTAACTGGAAATTACGTCACTGCGGGCTCGCCTGCTAGGTCACAAGATAGATTTTAAAATTAGAGCAGGGGCTATTTTTCTTTCTAGGTCCTCTGCTTGCTTTGAGCAAGAAACAATCAGAAAACAGTATCCTGTCACGTGGGCGACATTAATAAACGTCCACAAACCAACAAAACGTCATTCTGCTCAGAGTCAGACAACAGATACGTTTTGCTCTGTGTTTATATTGTGTATATATTATGTCACTGCGCACTCACCAGATCTATCCCCAAAACAAACTTGAAAAGACCTCTCGTGTGAAGCAGGCACATAAAAGCAATTAAGAAAACCAGCGCTAGAAAGCTAGTAGTCAAATCTAGCAATGAATTTAGCGGCAAATCCAGCCTCGTGTGTAGCGGCCTTTATCTAGATATTGAATTTATGTTTTTGAAATTGAGAACGCAGGTACCTACTTGAGTCTATTCGGGTACCTATCGTCATCCTTAGAACAAGCCAAAGATAAAACTTCTTTATCAATGGCAATCATTGATGCGTTATAAAACCTGAAAATGGTCATTGTTCAAAAATGAAGAATGAAAATTTTAACCAATAATAATAAAACTGTAAATGGAGATTTTCTTGTGATTTACATTTTGTAAGAAACTTCATTTACAACTGACCGATATCAGCTTTTTTTTGTTCGGCCCTAAAACTTAATAAAAAAAAATAAAACTAAGCTTCTCTTAACGCGTGCAATGTTGCGGGTAACGGTTAGTAGTTTATGAGTTAAAGTGAGGTATATTAACAAGCATTTAAAATCATATTGTAAAAGATTAATCATACAAGATAGTTTTTAATTTTCCATTTTTGTACTTCTTATTTGTTTTTAAATGTACAACATGTTTATTAAAAAGATAATATCGCTCGCGCAATCATACATAAAAGTTCTTATTTCCGTGATTATATTTTATTAAATTATACCAATGCTAGAGTAAATTAGATTAACTAATTTATGGACATGTCAGCCTTCAGATTAGAATATTAAATTAATTCAGATTAGAAACAAAAAAAAAATAATTTCTATATTATTTTCATAATTGTGTGTTTACAAAAGTTTCATTAAAATAATATATAGAATTTATTTTGTAATAGCATAGAAAGCTAACAAAAAGTTGACACTAGTTATACTGTTATGGACGTGTGTGAAGTTAGCATCTCAAGTGTCAGCATCTCACAAATAAACTGCATATAAACTGGCATCCCGCATAATTCTACAGTCATTAAAATTAAAGTTTTACAATAGTTCTGTCGATTTTACTATCGAAACCGCATTTTGAAAAAAATGAGATTCTAATTTCGCAAATCGGATTTTAGCATGATTTCAGATTTCACAAGTTTGAGGGTACTAGAGGCGAGAAGTAAGTTTACTGCGCAGAAACCTTAGTTATAACACAGCATCTCACGTTTTTTACAGCCCTAGTGTTAAATGTGTCATTTCAAGATCGCTATACGGACATGACGAGCAGCTATTTTATACAGGAGCGGGGTGTTAAAAAATAACATTCAGTAATAAAGACTGAAAGAATGTATAAAAATACATAACGAAATTAATTCACTAAAGTCTGGTACGTGGCAAGATAAAAGGTTTTTTAATATAATGTGTGCTTTTATCTATAATAACAATCGTACTCGTAGGACATAATATTAAAAATTACATACACAAAACCTGTTTCTGGTTTACAAAATTAGAAAAAAAATATTCACATAAAAATAAGAGGATTTAAAATGCAAATATGAATCGCGTTCCCTTGTAAAAAACTAATAGATAAACAATAAAACCTCATATACGTTAATTAGATGTCAGGGATTACTCTAGTCGCGGCTTCGATTGTGTTAGGATTATTATTATAGCGTGCTAGCGTATTATATACTTATATCCAAACAATTAAAGGAACAGAATTGTTTTTAATTTTTTGGTACAAAAAACCATTTACCAGCTTGAAGTTTCTAGCTTCGGGATATTTGGGCAATTTTTTTTAATAAACTACGATTATGGCGCAATTTAAAGAAATTGCACAAGACAAAAAATTTCCAAATTTTTTATATTTTTTGGTGGGTCCACGAGCATGGAAATCTTTTTTTCAGTTAAACCAATGCATTGGTCAGTTAGTTTGTTTATTCAACTTTTAATTTTGGTTTTTATCAGCCTCTCTACGTTTATTTTTTACTGAGATATCCGGCTTTGAATGAAAAATATTCTTTTGTTTTTAATCATCGATATCTCAGCAACCAATGACCGCACAGTAATTTAATGCAGTTTTGAAAACTTCAATAAAAGTCCTCCATGACCATTTCATAGTTTTATGAGAAAAAAAAATTCATTTCATTCTCAACATTAATTTGAAAAAAGGACAAAAAAATGACTTTTTACGGGTTTTAGTAAATCTACCGCTTATTTAGAAATATTAATGGGGGGCCTAATATTTCCGCGTTTTTTTACAGCTCTGAATAGCCCTGTAAATTTTCTAATTGATCTATCGAACCGTTTTTTTTTTTTCATTTCAAACCAGTAGTTCCTGAGATTAGCGCGTTCAACCAAACAAACAAACAAACTCTTCAGCTTTATATGTTAGTATAAATGACCGATGGAATAGAACCCTTTAGCCTTGTAATAATGTAATATTTTTTATTGCCAACGATTCGCAACAATTAGTGACTTCTTCAGGTGTCTATAATCAATAAAAATGCATGGTATAACATTAGTATAAAAAACATGAAATATTTACAAATAGGAATATTTACAAAAAAGACATAGGTATTTGCTTATAGTATTGATGTAGAAAAAATAAGAATTTGTGGTTAGTATTTTAATGAATGGACATGAGTAGCTTTTAAGATTTCATAATGAAAAAATTGAACCGTGAATTATAGATACGCTCGGCAGCTTAAACCATTATAGAAGCTATTATTAGAGGTTATTTAGTACGAAACCTAACGAATATAAGCTTTAAACAGCTACGAATATATTATTAATTCTGTCCTTGTACAGATCTCAGCAAAAAATGTAATCCAATCTTATCTAAATGGTCGGTGTGTGCGTGAACCTTATTTAAATAAAACAATAATCATGAAATGTGTAATATTCATAAGCTTTAAAGTGTTTATCTAGTTAAGCACAATTTAAGCTTTTGGTATATAAGACGAACTTTAACCCTGCCTATTTTTCGGGTACTTCCTAAATGTGCGCGTACAGTTAGAAACTACTGTTTTTCCAGCTTGTGTGAATTTCTCTCGTACCACAGAGAAAGCTTTGGTGGCTTTCTCCGCTTAAAGAGTGCTTATACAAAACAATAATCATGAAAACTATGCAGTGATGTGGTATAGTAGAATTAAGTTGAGAGTTTATATATATATATGAAGCTTAAAAATAAAGACCACAATAAACCTCAGTGTAGCATTTTGTACCGTTTAGTTTTCATTTTTGTTTAACTGTTTTTTAACAAATAAAGTCTTTGAAATAAATCAACCGACACAACTCAGAATAGCTGTCTTATATATCGTCACTATAGGAACTCCAATTTCGAATCATTTTCAATTTCGATATTTGATTCTCAGTTTCGGAATTCTGGAACTAGTTCCAACTTCCAATATCAAGGAAAGTCTACAAAAATACTACACGTAGAGGAAACATGTCTTTTAGAAGTTACTTCTGCACATTTGCTTTGGAGCGAACTTGAGATTTTAGTTTGAGTTTAATATTAAAATTGCGTTGATTATGTAAATACAATAATTGAACATTTTATATAAAGATAATATTTGTGAGTATTTTCATTTTTATCTATTTATTTTAGTTTTTAATGTTTTTCCTGTGTACTAATATACATGACCCCAATAAAATATAATTTTTTTCGAGATATTTAAATTTTCTTCTCATTTTAAAAACTCGTATCTCAGGTCATAAAATTGAGTAAGATTGAAATTGCCGGTAATTACTCAAAAATGACAGCCCATTCAACTTAAATAGCATCATATTGTAACGAAACCGACAAAACTGTTCTTATTGTAGCTGGTAAAAATAGTTATATACAAACTAAATGAATGTTAACAAAACAAACTAAAAAGTAAATGAAAAATGAAATAAAATATATTATAATGGAAAAACAACAAATGAATTCTAAGCACTAACAAAAGTATATATACAAGGAATATTTATATCACAGTACACACCAAAATTTATATAGCACACTTATCTATTATTTATTTACACAGTTCTCAATTTATTTATTTTGTTCGTGCATTGTCCACATTTTAACTGTCACTTGTAACTGACTGCCCCTTGTTTGTTGCTGTTCCGCTTATATATAGCCCTTCAGTTTCTTCTATGCGGTTTCGACAACAACTTGCCTAACAATGCACGTATTGTTGTCTATACGCTTCCGACAATAATGCGCGTATTATTGTCTCACAGCTCCGACAACAATGAGCTGCCGCCGCCTCCAGTGGCATCTCAATGCAATATTTTTATTTCAGAAAATAATTTACGTGTTTTATACTTTTTCAAAATCTGAATTACGTTTTTGAAACAATGGCAAAATATTTTGAAAACCGTATCGTTTTTACTAAACTCATGCTTTGTAATTTTGATAACAAATCACCTGTTAAAATCTTACAGGAGATTTACTAGATATCCAGGTTAAAATAAAATTGTATCTTTCTTATTTCTAAACCGATTTAAAAAATTCCAGCCAATTGGGCGACGGGACCATTCTAACTATATATAGTATAATTTTTTACGCGGATAATGGCTAGTATTCAATATGACATTTGCTATTCGTTGCCATGGTTATCTACATATGTTTCACGTCATGTAAAAATTAATCAAAGCATGCTTAACTAGTTTATTTTTGACAGATCTAAAAAACGAATGAATATTTGATTTTTTTTTATTTTCAAAATATTTTCCTAACTATTAAGTTTGGAAATAAAATTTTAACTAAATCTTCTTGAAAAAATAAATAAAATAATAAGCCGTTATGAAAAGTATACCATTATTACCTATATAAAAAACAACGTCATATATCTCATTTGCGCATGCGCCGATTTTCCCCAAAAACATCAGAGCTCTTCATATTTGCATACCAAACATTCTCTCAAAGTTTGGTTTCAATCCGCTCATTCATTTGACCTCTATCGTACTCACAGACCAATAAACAAACAGACGCACAGAGTTTTTCCAAAAATATATTTTTTGGATTCGGGGGACCTCAAAACGAAAAAATATTGTAAAATGTTGTAAAGTGAATTTTAATCTAATGGTAAAAATCGTTCACTCTTAAACGATCACAGTTTGACGAGTAGCATACGCTATATTATGATATTGTTACGCTAAGACAAGACGGGAACGAGCAGTGAGCAATAAAATTAAAAGTTTAAAAGCTTGAAACAAACGAAAACTGCTGTCAAATTTGAAATTTTTGAAGTCGACAACAGCCCACGATCAACGAGAAAAAAATAAAAATTACTGTATTACGTATTTCTATCGTAAATGGCTTAGAATAGAGTGGCGGTGTAGCGTAATGTGTTCCCATCTTAAAGAGTGCTTTATTTAAATAAAACAAAGTTCAATCTAAGTTGCGAAGTCGTGTAGGATCGATGGCAAAGGGACTATTCTACGCTATGTTTGTCCTACAGAGAAAGCTTTACTATGAACTTTTTATGTCTTCATTTACATTTTTATTCTAACATACAAAAACAAAATGTTTTCTGCGCGACTGAAGAAGATTATAGAGAAGGTTTTTTTACGTTAATGTCTGTATATTTGCATTTGTAGTGTCAAATTTCGCACAGTTGGTAACTTTTTTTCTCCTTTTGTGTATAATAATAATATAAACGTACGTACATGTACAATAGGTGTCGTCAAACTACGCACTAAAAATAAGTTTATGTCAAAAAAAAAGAAATTAAAACAAGTTTTTTGGCGAAGACATGAAAATATTTATTTCTCATGGCGGAAGAAACGGAATATTTATGGTGGAAGTAACGGGGATAGTAATGGAAATTTGGACGACGATGAAACTGATTATGGCAAATTGGATCCTTATAACAACTATTGTGTGCTAAATTACTTCAATGATCAAAAATTCCTCTCACTTTGCGGGTGACGTCACGAGGCATATTTCGTGCCGCGATCGCATAAATTTTCATACAAAAAATAATTGACTTCTGCAAACAATAAATAAACGAAAAAAAAAATTTTTAAACTAGCTTTTATTAGCTGTTCATAAAAAATAATTGAAAAATTAAAAATAATTTTATTTCTATTGAAAATAAGCCGTTTTATACATACTTATCACAGTCAAATAAAAGCGAGTTACACCTACGTTTTTATCTCTTGCTATTAAAATGTAACAAGCTTTTATTTGAAAACTTGAGACTGTATAGTACGTATCAAACAGTCTTCCCATCAGAATAAAATTATTTTTAACTTTTAGTTCTTTTTTAATAACAACTTACAAAAAAGCTTGTTTTTTAAAAAAATATTTTTATTGTTTATTTATTAAGTCTTTAGTGTGCTTTATTAAAAGCGCGATTTGCATTCGGACGAAAGCCGGACCGGTCAGTTAGTTATTATAGTATTGTATTATCATCGGAACTACATACGCGTGCAAAATTTTAGCTCAATCGGAAACCGAAAAATGGGTCAAACTTTACTTGCTATTAGATATGATTTTAGACAGACACCGGGACAGGTGAAAGTAAATAAAAACTTGTCAAAACGGTAGTCAACGCCGATGAGTGCCAGAAAATATTATAATACCTACATCTAAATATGAGTGAAAAAATTTTAACATTGAATTACAGCCCACACACAAAGATTGTATTATTTTCGTTAAACTTAAATATCTCGAAATAATTGTTTTAGCAACTATAGTGATTTTTAATATCAATATTTAAAAATAGTAATGCCATGAAAATGATGGCCCTGAATCGTAAATGTTTTCACAATCCTACTACAAAGTAATGGGTAGTCAGGTACGTAGAACAGCAAACGTTTTATAAAATAAGTTGGCTGAATGCATTCCCTGCCATTAGAGAACTTCCATTGGTGTCGTTATTATTGCTTAAAATAATTTGTATTAGTGATGAAATAAATGACGATACTTTCCAGAACTACATACAGTTATGCACATATGTAAAATTGCTGCTGTTATTTTATGAATAAATGCAAAAACTTTAGTAAATGCAATAATTATATTAATAATAATAATAGTAATAATAATTTAAAACAAATTTAAAAAGAAATTATAGTATGTATATTGAAAACAGTTCGCTTTGTTAGGCATCGTCTATCAAAGATTTTTAAGCATTTTTACTATTTTTTTTTATATTAAACTAAAACTAGGTATAGATGCAGAAAGCATATTAAAAAAATTTGATTTGACAATAACCTTAAATTGTTACAGTTCTTATACTTCAATAAATAAAATTATCGACCAATTTTTCAGACAATTATAGTAACAAAAATAATAATTCAATACACTAACATTTCGGTACGAATTTGGACCGACTTCAGAATTGAGCTAAAAAAATACAAAAAATAGTTAATAATTAGTTTATAATAAAATTCGCTTTAAGATTTTTTTATAATATCGAAATATTGTCAATATATACCTAAAATATATAAAAGGGATCTACCGTATTAATTTAGAATAAAAATATTTTTTTTTCTAGTTAGCAACGATTATACCATATTTTTTCATTAAAAAATGTGGTCGCATTTAATGAAAAAATATGGTATAATCGTTGCTAACTAGAAAAAAAAATTTTTTTATTCTAAATTAATACTGTAGATCCCTTTTATATACTTTAATACATTTTTCATCAAAATATTGTCGTTTACCATGCCAGATTCAATTTTTAAGCGCCGTGACAGCGTTTTTTCATAAACAAATCAGCTTTTACAAGGGCCGTGTCAAAACACCACCTTAATTTTTTTCTGAAAGAAGATTTGACATCTATTTTATGCATAAAAATTGGTCTGTCAGCGAAAAAATGTTTTTTTACTATGACAGACTTCATAAAAAAAAAATTTATAACAAATGAAGTCAGACTAATTTATTAACAAAAATTGTCAGCCAGACCAGTTGTATTAGATAGTAGAGATCTTAAACTTTATTAAAAAAAAATTAAGGAGGTGTTATGAAATATATTTTCATAAAAAAAATAATTTATAACAAATGAAGTCTGACAAATTTATTAACAAAAATTGTCAGCCAGACAAATTTTTTCAAAAATGGTACATTATTTACCACAAATTGTATTAATTTCAAGCAGGTGTTTTGGAAAGTAAAATCATGTTTTTTTTTTTTAAATTCAAAAATTCATAAAAAATAACAATTAACAAATTTTTACTAGTCTGGCGGGCGTAACATGTTTTTATTATGTTTTTCAGCCATTTTCACTTTATAATTTTGAGGTGTTCGTGAGGTAACTTTTTGTGTCAAGGGAGCTTAGACTATAGGTTCTCTATCAAGTATTCGAACATTATTAAAGTTAAAGACATGTCCGGTCTGAAAATGATGTTTAGCTAGAGCCGTTTGTTCTGTTTTTAAGTAATTTATTACTCTGCAGTCCAACTTATGTTGGTTAATCCTATTTTTCCGGTACAGGTCAGTTCGACGCCAACGTTTCGACGCGTGGTCAGTTCGACGCGAGGTCGTTTCGACGCGGGGTCAGTTCGACGCCATACTTTTTTTCGTACCTATTTTTTTATTTTTAGAATAACTTTGCATCATCATTCAAATAAATGCGATATGCCTGATATAATATAATATATATTTTATATGTTATATATATGAAGCGTGATTCAAATAAATAAGTAATATGACTAATATTATAGATATTATATATAATAAATGTTAATGTGAAACCCAAAAAACTATAACAAAGAATTCAACAGAAATTACTTCGTTGATAAGAAAAACCTGTCATTGTACTTTACTATTAAAATTTCCCGTTGAACTTTACGTGGAACGATTCACAACAATTTGTTGTCATGTCCATACTGGCAGTAAAGTCTGCCCAAATGTGCGGTGGGAAAGTTGCATTTTCGTCAATATAAGTATCTATCCGCAGAACAATAATGGGTATAGAATGCGCCTAATGCTAATTTGTAGGCAGTTCATGTGTCACAAGAAGCGGGGTGCGGGCAGTAACATAGCACCACGTGATTATTATATATCAGGCATATCGCTTTTATTCGAATGATGATGCAAAGTTATTCTAAAAATAAAAAAAAGCACGAAAAAAGAGTATGGCGTCGAACTGACCCCGCGTCGAAACGTACGGCGTCGAACTGACCACGCGTCGAAACGTTGGCGTCAAACCGTCGGCGTCGAAACGACCTGCTTCGCTATTTTTCAGCCATTGTCTTGTCAGCCATTGTCTGTCCAACATACAATTTTTTGCAGTCTTATGGAATTCCATAAACTAGTTCAGACATCAGACCTTTTTATTAATATTTATATTAATGAAGTCTATAGAAAAGGTTAATTTACTATATTTCATAATATAATTAAAGGTAACAATGACAATATTTTTAGTGACAAAGTCATGATTTTTGGTTTTGGTATGTACATTTTTGTATTTCATTTTAAAAAAATTCTATACAACATTTTTGTAAATTACTGTATATTTTCAGAACGCCTAAAGAAGTTTTAATTAAAAAAACGAAACGTTGCGTGAAAAAACAAGTTTGTATTGACGGTTTTTTAAGATATTGATCCTATTTCTTCTAATCTAACTTATTATTATTGTCAATATAATTTTCTGAAATATTGGTTGATAATTTTATTTATTGAAGAGTTCTAATCAGACGTTAATCAAAGATTTGACAGTCTTTATACGTTTAGAAGCAGTCTAATGTCGTTGTAAACGTAATGTAGAAAATTAGATTGTACTAAATGTATACCAAAATGCGAACAAAAAAGTTGTTTCGAAGCAGGAATTGTACAAGAAAACAATGCTAAATACATGAATACACAGTTAAAAAAAATATCGTTTTAATCACTCAATTATTTTCATGTAGGATTAATTTAAATATCTACTATGTTTTTCTTATTGATAAATATGTACGGTCACAATAACTAGTGATGTGGGGAGAAAAATTTTCCACTATATTTTTCCGGAAAATTTTCAAACTCAAAAAGGCAATTTCTTAGTAATTTTTTTATAGGACATATTTGAACTTTCCATATTTTCTTTTATTAGTTAATTTCTGTACCATTTAACTTTGTAATCCACATGATGAGTTCAATTCTATTTTACTTAAGATTTGTCATATTGTTTTATTTGGAACTCACAACGAATCAATTTATTCCATTTCATAATAAAAGAGCACTCAGGAAATGAATCACTCATTTATTTTTTTATTTCATAAACAAAGTAATGAGGTATTTGCAGAGGCCAGAAGATGGCACCATTGTACTGGCTGCTGTAGTTACAAAGGGAAATGCCCTCATGTAACCAGCACTAGATTGGAAAAAAAATTATTGTGCTTTCTTTCAGGAATAATAATTATTTTTTGTTGGAAGGGGAAAACTCAAAAGGGCATCACATCCAGAGTTGATTAAGATACTCCAGTTTTGTTTACTTGTAGCCTCTAGTGAACGAGAGTTTAATTTTACAGTACCTTTTTAATTCAGTGGCTTGGAAAATTTTCTGTTTCAAAATTTTGCGGAAAACCAACAATTATGACAATAACATTTTCTTAAAGTGCTTTCTGCAACCGAGCGTTAGTGTTGTAACTTTTGTTTGATTATAGTTTCAAAGATTTTTACTATCAAAAAAAATTACAACACGTTTTAATATAAAATCAGTAAAGATGTTTAAAAACCTTTTTATGACTAACTGATGATGCCTAAGAAAGCGAAACGTATTAAATACAAATAATACAAGCTTTTATCCGCGACTTCGTACACGTTGAATTTGTTTTTTACGCTAAACTCTAATTCTTTTTCTAAAATAAAAGCAGCCTAAGTTACTCCTTATCACATGAGCTATCTGCCAGCGAAAGTACCGAAAAAATTGGTCGAGTCGTTTCGGGGATTAGCCGGAACAAACCGACAGATATTTTATTTATAGTATGCATAGATAGGTACAAAAACATAACTAGAAAAAAGTGATAAAGTGATGAGGAATCTTTAAAAGTGTTCAATTACACTGTAATACAATAGTAATACAATAGTATGATTCTCCTGTGTCTGTAGATATAGTGACGGATTACAAAATCCACATACATACCTACTGCAAGAGTTGTTTTTTAATCAATTATACAAACGGTAGCTCAATACTAATAAGTAAAATCGTGGTTTAGTCTGTAATTATTACAGACTAAACCACGATTTTACTTATTAGTATTGAGCTACCGTTTGTATAATTGATTAAAAAACAACTCTTGCAGTAGGTATGTATGTGGATTTTGTAATCCGTCACTATATCTACAGACACAGGAGAATCATACTATATGTGACATATTACAAACACACTTCAATTTTATTTATTTGTATAGTATTACACGCTCCCCGTTGCGACGACAAATGATTTCGTGAGACAACAATCGGCTCGTCATTCTAACAATGACACACAGATTGTTGTGAAGCAACAATCGGCTTGTTGTTCTAACAATGATGCACAGATTGTTGTGGGGCAAACAATCGGCTTGTTGTTCTAACAATATGCGTAGGTAAAAAGTGCTTTGTTGCCAAATTCCAGACAACAAAGAATGCAAGAAAAGAATGAACGATCCAGCGCATATATAAACCACGACGATAGCTCAGAGGAGGCAATGTGCTTAATCGAGTTAACAATCGACAAATAGTGCGCGAAATAAATAGTTGAACATAAATAATCTCTTGTATATAGTTAATAAATAAGTGTGCTAAATAAATTCCGTTGTGTTCTTGTGTTGTAAATATTTCGTGTACATAAATAGTGACTTTGCATTCTTCATTACTTTTTCTTTTATTTTATTAGTTAGAATTGTTGTTTTGTTTCTGTTGCGTTATAAAGAAGTACTTTTCGTTTATTTGTTTTGTTAACGTTTCACTATTGTAAATAAATATTTTCCACCACGAACTAGAACAGTTTTGTTACAATAGATAAATTATTTCTAATTGTTTTTCCAAATTTGGCTGCATTCCAACAAAACAATACCTGCATTATGTAAAAAAACAACAGACAAATGTTATTTTTTCTGAAGTTATATTTGAGAGGCTCCCGTACATCAGAAAATTAAAAAAATATATATATACCGAGTAGAGCAAGATTTTTTTTTCTTAGTACAAAATAAAAAGATCTTACAGATTTTTGAATCGCAGCGAAATAACAAAGGGCGTCTCACACATAATATCATGTAGATATTTCTTATAAATAGTTGAGTTACTCAGAAATCGCGTGTGGGATTCTCGACATGCTTTACATTTTCATTCACTGCTTATCCGCCTTTTCACTTTATCTAATAATATATTCTTGGGGAAGAAGCTTTAAAACAGTAAAATAATTTTCATCAATCTTGAAACACTTAAAATTAAAAATGCTTATCCTATATATCAGAAACTTGGAGATTTAAATGGTTTCTACACTTATTTAATAGACGATGCTGTTAATATTTGTCTGTGTTTAAATCTAGATGGGTAGATTCTATAACAGGCACATATATGAACTACGCATATTGCTACAAACCGACATAAAATTTGAATTTTAAACACATACAATCTAGTTGGTTTTATCCTACGGGCTACAGTCTATACTTTGTAACGTACAGTGGTCTACAATCAGTGCTGCTATTGATATAACATTTTTAGTAGTTCAGCCACTTTGCAGTTTTTTTATTGAAGTGTGACGGTTTTACACAACGGGCGACATAAAACCCAAACATACAGAATGTAGAGCTTTTTATGGAAAGAATATAACAGAAGATTGGAATAATCTATGGTCTTTCATTACCTCAAATAAGTTTAGATTAATAAAGCAAACTACCAAAAAAATTATCACTTCCTGTCAACATCTAAGAAGGAAAGAAACAGCTTTAACCAGATTGAGAAATGGTCACACAAATCTAACACACTAGTTTATATTGTAGCACGCTACCTGTTGGGACGACTATGGATTCTGTAGAATCTTCTAGCAACAACAACAATGGAAAACAGGTTGCCAAGAAAACCCGACCTTCTTAGAATTGCCTGGAGAAGCCAATACATGTATAGAAAAGTTGAGATGCTTCTAGAACATTCGACAGGCGGGGGACGAAGCTATAAAATGCGAGTTGAGTGGTCAGTCAGTCAGTCAGTTGTTCGTGTTGATACAGTGCCAGTGCGTTTTGACATAAATCATTAAGTGCAGTTATAAAAATCTGGTTTAACATAAGTAGCTCCTGTGTTGTAAATAATCGTGTGTATATAGTTAATAGACAAGTGTGCTTATAAACTTTGGTGTGTTCCTGTATTGTAAATATTTTGTGTACGTAATTAGTGACTCTATACTCTTCTGTTACTTAGTTCTATTTTATTATTTGCAACTGTCGTTATTTTGTTTCTGTTAACGTTATTATTACTGTTACGTAAGTTTGAGAAGTACGCTTTTGTTTGTGTCTTTATCTATTTTGTTAAACGCTTATTATTATAAATAAATAATTTCCATCACGAACCAGAACAGTTTTGTTACAATATTAAAAAAGGAACGACCTACAATCTCTAAAATATGTAGCACCCAACTTATTGCAGAAAATATATTCTCATATTATACTCTATCTATAGGCTAAGTGCACGCTAGTGGGTAATAGAGAATTATTGAACTTATTTTTTATGGAAATCGCAACATGTTTCTAAGTTGATAAGTCAAAAACTTTAGTTGGCCATGTGTCAAAAAAATGTAATAATAAAAACTGATGGTAATTTGTTTACACTGACAGCGGAACGTCAAATTAGGGCGCCAATTGTCTTTATTCTACTTAAATCGCCATCAGCCCAACAGCCCGGGACACAACAAGCATTTCCAGATTGCTTAGTTTTCCTATGTTTTCTTTGTAATTAAAAAACTTCATAAAATTAAAACAATTCTCACTTTTAATAAACATTGCTCAGTGACATACGGAAAATTTGAGCTTGAAGTTTCCCCTAGTGCTCACCACCAACGATCGCATTAAAAAATTTGTAACTCCGCCTCCCTGCACACAGCCCATACCCATGAAATGATCAAAGTTGGCTTACCTGACTCAATCAAAGAAGCCCTCAAAGATAACGACGCACCTGCGTTTCAAAGATTCTTCGGTTCTTGGAGCTCACCAACCTGAAACACAAAATCTAATTAAATATGCAATATTTAAATCAGAAAGTGATAAAAAATAATATATTTAAAAGTTCAGAATATCGAGCTAAATATACTTACCTATACGGCTTTCATCAGTAGCTGTGTTTTTTTCCAGGCAAATTGACTGAAGATATAGCATTTTCTTTCAAATGCTGTTTTTTGAGCAGTATCTGTAGATAAAAAAATGTATTATATACAATAAGCTATTATTTTATAACTATGAGGTTATAGTATAATAGTAACTTTACAGTTGTATACTTATTTGATAACATAAAATCAGCTTTTTAAAATGTGGAGAGCAAACATTCATTGATTTTTTAACTTCAGTTATTTTCAAAGATTTTTATTTATTTCATTTTATAATTAAAAGTACGAATGGAGTACAACTCACAGATGATAGACCTACTAAATGCAGTCACATTTAATTTTTTATTTTAGCCATCAGAGGTGAATATGTCAAAGCTCAATATATGATGAAAAGAAAGGTTCAAAGGTGGTTTTATATTAAGTACGTAAAGATAATTTAAACATAGATCCACTAATGAAATAAGGCCGGTCAAATTTTAATTTTTCGCAATGTTTGTTTCCTCGGGAGGCATAATGACTTTTCAAAGAGCTACTCACAAACATGTCACAGCAACTGGCATCTCAATTTAGAAATATCAATAAGAATATTAACGAAAGCGTAGACACCCCCTTCTAGTTGATAGACATATTGTTCTAAGAACATTTCACACACATTTTTATAAAACTGGTCCAAAAACCGCAAAATTACACAGGAATAGTTATTAGATTGTTAAACAGAACAAAATGCCAAATTATAGAAATCAAAAGTCACCCTTTTTGCAAACTAAAAGCAATGTTTTTAGTGTTCTGGACTTTTTGCACCGTAACTTTTTTTTGGTAACAAAGAAAATCCAAAAGCGATGTATACGTACTAAAATATAGTAAGTCATGAATTTTATATATATTTAGATATATCAAATTGACATTCCCTAGATGAATTTTTACAGCTATTCAAACTAGTTAAACGTCAATTATTATCTGCTGCCTTCATGACTTCCTATATTCTTAGTTACTACAAATATAACACTCATGCCGCGTGATGTCACCTATACTGAGAACGGTTTACCGCGGAGAATTGTCAAACTTAAACTTTGAAATAGTATAGATTGTTTTCAAAAATATTTTAAAAAATCTTTGTCGTTAATTTTGTAATTTTTAACACTACGAATTAAGAGTAAAAATAATATGCAAAATGTCCTAATTATGTGCGGAAATAACTATAGTTTTGATGAGTTATATTTATGACTATACACAAAAAATTCAAATTCAAACCTTTGAATTTGTAAATTTTTAATTTTGAATAATACAAGGGCAAGAAAAACGTTACTTTAATTTTTTCTGGGGCGGGGAGTCCATAGATCTCTGTAGGGTGCCGCAAGAAAACAGTTATTTGGTATTAGCTGGAAAATGGTTAGTTTTAGGACAAGAAAGTTTATTATCAACCTGAAAGCAACAACATTTGAAGTTATAGGCGCAATTAAACTTGAAAATTATTGTTTTTCGAGACGCGTACCTACCTTTTATTAGATACCGAATTTCCATACTATATAAAATGATCTAGCCGATGCTTTTGTGTTCTTCTGAGTACACATTGGATTAAAATAATAATTATTATTATACCAAAAGTACTAATCATGAATAAATTGATCAACTCAAAGCTGATTGCTAGTCTTTTACCATCGGATAAATGACTGTTAATGTAAGACACTTTAATGTGGAAAAAAATGATGCATTCAGCTCTGCATTTATTTTATGTTATCGCAAATAGGAATGGCCTAGCTATGAAATCATCGTACGCCTGTATATAACGTATTTAAAAAACAGTTGCATATATTTTGCTCGATTTTAGAGCAATAGAACGGTTAGTATTTTTTAATCGTCCTGTATTAGGCAAACGGAAGTAAGCTGATGTTTAACTAGGGTGTGCTCAAATAATTTCTACTAACTTTATAAATATCTATTTTAAATTGCAAATTGCGTCCCGTTGAATGCAAATAGTTAAGTTTGGTGATCTTTTTTATTATTATCCTTTTGGCATCACTAGTTATCGTTAAGCCGGTGCATTTTAATGTAAATTTTCTAGAAACTACAAGTTTACTTAAATTTAATATTAATGGAACATTTACATTAGCTTATGCAGTTTTTCTTGCCACAATTTATAAAGCTTAAGTGAAATATTGCCACTTTTTGCTTCTATACAAATTTAACTAAATTTATACCATTATGAAGAAAGAGCTGCTAATAGATGTGGTACTTTTTATTTTAATTTTAAAACTTCATATTTCTGAAAAGCTGTGGCACTAAAATATATAATGAAACAAAAAAAAAACTGCATAAGAGTTAAGACGTGAAAATTCTTGACTATTTTGCCTATACTCAAACATAAATGGCAGTGCCAACCAAACTGATTGTGTAATTTATATTTAGTGCGCCAGTTGTTGACTTGTTGTATCTCTTTCTTTCTCAATCTGTCTATCTCCATCGCATCGTTTTTGGTCCATCGCATCATTTCAACAAAAATGTAATAATTGACTCTCAGTGTCTTGTTGATTTTTTTTTAATATTTCTATATCCAGTGTTATTTTTAAACTTATCAATTTTTATTCTTCGTCATTAATGCGCATACCAAAAAAATTTTTTTTGAAAAACTTCTGGCATAGTCCTGTAAAATTAAAAAAAAATAGTCTGGTTTGTACCGCTGGGTCCGTACCGTTTTATCCCTATATTATTAAACGAGCTAATCTTGTATCTATGTACCTATCTATGTACCTATGTCCCTAAATATTTTCTCGAAAACGGCCCTAACGATTTGGATGAAATTTACTGAAAAGGGATTTTGGGGGGCAAAAAATCGTTTTAGCTAGGTCTCATCTCTCGAAAAAATCGTTTTCTTACAAATTTTGTCATTATAAAAATCAATTTTTTGACGTATGAAAATACTTAAATATTGTAAGTAGGTTTTGGAATTTTATACAATGAAACAATTGTTTTCAAAATATTATGACAGTTAATCTTTAATTACTATCCAAGTGAGATTTAATTAAAATAAATACGTATTTGAAAGAAAGTTATAAACAATTATTATTATTGGGCTTTGACATGCTCACTCCTGACATCTGGTGGCTAACATAAAAAATAAAATGTAAATGCATTTAGTCGATCTATCATCTGTGAACAGTATTCCATTCGTACTTTTAAATTCTTAAAAAATGAAATAAATAAAAAGTTTTGAAAATAACTACAGTTAAAAAATCAATGAAAGTTTGCTCTGCACATTTTAAAAGATGATTTGATGTTTTCAAGTAAGTACTATACAACTGTAACGTTACTATTTGTTGTATATGTAAATTTCAATAATTATTTTAAATCAATGCACGCTTATCTTAATTCAACAGAAGTTTATTATCAAGTGATCATTTTACAAATCATTATAATTAAACTAAAAGATATTCTTATTACGTAATAATTGAAAGGTTACCATTATACATAATACACTACACTATTATATTATAACCTCATAGTTATAATATACAGTTTGTTTATTATTAATATTTTTATCTACAGATACTGCTAAAAAACAGCATTTGAAAGAAAATAAATGCTATAAGTACCTTCAGTCAATTTACCTGGGAAAAAAAACAGCTACTGATGAGAACCGTAGGATACAGAGGAACAAGAGAAAAGAAGAACAAAAAATTTAATTTGGAAAATAAAGATTCAGTACATCAAACATCAATGAAAATTATAATAAATTGTAACTAAAACTAATTTTTTAGTGAAATAATTACTTTGATTGTCGTTATGATCATCATCATAAACTTCATTATTATCTTAGTTTTCAACAATAAGACTATCATCATTTTCTTTATTGCCTAATTCATACAATAATTGAATCCTATGGTTCTGATCAGTAGCTGTGTTTTTTTCCCAGACAAATTGACTGAAGGTATAGCATTTTCTTTCAAATCCTGTTTTTTAGCAGTATCTGTAGATAAAAAAATTAATTATAGACAATAAATTATTATATTAAAACTATATGAGGTTATATAGTATAATAGTAACGTTACACTTGTATACTTACTTGATAACATAAAATCATCTTTTTAAGCAAACGTTCATTGATTTTTTAAGTTCAGTTATTTTCAAAGCTTTTTATTTATTTCATTTTATAAGAATTTAAAAGTACGAATGGAGTACTGTTCACAGCTGATGATAGATCGACTAAATGCAGTCACATTTTATTTTTTATGTTAGCCACCAGATGTCAGGAGTGAGCATGTCAAAGCCCAATAGGAGAGTAATTTTAATAAATAAATTTTTAACCTAAATTTGAAGCGAAAGATGCAATATCATAGATCAAGATGACGGCGAATCAGTTTTACAAGTACCGGATTGCCATAAGGGCCGACAATCCTCTCCACAAAGGAGTCAAACTGTTTCAGCAATATTATCTTATTGCTCCACAAAAGGAAGCGAAGCTTCCCCAGAGAACCTACGGTTCTTATATGGAGAGCCGAAGGCTCGACTAGTGTGGTTTACAACCGAGCGGGGCGCAGCCCCGCGAGGTGAGACTGTAACAAAGGTGGAGACGTAGGCTCCACAAAGGGAAGCGACAGAGAACCTACGGTTCTCAAAGTTTTGGCGATATCAGCATATCAGTATTTTATTTAACTTTCCGAGCAAAGCTCGGTCACCCAGGTACTTTAGGACCTAAGCTAAAAGTCTATAGATAAATGTGATGTTTTTCCTCCATATTCTCTGTTAAATTCTAATAAAATTTTAGTATTATTGTTCTTGTAGACTTTTGCACGGTTAGATAACTAAAATAAATAGAATAATTGACCTTATTTAATTTGTCCACAGAACTCGTTGCAAGTTTGCGACTGCTAGAGATGTCAGTTCCACGTTTAGCAGATCCACGTGAGGACATGAAGCTTCTCTGTCGATTTGAAATGGGCGGCGACGAATTGAATTCCGTTAAATGGTACAAAGATGGACACGAATTCTTCAGATATCAGCCGACACAACGACCGACAATTCGCAAATTTCCAGTGTCAGGTGTTCACCTGGTTGATGGTGCCGATGATTGTTCTCATTCGAAATGTTCGGTCGTTCTCACAAAGTTGACGAGGGCACATTCAGGCGGAGCTTATAAGTGTGAGGTATCGTCCGATGCACCCAGATTCAAGGTCGTGTTTAATACGACAGAAGTCAGCGTTGCAGGTGAGAAATAAAGTTAAAGTTGTACATTAAAGAGTAGGTATTTTATAAGAGGCGGTATTCGAGAAAGCAAGATGATTTTAGATTAAGTAGAGATGAGAGGTCTATCGTAAACTTTCGGGCTCATTTGGGAATCAGTATCGTAAACCGGGACAACTAGCTCCTCTGCTTTGTAACAAGTAACCTAATTTTTAATGAAATCACCCTTGACTTTCCAGCTCGTCATATAATTACAAATCTCCGGTTTTGATTTATGAATGTTTTAAAGGTTACTTCGATATCCATCTATTATTTTTTTTGTAGTTTAAGTAATGTACGGCAATCTAACAACATTAAAATAAACTTAAAATAGTTAACAAATAAACAAAAAATTAACCGCAAAAATTAAAGAAAAATAAACATTACTTAATAAAAAAAAATAAAAAAACGATCAATAAAATAAATTAAGTCCGTTAGTAAACAACGTGAATAACATATAAACCAAGGCGATTCATTAAGAATTGGGATCTGTAGAGCTCGGAAGTACAATCAATCAACAACATATGTTTGGGATTTTCAATATACAATGTTAGCAGTAATTATGAACTTAAGTGAATCTAAAAATGATACCGTTTTATAGAACAGAACATGCCCTTTTCAAAAATTTTAATGAACTTTATGAGCAATTATACTGGGCATAACTTCTTGTATGACGGAAACTCAGCTTGACGCGGTAAGCGATAATAGAGCACATCCACTGTAGCGATATGTGCAATATCTAAACAATAATTACGTACTCCACTTGTTGGCCGCTTTTTTGTGTAATGAGTGTTTTTATACTGGTACAGTCTCGTAATTTTTAGAAAAAATCTCAGACTCTAAGTTTCTATCACTACGTAACGGGAGAAACTTTAGTTGGTAAGCATTTATTGTTAGTTCGTTGACTCTTTCCGTTGGGATTCAAACTATGTGACCAATCCCTAGAAAACATCTCAGAATAGAAAACTCGTATATACCAATTTTGTAAAAAACAGCACCTGCCCCTAAAACTATCTAAGGTTGCCCGTTGAGCTTCTGCCTGTAATTGCAGCCATGCCATATGTAAGATTAATATAACTGTCTGCTTAATATTGAATATTTTTCAAAGAATCAAAAATACGTCGACAACGCTATTTCAACATTTCATTTTCACGTATTTTTTTAAGAATTAAACAAGTGTGTACGAATTTTCTTATTGACATAGATGGCGCTGTTATATCGTGAACATAAATCTTAGTAGTATCACTAAAACTCCGAAAATATCACAGGTTTTGCAAGAGAAAATCCTTTTAATAATATTATGGAGGTTAATTCATACTAATATTAAAAATGCGAAAGTAACTCTGTCCGTCTTTCCGTTACGTTTTCACGGCTAAACCGCTGGGCCGATTGTGATGAAATTTAGTACGGAAATATTTTGAAGCCTAAAGAAAGACATAGGCTACGTTTTTCAAAATTCATCTCCTATGAGAGTGAAGTGGGGGTTTGAATATTATATGAAGTTACGCTTTACGATCAGACCGCTAGGCCGATTGTGAAGAAATTCATTCGGGAGATAGTTTAAACTCTGAGGAAGGACATACATTCTTTTTAATTAACCTCTAAGGGAGTTAAATGCTTTCTCATAATTTTACGTTAAACGTGGGTCGAAATATTGTTAGGGTTATTACAATTAATTATAAATCTGAAGAAAACTGTATTTTATCTAATACCACGAATACCAAACGGATTGCCTTTTCAATTTAAAACTGCTTTCGAAATAACTATAAACAAAGCTTAGAGGCAAACATTTAGAAAACCATGTTTTTCGCACGGCCAGGTGTATCGAATCGAATCCACAAAATCTTTATGATTTTGCAAAAAATAGTAAAACATATAGACCCGTCTTAAACTTATGAGTTTTTTAATCAATTATATCAATTGTACACACTGATTTCACGTAAACCAAGTCGCGGTTAAAAGTTAGTCAACAATATTTTTAACAATCTTGAATTTAAAATAATGTTCAAAATCTTTAACTTAATTTTCATAAAACTGTTTTGTACAATAATCATTTGATAAAAGGATGAAGAAGGGAATTCCCATTACGAACAGAATACATATTTTTGTGAAAACAATTCCTTACTATAGCGGAATAAAAGAGTTGGTAATTTAAAATAATATAAATTCAACTTCTTTAACACATTTTGTAAACTTTATGGTTAAAACGTTACCACATTTTAACAATAAAACTTGTTCTTTTATTTCTAAGGTTAACGGTTTGTTAAAATTAACATTTTTTTCTTCTTTTCGTATAAAAATTCGTCCGGAATAAAAGGCTATAGTTATGGTTACAATGCGAACAGTGTCTGTTTATTTGTCTGAAACAAACATATTATTGTCTATTTGTAAGTGTTTGAAGTTAGGTACAGCTGATGGGGTTGTAGGTTCGTTCAAATTAAACCTATCGGGTTCAAACAAATAAACATCAAAGGGCATGAACCATTTTATGAGGGGATTTGGTTCAAATATTGTCCACAAATGAATTATATTTCAATGTGTTTCTTATATTGTCTGATGCTTCCAATTGATGATGCTTTAAAAATTTGTCCTGAGTTCCATTTTCATAACAGGTTCAGCCTTTAGTTGATGTAACACAAATTTTCAATTTATTTGCAATTAAGAATTTTATTGCTTCGTCAGACAGATGTCTTAAACTATTTATGATCTTTGTGTGATAAAGCCACTGTTTTCTATGCAAAATTTGTTATAAAAGACCGTGCCCATTCATTCAGCACGGACCAGTATAACCAGCACAGCACAATTCTGCAACCTGCACGATTTCGCACACTAGATCTGCACAAATCAGCACAGACAAGCTACTTTTAGTGGAGGTTCCGAGTGCAGCAGGCATTTTGCTGTTTTCAACTTGTGAGTGTGCAACATGTAGTTTGGTGGAAGAATTTCATATTTTGACGATGAAGTGGGAGAGGAAGAAGTCGGGAAAAAAAGAAGATTTTAAGTTCATCCTGTCAATGAAAATAAATAATGAAAACGACACATCACTAGCGCACTAGGTCGATCTAACATAAATAAATAAAATTATCGACCAATTTTTCAGACAATATATTAACAAACAATATAAAATTAATACATTAACGTTTCGATCCGGATTTGGACCTTCTTCAGAACGGATCTAAAAATATAAAAAAAATAATTAATAATTAGTTTCTATTTATTTCGAATGCAATTCGTGATTAGCCCGGTCAAATTAGCATAAAAAATAGGGGTACCCTTGCATAAATTCACAACAAGCTGAAAATTTACAGGCACGTAAGGGATACCACTCTAATGAAATCCTGAAAAGTCCCCATTGATCCCGTGTGTGCAAAAATTTTTATTCAAGGTCAAAGGTCACAAAATGGGTTTTTTGTTTTTATTTAGTCAAACGGTTAGTTTTACGATAAAAATAGCTCAGACTAAAATTGTAAATCAGGTCATTAGCTACTAAAATTGTCCTTATAATTTTTTCTCTAAGATCTACCATTTCTGAGAAAAAAGGCCATTCGAAAGTTAGCTGGAGCTGTATTCTCCATAAAATGCACAATTTTTCACGCCACCTATAAGGTAGTGTACGAGCTACGTTTTTTGTAACGAAGTTTCCCCGGTAGGCATACTCCACGATCTGTTTTAGTGGTAAATCAGGTCTTATTGAGCTTCTTCTGCTTCTTCATTTCTACTTCCATAATTATCTTCTTCTCCTTCTTTTTCCTCTGCATCCTCCTGAGTCGATGTAAATTGTTGTAGCAGCGATACATCATCTGTTTCGTCGTTGATGTTGGTATCTTCTTCTGTTGAAAGTTCGACGTTTGAACACGACTGGCCTTGACAACTGATGCATGTTGTTGAACAAAATAAGCCCACTTTTTTGCAGCTGCATTTTGAACTACACCCCTTCTTACAGAGCTTAATGGGTGAACATTTATTGTTAATTGATGGGCCCATTTAACGAATATAGAGGGAATATCCACCCAAAGATTCCGGCAACGTTGATATGCTAGAAAAGAAATGAAAACAACCACTACAAAGTATAAAACAAAGTCCCTGTTTTCGTCTGCCTGTTTCTCCGCTTACTTCTTCTAAACCACGTTCCGGATTTTGAAACGGTTTTCACTAATAGAAAGAGCGCTAACCGAGGAAGACTTGTGTATAGAATTTGTAAATATTTTTTATAAATTTGTTGAACTACGGCGGTGTTTTGTCAAAGACTACATAGTAAAAAACAGAGTCGCTGTCTACATCTGTCTTTTTCTTCGCTTACTTCTTCTAAACCACGTTCCGTATTTTGAAACGGTTTTCACTAATAGAAAGAGATGTAAACGAGAATGATTTGTGTATATAATTTGTAAATATTTTTCACAAAATGGTCTATCTATATATATAGTTTAGCCATTATGTACAAAATAAAAAACTACAGAGGCAAAATGCGACTTTGTTTTATACTATGTAGTGACGTTGATGATGGCAAATTATATACACAAACATTCCTCTTTTATCGCTTTTTCTATTAGTAAGAACCGTTTCAAAATCCGAAACGTAGTTTAGAAGAAGCAAGTGGAGAAAAAGCGAAAGGCAGAGAGCGACTCTATGTAGTCTTTGACAAAACACCGTCGTAGCTCAGCCATTTTGTAAAAAATATTTACAAATTATATACACAAACCTTCCTCGTTTATTATAAATATATTAGTCACGCAAACTTAAAATTTTACTATATTACGCGTCCAGTAATGTTCAGAGACAGCGTAGTCATGCATATTATGGAGAATACAGCTCCAGCTAACTTTCGAATGGCCTTTTTTCTCAGAAATGGTAGATCTTAGAGAAAAAATTATAAGGACAATTTTAGTAGCTAATGACCTGATTTACAATTTTAGTCTGAGCTATTTTTATCGTAAAACTAACCGTTTGACTAAAAAAAACAAAAAACCCATTTTTGTGACCTTTGACCTTGAATAAAAATTTTTGCACACACGGGATCAATGGGGACTTTTCAGGATTTCATTAGAGTGGTATCCCTTACGTGCCTGTAAATTTTCAGCTTGTTGTGAATTTATGCAAGGCTCAATGTCTATTTTGACCGGGCTATGATAGATTTTTTTAAAATATAAATATTGAAAAAATAATAACAAACAATGTTTTATTACGTAGTCATGGAAATAATTTGAGCACCTATAAAGAAAGAAAAATTATTAAAAACAAATTATTTCAAAATAATTTTATTTATTGAAGAGATAATCAGACGTTAATCAAAGATTCGATCTAACATAGCTAGGCAGAAATTGCTGGCAATCGACTGGCGGTCGCTGGTTGTTGGTTGCAAGTGCTTCTCCGGTTAATAACATGGATAATTTTACGAACATGCATTTCTTGTTCCTGCTGGATAATTAAGGAGGTTGAGCCGTTTTACGAAGATAATGAAAAAACTCTGAAATAAAGTTTTTTTAATAGATTTTTCTATAACAAAATTTTCTGTAAAAAATCCAAAATCATTAGGAGATTTATAAAGTCAAAATTAAAAAAAAACTTTTACATGTAGTCTTATGGAAAATATCCTAATCTAGCATGCAAACGGAACATTTTAATTTTTTGCAAATAACCAAATAATGTCAGCAGTTCCGAAAACTATGTAAAGCATTGATGTTTTATGCATATTTTAATATTTTTTCCAATTTAATTAGGAGACTTTTAATCAATAAAAAAAATTAATAAACCCTAGCACTTTTCAATTATGGACTTCTATTTTGGACAATTTTAACTGAATTTTCTACTTTTTAATGATTTTATTTTAATTTTTATTATTTCTGATTTCTTTTTTAAATTATTTACTGTAAATAATATGTAAAATACAAATATTTACATAAATTTATTTTTCTAACCTAACTTTGTACAAATTAAGTAAAATACAGAAATAATTAATAATATTAAAAAAAAATTATTTATTATGACAATAATTTATTGGTATCATCGATTTACACCCTTTTGTAAAAATTTATTATGGAAAAGTTCCCATTTAGAATTCGACTTACTTTTGATTGGGACTGTAACGGATCAACCTCCTTAAGTGTAAATAATGTAAATTTTGTGTTTGATTTAATTTTAAATTGTATAAATTTAATTTAATTTTACACTATTTATGCTGGATTGCAGAAAAGATTGTCAACAAATTTGATTTGACCTACAATGACCTTAGAAGAATGTGGTCATATAACTACAATTTCCATACATCTTATGTCTTATGTGGTAATAAAACTCCCATTCATCTAGATTCTAGAACATAAGATTGTAGGTACTCACACAAGAACAAATGATTGTTCTACAAAGAAAAAGACAGATTTTCAAGCAACATTTTGAACGAAATCCGTAGAAAAACATTATTTCGAAGTAAAAACTGTACAAAAAACGAAGCTAATTACATGAATATACAGAGTTTGAGAGAAATATCGTTTCAACCAATCAATTATTTTTCGAGCAAGATCGATTAAAACTCTACAATGCTTTTCATATGAAGAAATATGCATTGTTCAAAATCCAAGGTCATTGTAAAATCAGAGATTTCTGCAACTGAGCATCAAAATACTCTCGATTGTTGATACATTTGATTTTTTTTACAAGCAATCGTATACAAATACAGTTTTTCTCGTAATAAACTAAACATTTATCAAGCAATCGACCCTGTTACTCCTTTCCTTATAGATCATGGAAGCAACAATATTCAAGTAGTTTTTCATTCCGACATTGCGAGAATTCGTTTTTGACCCTCGACATAAAGGTTATGCACGGCCTCTATCTTAAAGAAGAAAGAACCGCAAGTCCAGCGAATCGGTTGCGTTTAATATGACCAACCAGAACCACTTCAGAGGCGGCACTGTAATGCGTGATAAGCAGAAAACTGTTTAACTGTTTGTGCTTGCGTCAGGAAATGATGTTGACAAGCATTGTGGAGGGAAAAAAAAACACAAACCGCACTGAACAAGAACTGGGGAAATAAGCTTTTATGTCGGCCGCCCAACTAACAACTACCGACTGTGCAGAAAGTTCTTTATTGAACGCAACCGCGGATATAGAAAAAAATCTGCTTGTCTTTGTGTACACTAATTACCGGAGTCCTCGAGTCTTTCGTTTTGAACAGAGCTGGTGTTGGATGAACAGAAAATATATTAATATACTAGCTTTAAACCGCGACTTCGTCCGCGTGGAATCAGTCTGTATACAATTGCTAATTGATTAAAAATTCATAAATTCAAGAAAGACTCTAATTTAAGACGGCCCTATAAACATATGTTTTACCGTTTTGTGGATTCAATAGACCTGCGACAAACATGTTTTTTCTAAATGAATACCAGTTATTTATAGTTATTCCGAAAACAGTTTTTAATAGAAATTGTAATCTTTCAAATTGAAAAGGCAAATCTGTTAGTATAATGGGTATTTGTGGTTTAAAAAAGCTGTCTCCTCTAGATTTGCCACTAATTATAATAGCCCTGACTATATTTTGACCCAGATGAGAAACTTGTAAACGTGAGCTATTACACAATTTGGGTGCATCAAGATTTCGCTTTAAAAGTACTGGAATACCCACTTTTAACCTTAATATATTATGAGAAAAATATACCATTATTATATAAAAACAATGTTATAACACATATCTCTTCTGTGCATGCTCCGCCTTTCCCCCTAAAAACTTTGTATAAACTATCTTTTAAAATAAAATAATAAACCATTGTGAAAAATAACCATTATTATATAAAACAACGTTATTGCATAATATATCTTTTGCGCGTGCGCCAATTTTCCCCAAAAAATTACAAAACTTTTGTAAACATAGATTAATAAACCGTTATGAAAAGTATACCGTTATTATATATAAAAAAAAAACTTATAGTATTATAGCACGGCAGTGGAAGGATTTCTGGTAACGTAGGTCCATTCCCACCTGTGAATAAATAAAAGAAAAAAGACGGACAGATTTCTCAAAACGGTGGATTGTTTGGGCTGTACCGGTGTTATTTTGGGCCCATAGTGATCAGAGAGGGTACAGCTCCACTTCTTCTACTGTTCTAAGAAACTTGTGCAGAAATGTAACAAAGAAAAGAATATGCAGTTGGTCGATAACAATTATATTTCATAATCACTTCAAAAAAACGTGTCGGTGATAAGGTACAAAGAAATCTGATTTACAAGTACATTCTTAATATTAACAATATCATTTGATCATGATTGACAATTAGGAACTGGGGGTAGAACCCTGACGAGGTGATCACTTAATTATCTAGGGAAGTACATTTAATAAGGTTGCTTAAATTAAAAAAAAATAATAAAACGTGAAAGAGGAAAAGAAAACTAGGCGTGAGCGTCATACCTTTTTCTGAAGAGTACTTACTTACACTTGAACAATACTTATTCTAGGAATACTTTACATAATTCGTGAGTGACTACGGGTATTTAGGCGCTTCATGGTAGTACAATGAAGTCTAAATTCGGTTTGGAGAAGAAGCTTGAAGATGATTCTGTGGTTTATTCCATGAGCGTCCTTTTCATGCGACCACACCGAATCACGGAAAACAACTTAATGTTTGTTATTTTTCCCGTAACTAATAAATATTGATTTTAATTATTTCAAACCTAACAACTATTGTTTGTCACTTTTTCACTTTTGAAAATCACAGATACCGCGTATTTAGAGTCAGACGACTGGATCACACGATAGACACACTTATGTTTATAAGTCCAAGCCACGCGATCCAAATCGTACCGCGCATGCAAATACCCGCGAATTTAGTGATTTAAGATTTCCTTATTTATTTATTTTATTATAATAATTTTTATGCTAATATTAAAAAAATGTCGCGGTGCTATGGCACCACGTGACAGGCTCCCCCTCTTTAGTGATTAGGAGGTACTCCGCTATACTACTAACTGTACATACAACAAGAAATTCACAACAATGAATTTATCTTTGTTGTAACTAAGTCAACAATCACTTGACAATCTACCATATCCCATACTATGGCAGTTGAAGTGTGCTCTTCATAAATAAGCTCTAATTAAATTTAACTAATCTAAATTGATCTAACGAGATGAAACAACCACCGATAATACGGAAATTATGGGGTCGTAACCTGACTGGCTGAAAGGAGACAGCGTAGACGTTAGACGAAATTGGGCCTTAGGAAAGCGCCGGAATGTAAACAAGGACAAGCTTATAATCTAAAACAAAGGACGAGAATAACGAAATAACACAGGGAGAATTCTTTATTTAGGAAAATAAAGCATAACTCAGGTACGAAAAATAACTTAAACTTTTATTGTTAGTAATATCCTAACCTAACAACACTTGACGTTTGACAGATGTCAGCTGTCTGACATTGAACTTGAAATTAAACTAGAGGGCAATGACCTCGGGTGAATTTTTCAATTGTTAACAGACGGAATTTTCTTCAGATGTTCAATATGAGATTTAAACACCTTTTTGGAGGATGGATCTTGAAGGATGCAGCTAACAGGACTCGTAAATTCTAAAATTACACGGGGATTACTGTAACGAGGACAAAGTTTGAGGTGAAAATTCGGTTTCATTTTGTTATAATGTAACCTTTGTACAACAAAATCGCCGACTTGAAACTTCGACTGCAACGAACGGTTTTTATTGAAATATTTCGCTTGTAGATCATGTGATTTTGACAGAGCTAGGCGAACTTGATTTTCGGAAGGCAAAGCGTCTTGTTCCCACACAGATGACAAATTCCATTGTAAATCGAGTGGAAATTTGATTTCTCTTGACAAAAATATCTTACAAGGTAAATTTTTAATACTTTCATGATATGAAGAATTATTGGCGAAGGTTATGTGATTTAATAACAAGTCCCAACTGAGATGATCGTCAAACTTTTGTTGAAGTAAAATTGACAGAGCAGCTCTAACGTTTCGTATTACTCTTTCTACAGCATTGGACGAAGGATGATAAGGCGAACTGTGAATGACACGTGAACCCCAGGAAGTACAGAATTCATTAAACTTGTTTGACGTAAACTAAGTCGCGTTATCGGAAACTATTTTAGTTGGTGGACCATACGTGGTAAAGACTTGATGCAGACATTTTATTATCGACGTGGAACTGGAATCAGGAATCGCGTAAGTTATTAACCACTTGCTGTAACTATCCAGAATTAGAAGAACATATTTATTCCCGGAATGTGATTTGACAAGCGGTCCCATGAGATCAATGTAAATTTTATCCCACACAGATTGTGGAGGATTAGACGACATAACTACTTTATCAGGATGTTGATCTGATTTATGCGTTGCACAGAGCATACAATCTTTAATAAATTGACGAACCTCAACAAACATGCGCGGCCACCAAAATCTTCGTGATATTGAACGATACGTCTTCGTGACTCCGGGATGACTGGCGATTTGTGAATTATGAAACTGTTCCAATATTTCTTTCTTGGAGGCGGACGGAACAACAATACGTCGACGACGGTTGCGGCCTACGAGTCGAACCAGGAAATTCTTGTGAATAGCGAAATTTTTCTGAGGTAAACCTTGATTAATTTGACTTTTAAGGCGGTTTAACTCAGGATCTTGATCTTGCAGGATATTAAGTTCGGTAAACGGATTTTTAATTTCCGTAATGGGATTGAGAAAATTTGATTGTATTGCATTTTTCTCAGAAGTTTCGGATTCAGCTACCAAACGGGATAAACAATCGGCAGTACAATTTACTTTACCGCGAATATGTTCGACTTTGAAACTGAAACGACTGATGCGAAGTAACCACCTACCTACACGACCTAAGTTGCGGGGGTGCTGAATTAACCATTTGAGACAGGAACTATCTGTCTGAAGAATAAAAGTTTGATGCGAGAGGTAAGATTTCATTTTTTCCATAGCCCAAATACATGCTAAAGCTTCTTGTTCGTACGTACTGTATTTCTTCTCGGCGGATGTCAAACGTCGGCTTGCGTACTGGATCGGGTGTAGACCATCTTCAAAGGATTGTAAAAGAACACAACCAACATGATTTTGACTGGCGTCGGTTTGCAGAATGAATTCACGTTGAAAATCGGGAAAACGTAGAACTGGTGAACTTGACAGAGCTTCACGAAGTTTGCGAAAAGACTGAATATGCGTTTCCGTTAAATTATATTTGACATTTTTCTTCCGTAGATCATTGAGTGGCGACATTATCTGAGCGTATTCGGGGATAAACTTAGCGTAATAACCAACCATTCCAATAAACGTTTGAAGCTGTTTCAAATTCTTCGGAATTGGCAAATTCTTTATCGCTTCTACTTTGTCGGGATCCATGGAAAGACCGTTGCTTGAGACACGATGACCCAGGAAGTTGAGTTCGCTTTGGGCGAATTTTATTTTATCCGGATTCACGGTAAGATTAGCTTCTTTTAGACGTCTTAACGTTTCTCGAACGTGTACCATATGAGATTCCATATCGGGACTGTATATTAATAAGTCGTCGAAAAATACAATCACAAACTTGTATCTTAAATCGGCAAAAATGTCAAACATCAGACGGTTTAGAGCACTAGGTGAAATAGATAGCCCGAACGGAGCCTTATGAAATTTCCACTGGCCTTCAGGAGTGACGAACGAAGTTAGACTCTTTGATTTGTCAGATAATTCAACTTGGTAAAAGGCGCTGTTTAGATCCAACGTGGTGAAAACTTTAGCGTTTTTTAAGCACTGGAAAATATGCTCAATCGACGGAACAGGAAAACTATCCATGACAACCTTTTTGTTTAACTGGCGATAATCAATACAAAGTCTATAACCTCCACTTGATTTCTTGACAAGAAAAGCCGGTGAAGCGTAAGGGGATTTACTAGGTGAAATAACGCCTTTATTCAAAAGATCACTAATATGTTCCCTCATTATTTTAGCTTGAGGTGGGGAAAGTGGATACGGGGCCTTTCGGACTGGAATACCGTCAGACAAATGAATTGAATATTTGTAATTTTTAGCTTGACCTAGTTCTTCGGTAAGAACTTCTGGAAATTCTGCAAGCAAACTACTAAAGTTGGCCGCATTTGAATCTATACTGGTAACGTGATCCAGGGAGAAGGTTTTGGACGAAGCGGGTAACGGTACAAAGGGAATGACGTGAGAGGAATCGAATTTGAAAGAAAGATTATTCTCGGTACAATTAACGTTCGCACCCATTTTGCATAAAGAATCATAACCTATTATGACGGGATACGACAGAGCGTCGAGAACTAGGAAATCAATCTTCCAGGTAAATTTACTAATAGTAATAACTACTGTTAACGTGAAATTAGATCTCGCGATAGAACTGTTGGCTACTTGGGCATAAGAAATCGAATTTGTGATCGTACCTATTTTTAACGATGACAAATAATTAGCAAGTTCGGAATTGATGTAGTTCTTGGTAGAACCGGTATCAAGCAGTGCCGAAGCTCGAATATGTTGAAAGTAGAGATAAACTAGAGGGATCGTAGAGCTACTTGATTGACTTGGAGAATTATAGGAATAATTCGGGACGGGAGAAGTCAATCGAATAGACGTATTTACAGGAGAGGACAAGTTAGCTGGAGGGGGGTGGTTCGAAAGAGGTGACTTATTAACTAATGTGGTTAACCGGGGAAAGACATTAATTTGTTCTACATCTTTCGGCTTACTAAAAATTTTGACAACGCTATCTCACCCTTGAGAGGGCAGGATAGCCTTAGGTTCAGAAGGAGAAGGACGTGGGGGACGAACCGGACACTGGGCTATAAAGTGACCTGGTTGTTTACAATATCGGCAACAAGGGGAAAAATTAGGAGCGACAAGTCCGGTCGAATTGGGGTGAGTGTACGTTTTACGTTGACGTTCAACTACTCTCAAATGTTTTATAAGCTGGTGAAGCTCAGCTAAACAAGTTGGGGTATCTCTGAACTGTAGATAATTAAATGTGGATTCGTTTTGGTTAAGCCAAATGCGCGCAATTATCTCCGATTCAGACAGGCTAGGACCCAATAATTCGACGTATTTCAAGACGTCTTCAGCATATTCGGGAAAATTCTCAGAGAGGTTCTGACGCCTACTGATATAGCGTTCTATTAGCATAGCCCGATCTATAGAAGTGGTGAAATGGTTTAGAATAAGATTTTTGAGCTGTGTCCATTCGAGTTCAGAATAGACATTAAGTCTCCACCACTGTCGGAGGGGTCCGTCAGTCTTAGTGCCTAAACTCTTTAACAAAATATGAAATGGAACTAAAGCGAATTGACTCACGTTCTCGATTTCTAACAGGAATTGTATCAAAATGTCAAGATCTGTACCTGTAGCGGTAGGTACGTTACGCAACAAGTCCCGGATATCGCCCATATTTGCATGCGAAGCGGTATGATTTGGAACGGAAATAAGAATTGGCTCGGACTTACTCGGTGAGTGCACTGGAGGATCGTCCATCGCCGGCGGAGAGTCTGGAAGTTCAGCGGTGGTCGGAGGCGGACCTGGAGATTTGCTTTGGCCGGGTGTCGGCGGAGACTTTGGGCTGCGGCAGGACTTATGGCGCGGCATGGTCGACTGGAAGACGTGGAATCGGACAGGAACAGGACTCAGGAATCAACTACGCTCCTTGCTACCAATTATAGCACGGCAGTGGAAGGATTTCTGGTAACGTAGGTCCATTCCCACCTGTGAATAAATAAAAGAAAAAAGACGGACAGATTTCTCAAAACGGTGGATTGTTTGGGCTGTACCGGTGTTATTTTGGGCCCATAGTGATCAGAGAGGGTACAGCTCCACTTCTTCTACTGTTCTAAGAAACTTGTGCAGAAATGTAACAAAGAAAAGAATATGCAGTTGGTCGATAACAATTATATTTCATAATCACTTCAAAAAAACGTGTCGGTGATAAGGTACAAAGAAATCTGATTTACAAGTACATTCTTAATATTAACAATATCATTTGATCATGATTGACAATTAGGAACTGGGGGTAGAACCCTGACGAGGTGATCACTTAATTATCTAGGGAAGTACATTTAATAAGGTTGCTTAAATTAAAAAAAAATAATAAAACGTGAAAGAGGAAAAGAAAACTAGGCGTGAGCGTCATACCTTTTTCTGAAGAGTACTTACTTACACTTGAACAATACTTATTCTAGGAATACTTTACATAATTCGTGAGTGACTACGGGTATTTAGGCGCTTCATGGTAGTACAATGAAGTCTAAATTCGGTTTGGAGAAGAAGCTTGAAGATGATTCTGTGGTTTATTCCATGAGCGTCCTTTTCATGCGACCACACCGAATCACGGAAAACAACTTAATGTTTGTTATTTTTCCCGTAACTAATAAATATTGATTTTAATTATTTCAAACCTAACAACTATTGTTTGTCACTTTTTCACTTTTGAAAATCACAGATACCGCGTATTTAGAGTCAGACGACTGGATCACACGATAGACACACTTATGTTTATAAGTCCAAGCCACGCGATCCAAATCGTACCGCGCATGCAAATACCCGCGAATTTAGTGATTTAAGATTTCCTTATTTATTTATTTTATTATAATAATTTTTATGCTAATATTAAAAAAATGTCGCGGTGCTATGGCACCACGTGACAGTATATATTTCTTATACGCATGCACCGATTTTTCTTTCAACTCTCTACGTTTTACGGTTCTTAATATACAGCGCGCTGACGGACAGATGGACGGACGTACAGCGGAGGCTTAGTAATAGGGTCCCGTTGAGCACCCTTCGGGTACGCAATCCTTAAAATGATTTTTTTCAAATTTTTTAGTATCTGAACTTTTAGCATTCCATCCCACAAGTGGGGAATGGTACTAGTTTAGGTCAAAAATCACTTTTCAAAAATTTCACTATATCTTTCCGTTTTGAGGTCCCCTGAACCCAAAAAACATATTTTTGGAAAATCTCTGTGCGTCTGTTAGTTTGTTAGTCTGTTTGTCTGTGAACACGATACAGGTCAAACAGATGAGCGGATCGAAACCAAATTTTGGGAGGATGTTTTGTATGCAAATATGAAGAGCCCTATTGTTTTTGGGAAAAATCGGCGCATGCGCAGAAGAGATATTTGCTATAACGGTGTTTTTTATATAATAATGGTATACTTTTGATAACGGCTTATTATTTTATTTATTTTTTCAAGAAAGTTTCGTTAAAATTTTTTTTTCTTAACTTTATAGTTTCGGAAATATTTTGAAAATAAAAAAAATAAGCCGCTCTTTTGTTTTAAGGATCTGTCAGAAATAAACAAGTTCGGCATGATTTGATTAATATTTACATGACGTGGAACATTTTATGTAGGTAGCCATGGCAACGATTAGCAAATATCATATTGAATACCAGCCATTACCCGCGTCACCTCACGCGATATAAGATATTGTATTTTCTTTATTTTAATCAAATGTCAACATTTTTGAAGTTGGAATGGTCCCGTCGCCCAATTGGCTGGAATTTTTTTCTTGCAATACTCGAAAAGAAATAGTATTTTAATATCTCTACTCGGTTAGGAAAATATATCATGCTATTTCAGCCCTGTTTGAGAGGAATATTTTACGACTATACTAATTACTTATAGAATATGATGCTATCTTTTTCTTAAACGCTGGTTTGTTTTCTTTTTAAATGATCATTTTTTAATTTTTGTTAGCTTGAAAGTTTTTCTGGGTTAAAAAATTAACGTCGTCGTTATTTTTTCGATGGGAGAATAATTTTTGACTTTATATAATCTTCAGGCCTTTTTAGAATAAATTTCGAGGTGGAAACACATTTAGAAATTCAAATATAAAATTATATTACTTGAATAAGGCCTAGTTTATATGAGAGGCGTTCAACGCGCGTTGGCCCAACGCGCGTTGAACGCTCTTCATGTGTGCTAGGCCTAAATCAATATTTTATATAACATACTGAAAAAATAGTAGGTACACATGATCTAGTGTTAGTTCATACTTCAAAATACATGTTATTAAAGACTCCGTATACTTGTCAAGCATAAACCTGCACGACATGAAGAACATGGAGCAGAGAAGCCTATTTGTGAAGGTTCTCATATTAGCCCAAAAGCCCGAAACACTAAAATCCTATGAATTTCCGAATAGGCCAGTTCCCGGATATTTGAGAAATTTAAACCCTGCTTAACAAAAAAATTCAATGGTTGGCAGGCTGGAGTGGGCCGGACCGTGAAAAAGGGTCACTTTCGATCACCCGAAAAAACGGTTATCCTATGAATCTCCGAATAGAATGTTGTTTAATTTATTTTGACGTTTATGTTTTTAACGTGTTCAAACTCGGTAGGTTGGCGGGTTCCGGTGGGCCGAAACCCCCGCCAACCGCGTCTAAAGTTGATTCTAAAAATAGGTATTCTTACCTCATAACCGAATAGGTTGAAATTTCATTTTAATGAAAGGTTTTAACATTTAAATTTAAAAACTGTTGAAATTCATAATAAATGATCATGTATATTACAATAATTTGCACAATTTACCATATCAACTTATATTGAGGCCCTGATGATGAAAATATATTTTTCGAAACGTTGGTCAAAAGCGACACTCTGGTAAAGCTTATATTTTTCAATTGTTCCTCAACCAAATAAATCTCCTTCAATACATATTTTTGACACAAAACTTCTACTAACAGTTTTTGATATACTCGCAAAAAAACAAACCCCTCTTTTTTTACTGAAATGTTTATAACTTTTGCAATTTTTTCGTCCCTCACTTCAACTTTTTTAAAAAGTTTATAGATGTCATTCCGAATCGAATGTCACCATGATCATAATTTTCGCTGAAGGAGGACTAGCATTAATCAAAAAGGGACATGTGAACTAGACTATTTGTGCTGTGCCTTTTGTGCAGGTTTATACTTGAGGAGTGTACGCGGTCTTTTAATTTTTGGAAAATATAAGCCATTTTTTAAAGAAAATGATTTTGAATTTTCCAGTGCTTGCCAAGGACCCACCTCGAATAGATGGTGTAGCAAATGTGTACTCGGCACACGAACTAGTGATTGCAAACTGTTCGTCACCACCAGCTGATCCACCGCCACTTCTTACCTGGTTTATCAATGGCAAGGAAGTAAGTAACATACTTTCAATTTCCAAAATTATCTACAAAACTCGAAAAAAACATATAATTCATTAAACTGTACTTAATTCAATCGTTTTACTTACTTATGTTATAGACGCTGATGAGCTCAGATGTTAAACGTCCATAATTTACAATTCGTTCATTTCACTTTAAGGCAAAATAAAAATTTGTTATACCGGGAGTGTTACTAGTCTCAGAACGGCTAACTATTTATTATCGGGTGAGCTGGACTAAAAAACTCGATTTTGAACCCTTAAAGACCCTTTTTAGGGCCCCTAAAAAGGTCTAAAAGGGTTCAGAGTTGAATAAATCTTTATCTGAATTCGGTTACTTAATTCAAATCTTAAATACTTTTTTTTAATAAGTAACCGAATTCAAATTAAGATTTATTCAACTGTAGACCCTTTTACACATTTTTAGGGGCCCTACAATTTAAGGTTTATAATCGAGCTATAGGAACCTATAAATTATCGATTAGTGAAATTTCTCCTCAAAACGAATATTTTAGGTAAAAATAAGTTAATCGTTTCAAATTTAGATATTTATTGTAAAAGGTCTATTTTTAAGTCTTTCTTACGGGCTCTAAGAAGGACCCGAGTATCAAAAAAAAATTAAGACGTATTCGTATATGTAAATTTTTTCACAGAATTCGAATTCAAAATAAAAAAAGTATGGTTGCCATTTAAATTTTAACGTCGGGTCCTACGGGATCCTTTTAGAACCCAAAAACTAATTTTGCCATTCGATTGACAGGAAAAATTTATTAAAAAAAACATTTTAACATTTTTAGTCCGGCAGACTCGATAATAAATATTAATCCGTTCCGGAACTTTTGAAACACCTGGTATATGGCAAGATTTTGAAAGCCTTTTATGCGTAAATAGTAAGGAAACTTAAACCAAGATTAGATTTAACTATGCTCAATGAACACTAGCTTAACATATTATGTGTACGAAAAGAAATTATTATAACTTGTTTTATTCCGTTCTTTTCAGGTTCCAGCGGTAAGAGCCGGTCAGATCATAATGACGCCACCAAATAGTGAAGGATTGGTGTCAAGTTTGCGACATCTACGTTTCGCCGCTGATAAGAAGTACTTTACTAATCCCGGTTCTATGATGGAACTGGCCTGCAACGCGAGCACGCCTTCGGTTCCTTTCGCTGAGAGTCGGGTCACTGTTATTCGAGCGGCACTCGCAAACACGCAAGCTCTGCTTCACAATCAGAAGCTCAAGTGGCCGAGTAATGCAGGTCAGTCGTTATAATTGAAACTTAATTTTATATTATAATGATGTCACAGCTATGGAATGTAAATGAACATTTTATGAAATGTCGGGACAGTTCTTGAAGCGCTGTTAGAATTTCATGAACTGATTTTACACTAGATGCGACTTCTTACTTTTAAATATGAAATGTAATTTTTTAAAGTAAATTTTTCCTGTTAAGTATACTTAACGAACAATACGACTTTGTTTCGAGAAATACGGAGGTACACCAAACTTAAAGAATTAAAATTGAAACCCTAGCACCTTATTCAAAAGAGATTTGTTAAAATGGTTACGTCTTTTGAAAGTTTATTTCAATAAACTATATTGTTATGATTTAAAAAAGTAAGCGTGTAACCTTTACACCTGGTTGGAATAAAACATGTAAACAATATACTGTTAGGCTGACGAGTTCTTTTTTTATATGTATACTGTATACTAGTATAGATACAGATAAATAAACAGGCAAAAGAATGATGAAAACTGAAAATTCGCTCTAGGAATTTAGAAAACTGTACAATAGGCCATATGCAAGAGACTCCAAATTGGTTTAAATTTGTATTATGAAATATATTTTAGTTCCTGATCATATCGTAATGGTTATTTTATAAATATAATCACTGAAAAAAATGCAAATAATAAAAAATAACTGTAGAAAATACGCGCTATTTTCGAATTTTCAAAACGCAGCGTGACGTCAGAGTATATATCAACAACAGTTTCCATGACGACTGTGTCGTCTCACAGTAAGATTATGTCAGTATTTAGAGAAAACAACAAATAAACTTCATTTAGATCAAGGTTGACATGCATCATATATCATGACGTCACATAAGCCCGCCAACATGGCCGATTGTTTAAACTGTCAATTTTTGAGTGTGAAATTTAATTTTTTTTTCTTATGATAATATTACATTTTTAAATGATTATCAATTTTTTCCCGTATTATGGTTGACTAAATAATCTATTAAAAATATAAAAAAAAATACATGCATATGACCTATTGCGGACTAATTTACGATTTCATTTATTTATATTCATTCTGCTAACTTCTATATAATTCATTAAAAAAAAAAAAAACTTTTCCAGTAGGTTTATGAACTTTGTAACTGTAATTAGTATTTTTTGTTTCATTATGTGTAGTTGCGCAATAGGTACTAATTAAACGAATTTAGTACGCCGCTCAAAAAACGTCACATTAGTTCGTAATGTCAACTCACCGAGGAGCTCCTTCGCGAAATCCACAAAACGTCCCTTGAAAAATTTTACTTTTAAAAATTATATGTATAATTATTAAAAAAATTGAAATTGTTGGCTGCTTATTAGTAATTAATTATTATTAAAGTTAAAACATCACAGTATATTTTAAGACCCGCGGCAATGGTAAATATTTTTATTAGATATAAAAAATAAAATCAAAAGATAAATATTTTGTTTTGCTCTTATATTAAACTTAAGCATTTTGAAAATAAAGTTATCATTTTCCAGATTATTTTTATTCATAATTCGTTGAAATCCCTCTAATCCTTTAGCCCATTAAAACGTACATTAAAATCATACAACAAAGCAAACAAAAATAATTATTTTTGCTCTTCAGTTCCAATAAATTTTTCATTTTTTTATATGACAGAAAATGTTATTTCCTGGAAAATGACTGTGTTAAAAGTTTTTTCAGAGAAATAACAAAGCGAGACTGGCATAGAAATACGGTAGAATAATAAAGAACGTTCAAAAGTGCAATCTTATGTAATGTCATTTGTGGTGCATTTAGTTATTAGAAAACAAAACAAGCGATTTACAAAACAAAAATTATCCAATTTAGTATTTAGTGTTATAAACACATTCCAAAAGGTTTTACAAAAATCCGTTCGGTTTACCCGGGTTCCGAGGTATAAACCTTACGGCACTCCAGTAATAGTAGGTATCTATAATAAAGAAAATAAAATTTCTGATATCGTGTGAGGTGACGCGGGTAATGGCTAGTATTCAGTATAATATTTGATATTCGTTACCTAGATAATAATATGTTTCACGTCATGTAAAAATTATTCAAAGCATACTTAACTAGTTTACTTCTGATAGATCTACAAAACAAAAGAACAGCTGATTTTTTTTATTTTCAAAATATTTCTGAAACTACAAAGTTTAGAAAAAAAAATTTACAAAAACTTTCTTTAAAAAATATAAATAGAATATTTAATAAGCCTTTAAGAAAAGGATACAATTATTACATTAAAAAAGACCATTATAGCATATATCTCTTCTGCGCATCCGCCGATTTTCCCCAAAAACAATAGAGCTCTTCATATTTTCATAAAAACAACCTCCCAAAATCCGCTCATCCGTTTGAACTGTACTGTGCTCACAGGCAAACATACTAATATAGACGCAAAGAGTTTTTTCAATAACATGTTTTTTAGATTCGGGAACCTCAAGAAAGAGATATTGTAAAATTTTGAAAAGTGACTTTTAACCTAAACTAGTACTACCATTCCCCACTTATGGGTTGGAAGAGTAAAATTACAGTAAATGAAAACAGACCAAATGTAAGTTATAAAATTGATTAACATATCTTTTACATTATAAACTTTCCTTTTAAGATTTTCTATAAATGTATTACATTCTACACTCAGCAGTTAGCCACTCAAGTTAATCTTGTCATAAAATTAACTTGGATATAAAAGCTATATGACGTGCCTACACTTTCTTCATTTCTCTTCGAGCTTACAAAAGACGTGCATTCAGACAGACCACATACTATGTATAAGCGACTCGTAAAGAATACGACTCAAAGTACCAAATAACGCTAAATCTTGGATTATATCTAAAAAATAATTACATTATTTTTTCTTTATTTATAAGAAATTCCAGCCAATTGGGCGACGGGACCATTCCAATTTCAAAATGTTCTACGAACCATCCCTGATAAATTACAAACCCAGAAAGCGCATCTATCGGTCGGATCGTTTTCGAGATAAATTGCAACATTCGTTTTTTTTTTGCAGTGCAGCCCTCCTGGCGAGTTAGTATCGTAACATCTATCTAAAAACCATCGCAGATGATTTACAAGTCCTTTACAGAAAACCAACCGCATCTGAATAGATCGAACCGTTTTCGAGGTTAATGGCAACATTCGAGTGCTAATACACAAACAAACAATCTCTCATCCTAAACGCATACACCTTCTCCGTTCCGTCTTGAGTAAAAATAGTAAAAAAGATTTTAATCGACTTTAAAATGTTTTTACATATTTATGTTTATATATTTTATCATTAGACTTTAATTTTATAATGTCTGAACTAAGGTCCTTGTAATAATCATGCCAGTCTTTAATTTAATGCAGATGTCGGCACTTGCGTTCGCGTTCACAAATCTTAGAAATAAATCACGTTCTTAAATCCAGATTTAAAACTGAAAGTCATATCAGAAATCGAGTAATAAATTCGTCCGAGACAAGAAGATGAATTCTGGAACTTTTCCGGAAATTCCGACCTTCTAGCATCGAACGGACGGATAAGCTAATGTTTTTTTTTTTACTTTCAAGGTATGGAACCTTTAAAATCGATCCATTTTGTAATTTGTTAAGAAAAATACTAAAAATTGAGTATTTTCTAAGCTATCTCGTTTCTAGACTAAATGGACATTGTCGTCGGCTGAAATAATATTGTTTTTGACGTGATAACGTCTTATAAATTGATGAATCACCAATATTATAAATTGATAAAACACCGGCTGCATGTTCGAAAAAGTGTAACGTAACGTTCCTAACGTTCCTAACGTTCCGCCTGACCCTGTGTGTGCTTTTTGCTAATTTCTCGCTCAATTTAAATCAGATCGGTTTGAAACCAGTCTTAAACGAAAGAGGAGAACATTTTACAAAGATTTCGTATAACAGAATTTGCCTAAACAGTTTTTTTATACAAATTTATATAGAAAAATATTTTATACAAATTTATATAGAAAAATAGCTGTATAAATGCAATGTTGTGTAATGCATGGCGCGACGCGGTCGGTTGTCTTTGTTTGCCGTACATGGATATTAGAAGCAAACGTATGTCTTGTCTTAACATGAAAACAGCTGCATTTCTAATGTTTAATTCAATTTTTTGACATTAGTATATTGTGAAATGCAAAGCCTGCTAAGTTAAGTATTGGAATAACTAATTATTATTAGAACATATAATACTTTGTAAGTTGCAAACGTCACTTTTGACATTTCTTATCATTCCGACACCAAGGATAAGCGGATTGAAACCAAATTTTGGGAGGTTTAGGTTATGTATTACGGAATACGTTATCACGTAAAACTATCGTCCGTAAACCGACTTTACAGACAACCATTTTTTTCATACCTCGATCGAAAGTGCATACTTTCGGCATCAATTGTAACTTGTAATGCAGAAAGTCTAACATTTACTCTTTGGTGGGATTACACGCACCGATGAGGGGAGCTCGTACGTTGCGGCGGTAGTAAAGCAAAACCAACCAATTAACTGTTGTTTAGATATCGTTTCCATAGCAACCCTATTACATTTTAGCTAATATAGTCTCGAACAGCTGTCATTCGTGTTTTTACGTATATAAACTCAAAAGTTGCTTGAAATTTATGTGTGTTTTTATGTAATTAATTATTTAATAAGCGTGCTTACGACCGAGGCATAAAGCAAAATAGTATACACCACACTGGCCGAAAGTGTGATATCTTGTCATTCGTGCTATGATGCCCTCGGCTCCATCTTAGGCATCATGGCAGTGTGTAATTCTTGCCCTGCGCTGCGAAGCTGAGGGCATCATGGCGCGAAGGGCTAGGATATCACACTTTCGGCCCTTGTGGCGTAATATACTATTTCAACTTGTGAGACGTGCACTGGCACGCCACTGGCATACGCACGTAGACTTGAACACGGGCACCCTGTTGTTATTTCGCGAACGGACGAATCAATCATCGTCACTGTCAAACAAATTGTGTAATGCGACGGTTACTGCTGTTGGATCTAATTTATATCACAACGCTAACACTTAACCACGAAGTATTCCATTCTTTCTTTTTATATCAACTGCGATATAAACAAGATATGTACCTACTGACACTGATAGACATTTCGCTGGAAATTACTTTGAAACAAAACATTATCTTTTTCAAAAAAAAAAAACTTTATTTAAGATTAAAAAAATTGGTTGTCTGTAAAGTCGGTTTACGGACGATAGTTTTACGTGATAACGTATTCCGTAATACATAACCTAAACCTCCCAAAATTTGGTTTCAATCCACTTATCCTTGGTGTCGGAATGATAAGAAATGTCAAAAGTGACGTTTGCAACTTACAAAGTATTATGTTCTAATAATAATTAGTTATTCCAATACTTAACTTAGAAGGCGTTGCATTTCACAATATACTAATGTCAAAAAATTGAATTAAACATTAGAAATGCAGCCGTTTTCATGTTAAGACAAGACATACGTTTGCTTCTAATTTCCATGTACGGCAAACAAAGACAACCGACCGCGTCGCGCCATGCATTAGACAACATTGCATTTATACAGCTATTTTTCTATATAAATTTGTATAAAATATTTTTCTATATAAATTTGTATAAAAAAACTGTTTAGGCAAATTCTGTTATACGAAATCTATGTAAAATGTTCTCCTCTTTCGTTTAAGACTGGTTTCAAACCGATCTGATTTTAATTGAGCGAGAAATTAGCAAAAAGCACGCACAGGGTCAGGCGGAACGTTATGCGTTATGCGTTACGCGTTACGAACGTTAGGAACGTTACGTTACACTTTTTCGTACATGCAGCCGGTGTTTTATCAATTTATAATATTGGTGATTCATCATAATATTGGTGATTCATCAATTTATAAGACGTTATCACGTCAAAACGGGCGTCCAAATTTGACCTTCCGATTTAATTTGATAGTAAAAAACACGAAATAATTGAAATGTAATTGGGATCCTTTATTTGGACAACTCTATCTGGCGGCGAAACTTGCAACTAAAATCCGGTAAACATGATTATGAACCGTACTGTGAATCAGTACTGTTAATCGTGAATTTTTTTAATATAATAATAAAAAACGTTGAATAATAGTTATTGGCAATAGTTATTGTTTTCAGCACTCGTCTCCGGTGCGCAGTATGCACTCGCTTCGCTCGTGCCTGCTCACCTACGACTCGTGCTGAAAACATCGCGCTGACACGCCATGAATGACTTAGACTACTAGTTACGCCCATAATTTTATTCAACAATTGCGCGTTATTCATGTTTTATTTATTGTTATTAATGAGATGTTTCAAATATCTATTTATTTCTTTATAAAAAAAACTGTCAATACTAACAGCACGATTCAATGTTTTGGTTTGAGGTTAGCCGGTTATGAATAAACTCCATGCCGAAAACATTCGGCCTCTCAATTTTAGCCTCAATGGGTAACAACGGAGTTGTTGTTACCGACTATTTCGTTACGACTCAGAAAATAGTTACGTTTATTTTCATTACTCCACAATGGCCGAGCTAGTAGGAATCTTCATTGAGTTATGACAAGTAATTGTCACCAGTCGGTAAATGGCTATTTAGGGTTCGGTTTTTAGGCATGATAAAACATGAATAACGCGCATGAGTTGAATAAATTAATAAATGACTCAGTATGGAACTTGCGAAGTTTTAAAACAAATAAAAAGCTAGTCTGTATAGTACTTAAAAGGCTATAATAGTAACACGTCATTTTATATTTTACCAAGTAAGTAGATATATACTTAGTCTTAATATTGAAAACTTAATTTATTAATCGAATAGTTATTATGATTATGATTAATTATGATTTATCCGACCACGCCGAAGCCAAAAGGAAGGGTTATGAGTTTAGCAGTCTATGTATCTATGTTTGTATTTACGGATGTTTAACCTTAGCGCCTAAACTATTCATCCGATTTTGACAAATAAGGTGTCAATCGATTCGTTGTTATGGCCCGGGTAACATAGGCTACATTTATTTTTGAATTTTGGTCCCAGAGAGAAGCAAATTAAAAACAAATAAAAAATAAGTTCAAAAAAAAAATAATTTTAATAAAAAAAAACTTCAAAAACTAAAACCTGACTACCTACTGAAAAGTATGAAACAAGTAAATATTCTCATCTGAGGATAGCCACTCTAAAAAAACATTATCATAAGCTCTAGGGCAAAGTGCATCACGCTATACATCTCATACCGTTTTTCGTCGGTTCACGCATGTGCAGTTTTGAAGGATATAAAAACGGCAATTAATGGGGTTTATAAATCTTATATTGTTGATAAAAATATATTTTAGATTTGTTTAATCAAATTTAACTGATAAAAATATTGTCAAAAACATATTCTACACCTAAGGTAAAATGTATGTACGTAGTACTTAACGGTGATTTCTTACATAGCGCTACATAAAATATATTCTTAAAAATCGTGCCCAATTCTAAATTGTTATTCGTTCACAGCAAAATCCCAAAGAAAATGTCACTTTCGAAAAAATGTATAAATAAAATAATACTTATGTGGTCTCCTTGGTAATTTGGCTGCTACAGATAGACAAAACCATCGTTATATTACGGTCACAAGCGGACTAAGGCTTTTAAGCTTTTTTTCACATTTTATTTTTTAATTGGACTGCATAACATCTCAAGAATATTGTGTCAAAATTTCAAATTCCCTGGTGATTTATGTGTAGAAATAGTGTACAAAATTTCAAAAGAATCGATGCATTGGATTTTGAGTTACAGCGTACACAGCAAAACAACCTTTTTTCAAGGTGCCAACGGCTTATTTTTTATCAACATTTCGCAATACAAACTTAGAAAAATAGAGTTCAGATGTTGTATTATTACATGGACATAAAAAAATTCTTGAAAATATGCTTTTTTTAACGAAATAACCTTAGACTTCTCCCCCCGTCCTCTTAAGTATTACAATACCGTAAACGCTCTACGAAGCACGAAAACTTATTTTTTGACGTGATAACGTCTTATAAATTGATGAAACACCAGCTGCACGCACGAAAAAGTGTCACGTTCCGCCTGAGCCTGAGCGTGCAAGCGAGAGCGCGGTATAAGCGATAGAGAGGCACGATCGGCCCAAGCGTCGGCTTGTACGCATTTCTCTCTCTTCTTGCGTGACGTCAGAGAGTTCATCAATGTTTCTTTATGACGTTATCACGTAAAACTATCGTCCGTAAACCGACTTTACAGACAACCAATTTTTTTAATTTATCTAACTTACCGAATAGGTACATCTTTGAAGTGAAACTTTTTTAACGGCAATAAGAGTAATTTTATTTAATGTAATGAAAACGATAAACAAAACGATTGTCTAGAAAACTATTAATATATTTTTGCAATCTACAAACAGTTCATTTGCACCGAGAAATAATTTGTTAGTAGCTTTTAAATAAATATATCGGTATATTAATGAAAAGTACACTACATGAATCTGCTAATAGACCACTCGCTCGATTAAACAGACTATTTAGTAGCTAGGGGCCCATCCCGGTTTCACCCGGGTGCAAAACTGTATGATTTATTAATACATAGTATCTCTTTCTCTCCCTCTCTTTCTCTGAAAATATTAGATCTTCCTATCTACTCAACCATGCAAACCACCCACGTAACTTACTCACACCCATGTATACTCGTATCATCGTATGCGATGGTAAGCGAAAAATCAAGCCCATTGTTTTATTCCACAACAATGGGTGTGTCTTTGTTAGAATGACGAGTCAATTATTGTCTCACAAACTTCTTTGTCGTCTCAACGAGGAGTTTGTAACAATATAGAAGAAAACCGTGACTGATAACTGACTGACTGATCTATTAACGCACAGCTCAAACCACTGGACGAATTGGGCTGAAATTTGGCACACATATAGTTATTATGACGTAGGCATCCGCTAAGAAGGGATTCTTGAAAATTCAACCCCTAAAAGGGTGTAACGAGGGTACAAAATTTGCATGATGAAATCATATAAGATAGATGTAACAATTCTCAAATGTACAGGATTACTCCTGTTAACAAATAAATAAACACGTGTTTCATGCTTTTTCAAAAACAACCCTTTCAGAGGGTGAAAAGGGGTAAATAGTCTAAAAATCAACATGGGTGTCATTTTCAATGTTTGTCAGGACGTTGATCACGTGAATGTCGTCAATTTTAAAATTTATTAGAGGGGTCTACGTCAAGAAAGGAGTAGTTATGCCAAATAATGGGATTGCATCTGTGTTTAGTCTCAATCGCGTGCGAAGCCGCGGGTAATGTCTAGTATAATATATACAGAGAGATGAACAAATAGAGACAGCTAATTGGACAACTGAATATAATATTTACGACAATCATTTGTTTGAAACATTTGACGAACAAAAATACATAATAATAAGTTGAAACAACGCGACGATAAATTACATCCTTTACATTAACAATGGCCGCGCGGGATGGTTTTTACTCGTCCGCGTATCTTCTCGATCCCGAGGGTAACAGGGGTACCCAATTAATAACACGTCACCAACTGCTGTTTCGTGGCTGTGCATACCAACGTAAAAATAATATAAATTTCAGAAAGAAAAATTTGTATAATTTATTAAAATGGTCTTGTTTTAATTAAAGAAAAGTACTATGTGTTTGCACTGTTTCTGCACTTCACAACTTCCACAAGAAACGACATTTAAAAAAATTTTGCAATCAATATTGAATAATTATGTTTCGATTTTTGTTTGTAAAAAGTCTATTTCTTTAAATTAGCATTGACACACTGTCCGTCTTCTAAAAGGACAGGTACTTAGCTTCGCGTAACTCTCGATGGTAATCCATCGAGAATTACGTACCTGTTCTTTCAGAAGATGAGCAATACAACATTCAAAAAGTGGCTGAAGAAGCATCACTTAAATGAACGCATTCAAAAAGAACGATTTTTTAAATATTTTACCATTCCAATCCACTAGTGAAGAATGGTAGTAGTAGTTTAGGTCAAAATTCACTTTTCAAAACTTTTACAATATTTTTTCGTTTTGAGCTCTCCCGAATCTAATAAACATATTTTTGGAAAATGTCTGTGCGTCTGTTTGACTGTGAGCACGATACAGATCAAACGGACGAGCGGATTGAATTAATTTTTGGGAGGATGTTTAGTATGCAAATATGAAGAGCCCTATTATTTCCGGGGAAATTCGGCGAATGCGCCGAAGAGATATATGCTATATAACGGTGTTTTTTTATATAATAATGGTATAATTTTCATACCGGTTTATTGTTCTATTTATTTTTTCAAGAAAGTTTCGTTAACATTTTTTTTCTAAACTTTATAGTTCGGAAATATTTTGAAGATAAAAATCATCTGTTCTTTTGTTTTGTAGATCTGTCAGAAATAAACTAGCTAACCATGCTCTGATTAATTTTTTACCTAACATATTATTTAGGTAACCGTGGCAACGAGTAACAAACATAATATTAAATACTAGCAGTTACCCACGTCAACTCATGCGATATCAGAAATTTTCTTTTCTTTTTTATACTACCTACATCAAATGGTCCCGTCGCCCAATTGACTGAAATTTCGGTGAATATCGCCACGATCTTCAGAATTTAAATTAGTCCGGATATAGATTTTATTAATTTGTAGATTGGTCAATTTTAAATATTGTTTATTGTTTTTTTTACCATTATGAAATTAATTAATTAGCAGTTGTATAAAATAGTGTTTATTATACCTATTTAAAATTTTATTCTCAACACAAAAAATTCTACAAGTTTTTTTTTCTAGAAATTGAACCTACCTACAGTAATTTTCAGTACAGTCTGCCTGGAATCTCCAGTGATTTAATTTTAATATATCAGTTTTGAAGATATTTACAAATATAGATTTTTAGTAATAATAATTTTTATTAAACATTCAAAAGACGAACTAACAATAGGTAATGTTAATATTTCGTTATAAAATTCTTTATAAAAATGTTAAAATCAGTAACTATTGGTATATCTTTTAAGTATCATAAAAATAAAAACGAATACTTTTATTCAGAAGTTTTCCTTAATAATACAAAACACTTTGAAGACCTAATCATAGTAGTTTTTGTCACTGAAACACCAGTCTAACAGCTTCGTTATTATACGAAAAAAAGTACCGAATGCGTATTTCTCGAATATAGGTAAATATAATTTTTTTTAATATATAAAATCCGTACAAAAACAAGTATATTTTTTTCATTTTAATTTTTAAACTAAGAAGTACATAAAACCTACCAAATACTTAAACAGGCACATGACAGAGACATGCGACAGTGAGAGGTCTCAAAAGCAAAGTTTAAAACGCACACCTTGTTTTTGTACCGAAGACGGGTTACAAACAGAGAACGTTACTAAATGGCGATATGACGATTACACAGTTGTGTATTTCAGCGAAGAGTATGTGACCGTACGCTGTAATAATATTAGTAACCACATCTGACGATCTTCCAGGCAACACGTGTGCGAGGGCACTAAGCAGTGTTGCTAGAACTTTTTTGTTTTGCGTACTAGATAAGGGTTGAAAAAAGTAGAAAAAAGTTCTAGAATTTTTTAAGATTTGCCAACCACAAATGACCTTTTTTTTAACAACCTAATTTCACTAATTTTATCGTATATGGGCACAATGTAGGAGAGCGAAAAAAAGATCCTTTCATTTCCACAACAAAAAAGTTTTTTTTTGGTCATTTCCCTTTTTTCGTTTGTTGTGGTGGGTGTGTGGACATTGGGTATTAAAAGTACTAGCTTTATTAAAAAGTACTAGATTTTTGCTTCAACGTACTAGCGTACAGAAAATGACAAAAAAGTACTAGATCTAGTACAATTGTACTAGACTGGCAACACTGGCACTAAGTTAAATTGAATATGAATCAGTTCGAGATCAGCGACCTTGTCGCGCGACACATTGACGATGTCTATCTGTCGAAAAGACGTATCTGTCGCATGTCGTTGTCTCCCGTCGCGGTTCTAAATTTCTAACGCTACCTTAAGTATTGTTCACGGGACGGAATAAAACGCAAAGTGATAAAATATATGCTATTTTCTATTCCAGGTGATATGCTCAAAGACAACTCTAGTTTATCAGTTTATTTCCTATCTTTGTTGTTAATGTCCATGGTTTTGCAGTGAAATGTATAAACAAAACAAAATAGAACAAATTTAAAGCACTAATAATAATTGCTATTATTGCAATATTACTACATTTTTTTAAAAAAGGCTCTGTGATGTAATTATTTAGGAGAATAAAATTGTATAAAGGTGGACTGAATATTAGAGAACCGTTTGTTTGTTACTTAAGTTATTGTGTTATACAACGAATTACATTTACTCAAAGCACAAATTGAATTTTTGAGATACTATTCCATCGTCAGTAAACGCATAATAAGAAGATATTATACTCACACGCAGCTCTCTCATTATCGTTTTGTCCTGGATGACGTCAGCACCCAAAGATAAAACACAATTGTTGGAATATACCTATCAAAACGCTGAAGCTAGAAACTCGAAATTTGGATGGTTGGTTTGGATACGCGCTTGTTTATTTTTAATGAAAGTTTAGTATGTTGAATTCAGGATATTAGACGATTTTTGAGATATGAAGTTTTGTCAAAAAAATTTACAACCCTTTTTGATCATCTTGGGGAATGCATTACGAAAAATCTCTTCTTATTGCGCACCTAGGTCATGAACGGAGCCTACTATCCCAATTTCAAACTTGTGATTTCAGCGGTCAATGTAATAATATTGAAATACATTTTCTGTTCGTCCTTCTTTGTTTTTTCTCTGAGTGATGTCATGCGCAAAAGAAGCTATAGTGAACGTAATACTTTAGTATTAAAAAAGTCTGTAAGTTTACCTCTTTCCGTTGGATAGTAGTGGGGGGATGACGTAATCAGCTGACCTGTCCATTGATATTGCGTTGTTGATACAACTTTGAACGATCCGCCAGCTGACGTCATTCAGGGAACGAGGCAATCTCTATAACATATTGACCTTGAACATGAATAGTTATTAATTTTGTTATGCTTACAACGATCGAATTATATTCCACAACTTGTCTTAAGTAATTTTAAATTCGTTGTATAACAATATTTCATTATATCAATAATTGTTCTATCAAGTGCCAAACGAAAATATGTTTATATTACCTATAAGAAATTGTTGCCAAATAAAAAAAATTTATTATTTGAATATTAGAATATATTATTATAATAGTGTGTTTTATATTCCACCTCAGTTGAAAATAAACTGAGTCAAACATTTTTCCATTTATAAATTCTAATAGCAGTTTATAAAACATATAAATCAGGGGTGTCAGACTGATTTTTCTAAAGGGTCATTTATATGTTTTAGGGTGTGTTAGCGGGCCAGACTTTACACTGAAAACTAAAACTCATACTTAACTAAAATCTTCCCCTATATCTTTATTTATTTAGTTTAAATCAATTTTCATATATAGGTAATAAAAAGGGTAAATTATCTTGAGCTTGAGGATACAGACACCTAAGGTCTCTTGTTTTTGATAAGCTCATTGATGCCAGGTGTCTAAAATCCTCACTGAATGATTCTGGTCGCGGGCCGTATTGTGATGGCTTAAAGGCCGGATACGATCTAAATAGATGTTTTAAAATCTTTTGAAATTAGCTTATTTTACTCCATAAAATCTTAATAACAACGTGATGAAATCTAACTCCATATTTGACAAAAAAAATGCATTACAGTAGATGTTTCTTCAGTGAATACTACTGGACTGTTAAGGAAGAATATGCTGGATTTTCGAGAAAGAAAACTTTCCTTTATTGAAGACGCAAACACTTCACAACAATTAATGAATGTTCTCTCTCTTTAGTTACAAACCAAACATACTGTACGACTTAACTGCACTTTTATCACGGAGAACTACCGAAAGCTCTGAATAAACGATTTAAGGAGTGGCTACCGCACTCAGTCCAGTTTGATCTATTCTAGTATTTATAGTCGAGTGGCCAGCAGCTGAACGTTTCACAACTGACTAAAAAATGTTCATATTAAAGTCAAGTATTGGCCGGGTTCAGAGTATAGAGTCGATCGCAGCTTGAGCTGTGACTAAATGAGCAATAAATCATGCAACGCTTATAGAGTATAATTTCTTGATCCCGTCAGATGTAGTTTTCATCGCGTCAGATCGTTTATTAAGAAGTTTCACGGTTTAAAACAATAATAAAAAGGCAGTTCAAACCCGCTCTATTTCCCTCTTCGTAGAAATGAACACTGAATAATATTCTTTTTACATTTTTCCAAATAATAATATTCTAATCGATATATTTTGTTCAGTGCAACAACAAAAACACTATATCTCCTTAACTGGGTATAAAAAAAGACGGCAAATAAAGGTTTCATTTAATTATTATTACAGTTATTTGCAAAATGCTCATTTTATAAAAGCATAAACATTGCTGCCGGTAGGTGGTGCCTCCGTTACGCACCCAGCGAATAATAATACATAGTGGTGTATTGCGAGATGAACAGATTGCAACACAATAAAGTTAGAAAAGGTGGAAAAAGATAATTTCAATTCAATCTCCTGCTTGTCATTATTTATAGATTGCTTGGCCTACTTAATTTTGTTAAGCGGGGACCTAACAGAAGGTAGGTCTTCGTGTTGTAAAAATTTTGCTCCAACGAAACGACATTTTTGCGGCAACTAATGATCACGACTAAAACAGCAAGTTTGCACCTGCTTACTGGCCAATTTAGTCAACTGATGAAGTATGGTGGGCGTTGCTACTTGAATAAAAATATAGAACTCGGCTAAATTATTTTCGAAAGTACACAACTAAATGTTCGTTGTTTAGACACATTTAGTTAATTTAGTTACTAAATTACTCGCCATTTGACGAAAATACTAGCATAGTTCGAGTCAGATTCTTAAGCGCTGTGTTGATGAGCACTCAATGATCAGAGAACCGACGAACAACGCTGTACTATTAGTACCATATTTTGTATATAGTTTCAGTTATTTTGCATAGAAAAAGTAACATTGCTAGTTTTTTAGTGCATCATAGTTATCGTCGAATTAAATGTGCAGGATACTAAAATTATAACCAATGCAAAATCCAGTACACCAAATTTTATAAAAAGCTGATAAAAATACATTCCAGGTTTACCTGAAATGTAGTATATTAGATCATTTACTTCATCTACAATGTTTTTTACAATTCACTAATTAAAAAAGCAATTAATTTGAGACCAAATAAAAATTCCGGTAAGTTTGATATTTGCGTTTTAGTTATGTTCATTCATACTTTATTCACAACAAATAATAATTTACTGATTAAGATATTTTCACAGTAATTGATTTTACTGTACAACTATTGGTGACTTTCTTCTTATTTAATGCGAAAAACAGAGATGTTGTTTAATTGCCAAGGATTACACATTAACACTACTGCCGTGCGGCATTTTATGCAATAAACATATTTATTAGTGACATGATTTCAACGAAAGTCATATTTATTACAAATCCTATTAAAATTGTTTCTAAGAGATATTAAGTTCACACAAACCACATTTATTTGTGTGTTTAACATCGATTATATTATAAGAAACAGCGTTAAAGGAGGAATTATAAACTTGTAATTAATACACCAGACAGGGTTTGTCAATTTCTTGTATCGTCATCTATGCGACTTGCAAATAATTTTTTTTAAATATATGGTTTATTGGCCTCCATATCCTCTGATATAATCAGTCCTGTCAATACACCCGGTAGAATGCCAAAGTAAACGAGAGAGATAAAAGAAAATTGATACATAAAATAAATAATAATATAAAATAGTTTTCCTTATATCTCATGTTTCGCTCTCGAGCTTACTACGTAGCACCATCCCTGGATACCAGGTGTGACCACAAACTTCATAAAATAAAACTGACAACCTTATGTCTTAAGTCATAACGTATCTTGTGCGTTTAGAGTTCAAACGCGTTTTTTTCCTTTCGCATTCCAACATTAAAAATTAAAAGTATATACTTTGTGCCACCTGTTTTTTCACATAGGCGTTTGGACTATAGCTATAAACATCCTATATAGCGATCTCCAGATGAGATATAATTAAACGATCGAAGGTCGATCATAGTTATATCAATTATTTCGCTCGAAGAAATCATCCCCAACCTAAGTTTTATTGTTCCTTTAAATGGTAAAGAGAAGGAGGACCAGAAATTCTCATCCATGGTCTCTTCAATTCATATTCACTTTTAACTTTATCACACACTGTGACATAAGGTATAAGGTTGTCAGTTTTATTTTATTTAGCGCCCAGAGACGGCTACATAGTGGTCTCTTTGAACGAAACAATCGATAATATTATGATTGTTTAATTAAATCAGTATATAAGGCAAGTTCTTTTAGATTTTTTTATATTAATATGATTTTTGCAAATAATATAAATTGACCTTCAAAAGGACAGTTGTAATTACATCATTATGTTTATGTTCTATCTACGGTGTATTTAATTAATCGGGTCATACCTGGTCAGATATGAATGACAGTTTTCGTGATTTGCAATCTGATTAAGTATCTGTGTGGTAATTTTCTGAACAAAAAATATAAGACAAACAATTTCCTTAAAAGTAAAAAAAATACTTCCTGATGTAGTCTGCGGTAATCATCTCAGATTCACTTCTCCTACCTAAAAACGATTACTTTTCAAACGGCTGGTAGATAGATCATAATCTCACGGCAAAAACCTGCATTACATAGTTTATTTAAAGAAAATGTTGTCATCTTGCGCAATACGCATGTTACTTATTTATTCGACTGCAGCTGACATACTTCACATTTAGTGACATTAACGTTAAGTCATGAATGTCGACCATCTTGACTGATAATAAAAAAATCAAACATGACCGAAATTCAAAAACGCAAATACATATTGTCAGTCATTATAATTAATATTTTATGAGTTTATGACTCCTGTTATCGAGCGTGTATAATCACAATAACTACCTTGAATGTCGATCACGATTATTGTCAATCATGATTGAGCCAGCTTTATAAAAGTCGTTTTGACGTACTACCTTGTACAATTTACATATAAAACAATATTCGGTCCACCTCTATTTATGTACAAATGATATTAATTTTTATTTTGGATTGAATCAAAAATTTTTATTGAAAATACATTAATTATAAAAATAAAAATATCAATTGTAAATATTAAATATAATAACTGTACATGCATTACATAAATATTCTAAAATTAATTTTATTATAATTATTGTTGATCAAAGAAAGTCGAAGAATGAATCTATAGGTTCTAACAGTGGATGTGAAAATGTTTATAAAATATTTGTACATAATATAATTATCATTAATTGAATGTCAAATTGTTACTAAAACTTTAAAATTTCGAATATCAAAAAGCAAAAAGACCCAATAAAAGTTTAAAGCTACACATTATTTCATTTTTTTTAAATAAGTAAGATATATGAAACTTAAATGCTTTGAACGACACCTAAAAACATTCGCTTGTGGTCCCCATAAGGGGGCTGATAGTGCCTAGTTTGAGAACCCGGAACTAGAAACAACCTAACATGGAGGATTGGCCAAGTAAGAGAATACATCTCAAAAATTGAAGTGGCATCTACATCACTTTCTTATGAAATGAACACTCGTTTATAATAATAGACCAGTTCAGCTTGATTCTATTGATGAAAATCCATTATAAGTGGATTGAACGAGTCTCTTTTTGTGTTTTATTTTTTTCTTTGATATGCCTACAGGCTACAGAAAAAATACTTGATAGATTAATAAATGTTTTTGTTCCAAAACCACATAAATCAGAGATACTTCCTTTGTATCGGCCCGTATATCATAACTAGCGGTCCCGCCCGGTTTCACCTGGGTGCAAAAGAACGAATGGGGGAGAGGGACACGAATACGCACGTTTATCTTCGTTTACCGAGATGAAAGTTGTGTCCAAATTTCATAATGATCGGAGATACCGTTCAAAAGTTTTTGTTGGACGAACAAATTTTGAGTTATATTTTACAACATTTTTTATTGATGCTCCGCTCCTATTGGTCGTGATATTATATAGCTTACTGCCTTCCTTGATAAATGGGCTATCTAACAAAACAAAAAAAAAACAATTCGAACCAGTATAGTTTCTGAGATTAGCGTGTTCAACCAAACAAATAAACAAACTCTTCAGCTTTATATATTAGTATAGATAGATATGTTGTCACTTCAATACAAGGATATTTACAGCCTTAAAGTGTTTTTAAATATGATTAAAAAATGGCTGTTACAAAGGAATGATGTTAACGATCTTTTTGGTGTAGTGCATAACATTCAGCTAGGAAAAATAATGTTTTTCTAACAGTGCATCCAGGACAGACTTTCCTATGGATGTACTTATAACTCCCATACAGTAATTTTTTGTTTTTTTATTATATTTTTGTTATAAATATGTAAAGCATTTTTGTATAATGTATTATGTCATGGGATATTTTTATTTCTATTTGATTTTAATACATTCTATAAATGATAATATTTATCAGATCATTTTTGCATCCACCTGCATAATATTGGAGAAACCAGTGTAATTTACCAGATTAATAAATTGACTTAATTGTCAATTATTAGGTTTTGTATGCAAATTTAAGTAATTGTAATAATAGGCCCATGTTTCGTAAACCCTTTTCATATATAGATCAAGTAAAACATTTCATTTATTAAAATATATATAAATATATCTGCATAACGGTCAACCATTTTTAAACTTGGAGTGCTCGCGTGGTGCCGAAAAAAGAATCCTGTTTTTATTTTACTGCGTGAACTTATAGAGTGGAACTTTCAGCTATGTGCAACTTCGAATGCAAGTGTAGCACCTACAAAATTACCCATGAATCTACTGAAGAACAATGGACTCTCTGTTTTTGAACAACAAAATTTTGCCGGGTTGATGTTTTGTGGTCATTATCCGAAAAACATGAGTTTATTCAATTCGTCATGTATTATAAATTTCTTTTTTATGTATGTTCAGCCATAACTTTTCGAAGAGTTAACTGATTTGATAAATTTTGATACAATTTTGTTTGATATAATTTTATTCAAATTGCCTCAGTCATTTTTAGTGACTTCAAAACGGAGATTTTTTTTATATACCTACATTAACTCATATGGCCAGCATTTGTGAACCGATTTTGACGAATCTTCTTCTATTTAATAAGATAAACCTTCAAGGTGGGCTCACATAATTTTTACTTAAATTGGTTTAGCAGTTTTTTTAAGTATTCAAGAAAATTTTAGTATTAAAATATGAAGGAAAAGGGCGAAAACAATAGGAAAAAACTTTTAAAAAGTTGAACCTGCTAAAAGTTAACGAAAAAGCGAAAAATAAGAAAGTTTGGCAATGACCTCAAATCTTTGTTATTTTCCGTTTTTCAGTGGCCTTTTTCGATAATTGAATCACATAATTTATTATCTCCAGTACGTTGTACCGAAGGAAAGGTTACAATGGAGACGATGCGTCAGACACTAAATAAGTTTAGCTATCAAAATTAATATATTTGCTGATTTTTATAATGATTATTTAAATTGAAGAAACCTTAAGGGTTCGAACAAATGGCAAATAAAAAGTAATGTCAATACATTTAGTTTTTCTTATCTAAAAATTTGAAAATTGAATTTAATATGCCAAGAAGAACATCATTTGTTACGAAAGGGCACGCGACTAATCCGAGGTAAAAAAGGTCAATGGAGCAATGTCCCGTCATCGGATATAAACAGAGCCGACAGATAATCGTATAAACGAAAATGTCGAATAATACGGAAATGGCAGATGACACATAACTCGAAGTCCAGTATAAATTTTAAATCTGCGTCAACTACTTGTTAGGGTGTAACAAAAATGTGGGCCATTACTTCAGAAACGTATTTCGCTGATAACAGTGACCATAAAAGTTTATATTATCTTTTTTTAATAATTATTTCAAAATACAGATAAATATGCATACAAACTTATTCGATAAGGAGATTTTGTCTATTTCCAAATTGTTGTACATTTTAAATTCAGATAATATATACCTGCTGTTGATAATTTTCATAATTTACCTTCTAAAATTTCTGATTGAATAAAGTCAGTTTATATTGTAAATAAATTATTATAGAGGTTAACAATTACAATTTTCAAATTGTAAATTAATTTATTAATGTAATTTTTTATGAACGCATGATTGTTGAATGTGCATTAAAATAAAACCAAATTTATTATGATAAAAGCATATAAAAATATTATTGTTTAGAATATTTTGATGGAATATTTAAGTGAAAAAACATTTTTACTGACTCCTCCAAATCTGCTTGAGTCACACGGTAAAATGCAACGGAAATAGTGTATCGTGGAAGTGACGCAAACTACTGCAGTTGATCCTCCCTCGCAAACTGTCATTTCTTTTGAGGTTATAGGTAGCTGTCATCGTATTCGATTTCAAATTTTTAATAGTGTATTCGTTCTATGTTTATAAGTCGCCAACTTTCAGGGTTATATTCTACTCCTAGTAGTCGTTCATATTTTCAATTTTTCAAAATTCTTAAGTAAACTGAAAAATCAATCATACTGTGTAGAATTTGAAAATTGAGGGGCTACAAGAGATGAATCAAAATGTTTTAATTGCTTATACAGTTTAAATAAAATTTCCACAATTTAAGCATAATAAAGTTACTAGGATAGGTACAGTCAACTCTTTCTAAAATGGACGAATTAAGATGATTGCCACTTTTTCTTAGCGAGTTAGAGTTTTAACGATCTCTCACGTATCTGCGAATCGGGTAGAGTACACAGTATATTTAAACGTACATGGGATGACGGGTTAGCAAACTAATTGAGAAATGTGTATAGTGGAGTTATACAGTACTTTCACTAATTATTGTAGGGTGTATCGTGTTTTGTGGGCGTGCTTCTAATAAGAGCTATCTGTATTTCATTTTTGTTTTACGTTCAATTAAAAGCTGCTCTTCCGTCTAAAAAGTTACCTGTAAGATGCAACGTTTCGTTTCTTTTATTGAAACTTTTTCAAGCAACTGAAGAATAAATACCTACAAATAGATAAAATATTGACTAAATGTATTGTTGTCAAAACAGCTTAAAAATTGTCAGTAAGTATCTCATTGCTCTAATTCTCGTGAACGTTTTTATAATTTAAAGTATTATTGAACATGAACATTATTCTGTATTTCAATAATTATTTTGGATACATTTCATTTTGATGTAATTTTGTGGCACAGTTTATAATTATTTTATACAGAAGATCATTTATTAATAATAATAATACAACTGCAATATTATAAGACGATAGTTTATTCTGTAATATTTTAGGAATTATATTATTTCCTTTACATATTAACTTTATTTTACAAGCACGCTTATTGCTTATGCAATTACAATAGCTATAATCATAAAACATCGTTAAACTACTAAAATCTGAACACAAGAAATACATGTTAAACGGGCAAACGGTGTCCATTTTACTTTAGTACGTGATTAAAAGAAACACTTATGAATTATTTTGATTTTTTTTATTAAAAACAAACAAATATGTAGTATCATCATTTCTAGTTTCAGAAATATGTCCGCTAATATGAACATTGGTGTGTGAAACCTGAAAAATTAAATTACATAAAAATGACTAGTTTCTCGAAAATCGAATTATTTTTAAATTTTCCTCTTTTATATAGTCTTTTTCGTTTTTTTAAAAAAATATACTGGTTCTAGTACGCATACTTCATGTCGTATTTTCCAAAAAAAGTGCAAACAAATGAAACAGTTGGAGAAAATGAAACAAAATATTTTGAGACCAATTTTAAAATTAAGAAAGCTTTAAAAGTTTTAAATCGTGTTCCTTAACACAAAAAAAAGATTAAAGTCATAACAATTCAAAGGAAGGACAATAGAGATAAATGCCCCGCGATAAGATTATGATATGTATAATAACGCCTATAAACAGTTGAGGACTGAAGTAATGATGTTTATATTTTGTGAAGAAGCATTTTCTTCGTACCCCATATTCCATACATAGTACTTGTACCTATACATAAATTGATGATCTGGTAGAGAATTATAATCTGTCTGATGTGATGTCGAGCAATGGATCTGACATCAAAGAGCTCGTACTACCATACCCTGAACATAATATGTTAAAATCTTAAGAAAAAATTGAAGGTACGTGGAGAGAAATATATTAGATTTATTTATCGTAGGACGGTTTACTAAGACTTTTTCAAGTATAGCAAAATAAATGTGTATTCAGCGGTGCATTGTGCTGTAAGAAATCAATATTAACTGTCGAGGGCACTGTGGAGTAATGTAACTCAGCCAACGCGACATTGGTTATTTCTGGCTCAAGTTCTTTCACTCACATTTAAATTTTCTTATACCAGGTGAGTTCTTTTACCTGGCATATCGAAATATCTGGAGAAGTAGGTGAAGACTCTGAGGAAAAATATCTCGAATCAAAGTCAAATCATTCCATAGGGGAAAGATTTTAACATTGCGCCACCTCCTTGAGGAGAAGGGGGAACTTTGGAATGTTAAATGGGAACCCCAATTTTTATCGCGGATTCGGACTCTCCAACTAAAAATACAAAAGTTTTATGCCAAACACTTTACAATAAATTGTAAAATTAACTCAGCAAATGTCGATTTGACCAATTTTTTTGTCAAACTAACCAAAAATTTGGTCACAGTAATCCAAAAAATTGGTCAAATCGACAACATCTACTGAGTCAATTTTACAATTTATTGTAAAGTGTTTGGGATAAAACTTTTGTATTTTTAGTCGGGGAGTTCGAATCCGTGATAAAAAATAAGGGTCCCCATTTAACATTTCCTTCACTCAAGAGGGTAGGCAAGGGGTGGGATAATTTTTGCACCAAAGTCTTTCCTTCATGGAATGATTTGACTATGATCCGAGAGTACTTACTTCTCGATATATTCGGGTGGCCCAGGTTAAAAAACTCACCCGGAATAATAAGCCTTCTAAAAAAATATAAATATTTTAGTTCACTGAAATACTGAAAGAATAATAATATTAATTGATTATTTCAGTGAAATAAAAGATGCTGTAAACGAAATGTAATCATATTGAATAATATTACTCATTGTTATAAAAAAAATTCTGTACTTGAACAAGTCTAAATATTATATATAGACGAAACATCGTACAATAAATAAATCTAATACCTATATTTTTGTCTACATATTTACATTTTTTCTTAATTAAAAGAAATGGCGTTTACGTTAAGTATACCTACTCGATGCGAAAATAAAACTGGTAGATGAGCCGAAATAATTATGATTAATTCGAATTGAGTCCAATAGTGAAATTTTACATTGGGGAAAACGTTAAACCACAGCTCACTTGGGTCATTACGCTATCATAACAGGCGGTCTGTCATTCCCGCGCAACTCCGGGTAACTACGGTTAGTAAAGGAAAGCAATTCTCACAATCGCAAAGACAAGATAGATTTCCTGACAGTGTGTTGCGCAACTCTACAGAGTTCAGAACCAGATCAGTGGGTGGCTGTGCGTGTAGAGAGGACTCCACTGATATAACTTTTTCACGCACGAACGACAGGATTTAAAACCGGCTTACTTAAGTAGTCACAACGCGAATGATTTAACCATTTAATAGCCAACGTTTGAGATTAGTTTAAATTTCCAGAGATTACTCTTTAGCACACACCGCGAATGGTATGTAGATACTTTATTAACGCTTTGCATACCAGAGCTGAGTTACGCTTATATAAATACTTATATTTATACTATAACTTTTTGAAAATGGAGATTCTGTTCTATAAATAGGGCCATTTTTAGATTGATTAGATTTCATGACAGCTCCTAAAATTGTACGTCCGAACTGTACAGGTTGCAATTCTTTACAGATCGCCATGTTTTTTTTATCTGTTTACAGTCAAATTAGAACCCTATTAAAATGCATTAAGCGTGTTCAATTGTTACAAATAATATTTTATAATCTTTAACATATTTGCAAATAGCTACCAAAGTAAGTATAACATATTAAACAGCAGTAAGTCAATTGGGTTCGGTGGCCAAGTTGCTATCGCGTGTGATTCTGGTCGGAAGCATGATTTTTTATGATTTTTTAACAATTTTATATTTTACTTGATATTTATTTTTATATTCTTAACTCCATTTTTCTTTTTTATTTTTATTAGATAGAACTTGGCGGGATGTGCACTTCTAGCCCTTCCTATTTTGAAATGCGATTTCAGAAAAGGCGCGACCAGCGGATAGAGTATTAATTGAAAATTTTGTAGGTATAGTTATGGCGAAAGAAGAAAACGTATTCCGACTTTGTGGTCAAATAAGATTAATCACTCAGTTTTTCATTTTTTGTTGCAATGAAAGCATTTTTGATGATACGTATCGAGGCAATGAAATGATTATTATTATTATTATGGTTATTAATCGTATTTTACCATAAATTACACAACACACAACATTACGCTCAGTGACGCTCTAAAGTCTAGAGTCTAGACTGCCGAAATAGCATTTATCATGCCAGTGGAAGTAAATTTGACTTAGGCTGCCCTCTAATTTTTAGGCCAAAGGTACATTGGTTTAAGATACAAATACACTAAGGGACATTTATTTTGTTTCAAAATTTGATATTTCAAATAAAGGTGTTTTTTAAATTTTAAGGGGTGTTTTCCTTGAAGATGTCTCTTTAAATTTGGCGCAGTAGGCCCTCACAGGCCTACGCTTAGATCCGTCTCTGCTTCGACAAATTATTTTGTCTCACAGATATAAATCTTGCATTTAAGATTATTGTAAACTGACTTTTAGTAGAGATTTCGCCAGGAGAGGGTTAAATTAAATCGTAATTCCTTAAGTAGCGAGTAAAGAAGGTTTAGTGCATATACACAAGTTAGTTCCGGAATACTACCGCAAGGCTGAAGCACTCTGGAGTCTGAAGTATAGTTCAGAGTGGAGAATGATGCAGTCGGTATTATCCCGGAAGGACTATCAGATTCGAGACACAAGATAACATAACAAAACATCTTATAAACATGACGGAAATTTATATTCTCTTTACTTCTGAACAACGTTCCAGTTAATTTCTTCTCCACGTCTTATTTTTTAAACTAAATTCAACAACAAGGCTGTCATTAATTTTTATAAATTAAAATGAAGTCGATTTGCTTATCTAAAACAATATAAATATGTCTAAATCGTATAAAAAATGAAAGAAAAAAAGATAATAAGCAATGAAAACAGTAATTTTCAAAAATTTAAGCGGCGAAAACTTTTAGCAACAGTTATTTTTATCTTGGGTAGGTACTGCTATTCGAATTATACTTAAAGATAAAGGGAACAAGTGCATATTTTTATTTATTACTTTTTTCGCCGACTTACGTTGCAAAATTGGTCTCCACTAAAAGTGATTTTATTATATCCTATGTCCATCCTAAAGGTTTATTCTAAACTAGCCGTTACCCGCGGCTTCGCGCGCGATTGAGACGAAACACAGATGCATTCCCATTATTTGGCATAGTTACTCCTCTCTCGACGAAGACCCCCTTTTTAAATTTCAAAATTGATGACATTCACGTGATAAACGTCGACAAACCTTGAAAATGACACCCATGTTTTTAGACAATTTGCTTCTTTTCACCCTGTCATGGGGTTGTTTTTGAAAAAGCATGAAACTCGTGTTTATTTATTTGTTAATAGGAGTCATTCATTTAAAAGTGTCCGAAGGTAATGAAAAAGTAGATTTAGTTGAACAGCTACTGATCACATAACTAAAATAAAAAGACAGTTCGTTATCATACAATAATTTCAAATAAGAACGTGGATCATCCACAATACCTACTTATGATTTATAAAATCCTCTAATTAGAATTTTGCTCTTCTTTATGTGTATGAAATATATAGGTAAAGTTTCTATTATTACATTTATAAAGTGTATTTTGTTAAAACAAATCCAAATTATAAAAAAGATGATTATAGCGTCGTACAAAATATTTTCAAAGTTTAAATATTCCATTAAAATTATTCTACAATATAAATTATAGCTATACAAAATAATATAAAGAAATCTCAGTGAATGTCAAATAAAATCTAACTTACAAATAACAGTAACAAAAATACACTGCAATAGGGCAAAATAACTGAAAAGAATCAATTCTTCCAACTGTAAATATAAAAGTTGACGATCACAAGCTGGCCGGGATCGATGTCGGTATCTTAATTATGGTTACATTTTACAATAACAATCAATTAATGTAGTTTAAGCTCTGACCGTACAAAAGTCAATTTAACAAACAATATGACGAGCAACATCAAATGGGTGGCAGGCTAATTCAATTTTGATTTTATCATTTTTTTGCTGTCAGTATTTTGAACACAGCACAGCACTACTTAATGTGTATATAGATACAGATTATAGAAAAGTATCATATATTTACAATTATGATCGTCTGATTTACCTACGTTTGTTTTTTGCACACTTGGTAGACCCGTCTCCAAATGAATGCATCTATTCTTGTTCAATATGAAAAATAAATATGTAAGACAGACAATAAAAATTGTAAATACTTCTTTATAATCATCAGTATCTATAAACATCAAATAGTGTTCAGCTGTATTCGAGATACGACAAAAAATCATAAAACAAAACTGAATTTGTCAGCCACCGATTTGATGTCATTCGTAATATTATAATCTGTTAATAATAAAATTTTAGTAGTCTTGTTCAGTAGACTTTTGTGCGGTGAGAGTTTGGACTATTATAAAGACGCTGTAAATAAATTGTAGATAGATATTATATGTAATTTGTAAGTTTGATGTTATACTAATATATTATTATATTATATTATTAGAGAAACAATAGTGAGAAAAATACCAGGTCAGGAAAAAAAATTAAATAAAATACTTTTAATTTTCAAAAGCCCCAAGTGCTAGGGCAATCTAAACCTAATACCGAATCATTTTTTTAAATTGTCGTTCAATTATATACGATAATTTTGTATTCATATTATTTTTTTAAGAATAATGGAAAGAATAAAAACTAGTACATACCTAATAACACAATTAATAAATTAAAAATTTAAAAAAAAGTAAAATTTCGAAAGCAAAATCGCGTCTTCCCCTTTACTTTCGAAAAGTCCTAAATATTGAGATTTTCTCGAAACTTGGAACTTTCTCATTTGCCAGTTCTCATGGTTCATTCCAGTTTAGTTTCGGTTTTTTTCTGATAAATAATGACTTGGGTTTCGGTTACTGAAATAGAAATGATTTTAATGGGTTTCTAACTTGCTTTCCATTCACATAAGTTCAGAAAAATTTATTATATTATAATTGTTATAATTTGGTAAAATCTGAGAAACCCAAAAACAGACATACTGTGGAGCATTGTGCGGCTCTCTTATTATTCTCACAGCTTGTTTAACTAATTATTATAAACATATTTATAAGCTCGACCTCTGTATAGATACAATCACCTTTATATAAATACAATAAGTCTGTACCTTAACGTTTGTTGATTGCCGAACCACCACTGTTTATTATTAAAATATAAAATGTAAATTGATTTTGTATTCACCTGTATATAGTAGAGACGGCACCATCCAGCAACACTAGAGTAATTTTACAGGTCATGCTGCATCATTATGTCATCGACTTATCAGTGAAATGGCGTCTTTTTAGCATAAGTTTAAAGCTTTGTTCTATAATGTACTATGTATGAAACATAAAGCTCTACTCAAACTAGTAGAGGATGAATTACTGCCAGCAGGAACGATAGCACCGACAGGAACGATAGAGGTAGCAGGAACGGCAACCGTAGTAAGTGCAACTTGAACAGGTTCAAAATAACATTGACGTCGAGTGAATAAAAAAACCGACCGCCTGGAATGTTTGAAGCACTTACGCTCGGTTTCTGGTACGCTAAATATCTATTTTGAAAGTAGATTTAGAGTTTAAAGTCATACCAGAAATAGAGCGTAAGTGATATTCCAACAATTTAAGCTTTCTACATATCTACACGATTGCGAAAGTAATCGCCGCAGCAGTGAGGCTGGTGATCAGATCCGTCTTTTTAAATTTCATCGCCGAAAAATCGCAACAATTATTATGTGCGGATTCATTTCTTTACTAAAGACGTGTCCTATAGCCAGCACTATTGCGGCGGTGGTCGAAATCGTGGAGATGTTACAAGAGCTTTAAACTAGCCTAAGAGATTTTTTGACCTTGAAAAAAAAAACGGTTTTTTCGACTCGGTCTAGGAAAGTGCACGAATGTAACAGATGCCTAGAAATTCGAAAAAATTTTAATTTTTTTTATATATCTACTATAATTTTAAAATAGATTACTCGAGTACGAATTGATGTTTACACGATATATATTTTTGAGTTCTAATTATTATGCTAACTGAAGACTTGACAATTAACATTTGAATACTACTGTCAACTCACAGCTAATTATTAATAACCCGTGTACTATCAAGCAACTGTAAAATGGTAGTTTATATATCTTGATTGTACTGCTTGATTACTTTATGTACGAGTTGTAATTATGTTACAACGAGTCACACGAATCATAAAATCATTATAATCGAGATACATCCTACATTTTTTGCACGTACCCCTTATAAAATAGCTGATTTTCACTTCATAATAAGTATATATTTGTACTATTTTTAACAGTCCGACCATATTGAAATTACATATCCCATAATATGAATTTAAATGGCACCTGACAGAGATATTACTACTGAGTTGGTGAAAATGAATCAGTTTAATTTTACTTTACGCACTAGTACGAAATGGGTCATTTTACAACCGCTATGCAGGCATAAAAAGCAGCAAAGTTATAGAGGATCGTGTATAAAAATGTATTTATTGCTCTAGTTTGAGCCCTGAGCCAATAATAGCAACGTGTGACCTTGAAAGATAAAAGTTTAAGTGTTAATAATTCTAATACTAAAATTACAAGAGTTAATTTTTAATAATAATGTATATTTATATAATATGTGACGTGTGGCGTTAAGTATTGAACCTTATTTACAGACACGACTGATACTTGGAAAACTTTATAATAATATGATGCACCCGTTTTGTCTGTAAGTCACATGTTTGTATCACCTGTATAATCAAAAAGGTTGAACTGATTTTGAAAAACTTTTTCTATTCGATTCTTTCTTAATCAACTCAGAAAGAATCGAATGGTAAAAGTTATGTAGTTTGATTTTTATTGTCCTACTGATAACACTGTAAGAGTGGTGTCATTGCTGGCTGCACATGCGCAACATAATAATATGATTAGATTAATGCAACAGAAAAACCATTCAACTGATATCCATGCTGGATGTGAAGAAGAAATCGATCTAGCAACCTACAATGATGCCATTCTTGTCCCCGACTTGAGATTTATAAAATCAGTCAATACTTTTACACCGAACCCAAAATATTGAAAATAAATATTGTTATTGCTTAATTTTGAACTTTGAATAAATATTTTTCCTGTCATACAATGGGTTATTTTTCAGAAAATCGTGTCAATGTCGGTAAATTCTGAACAAGTATATTCTATAAATTTCATATCAGTTAAAAGGAAGGTTATATTATGAATGGAGCTTAATATCTATAAATTGAACCGCCATTTTCACATTTACATAACATTGCGTCATACATTTGTGTAAACGTTTTGTCACACTGAATATTCTGTGATACGAGATGTGAATAAATGAATATTATAAAAATTTGGTTTGTTTATTCTGTGTTTAGCCTGCTTTAACTTATTTTCACTCCACGTCCCATATAGTCTCTAAGAGCTGGCTACGGAGAAAATGGGTGACTCGGTGCAGAGCTGAAAATTTGCAGAATAATAGGAGATAGTACAAGTAAGTAGGGAAAAAATTGCCAGAAGGCTAGGCGGAAGATAAAGAGCCGCCAGAAGGCGCTAATATTGCGAAAAATCAGTGCACTTCTGGAAATTTTTATACTTATTCTGTAAATCAAAACTAGATTATATATTATACATATTATACATTATATAGTTATAAGGGCATACTGAAAATTCAAACATGATATAATAATTACTTTCGACAAATATTCAAAATTATTAATGACATTTTGATAGAAATAAAATTAAATAAATTAATAAAATTACGTTGTTATAACAAAAATATAATTAGTTAATTAGTTAATTTTTGTTTTTTGGTTTTGTTGTTTCCTTTGTTTTTTACAGAATTTTCATTGACACGGACCAGCGCTTGGTTGACATTGTTTCAGGTATATATTGGATATACCAGATTGACGTTACCTGACTTTTCATAAGTCAATGGTTAATTTTTAGTACCTGTATTATTATTTAAATTATACCTGTAATTGCTATATAATGTAAAGATTTTTGTTTATGAACTTAGTTTAGTGTATTGCTGAAGATGAGAGCATAGCTCTCGAAATGTACATCCACTAATAAACTTGTTGTGGTAAGAAGTAACTATTCTCTATTTTTTACGTTGTTATAACTATATAATCTACAATATACATATATAATATATAATCTGGTTTTGAATTACAGAATAAGTATAGAAATTGCCAGAAGTGCACTGATTTTTCGTAACATTAGCGCCTTCTGGCGGCTCTTTATTTTCCGCCTAGCCTTCTAGCAATTTTTTCCCTACTTACTTGTACTATCTCCTATTATTCTGCAAATTTTCAGCTCTGCACCGAGTCACCCATTTTCTCCATAGCCAGCTCTCCGTCTAATAGTTGGTAAGTAGTACCACACACTAAGTACATTGTAGACTGACAAGAGTCGATGAAGCAGACCGTGACTAGTTTTATGCTTCATAAAAGTTACTGTAAATGATTAACTTTGTTGCTACTAAAAATGCATAACTCAAATAATAAAAAATCACCACAAAGATTAGATTTTTTCAATTTTAGTTTCGATTGATTTGTTACTTCTCAAAAATGATTGTCGATGACTAACTGTATCCCCATTTCACAAATAAAGATTTCAAAGTCCGCCATATTGTGAGAACAGACCAATCAAATCTCAACTAGAATTAATTCAATCTTTGTGTCAGATCTTTACTATTTGAGTTATGAATATAATATATTCTATGTGTTATAAGCCTTGTAACACTAACTGCAGGCAGTTCTATTTGAAAATACAATTTAATGCGAGGAGAAAAAAGACAAATTATTTACGCAGTGAACTGATAGTGATTAATAGCCTTGATATTTGTAATGTAAGTTTTCTTAATTCTGTTTAAAAATGTTATTTTATCCGTCACTTTTTACATTCTCGAAATGGTTATATTTTGTTTTTTTACAGAAAAATCAACAAACATCGACTACCTTGTGGATAGTATTGAAAATTAATTTCTATTAATCCCCAAATCTACAAACTTATTCGCGGTTTTTTTTAAATATTGACATAAATCGCTACAAACCTAACGAACTATGCACAAGATTTCATATTTTCTCACGACGGTCGTGATATTCGGAAACAGTTAATCTCCACCCACTTGCACGTAGCAAAGTGATCTGCAATTATTATTTTTGAGAAGTAACAAACCACACACGTTCACGGCCATTGTCAGTCTACAATGCACTTACTACTTATGCTAAATCATTGTCAAAAAATCGGATATAACAATGATCTTAGATTGTAATAATTTAATTACAGTTTTTACTCATGAAGAAACTGTAGTCTAATGTCGTCAAACTCTCTCTTATGTAGAACATTATATTGTACTCACACAAGAACAAATGATTGGTCCACATTGCAAAGGTATAAGTGAGACTCTAGCGCGTTAGTGAAACTTCTTGGGTTTTAGCATTTGTTGATGATTTTATTTTTCAGGATAAGGAAATGGTTAAATTTGGAATTTATAACCGTGGATAGATACACACAGTACGCACTGATGTTGAGTGCGTATGACGCAGAAAGAGTAGAAACGATTTTTTCACTCTTTCCTCTCAACTGCCGGTTGAAGTACGTGAAGGGAAAGCGTTTCACTTTTCCTCTGATCCAAGCTAATTTGCCCTACCACCCCTAAAGAAGTTTCACTTCAAAAGATTGCTTTTCAAGCTAAATATTGATCAAAATGCGTAGAAAAATGTTGCTACGAAGTCGAAATTATGCAAAAACCATATTAAAAATAAATTCTTTTAAAAAAATATCGTTTCAATCAATCAATTATATTTTTAGTAAGATCGATTTGAAATCATTCACTATGTTTAGAGGTGGGGTATTCCATGTCTGGAGTTTTCTTGTATAGGCACACTCCTAAGACGAGTTACAGGTGTGCGGGACAACTTAAATTAATAAGGAGTCCAACGATAGTTCTTTTAAATAATAATTTGAAGTGTATAGTTTTAACTATTTTATTTATTTTCTATATTTACATGTTTTCATTTTGATGGTTTTTGAAGAATCATATTTAGGTTTACATGTTAATGGTTCTTGAAAATCTCTCTGCAAGTTTACATGTTGATGGTTTATTCACGACTCTTATTTTTTGTGTAAGTACAATAATTGTCGACTTGGACGGTAGGTGGGAACAAAATTGTTTTGATGTCTCATTCGTTACTACAATTTCCAAAACATTGGATAGACAAAATTACAGGCGTGTGTTTTTATGTGAAAATATTATATTGTTTTTTTGCTCCACTTCATTAAGTAATTTGTTTGATGCCAGTTACTGCGTTGACTCAGAAACTCGCTGTTTATTGTAACTATTTAATTATCATGCAAATGCGTTGCATTTCATATTAAAAATTACGTTTGCCTTTAGGCCACTAATGGCGCCTATTATTTACCGTCATATTATGTATATGTGCCAATCATTGCTAGCTACGTATGACTATTTCAATAAGAACTTTTCTACGTATATGAAGTAATTAATTAACATAGACATAAGAAGTAACTCAAAATAAATATCAGGAAAAAATTTACTGGTAACAAAAAGAAAAAACTACTAGTAGAAACAGTTAAATTATCTACGAATGGTCAGTGCCGGATTAACCTATATCTAAGCAAAGTAAGCAGTTGCTTAGGGCACCAAAAATCAAAACTCAGAAATGAAAAGTACCTCACCGGACCGTGTCAACAAAAAAAAAACATTTTTCCTGTCATGTTCTCAAAAATTTGATACCTATACGTTTGTTGGTGCAGTTCTGTCGATTCTGAACTAGTTCTATCAGTTCTAAAGCTTTTGTCAACACTATATTATAATAGAAGTCTTCAAAATGTTACAACTGGGTGTTTGAACTTGGAGAGTAGAGACGTTGCATTCGCATTCGTAACCTCGGAGCATTCACATTATTTTTGACATCCGCAACAATCGTCACGCTGTTCTTGCGGATGCAGTGCAAGTCATGACAAGTTTATCGGAAGTGGGTCAAGCAACAGACGCGCGCTCGGGTTCTTTGACTTCTTGTTCAAAAGAAAATAATACATTTTGAATCTTCGAAAAATCGCTTTTGTTCAATAATGAAATTTGTAGGTAATATTAATAATGAAAATAGACTACTTACTTTTTAAAAATGATAATAAATTAGAATCTCTTTGACTTAGTTTCACGATTGAATATCTACCAATCAGAAGTCACATTTACTATTAATATTATTATTATTATTATCAATATTATCACATCCGCATCTGCAGATTTAAAAGTCAAACAATCCACGTCTGCAGATATCAGTAAGTAATTTCAGTACTAATAATATTATTATTAATTTTAAAGCAGAGCGTTTGCTATTGTTTTTATATTTAACACGTCATATTCATTGTTACAGTTACAAGGCTATGTAAGAAAAAATATTTTCCAACAGTGTCACTGTCGGGACTCAAACCCGAAACGTCTACTATCGCGGCGCATAACTTAATCAGTTAGTTTATAATGATACATCAGAACAATCATTCATTCTAAGAATAAAGCATATTTACAACTGTATTTCACGTACTCCGAGAGATAATTTTACAATCAGGCATTGCAGAATAATACTTTATATAAGTGTAAATTAAAGGCTTTTTGACAACACCACGGAACGTAGCAGTCGGGACTGATTTTTGTAAGAAATCAGTTTGTTAGAAAACAAAACTATTCGAACAACTTACAATTTTGATTTGGCTCAAACAGGTCAAACTCAATTATCTAAAGAGTTCTAAAACCATACTGGGCCTTGACTAATAAACACACCTTATGTTTTTATTTCAGAATTTTTCATACTGGCTTTTTTAATTAATATTTTTATAATTATTCACTGAATAAATTTATTTTCGTTTCATGTTTTATAGTCTGCCAACCATAATGATAATTTTTTTTAAAAAGATACATTTAGTAATTTTTTTTGTATGCAATTAAAAAAGCTTAACAAATAAAACATGTTTAGCAATCTGTTGCATATTATTTTTGCAGAACTAGCAAAGTTCTGTCGTTGCGGCAACTACACGCACGGTGGATGTTAGGAAAAAGACAATTTTACTAAGGAATTATATTATTTTATTACATCTATATAATTTTTTATTTACTTGCACAATTTTTACTTTTTATTTTCCCTCAAACACATGGCACCTTGAGTAATTAATTGTTCAATTTGCCAACCGTGTATTTTAATCCGTCAGCAATAATTTGTAAATACACTTCTGTTTTTGTTTAATATATTCCAGTAGAATCCCTGTGAGTCGAACTTTAAGGGAGACGCCAAACAATTCGAGTCATAGAGTTTTCAACTTATGAAGGATTTCGACTTTTTGTTAGGAAATATTCGACTTGTAGAGGTCAATTCTGAGTTGCTATGTTTGAGATACAGGGATTCAATTTATTTTTTCAAGTTATGGAGGGAAAATATGTACCAAATTAGATTAAAGGGACTCATTGATTATTTCGACCTATAGAGAGTTGAAATTTTAAGTAATGGTTTAGGTTAGGGCTTCTGTGTACACAATATAGGTACCTAGATATTGCAAATAATGTAGGACGACCTTCAAAATGAATACTTTGCGTTTATTGTTGCAAATATCGTAACTGTCCCTTTTCACATAAAAAAAACTAACTGCGGACGCCTAAAAAACTAGTGCGTAGTTTTGAAAAATTAACGACAGGTAAGTTACTAACAATACATTTATATTACGTAGGTACCTACATATCCGTATATATTAAATTGTGTAATGCATTAATGTTTCTATATTCAATATGCGTATTATTTTCAGGAGAAACAAAACAGATAGGCAAATCTTTGATTAACGTCTGAATTTTTCAGACAATATATTAACAAAAATTATTAATAATACATTAACGTTTCGATCCGGATTTGGATCTAAAAATATAAAAAAATAATTAATAATTAGTTTCTATTTATTTTGAATGCAATTCGTGATAGATATTTATTAAAACAGATAGGCTGTATTCACTAACTTTTTTATTATTATGTGAGCAGTGAGTTGATCTACTTTTGTTCCGAATTGATTCTATTTTCTTTTCTATTAAATGCATTTTGCATTTCCTGCAAGAAAATTACTGTTATAATAACAGTCAATGTGTATATTTTTACCCAACTTTTCTGTTTTCGCTTTTAACAATACTAAACTGCATTTTTCTAAATGTTAAATTCTCCAGTTAGTTGATTTAGATCATCATCAGTAGAATTGCGGAGGTTGTCTCGTTTCGTCTGACCATTCAGCGTAAACGCGGGAATGGCGTCAACTGACGGACGATTCAAATGAAGTAGCTGTACAAAGAGAAAAAGAGACGTTAAAAATGGGAAAATATTTATTTTTATTACAAAATTTAGACTTTAATAATATCTATATAGGAATGTGAAACAAAAAAATAAATACTGCTCAAGACATTAATTAATATCAAATTTTAATTACGGAAACAGAAGGTCAAAATATACAATTTTTTTAATAAATAACTAAGTACTTAAAAAAATTACATCTGTCTTCTGTTTCAGATGCTATTATTTTTATTTGCTGTGCTTTCTTCTATTTTAATGTTGATATATATAATACGAAGGAGAATTCTTTGTCGGCAAAAAGTTTAAAAAATACTCATAATTTATTATACCTATACAATATCGATATTTTATCTTGATTTCTTTGGAATTAATTGTTAAAAACTGCCATTAAAGTGTATATACAACAGCCGTTGCTTCATTTGACACGTTCGTAGGGATAACGTCATTCCCCCATTATTACTCTACTAACCTTGTGCCATTCCTACAAAATCCACATTTTTATGAACTCAGTAAATGATTCAGAAATCAATCTATACGCAACGAGTGCGATCGGTCGAGAAAATCTGCTATCAACTGAAACAATCTGACGATCATTTTATCGCTCATACGCGATTAGCCCATGCGTATGGTGCAATGTGACGCTACTGACCTCCAGTGTTCCCAACTTAACATCATATAAGTATACATAGATAGATAGATAGATAGATATATATTTATTTGCAGCGACCAAAAAAAAAAAAAATAGGTATGCAAAACGTCAAAAAAAAAATACATAATAATATAATATTTACATTATATCCTTAAAACTATAGGGAACTACAAATATTAAATATTTCTTTAGTTCTAAAATAAACGTTTTTGTATTTTTTATATTTTTTAAATTTTCCGGCAGCTTTAACTTGACGTATAGAGCTACATAATGTATGTGTTCCGCATCACGTACAAGTCGTATAGCAAGAACACTGCAAGTATTCAAGACAGAAATGGTTCCTCTAAACTTTAATATTTATGCGAGAAGATAAAACGAAAATAAATTATTTAGTAATACACCACGTACACATGTACTTATAGTTACATATATCATTTATAGTGATGCAGCGAAATTGTGTATAAAATACCAGATGTCTTAATAATAAAACCAACCTTTAGGGCTATGATAAGCACTGTCGATTTATCCATTGGGCACTCTAGACACGTATCTAAGGGCGTCAACGATTTGAGAGACGTCAAAGGCGACAAAGAATAATAATGCCGAAAAACCGAATTTTATAGGCCTTTTTTCAATTCTTTTTTGCTTGCTTTTTTGTCCTGCATTTTTCAATAAGCTAATAAAAAAAGTTGGAAGCTGTCATAGGAAACATACATTTAAGCGAAATTATAGTAACTAAATTTTACCCTGTAACCAAATTTTGCCCCGTCAACTGATAAAAATCTAGTGACTAAATACAGAGAGAGACAGACCACCCGTACCGGTCGTTTTATTCGAAAACGGTTAGTCGTAGAGGGTTGTGTCAAAAATCTGTATTATAGAAGCTCTTATGAAGAATCGAATGATGATATTTTTTTCCCGGAAATATCGGCTTCCCTGTTAGTTTGCTCCAGAATGTTCAGAACTCCGGAATTTTATGGCACGATTGGTCGAAAGTGGTATTGTTGAAACAAGCAAGTTTTGTAAGACATTTTTTTTGTTACTGCCACTCCTGTTAAATAATATTTGTTTGAAATTATTAAATTAATATGTTATAATAACGAACTTAATTTTAAACTGCATTTAAAATCTAGTTACCTAATTAAACAATGTCACAATTAATGTATAAACTGTCTTCCATAATTTACTTCTAAACACTGCTGAGCTCCTCTAGATATTCTATGAGTACCTACTAAGTATTTTCTGACAAAAAAAAAACAATTTCAACTATTGAAAACTTATTGTGACATTGTTTAATTAGGTAACTAGATTTTAAATGCCGACTTTTAAAATTAAGCTTGTTATTATGACATCTTAATTTAATAATTTTGAACGAATATTACTTAACAGGGGTGGCAGTAACAAAAAAAAATGTCCCACAAAACTTGCTTATTTTTTAAAGATCTTTTCAACAATACCACTTTCAACATATCGTGCTATTTAAAATTCCGGAGTTCTGAATATTCTGGAGCAAACTAATAGGGAAATTGACCTTTCCGGGAGAAAAAAATATCAACATTCGATTCTTCATTAGGGCTTTTATACAGATTTTATACAGATTTTTGACACAACTCTCTACGACTAGCCGTTTTCGAATAAAACGACCGGATAAGTCAGACCACCCGTCTGTAACTAACACAAAGTATGTATATGTCACCGGGATATTGTCAAACCCGTGATATTATAATCTCACTTAGTGAAATTATAATATCACGACTCTTTGTCAATCGTGATATTGTAATTTCACTAGTGAAATTACAATATCACGGGTTTGACAATATCCCGGTGACATATACAATCGGTGAACATGTAAAGCATACTACAGCCGCGCACACAATATGCAGCATCTCTGTGTGAGTTGTGACAGCTCACACAAAGAAGCAATGAGTGTATAATGACAATCTAAAGCGGTGGCGTAGAAGGTCATAAGAGAGCGTGATGCCGTTTCCGTCAAGGCACGGTTGCCAAACGCACCAAAGGATGGTTCACATCAAAAATTAGTATTTTATCTGTACTCTTAAACAAGTGGAGATTATATGAATAATATGGGGAGTTGCAAAAATTTACTGTCTCGTAGCGCACTGGCTTCTAAGTAGGATTACCAAGATTTCCGAGACATTTTCGAGACGCATGGTTGAAAAAGAAGGAAACAAAACTCTAAATTATTAAACCACGGTACCTACCTTAAGTACGATAATTCACTTGTTAATACGATACTACTAAAATTTTATTTAAGAATTTAACAGATAATTTGATGAAAAATATCAAATTGGTGGCATACTAATTCCATTTTTTTTATCATTTTTAGGGTTCCGTACCTAAAAAGGAAAAAAGGAACCCTTATATGATCACTTTCTTGTTCATCTGTCTGTCAAGACTGTTGGGAATCAAAACCTATAGGGTACTTCCCGTTGACCTAGAATCATGCAATTTGGCAAGAAGCAATGTTATAGCACAAGTAAAGGGAAAAATCCGAAAATTCATTGCAACTAGTTGACAAACTGGCCGTGACCTTTGTCGAAGCACGGGGACAACAGTTTTCCATAGGCTAAGCGAGAAAAATCTTCGAGACTCGTCACTCGATTTTCGTGATGGACGAACTATTTACATATCTACAAGTTTGTACGGGACCCTCGACTCGCACTATATCTTGAATAGGGGCAGCTGGGATGTTGGAAAAAATCCGAGTGAGCCGTACATCTATTTTTTTCAAGCGGCGACAAGTTAGTATCGGATGAACTATCGAAATACTTTTTTTTTTACAAAATACATTAGTGAAATTTAGGATAAATCAACTGATGTGGCTAGTAGCTATTTTATTATATATTGTAACAAAACTGTTTACGCCGTGGTGGAAATTATTTATTTACAATAATAAACGTTTAACAAAACAGTTAAACACACAACAAAAGCGTACTTCTTTAACAAACAGTAATAATAACGTTAACAGAAACAAAACTAATAGTTCTAAATAACAAAATAGAAAACTAAATAACAGAAGAATATAAAGTCCTAATTATGTAGTACACAAAATATTTACAACACACAAACACACCGAAGTTTATCTAGTACACTTATTCGCAATTGTCTATTAACTATATTCATACGATTATTTACAACACAGAAGCTATTTATGTAGAACCAGATTTATATAACTGCACTCAATGGTTTACACAGCTCATTTATCTTCTATCTTGGCAGCTACATCAGTCTTGCTGTACCGACACTGAACAATTTATGTCACACAGTTATCTGTAATCTACTGTACGTACGCGCTGCAACTAACCAACTGACTAACCACTCCGCTCGCATTTTATAGCTTCTTCTCTCGCCTGTAGCATGTTCTAGAAGCATTTCAACCTTTTTTTTACATGCATTTCTTCTCTATGCAATTCTAAGCAGGTCGGGTTTTTACTTGCTTTCCATTGTTGTTGTTGTCGTGGTCTGGAACATTCTATGGAACACATCGCCCCAATAGGAAGCAGCAACAGTATTTCTATAAAATTTTCTCCACATTTTATTAACACGGTTGTTCTTATTAAAATTAGTTTATCAATATACGTTCCTGTTTGAAAACACATAATTACTGTTTCTTCCTATTATTTTCTTCAAATACGGCAGAATGTTATTGTTCAAGAATCAATATTTAAAAAAAAATCTCGGATGAAAATCCCCGAAACCCGCTCAAGACCGTAGCTAGGATTTCATTTCGGGAGGAGTCGAACTCTGGACCAGAGGCCTAAAGCAACAACTTCATTTGAAAATAAGCATGCTCACATTATAATTTTACATAAATATAAATTTAAATAAAAGGCAGCCGAAAATATTTCGATGAAAGAGTTTAATGATTCATTTAATTTATGAACAATGTATTACATTTCGATTTTACTCGTTCCGAAAATCGTGGAATCCTATTATTGTATCATAGATCCGAAAAAAGAGTCGAAAATATTTTAGTAAGTATATGTATAAAACAGTGGGTTGGCTAAGGTATTTCGGGAGGGGTTTGAACCCCCAAAACACCCCTCCTGCCTACGGCCTTGAACCCGCTCCTCTTCTCTATAGAGGCGGCTTCGACAACTACAATATGGACCTGTAGAGAACTATCAATTATTTACAATTATCAGTGTGTGCCTTGCAATTTTTTGACGTGATAACGTCTTATAAATTGATGAATCACCAATCTTATAAATTGATAAAACACCGGCTGCATGCACGAAAAAGTGTAACGTTCCTAACGTTCGTAACGCGTAACGTTCCGCCTGACCCTGTGCGTGCTTTTCTCGAAAACGGCCCTAACGATTTGGATGAAATTTACTGAAAAGGGATTTTGGGGGGCAAAAAATTGTTTTAGCTAGGTCTCATCTCTCGAAAAAATCGTTTTCTTACAAATTTTATCATTATAAAAATCAATTTTTTGACGTATGAAAATACTTAAATATTGTAAGTAGGTTTTGGAATTTTATATTATAAACAGTGAAACAATTGTTTTATAAATATTATGACAGCTAATCTTTGAGACTTAAAATAAATACAAAGAAAGTTAAAAAAAAAACAATTATATTATATGGTGAGTAATTTAATAAATAAAATTAACCTAAATTTGAAGCGAAAGATGCAATATCATAGATTCGAATTATTATAATTATTATATGTAGAATTTAGGTTATGTATTACGGAATACGTTTTCACGTAAAACTATCGTCCGTAAACCGACTTTACAGACAACCAATTTTTTTGCGTACCTTTCTGCAAGTGAAGATATTATGTTCAATATGACGTTTGCTTGGGATGCAATAATATTTGCTAAGCAGGCGGTGAGAATTACAAGTAATTGATATTGGTCACGCTCTACTAATATATTGAATGGTCAAATTAAGAAAAGCGCATTTCTATTAAGTAAAAATGAGTATTTTGACACGAAATTTAAATTGGGTTGTTTTCTTGAGGTACTCTTCAGATACTAATGGGCAACAGGGTATGTTTCTCTTTCAATCAATAATTTGTACATCACATATTTCCTGTAATCTGCGATCCGTGACGTCTTTGAGACTTTGTGTAGTCTCGGTACCCTGAAGTCTTGTACAAACGGAAATGCAACCAAAGTTGTCTGTGACTCAAGAGATGCATAGAGTATCTCTTAGATAACGATACGTGTTTAAATTTAAACAGCACATGCATGGAACCTAGGGCTGTAACGAATGTAGGTACTTACAGCGAATTCAAAAAAAACAAAATTTATTGAATAATATTGTAGCAACAGTTGTCACGACAGCTATTTTGTTTTCCATAGTTACAGTTAAAATTATTGAAGCAACTAGATTCCATTTACTTTTTACTGCTAGCTTAATTTCTCAAATTTATAGAATAATTTAAAGAATACTCTTTACTTTATGATATATAATAAATAAAATTACTGACCAATTTTTCACACAATTATATTGACGAAACTATATAATTATAATTATATTTTTGACGTGATAACGTCTTATAAATTGATGAAACACCGGCTGCATGCACGAAAAAGTGTAACGTTCCGAAAAGTGTCACATTCCGCCTGAGCGTGCAAGCGAGAGCGCAGTATAAGCGAAACAAATATATAATATATATACATTCTTTTAAATGTCTTTTATAATTGCTTAAAAATATGTATTTTGCTTTGGTTGATCAAATTATTAGTCGTTAAAAACATAGTTTGACAGCTACTAAAATTTAGGTTATGTATTATTAAATGTGATAATCGAGCGGAATACGTTATCACGTAAAACTATCGTCCGTAAACCGACTTTACAGACAACCAATTTTTTTTTGTCAATATAATTGTCTGAAAAATTGGTCGATAATTTTATTTATTGAAGAGTACTAATAGCCCGGTCATATTTTACACTAAAAATCGCTAATCTCGCAAACTAACATGTAGTTCTGATTTTTTAATATATTGTTAGGACCACTACCAGTAGCGTATATCCAAGTTTGCAGCTTCGAAAGACCTGTGCTAACTTTGCAGCACTCAAAAAACTGCGAAATTTTCGCACTTTTTTTGGTATTCTCAATATAGGTCTTAAACTATGCATTTTTTTATAAAATATTTTTTATACGTTTTTAAGTAGACTAAAATTGCTACAATCTGAGACAAGAACCAGCTCTGTAGATTCAATACTTACCGAGATACAGCTTTCCAAAAATTGACCAGTTTTTTCAACAAAGTGAAATTTTAAGATTTGGTCAATTTTTGACCCCGATATCGGGGAAAATACTCATTTTAAGGGAAATATCATAGGAACATATATTGTAGCAAATGTAATTAGCTTTAATTTAAGCAGAGAACGACGTCTGTAGGCCATATAGTTTACTCACAAATTTTAAAAATCCAAAAAATGAGAAAACTGCATTTTCGCAAATTTAAATTTAATACCTAATAATCGTTATGTAAATCCATTCAGTGATTTTAATGTGGTTGAGTAACCAAATTGAGTAGCATAGTAGCATAAACGAGTAACATAATAAAAAAAAATAACATAATTGATAACATCATAAAAAAATTATGCAGTTTTTGACAAAATACCGTCGTATTTCAGCCATTTTGTAAAAAATATTTACAAATTATATTCATGAACCTTCCTCGTTTATCGCTCTTTCTATTACCGAAAACAATTTCAAAATCCGGTGCGTGGTTTAGTAGAAGAGAGCGGAGAAAAAGACAGAGACTTTGTTTTTAACTGTGCAGTCTTTGACAAAATACCGTCGTATTTCAGCCATTTTGAAAAAATATTTACAAATTGTATACAGAAACCTTCCTCGTATATTGATCTTTCTATTAGCGAAAACCATTTCAAAATCCGGTGCGTGGTTTAGAAGAAATGACCGGTGAAAAAGACAAAGACAGTCTGAGACTCTGATTTTAACTATGTAGGCTTTGCTAAAATTCCGTCGTAGTTCAGTTATTTTGTAAAAAATATTTATAAATTATATACAGAAACCTTCCTCGTTTATTGCTCTTTCTACTATCGAAAACCATTTTTAGGTTCGATGCATGGTTTAGAAGAAATGAGCGGAGAAAAAGACAAAGACAGACAGAGACTGTTTTTAACTATGCAGTCTTTGACAAAACAACGTCGGTGTTCTTCTAAACTATGCGCCGGATCGTTAAATGGTTTTCGGTAATAGAAAGAGCGATAAGCATGGAAGGTTTCTGTATGTAATTTGTAAATAGTTTTTACAAAATGCCTGAACTACGACAGTGTTTTAGCTCAGACTGCATAGTTAAAAATAGAGCTTCTGTCTGTCTTTGTCTTTTTCTCCGCTCATTTCTTCTAAGCCATGTGCCGGATCTAAAAATGGTTTTCGGTAGTCGAAAGAGCAATAAACGAGGAAGGTTTCTGTATATAATTTATAAATATTTTTTACAAAATACCTGAACTACGACGCAATTTTAGCAAAGACTACATAGTTAAAATCAGAGTCTCAGACTGTCTTTGTCTTTTTCACCGGTCATTTCTTCTAAACCACGCACCGGATTTTGAAATGGTTTTCGCTAATAGAAAGATCAATATACGAGGAAGGTTTCTGTATACAATTTGTAAATATTTTTTCAAAATGGCTGAAATACGACGGTATTTTGTCAAAGACTGCACAGTTAAAAACAAAGTCTCTGTCTTTTTCTCCGCTCTCTTCTACTAAACCACGCACCGGATTTTGAAATTGTTTTCGGTAATAGAAAGAGCGATAAACGAGGAAGGTTCATGAATATAATTTGTAAATATTTTTTACAAAATGGCTGAAATACGACGGTATTTTGTCAAAAACTGCATAATTTTTTTATGATGTTATCAATTAAGTTATTTTTTTTTATTATGTTACTCGTTTATGCTACTATGCTACTCAATTTGGTTACTCAACCACATTAAAATCACTGAATGGATTTACATAACGATTATTAGGTATTAAATTTAAATTTGCGAAAATGCAGTTTTCTCATTTTTTGGATTTTTAAAATTTGTGAGTAAACTATATGGCCTACAGACGTCGTTCTCTGCTTAAATTAAAGCTAATTACATTTGCTACAATATATGTTCCTATGATATTTCCCTTAAAATGAGTATTTTCCCCGATATCGGGGTCAAAAATTGACCAAATCTTAAAATTTCACTTTGTTGAAAAAACTGGTCAATTTTTGGAAAGCTGTATCTCGGTAAGTATTGAACCTACAGAGCTGGTTCTTGTCTCAGATTGTAGCAATTTTAGTCTACTTAAAAACGTATAAAAAATATTTTATAAAAAAATGCATAGTTTAAGACCTATATTGAGAATACCAAAAAAAGTGCGAAAATTTCGCAGTTTTTTGAGTGCTGCAAAGTTAGCACAGGTCTTTCGAAGCTGCAAACTTGGATATACGCTACTGGTAGTGGTCCTAACAATATATTAAAAAATCAGAACTACATGTTAGTTTGCAAGTTTAATGTTAGATATGACTGGCCTATAATCAGACGTTAATCAAAGATTTGAATAACCCCATATATAACCACGGTTACTTGGTAAAAAATATAATTTATAAAGATTCGAATCTCAGTTATTATGATTTTCGAGGAAATTTTGGAAAAAATAGGATAAAATAATATTTTACCTACGTTGTATAATACTCATACTATGGAATATAGACCTATTTACGGTATGTGTTTATTTATCACGTTTATATATTATGTACCTATAGTTTCTGATACCTACTTAAAATAGAAGAAGAAAACTTGAAAACTGTCCCCTTAAGGAAATGTGACTTTCTGAGTCTTACCTCAAAAATCAAGATATCCACAGACTCAAACATTTGTTATTACATATTATATATTATTTTTATTTTTTTTTTTTAATATAGGACCTACATATATACAAATAACACATCTATGATTATAATACTTATAATGAGTACAAATAAAAAACAAATGTGGACTAAAGATTCATTTAAACTACGATTTTCGATTAAATATTTTCACTCTGTAACCGCCTGTTGGCTTCGTAACTAAGCCGTATCCGAATTTAACATCTTCTAACTTATAATCACAGTATAACCTGTAATTTCTTATTAATGAAGCTACCATGACCTTCATTGACATCATTGCATACTTATAACCTAAAAAAAAATCGTATTTAAATTAAGCACTTTCAACTTTCACTCTTGTGTTGGGTTGTTGTACTTTCAATATTGATTATTACTAATAAATAGATAATAATGAATTGGCGGAATAGTAATTCTATTGAACCTATTCTACTAATTCCGAAAATTTTACTGATTCTGTTATAAACATTAAATCTGAAAATTCTAATCCTGAAAATTATACTTTTACTGATTATAGTATTCAATTAAGTTCTGAAAATGATTTTATTCTATTAATTCTGAAAATTCGATTGATTCTATTCAATCAATTCTGACAGCTCAATAGCTTCTGTTCCATGAATTATATTTTGAAAATTATATTGAACCTATTTTCTTTCAAAGATGAGAAGAATAGATTTAAAATGAGATGTTAAAGAAATATTCAAAGCTATTTTTAATGGACTGCAATTGTACCTAGACAAATCCGTGGTCCACCTACGAATGGTATGTAAGAATACGGATGCCTCTTAGCAACCTCTTCCGGTAAAAATCGATCTGGGTCAAATTTATGTGGCTCAGGCCATAATTCTGGATCCATATGAACATAATTTACCCATATAGTTATAGTGCAACCTGCCGGTAACAAATATTCACCTAAAAAATAAGCCATTGAGTTTGAACAAAATAACTATAATAATAAATAAAATTATCGACCAATTTTTCAGACAATAAAAAATTGGTCGATAATTTTATTTATTGGAGAGTTCTAACCAGACGTTAATCAAAGTTTTGAAAGTAACTATAATCTTACATCGGAAGGCTATATTCAAAACCTATGAATATTAAAAACAATAAAATACAGCAATTTTTTTTGATCAAAAATTTTTAAAAAATCATATAGTAGGCGTTGTACATACCTACTTTTAATTCTTCAGAGGTGTGACGTCCAATTAATGGAACTGGGGGAAACATTCTCATCGTTTCTTTGATCACGCGCTCCGTGTATTCCAAAACTGCTAAATCTTCAACAGTTATCGGCCGATTATTATCACCAAGTACATCCATTATTTCTTTGTAAACTTTTTCCTACCGAAACAAACTTGGATCAATAATTGAGTGTGTCCACTTAAAAAAAAACTGTTTACTTATTATTTTAAAATTGACTACTTCCAAAATCATATAAATCAAATACTGTAGAATTTTAATAATCAATCATTTACTTAATATTCGGACTTGAATAAGTTCTAAGAATAATGAGAATAATCTGTAAGCAAAGACATTAATTTAAAATTTAAAACTAACTTGAATATCTCGTCGGTAGCCTAAAATCACACAAAGAGCTCCAATCGCAGCTGCAGTCGTTTCATTTGCCTGGAATTAAAAGGTAAGTATTTAATTTTTTCTTTCTAAAACATCACCCTAGATCCTTTTCGCAGGTCCACGTGTCGCTAGTCGCTTCATCATTTCGTCAATTATTCTTACGTTCACATTTCCGCGTGTACAGTCGAGAAGAATAGATCAATCGTTCTGGCTATCACACGCTTTACTTTAAATCCAATGCAATTTTGACTTGCCGAACGTGTCTCGGCCGGTCCGCCCGGCCATACACGTTGCTAAGAATTGCGCGCCAATCGCTTGAACCGGTAACACGTGGAGTTGTGAATTGGCTCAATATAACTATTTTAACGTGATGCATGGATATAATTTTGCAATTACTTTTTTTTGTCTATTTGGAGTTGTTTGCTGTTTCCTGTTCATATGAGTAGTTTTAATGTTTTTATCTAAATGTGTACTCGTCTTTTTTTAACACTCAAGATATATTAAAATAAATTTCAAATTTGTCAAATTTTATTCTTAAATATTATAAAAACATATTTAAAAAACCTTACAGCGGTAACCATCGTGTTGACTTCATCCATAATTTCTCTTTCTGTCAAATTTATGTCCGTTTTAGGTAAATTGAGTAGCATGTCTAATAAGCCTTTCCGCTTACTCATGTTAACCTCTACAAAATATTTTACATATGAATAATCTGCGTAAAATAACTAACAAAAGATGTGATCCTATGAATTTTGAAAAGGAAGTCAAATTTAGGCAATTATTTTTTTCCTAAAAATTTAGTTACTTACTTAACTCGTATTTACATAAATTTACATAAATCTCAGAAAAACGTAATTACACACAGAAGTTATGTTACGGTTCCGTTTAAATACATATCAAATCAGTGTAAAGTTGGAAAAGTGATTTATAACAAAACCTTAGTTCTAAAACGCTTTGTTAATGTTTTTTTTTTTTTATAAATTATTTATGGCTTAAAAAAAGTTTCTTCAAGTTCTATCATAACTTAGTACAGGCGCGGTCCGAAGGGGGTGGGGTCACAGGGGACATGACCTCCCCCAAAATCTAAGGTCAAATTGAAAAATATCAAAAATTTGCCAAATAATAAAAGGAAATTTTTAGCTACAATACAAAAAGACGACTTCCATTTGTTTTATAGGTATTAGGTAATGTATAAAATAAAATTGTGTTTGTGCAATAATGTTTATTTTATTCCAGATACCTATTTTTTATTAGTGTAGTGAGTGACCCCCCCCCAAAATTTCAGGTTGCGACCGCGCCTGACTTAGTATCACAACAACTGCAAAAAATTTACTTAAAGATCGCGCACACCTCTCGGGCAGGACCAGCACATCATGAATCAGAAAAACTTGTTCAATGGAGTAGCGCACATTAGACCAGCACCTGCAACTAGCAATGACGGTCACCTACAGGTTCTGTCTAGCCGTGCTGGACCGATGTGTTGTTTTCAATGATTAATGTACATTGGTCAAACTACTTGAAAACTGCAAAATGTCTGCCGCACACAAAACTTTAACTAAAAATTGCTGGTTTGTGCAGGTTTATGTTGGTTTAGTTGTCAACATCGTGCAGGTTGCAGGTTTGTGCTGTGCTGATCCGTGCTTGATAAGTGTGCGCGGTCTAAAAAAATAAATATTGTTTACCACTTTCGGTTTCCAAAATAGTGAAGTCATCAAAGAGCATTTTCTTTTTTCTAATCAAATTAAGACTAAATGTGTCGATATAATTTGTTACTTTATCAACTTTTTTCTGTAAGCCTGTTAGTTTGCATATGAAGTCATTGTGCAGCCAGGGTCTAAACATTCTTTGAGCAGCTGTAAATCTAAAACTGAATCGAAATATATTAACCTGAGTGGAAATTTGGATCGGGCCCGGATTAGGCTGGCCCCAACCGATTTACCTTTTCCGGTACTGATAAGGGCAGTTCGATCAGGTCCTGAATAGTCTCCTTGATAGGGTACGGATGAGAATGTTCGTATTAATTACAATGAAATCGGCTAGCTTGATATTTATTATAATTATAAACATTATAAATAAACAAAATAGTCACTAGTATAAGAACCAGGTTTTTATTATAATAAAATACCCTGATACGGTAAACCTGATCCGATAAACATATACGGCCCGTATATTTTATACTCAGATGAGAAACTTGTAAACGTATACCATTACACAATTTGGGCGCATCAAGATTTCGCATTAAAAGTATCGGAACATCCACTTTTAATCCTAATTTATGAGACGGGATTTAACCCATATAAGAATTAATTTTTGAAAAAAAGAAGGTAGTTTATGTCCGTCCAGTATTTTAATTATCTCCCTATTAAATTTCACCACAATCGACTCAGCGGTCTGGCCGTGAAATGTAACTTCACATAATATTGCAACCTCTACTTCATCCCCATAGGAATTGAATTTTGAAACAAAGAAGCCTATGTCCTTCCCTAAGCTTGAGACTATCTTCATGTTAAATTTCATCACAATTGGCCTAGCGGTTTGACCGTGAAAGCGTAACAGACAGACACACAGAGTTACTTTTGCATTTATAATATTAGTATGATTACAATGTGTGCTAACAGTACATATTTCTATAAAATTTCAAACGAACGTTATATTCCCATTGCATGAAAGAGTTCTGGAAACTTTTACTAGACCTCAACAATTACAGGTATTTTTTTCCTTGTGACAATATGCAAGGGAACGATTATTATTGCTGATGAATGGTGATATATTAGTTATACGAAACAACAAAATTGAAGTAACTTACAGATCTAACATTTCGCTGAATTCCGTTTGTTCATTTTGTATATTCAAATTAACTCCCATCATTGATTCTGAAAAAAGTATTTTATCAAGCATTTTGAACCGTTTTTGTGTGACCAATAAATTATTACTGAAAGTTGCTACCAAGGTTCCCACAGAGTTGAAACGGGAACGATCAAACTATATAACGGGATACGTTAGAATTTACATTTAAAAGTGATATCCGAATATGTCAAAGGACAATCTTACGAATTTCTTAAGAAACTAAAAACAATCTCTCTTACGTTAATAAAATAAAGCTACTCAAATCTTTGCAAATAACGTCTGATTAGAACTCTTCAATAAAAAAAATTATCGACCAATTTTTCGGACAATTATATTAACCATGATTTAAAATATGTATAAATATAATTCATTACATTAACGTTTCGGTCCGGATTTGGAGTTTCTTCAAATTTGATCTAAAAAATATAAAAATTAATTAATAATTAGTTCCTAATAATATTCGCTGTACATTTTTTTATAATCTCGAAATATTGAAAAAATAATAACAAGTTTGTTATTATTTTTTCAATATTTCGATATTATAAAAAAAACTTATAGCGAATTTTATTAGAAACGAAATTTTTAGATCAATATTCTGAAGAAGGTGCAAATCCGGACCGAAATATTAATGAACTGAATAATATTTATATAATATATATAAATATTATTCAGTTCATTAATATTTCGGTCCGGATTTGCACCTTCTTCAGAATATTGATCTAAAAATTTCGTTTCTAATAAAATTCGCTATAAGTTTTTTTTATAATATCGAAATATTGAAAAAATAATAACAAACTTGTTATTATTTTTTCAATATTTCGAGATTATAAAAAAATGTAAAGCGAATATTATTAGGAACTAATTATTAATTAATTTTTATATTTTTTTAATAATTTTATTTATTAAAAAATAAAACTACCCCTTCTGAAATATTTCGTAACAAATGTAGGGTCATTAATGGTATTTCAATTTATGAAACATTATCAAAATCGTTAGAATTGATTTCAAGAATATGGCAGATTTATATTTTGCTTCATCAGTAAAAAGTAAACTGCCCTTATTTCGGGGAGTGGGGAGAAAATGAAAAAATATTTAAGGATTTATAAACGTGAAGTTTAAAATTTGATTGTCTCTTTCTAAAGATCGATGTGAAATATCTCATTATAAATACCTTTGAGTTATATAATATTGGTATGGTACTCACTACGATAAATGTTTGCAATATAAAGGTGCCAAATAGGATTTTAAAAAATAAAAAAAAATCTGAATGGAATTTAACTGTTTTTCATTATTACCTAATCACCTATATATATAAAATTTCATCTATGATTTGAAAATTAATAAGGTAAAAGATCCGTAAAAGATCCGCCAAAAACTAACGGATACGGATCTTTCTTCTCCCTCGGATATCCGCTGATACGGATTTCCGGCACATCACTAATAGGAACCATAAAACTTCAAAATTCATCGAATTCTTGAAAGTAAAATTTAATATTCTTGCGAGCGATGATTGTAGTGGGGCAGAAGACTGGTGTATATCCTTGACGAACCATTTTACCGAAATTAATTACATTTACCCACAAACAAGAGAAATTATAAATCACAACCAGTTAGTTTGATGAATCTTTCTTTTGTCACTATAACTTGGTGATTTCGTTATTATAAATAATAACCGCTAATTATAAATATAGTATGTATGGTATGTATATAATATGAGTATATTAGGAAAAGTAATCTATACACTTACCACAAATGATATCCAAAGTACAGGGACTAATATAATCATATATGTTAAAATATCCTCTTCCAGTCTCCTTGCGTAATTTTTCAATTAATATGTTATTTTTTTCAACAAAAGTGTCCATATAGGTGTTCAAAATATTTTGATGGAACGTTGGCAATATTACCTTTTTATGTCTTTTCCATATTTCAACTAAAATATTTTTAAAAAAAGCATTAAAATTCTAGGATTTTTATTTTCTCGTTTGTTCTATTGGAAACTCTGCACACATGTAGTGTCGATGACAATACTATATTTTTATGTCTTCAATCTGACTGAAATCACGAGATCGAGTATCTATCGAAAACCTGTGTTGATGAACGGTAAGGAAGGAGCTTAAAAAAATAAGTAAAACAAAAACGTATTTCTAACTCTGATTTTCAGGTTTCCTCCCATAGAATGTTTCAAGGTCTCTACAAAACGGACCCTCCAAGAACCGGCTTTCAAACGTGAATTTAGGAGCCGCTTTTGCAATGTGAGTTTAAGAACGTTGATAAAGCTGGCAGCGCCAAAATGTCTAATGACAAAATTATTGGCATGCGAACTAAGAGCTATTCAAAGGCTAATCTAGTGCCCCATTTTTAATTTTAGGACTATTATCCTTTTAGACAAAACCTGTGGCGTTGCTAGCTTTAGAAAAAGTCAGCAGCACCACTGAACCGAATGATGAAAAGAATGGTATGAGATTTAAGGGCTAATTTAGTGCCATATTTTTAAATTTAGGGTTCTTGTTTTTTTAGACAAAAAAGTTTTACTTCTATACGGTGGAAGTACATGTCACATATGGCGGATGGGCGGGTCGAACTGGCAGCGCCACAATGAGAAGTCTCGTTGACGATTGCATAAGATTTAAGGGCTATTCAGGGGCTAATTTAATGCCCCACTTTTAAATTGAGGGCTTTTTGTTTTTTCGCTAAAATCTGTAATTATCTTCCATACGATGGTAGTACGAGTTCATATGGTGGAGATGCGGGTCACTTATAGTGTATACGTCAGTACAACATTATGGCGAAAAAAAAATTATTAAAACACAAAATTATTGTCCTAAGTAAGTACTATTTTAGGGCTTTCAAATTAATTATAGGTCATATCCCTAATATACCTGTTATATACAGAGATGTACAAGATACCTCATAAAAAGTACCAAAAATACAAGTTACAAGATACTTTGAAATAAAGTATTTGAGATATCTGATACAAGACACTTTTGGAAATGGTATTTGAAATACTAGATACAAAATATGTATTTTTGTATATTGCCTATACATAAATAAAGACTTATTATTATTATTATTATTATTATTATTATTATTATTATTATTATTATTATTATTATTATTATTATTATTATTATTATTATTATTATTATCATTATTATTATTATTATTATAATTCCGCCTATCGATTCGGATGAAATTTTACAGGCAGGTGTCTTATCTGAACCGTCATACAATTGTGTAAGGAAATTACAAAAAAATAACAATTTAGAAGTAGCTTTCCATACATAGAACTGAGCGATGAAAATTTGTTTTTTCTCGAACCCAATTGCATGGGGTATCGTTGCACAGGTCTTTGAAAATGCAATACAAGTTCGTGACTTTTTTCTTAGCTTAATATTTCCCAAGATATCTTAGAAAAATGAAAAGAATAGCACTTTATAAACACTTTCTACGAAAATAATTTTGATTAGGATAAGTATATTAACAAGTTGTAGAATTTCGGCAGATCTGTCGTTATAGTATTTTTATATGGCTGTCATATTTCTATTAGTGGAGATAAGAACCACAACTACATAAAAGTTAAAAAAAAAGAATGTCCAATTTCACTCGTGTATATTTCAATATTTGCTACTTGTAATTTGGAGGGCTCTAGATTGATTTTAATAGTGCAAATAATAGCTCATACTCGACTTCTTTTCAATTAATAATCTACAAAACAGTATCAAAACATCGCAGTGATGAATTTCTAGGTTAAGGTATGATATTTGTCAACCAGCGATTGCGATCCGTAAATAATTATTAAACCCTATCACACATAATATGTGTTCCTAACACGTGCTTGGACGACTATTAGAGCTAAAATTGTCCTGGAATACAAAAAAATAGACGAAATTTAATTTACCTGGAGCTGTAATCATTCCATTTCCCATCCAACAGCGCATATATTCGTACACAACACTCTTGGTCAATGCTTTGGAACTGAAAAGAACCGTCTGTATCTGATCTGGTTGATTAACAAAAATAACCAATTCTCCTGGACCGAGCCATAGCTTAAATGGCGACTTATATTTTTGTTGAAGTTGAGTTGCTACTATTGGCACATCTGTAATAACTCATATTTTATGTTGATAGCGTTCCTCTTATTTGATTTTGAATATAATAACGGGAAAAATGGAGCCTGAGTCTGTACAATATAAATATTTTTATTGCCATAGTTTCGTCTGTAACTTAAGACTTCCTCAGAGTTCAAAATGTAATGTGCAATAATTTACATTTTTAGCCTTGAGGAAGTCTTAAGTTATAGACGAAACGGTGGCAATAAAAATAAATGTATTGTACAAAATAAGGTTCAATTTTTCCCGTTATTATATTATCAAAATCTGTAATAACATCTTCAAATGAATGTAGATATTAAGTCAGGTTTTTGTAAGTAAACATACTGAGCCAGCCCTATAGGATTTTTGATGGTGCGGGATTCTCTTTCTCGTGTTGTATTGTAAGAAAACAAATTAATTCATCAATTGGCCTGTTTATGTGCAAATAATATAAATCAGCGCTTATACTAACCATGAATGTGAGTAACAAATAGGTGCAAGCTGCCAATTAATGGGAGACTTGGTGTTCCGGGTATTTTGGCAGCTAATTCGTGAAGACGTCGTTTTCCCTTATAAAACTTGATGTACCAAAAAGTGCAAAATAAACCAAAAACCGTTGCGAGAAGCATATTGAACACATTTTTTATACTGAACACTAAATGTTCTGAATATTTGTCTCCCTCCATTTTATTACAATGTTTTTACTTTTAAAACAAATTCCCAAATTGTACTTTATTTAGCTCATCTATATCGTCAGATTTACGGCGTGACGTAACACGTTTTTTATTAATTATTTTAAAATCATAAACTGAGAAATTAATTGTAAAATGAACTATATGGCGCTATTCTGCAGGGTCCATGTTAAAATTAACAGGGCTGTTAAAAATCCGTTAGAAAGTGACAAAAAATTTAACAGCACTATAAATTCTTACATTGACGATACAGAATAACAGTATTGATTTTTTTTGCGCTACCTCCTGTTATATTGCTACTTTTTATGCATTTATACAGGTATGTAAATTAACAGATAACTCACTAATGCTGTAATTAAAAATAAAAGTAGTTACTTAATACTAGTAACTATAGTGTCTATTGTGTCAGTGTACTTACCGGGGATATTATTTTAATTAGCAGAACAAATTAATTGTAAAAATTTTTCAAAATATAGGTACTGTAAGTTAGGTAAAAAATCAGCTAAGTTATATTTTTTAGGGGGTATTCATGCACAAATTATGGTATATATTTCGGACTGAATGATATTACGACTGGTGTCACACCCTATATAAAAAAACTAGTATTATTATAATTATTTAACATTTTAAAATATATTATTAACATATTTATTCCAGACTATTATTTTTTTTTATATAAAAATATAAACTACCTACTTATTTTTATTAAAATCTATTGATTTGTCAATTTAAAATTTTTAATTTAATTAATTTGATGTCAAAATAAGTACGAAACCACATTTTTATTTTTTTTTCATTTTGTTTTCCGGAGCTTAAATGAATATTAGTAAACAATACATTTATACTTTGTTTCCATAAATTAGAAAAATACGGTCACTTGTTTTAAAAAATTTGGACTGTTTAGAAATGCACCTTTACTTCAATAAAAAAACGACCTGAATCTTTACTTGACTAAAGCGAAAATAGTAATAAGGCTTTCATACGATTGTTAATATACAATTTTCCATTCCAAACTGGAACTGTGGAAAAATAGCCAAAATCAAGGTTGATTATACATAATCTATTTCCAGTTTTTTGTTATAAATAAATGTAAATATTTTAAATTTAAATACATATCATACGATCAATACTTGTTAAGAATAAGGAATTCACATAATACACTTTAGCTGCCAAACCAGGTTTAACATAGGCGCACCTAAATACTATTAAATTGATAATAGTGGTATTTTTTACAAAAACAATAAAAATAATATGCTGATTACAAAAAAGAAATTATACTTAGTGCAGTCAGTTCGTCATTCAACCGTGAATTATGGATGGGTAGAGATTTTTTTTGAAAATCGTGGGTGCTTGATGATGACTTTAAGACTGAATTCTCGGGACGGTGAGTGCCCCTTTTTGGTCGTCATCATGCTGTGTCTCTGTATTCGTGAATCTCAAATAAAATTTGCAGATTTTTTGTGTTTTATCCGTTTTTTGTAGCCCATAACCTTTCTTCAAAATTGTTTTTACATGTAGAGAAAGCCGCACTAAAATCGGTTCACTCATGATATCACAGATATAGCAAAATAAATTACGTACAAACTTCTTTTACAGATGATGAGGAAATGGAGACATCCCTGTCTCGAAAACTGTTTTATCAAAAGGAAAATCGCTGTCTATCCAAAATACACAGTTAACCCTCTTTTCGTTCATTTGACTGCACTAATTTTAAATTGAATTTATGTTATAATTAACTAACTTATGTTACGTTTACTCGTAAACCAATAATTCTATGCAATAAAAGATATATGGCCCAACTGAGATTCATTAGTCTGTGGAAGGTGTGAATAATTTTAACTTGCTAGTCAATGTGTTATTGAACTGATTATAAAACTACTATGCAATTTCTATGCAAATGCAGCAGGTATTTCAAGATCATTGCAAGGTAGGTAAGAGGCATATAATATTTTTACTAATCGTATCATATTGCCAGGTGTTGATGAAGAATTTTTCCTGTGAAACCCGATCATCTTAAACGAATTCATTTTAGTCTTCCTATGTAGCTCTGTACATTAATACAAATACAATTAAATAGTATATAAAAAAAATAATGGTTTTCTTTTTGCATTAAAAAGTAGAAAATAATTATGAGTTGTTTTATACCCATTGAAATCTACGCCACCCTCTTTGAGTGGATGGAGGTGGGAAATAAAAGATTTTTTAATTTTCCCGTTAGTTGTACGTGGAATTCAAATTTTAGTTTTTTAGGACTATGGAAGAAATCTGTACCTTTCCACTTTGAGAGGCGAAGGACGGAAACACATATTTTTATTTTGATACTAAGTTATACATAAAATCTAACCTGAATTCCAAGTTTCAGATTTTTTAAACTAAATATCAGTACCTTCCCACGTTAGGAATTTTAAGGAGGATAATAACAGATTTTTTTTCTCGTTACTTACACTTGAAACCCAGCCCGCATACCAAATTTCAGTTTTCTAGGATTACTTGAAGTACTCTAAAGGTTTTAATGATCATAAGTTAGTGAGTAAGTCAGTGAGTGACAAAATCGGCGAAATTTGCTTATTTATAAAATCCAAAGAAGCACGGCTATTAAAATTAAATTTGGTATATTGCATAAGCTTGGTGACTCTATCCCATCCTGTAAATTTCAGAGTTAAAGTATTGTCTAGAGCGAAGTTACGAGCGTTCAAAAATATGTCGAATCGCTTCGAGAAAAGGTATGGTAGGTAGTGCTTTACTTGGCGAGTGCACAGCCGTGCACCCAGATACATCAAGGCGAAAATCAGTTTTGAGAGTAGGAAAAAAATAATACCAGCAGATTGAAAAATTACGCCCAATTACTGAAGTGAACAAGGCAACATTTTTAAGCATTCTAAAAATATGCTGCCAATATGTTACTCAAAATTACTTTAGATCTCACTTCTGGGTCTTCCCATCCGACCAGTTAATTGCTAATAATAATTAATTATGAGCTTGCGTGAAGAATCTCACTCTAAAATAAATACGAAAGTAGCCTTGTCTGTATGTCTGTATTTTAAGTTTTCACGACCAAGCCGGTCGATCGATTGTGATGAAATATAATATGGAGTTTGAATCCTGGGGAACGATATAGGCTACTTAGGTTACTTTTTTTTCAAAATTCAACTCCTATGTAGTTTAAATACTGGAGTAGGTCATACACTACTTTTTGTAAAGTAACCCCTAAGTAGTAATGCCTTCTCATAAATGAAGGTTAAAAATGGGTATTCCGGTACTTATAATGCGAATTGTTGATGCGCCCAAATTGTGAAATGGTGTTAACAAGTTTCTCATCTTTGTTAGGGATTATGATTAGTGGCAAATCTAAAGATACAGTGTTTTAATACCACGAACACCAATTCTACCAACGGATATGACTTTTCAATTTAAAAGATTACATTAAAAACTGCTCTCAGAATAATTATAATCAAAACCCAGGGGCAAGCTAAGGTAGCTGGCATTTATTCAGAAAAATCAAATTTTTCGCACGACCAGCTGTATGTGACTTGCTCACGTGTATCGAATTCACAAAATCTTCATTTTTTGCAAAAGATGGTAAAACAAAAAACTTTGTTTAAATGGCCGTTTTAAATTATAGTCTTGCTTGAATTTACGATTTTTTAATCAATTGAACATACGGGTTCCACGCGGGTAAAAGCTAATATATATGCATATTTTAGATTATCAGATTTCTATGAAAAAAATAGTTTTATTAAAAACTAAAAGTACAACCTTATATTTAAACAAACTGATATTGCATACTTAAATGGTAGCAAAAAATCATACTACAAAAATTAATTATTGTTATAAACAGCTTAGAAATTATACAGCAAGTAGGTACATATAATTATATTGTTAATAGGTAATTAATTAACTTGAGCAGCCTGTACCTACTTTAAAAATCCAATCAAGTTTGATACTTCTGCGATATTATTATAAATCATATATAATATAATTTATGAATAATTAATTAATACCAATGCAAAAATTATTCACTTTTTAATTTATCAAGGCTTACGCGACGATAATTTAATTCTATAACCATTGACGGGTTTGGTTACTAAAGCGTGTTTTAGTTTTATATCTTCCAATTTGTAATCACACTCCATTTGATAATTCCTAACAATCGAAGCAACGATTACTTTCATCGACATCATTGCATATTTTAAACCTGAAACAAAAGAAAAGAAAGGAGAATTGACTTTTTTTGATATCTTCTCTTTTTTTAGGAAGGCAGTATATAGCGTAAATTACATATTATGTACACCAAACCGAAACAGGCATCTGCTTGTATCGACGATAGGTCATTTATTTTGGAGTAAATTAAAGTAAAATAGTATGTTGGACTTTGGATCCAGTTAGTAGTCAAGACTTTGAGAAATTTCAAGGGGGAAAAAAGTCACTATTAAGAGTATGGAAGGCTTACGCTTAGTTAAAATGTTAAATTTACTTAACTAATACGATTATTATTGCTTTCTTTCAAAATCCTTACTAACTTTTGCCAAAGCGTCCATCGTACAAGTTTCTATTTTATGAAAGAAAAAACAGATCAGTGAAGTTTCTATAAAGTGACATCGTTTCAATTAAATCATTGGGGCGGGAAATACTAGTTAATCCGACTTGTTACACAAGGGCCGAAAGTGTGATAATCTTGCCCTGCGCGCCATGATGCGTGAGGCGAAACCGAGGTTATCATGGCGCGAAGCCAAGGATCACACTTTTGGCCAGTCAACACTGGCCAAAAGTTCTCGGTCGTTACCACGCTTTTTAAATACATTAATTAATTAATTACATAAAACCACAGACAAGTTCCAAACAAAAAGCTTTGAGGTTATATGCAAAAACAAGAATGACAGCTGTTCGCGACTATTAGCTAAAATGAAATAGTGTTGCTATGGAAACGGCATCTAAAGAACAGTTGATTGGTTGTTTTTGCTTTACTACCGCACGAACGTACGAAATTCCCGTATTGTAGTGTGTAATCCCACCAAGGAGTAAATGTGAGACTTTCTGAGGTATGAAGAAAAGTTAATTTTACTACTTATCTTAAAAATTGCTAATAGCTAATTTTCGCCAATTTTTCTGCACATTGGTGACTTATAAAGCACATTTAACAAAATTAATAAAGTAGAAAAAATATTCATTTTCCTTACCTATACATACTCGTGGACCTGCACCAAATGGAATATAGCTGTATGGATGTCTTTTTGAAACCTCCTCTGGTAGAAACCGATCTGGATTAAATTTTTCTGGCTCTGGCCACACTTCAGGATTTTTGTGCACATAGTCAGTACAAATTGCGATTGTACAATTAGCCGGCAAAAGTTTGTCTCCTTGAATCGAATCAGTCATTATTTTTAATAAGATAGGTATTCACTTTTTCAAGTTATTCGTTATAGTTTTTGAGTGACATTTGTTATGCTTCCCAAACAAAGCTAAACTTAGTAAGCCGTGAGGTAGGTCGTATATTAGGACTCTACAACCTTGAGGTTCACACAAGCAGCTTCTCAGTATGATTTTAAAAAATTAGATTCGAGATTTTTTTTTTTTAAAACACTAAAACACACCTTTTTGCTGTTCTTTTAATTTTAATCGATTGAACCGATTAAGAAAAAAATTCTTTCAGATCATATTTACGTTGATACGCATCGATTGGTACCCTAACATAGTCGATATCGTTTTTTATTCTCGTGATTTAGTCTTAGAAAGAAATGACCACGCGTGTACATACGTATTTCTTTCCAAAAATAGTGCTAAATAGGCTAGTATACTTGAAATACAAAAATTTGTTAAGAATTTTAATTTCTATTTTCGGATCTATAACAATAACTTCTTTATGTACTGGGAAATTAACAAAGTAGAGCTGGAAACTCTACAGATACGCGATAAACTAAAAATATATCCAATTTGGTGGAAGACGCGCAAAGCTAGAGATTTAATTCAGATCTGTATTTAGTAGACAGTAATATTTTAATTATTCTCAAATCAAACAAAAAAAATACTAGTTTAACAAACAGTTTCTATTTTGGGCAAATTCACACATCAATTCAATAAATTTTACATATATTTATATATTCTTTAAATAAATAAAATTGTATCGCAAATAATTTTAACTTCTGCGTTCTATTATAAAATAAGTAGATTTTACTAATTATTTTTTTATATTTTTGATATTTCTGAAGAAGATCTAAACCCAGATCGAAACGTCATATTTTCTATTATTGATTTATAATTTTATTTTTGTAAATATATATACTCTGAAAAAAATTGGTCGACAATTTTATTTATTTGAAGAGTTCTATACAGACGTTAATCAAAGATTTGTATATATTCTTTAATTTAAAAAAAAAACATTACTAGTTAAGAATTATAATTTGATCTCAATATAGATCAATGAACATTTTTTTATCATTTTTTGATAACAAGATGTGTAAAAATAGTAATACCTATTTCTCAAATTTTAACTTACCGACTAACATTTCCTCAGATAAACATCGTCCTATAAGAGGTACTATAGGAATAAATCGCATAGTCTCTTTGATCACGCGTTCCAAGTATTCCATCGCCGGAATATCTTCGTAAGTTATTGGACGGTCCACATTATCGCCCAAAACTTCAACCAACTCTTCATATACTTTTTGCTGTGAATTATTAACATCGAAAAAAACTGAATGAAATCAAATATGGCTTTATGATAAATAATATAGTAATAACACTGGTCCGTCCTGACACTATTCCCCCTAATTCTTATGTCAAATAACCTTCCAATTCCGAATATAATCCCCGTTTTCCCCTGTCACTCATCGTTTTCGAGGGAGGCCCAGCACCTATTTTTATCACTTTTTGATAATTTGGAGGAAATAAAAGGGTTGCTTTAGACTTTACATTTTTTCGAGGGATTAGTGGGATGAAAAGTTCTAAAACATGAACATTAGTTGCAAGGAAGTAGATTTCGGGGAAAATTTGCCCCCTTAAATTGTAAAAAAAATACACTAAAAATGATACATATTACATATATATAAATATGAAAAATTTGGCACCATTTTTAGAAATTTTTATTATACATCAAAGCAAAGCGTTTGATGTATAATACAAATTTCTAAAAATGGTGCCAAATTTTTCAGAAGGTTATGAAACGTCGAAAATGGTTCAGCTCCTAGGTGGCGCCATCCGACCGACGCCAACAATGTATGTGCCATATGGCAAATATATGACGTTATCTTCATTTGGTGCTTGCTTTCCCTTTGCACCCTAAAGTAGAAGTTTCTTGTACCAAAAACCAGCATTACTCTGCCAACATGCTCGCATTTCACTTCTCTAACGTTTTGAGGGAACAGTAAGTGAAAAAATTGCAAAAAAAGACAGGAAAAATCGATCATTTTTAATTATTTTTTTACAACTTAAAGGGACTTAAAAACAAACTACATATTTTTTACAAAGAACAAAGTCTTAAGTTTCTAACAGGTGTTTATACAATTAATTTGAAATGGATCAAATGTGTTCTATTACTATATTGAAACAAATACTTACTTGAACGTCTTTCAAAATTCCCATAATTATAAGAGTGAAACAAGCAACGTTAGCAGTAGTATCATTTCCCTGAGAAATAAAAAATGTATGTAGCTATGACCTTAAGGAATATTATAAATTTTGAGTTTAATAAAATGATAAAATCTAGCGTTTTAATTTATTTAAGTGCACTGAAAAGACTTTATTTTACAATCGTTTCACAGAACACAGTTGCCTAGACAAAGGTCTATTGTACGAAACAATCGTTATAAAGTAAAGTTCTTAAACACAGTAGAACCTCGATAAGTTAAAGTTAAAGGGAAACGTTGAAAAATTTAAGTTATTGAGTTGTTTTACTTATCGAGAGTTTAAGTTAAAAAGGTTTTGGAAGTTTAATTTTTAACTTAAGAGGTTCAACTGTTCTAATAAATTGCTAATAACTTTTCATTGCTTCGATTGCTCTTAATTTGTCAGAATATGTTAGTGTGTTGAATTTTTGCTTCAATTTATCACTCGTTAATTAATATTTCATGCGCACAGCAATACGTAAAGTAATTTAGTGAAAGACTGAAGTGAAAATTAATCAAGTTCTAGTCACGATAACTCACTAATAATACTACATACAAGTTATGGAGGTCACCAAATATTATATTAAGTTATTGAGGGCCAACGCTCAAAATATTTTGTTTAAGTTACCGAGGTTTTGTGCTTTAAGTAATGGAGGTTTTAGGCTTTGAGGAGAAGGAAATGCAAGAAATTTTTAAGTTACAGAGGTTTTTTACTTGTGGATGTTCAACTGTATACATAACTTAAATGGCTGCGTTAAATTTAGAACGTATAAAAATTTATATCTTGTAACGGCCGGAACTATTATATATCTATGTATTTCATATAAAATATAAGTTTCTCTTAAGGGATCGATGTTTAAAGTATTATTCATATACAAATACGGGAAAGAAAAAAGAGTGTGGTACCAATTTGAGTCTGTCAATTCACACGCATTGTGATGAAACATGCATCGTTCTCTTCGTTTTAATGGGGGAAAGTGCACAATATGTTTCATCACGGTGTGTACAAATCAACACAGGTAAAATCGATTCAGGAGTAATCAATGATAAAAGAACCTCAATACCGTTCAAACACAAAACTTTTATGAATTACAATCGAATTTTGACCACTGGGCGACCACTATAAATATGTAACATATTTATTAGATTTTAGATGTACATATTGTAAAAGTAAAAGTAATAAAGGCTTACAGCAGTAACCATTGTGTTTACTTCATCCATAATTTCCCTTTCTGTCAAAATGTCCGTTTTTGGTAAATTGAGTAGCATGTCTAATAGACTTTTCCGTTGACGGATGTTCATCTCTACAAAGTATAAGTATTTGTTACACGTTATTACCAAAAGATTATTATTTTTTTTTTGTTTTCTACACAAATTTTAATAAAATGAAATTATAGACAATTAAATGCATTAAAATCTAATAGTAAAAATCTTAGTTCGATAAATAATATCAAAAACTTGATATATTTTAAAAGTATTTTAGTGTATCAACTCCAAAGATATGACAAAATGAATGTTGATTACCACTTTCCGGTTTCGACTTTGCGGTGTTTTCAAAAAGTAATTTCTTTTTCTTAATCAAATTAAAACTGAATGTGTCGATGTAATTGGTTACTTTATCGATTGTTTTCTGTAAACCTGTTAATTTGCATATGAAGTCACTGTGAAGCCAAGGCCTAAACATTCTTAGAGCAGCAATAAATGTAAAACTGAAACAATACAATAATAATATTTTTTTTTAAATAACCATGTTAAAACGCCTTGCCACGCTAAATAAAATGAGCATAATCATGGTAGACCTATACTATCTGCCATCGAGACATTGGTATAAATGAAAAAAATAAATATGTACTTTTTTCTCCTTTCTATAACATTACTATTTTTCTAAATTTCCATAAAAATGTTATATTTTTCCTAAATTTGAAGACGCATCTGTTTTAAATTTCTTGTAACGTTAAAGGGGAAATTATTCAACGGCGGGGAAATATAAGAGAATCTTTATTTGCTAAAATTTGATAAAATCGTTTAATATAATGCTTTCACTAATTTAGTGAAAAAATATGCTGTAGTTGGAAATTTAAAAATTAGCAATTATAAGAGAATCCTTCCTATCTCAAAATGAATAACGCACCAATGAAACGAGGTCATAACTCAAAGGAAATTTCAATTCTCCGTGAGTATAAGAGTCATGTTCATACATTTTTTTTGTCGGGATATCACAAAAATTTTGAATTAATATTTTTCTCCTGGTAAAAGAAGACAACCCTATAAAACACGCATACAAAGACCTCGATATCATACGTCTTGTCAACGCTGCATAAAATGCAATTGATTAATCTATACAGTATATTTTTATCTAGTCACATAAAATAAATATAATATTCCCACCGCATGCAAGAGCCTTGGAAACGTTTCCACTTTCATACTAGATCTCAACAGTGACAGATATTACTAATGTTAAAATTATTGACAGCAAAATTGAAATAACTTACATATCAAACATTTGACTAAATTCCGTTTTTTCATTTTGTGTATTTAAATTGACTCCCATCATTGACTCTGAAAACGTACGCTTTAATTAAATATTTTTGACGCGATTGCAAACAACAAGTTTACACTAGATTTGTTTCCACAATTTCCCTCAATGTTTCAGTCGATTCTTTTGTTTCAAACCGAAAAACACACAATCACCAGAAAGTTTTAGTTTCTGTAACTGCGCACATGAAGGAACGTTGTGCAACTTACTGGAAGTTTGAGGAACATTTTCAGAAGCAAAAAAGTTCCTCATTGTTCTTTCGCCTTTATAATTAAGTTTCTCAAGAATTTTTTTTGACAGGACATCGCACCATATAGTAAATTTAAGGGTGTCAACTTCTGGTTATTTGCATGAGTATAAGAAAAATAATCTATACACCTACCACAAATGGTATCCAAAGTACAAGGACTAACATATTCATATATGTTGAAATATTCTTTCCCAACTTCTTTGCGTAATTTTTCAATTAATATATTATTTTTTTCAACAAAAGTATCCATATAGGTATTCAAAATATTTTGATGGAATGTCGGCAGTATTATTTTTCTGTGTTTTTTCCATGTATCAACTATAAAATTAAAAAAAAAAATTAGAACCAATATTAATAAAAATCTTGAAAGAAAACGTTCTCACAATTTGATAATATATAATTTTAAGCACCGGTTTCAGACTCTAGATTAAGAAAACTTGTAGTTAACCAAATAAGTTCGTACCTTGGTTTACTAGATATAGGCTACTGATTATCTCCTAAAAAACAGGATAATAAGGAACTAAGACGTTCAAGGATCAATGGGTGACTTAAGAAGACAAACCGCGTAGTGCTATTAAATTAGAAGGTAGAAATTGAAAATAGGGGTGAAATGCACGCTTTAAGTTTTTTCGATATATCTCGTAAACGATGCAAAATTTTGATATACTTTATATGAAACTTTTTGTAAAGAATTGAATTTCCTATCAAAATGGCCAATATAAAAAAAATTAAAACAATTTCCTTTAAAATGCTGGGTCAAAAAAATGTTTTAAAATCATTTAAATGCAAATTTTGATGGGAAATTCAATTCTCTACAAAAAGTTTCATATAAACTATATAGAAGTTTTGCTTCGTTGACGAGATATACTGAAAAAACTTAAAAGGGTTCATTTTTACCACTATCTCCAATTTACACCCTCTAATTTAATAGCAGTCCGCGGTTTTCCTTCGTAAATGACCCATTGACCGACTCCTGCAATAAAAATCCGTGAACGTCTTAGTTTCTTTCTATATTACATAATCAATATCAAATATCAAATATTGAAGGTAATCTAATCAGGGAAGACCAATCTAGAATTCAATTAACGTCATTTAATAGTCAATATAAATTTTTAAAGATACATAATGAAATTGAACCCTATTTGACATATCAAATAAATATAAACAAAATAAGGATATTCTGTCAACTCCGGGTAATGAGAGATGATTACTTTCGCATATATTTTCAGGGCAATTCGTACTGTTTTGATACTGAAAATATATGCAGCTTATGTAAGTTATATGAAAGAGAAACATTATTTCATTTTCTAGTACGCTGTCCAATTTACAAAGGTATTCGAGTGCAATTTCTTACTGAAATTACAAATTTCACTGCAGATTCTAATTTTGCACAACTATTATTAACAGCAAACAGTTTTTCAAAAGTTAATAATTTATATTATATGTTATAAATGTATTAAAATTGAGATCGTTTATAATTAACGAATGATATAACTCGATTATTTATTTTCATGTTTTGCTACTCTGATCAGACATGTTTTGTATTTTTAGAATTTTAAAAACTATAGGTACACCTTATTAGTTATTAGAAGTAATACTATAATCAAACCCTTGTTATAATAGTAGAAGAGCTAGTGAACCATCCGAGTAACCCGTTTCCCACAAAGCTAGAAAATTTTTAAATGATATTTTATTATCCGTCATTTAAGAAAATACCGTTCTGGCAGGCATCTCGCGGTTGCGTCATCATCCCTTAAATTTTTGAAAATGTCAAAAAAAAAATTTTTTTAACCTACTCCCACAAGGCTACAATTTTAATATGTTGTAATTTACATATGTTTAAGTGTAAAAAAAAAATGACAGACTATTTTGAGGGTTGCAAGTATGTGCCAGACAATAGCAAAGTTGTCATCGGGATAGTAATTCGTAACCTGCTCCCACAAGGCTAAAATTTTGAGAGCATGTTCTTTAAATTGTTTAAAAAATATATGTAAAAAGCCAGAACATTCTAGCGGTTGCGGGTGTCTGCCAGACAAGTATTTAATAGTCATGACTCTCGATGGGAGTGCGAGCGCAACAGACTTATACGAGTTCCAATGTTAGAAAGAGAGAATACACCTATTGTACTGCAGACTGGAGAGGGATTCCAACGTTATTTTAACGGAAAAAGCGAGCGCGCATGAGGGGCTGAGGCGTATATGTCTGACTGTATAAAAAAAATCGAGTATTTTTTTTTAAATGGACCACTAAAATATTATTCTAAATGACGGAAAAAAGGCTGTCGAAGTTTCAGCTCTTAATATTAATTTTAAGATGTGCTTTTCGCGATTTTCTATTTCCCATTTAAATTACATATAGAAAACAAATCTTTTTAACTTTGGAGTTTTATAATATGTCAATGGATTGGCTTTTTGATAAAACTAACACCTACAAATTTTTGTCGGAAATCGAATGCTCTATAAAAAAGGATCTCTTATAATTTTATGATAAATCTACTCTTTCAAAAGTTATTCGCGGTTAAAATTGAATTTTATGAATTTTCTACTTTTAAAATTATCGTAAAATTTTGTAGAACTTTTTTTGAAAAAATTGCTATTAAATAAATAATTAAAATTTTTAAGTGAATTGGTATATGATTTTCTTTATGAATGATTTTCAATGGAAAAAATTGATACTTCCATGTCCAAATAATAGCAATTTTTGCAAAAAAACTACAAAATTTTACGATAATTTTAAAAATAGAAAATTCATGAAATTAAAATTTAACCGCGAATAGCTTTTGAAAGAGTAGATTTATCATAAAATAATAAGAGACCCGTTTTTATAGAGCATTCAATTTCCGACAAAAATTTGTATTAGTTTTATCCATTGACATATTATAAAACACTAAAGCTAAAAAGATTTTATTTTTCTGTTATTTAATGGGAAATAGAAAATCGCGATGAGAGGCACCTCTTAATATTAATATTAAGAGCTGAAACTTCGAGACCCTTTTTTCCGTCATTTTCGGTGGTCCATTTAAAAAAAAATAGTCGATTTTTTTTATACAGTCTATTACATATTATACGCCTTAGCCCCTCATGCGCGCTCACTTTTTCCGTTAAAATAACGTTGGAATCCCTCTCCAGTCTGCAGTACAATAGATGTATTCTCTCTTTCTAACATTGGAACTCGTATAAGTCTGTTGCGCTCGCACTCCTATCGAGATTCATGACTATTAAATACTTGTCTGGCAGACACCCGCAACCGCTAGAATGTTCTGGCTTTTTACATATGTTTTTTAAACAATTTAAAGAACATGCCCTCAAAATTTTAGCCTTGTGGGAGCAGGTTACGAATTACTATCCCGATGACAACTTTGCTATTGTCTGGCACATACTTGCAACCCTCAAAATAGTCTGTCATTTTTTTTTTACACTTAAACATATGTAAATTACAACATATTAAAATTGTAGCCTTGTGGGAGTAGGTTAAAAAAATTTTTTTTTTGACATTATCAAAAATTTAAGGGATGATGACGCAACCGCGAGATGCCTGCCAGAACGGTATTTTCTTAAATGACGGATAATAAAATATCATTTAAAAATTTTCTAGCTTTGTGGGAAACGGGTTACTCAGATGGTTCACTAGCTCTTAGACTATAAGATGTATATCTTCATGAACAATAAATTTATTATTATTATTATTACATAATCAATAGCCCAATAGCTAAATAGGAGTAAGTGTCATACATAATGACGTCGCCGTAACGCCACAGTGGTTTTTAATTGGAAAATAGTGAATGTTGTTATTTGTTTGAAAGCGGTTTATATTAAGTGAAGTCTATGACAGAGTTTTTACTTATATCTTTGTAAAATCTACCCGGATACCCTATAAATGTATAGAAATTTATTTAAAAAGCCGAATGCATGACATTCTATATGTGATTTTCTATGAATAATTTTAAGTATTTTAGAGCTATTGTGGAAGTTTTTTCAGTCTCTTGGCAGCTTCCCATTCTGCCCAGTCTTAAACAGTTCATAAATACGGTAAATATATGAAAAACATGTGTAAAAAATATATAAGCCATCGTGGGACGCGTGGCAGATGTGAAAGATAAATTTAAGCGGAATTCTAGTAACTAAATTTTGTCCTGTAATTTATTTCGCCCTGTTATCTATCGAAATTTTGTAACTGAATTAAACGTATCAAAAAATACCATGTTCGCCACTCCAACACACACAACAAGCACTACCCCCCAGCTGTCCAACGCATACACACAGCAAGTGAAAATGAAACGTAACACGTCCCGTAAACAGCGTCTCGCCAATTGCACGGTTTTTCTCTCAACCAAACGCGCCATTTAATGTTTCACATCAAAAACAATATTTTTTTAGGCCAGTATTTTAAAACTAAAGTGATTGTTCTAATCTGTTAATTTATTATTTTACTAGTTATACCTGGAGCTGTAATTAATCCATTTCCTATCCAACATCGCATAAATTTATACACAACGCTTTTAGTCAGTGCTTTGGAACTGCAAAGAACTGTCTGTATCTGATCTGGTTTGTTAACAAAAATAATCAGTTCTCCTGGGCCGAGCCATAATTTAAACGGTGACGTATATTTTTGCTGAAGTTGATTTGCTACTACTGGCACGTCTGTAAGAAAGTTATGTGTTTGAATTAATATTAATATTTTTATTATATACAGTGTGTCCCCGGATTGAGTTCACAATAGGTAAGATTGACCAAAAATTTTCGAATTGGAATTTCATATTTTGGGATTCCGCCCTGCTTGGTTTGAAACTTATTTTTAGTTTACTTTCGATTTTTTTAAATCAAGTAGGCCTTTACAGTTGAGCAAAACCTCTTTTCGTTTCAGGTAAAGTACCTTTTCCGTTCATAGTACGCAAAAATGTCACTAAGAAAAGTTGTTCACAATGAAAAATTATGTCGTTATGCAAATTTTTAGAAGGATCGGCCTACTTTGATAAAATCCGCTTTAGTTTTGGTTTGTTTGAAAAACAATCGCGTGAAGGAAGCCAAATAGAAGTAATTGGAGTTTAATTTACTTTTTATATAAACTAAAAATTTGAATTTTAATTTGAACATTTCTAATCATCCTGTTTTCTCATCTAAGATTTATCATGTAATCGTTAATAATAAATATTTTTCTCCTATTTTCTACTTCTATTATCAAAGTAGGCCGATCATTCTGAAAATTTGCATAACGCCATAATTTTGCATTGTGAACAACTTTTCTTAGTGACACTTTAGCGTACTATGAACGGAAAAGGTACTTTATCTGAAACGAAAAGAGGTTTTGCTCAACTGTAAATACCTTACTTGATTTAAAAAAAATCGAAAGTAAAATAAAAATAAGTTTCAGACCAAGCAGGGCGGAATCTCAAAATATGAAATTCCAATTCGAAAATTTTTGGTCAATCTCACCTATTGTGAACTCAATCCGGGGACACACTGTATACATTTACAGTAACATCTCAAAGAATATTTCAAAATAATTCAGAATCTCGTATTATTGCCACAATATTGCAATACATCGAAAACAATTTTTTGTTTTAGTTTTACGTACAGTCCCATAATTCTGTAACTTAATTATTATCACACCGTGATATGGCGTGATAATAATTTACAGAATTTACAGAACCGGTAAATATTTTTTAGAGTATTTTGGATTCTAAATGTCCATATTGATACAATCTGCTTAATATACAAAGATCACGCACAATATACCTGCATGGACCAGCACAGCATGAACTAGAAAAGCCTATTCGTGAAGGTACCCATGTTATTTAACGGAGTAGCCCACATTTGACCAGCACCTGTAACCACCAACTAGCAATGATCGTGTCGGTCGGGATGCAATATTCTGATCTTGTCTGATTTCTATGGCTGGACGCCCTGAATAGACTTAATCTTATGTTTTAGTGCTGTTTTGGTACTGTAGGTAAGAAGGAATGACATGCAAGAGCTAATAGAAATTGCGATGTGACATTCAAAAATATTAAAAGAAGTTTTGTTGAACTCTCTCCCTATGATTTAGGAAATAAATGATGGAATTCACCATATTGCTCTCTCTTAACATCGACAAAGTGAACCTACAACATTTTCTCTGGCTTTTTCCTCTTCCTCCTCATCACACAACACCGTCTAAATAAAAACGTCTTCCGCCGAATCACAGACCTACATGTAACACCGTCGCTACTTAAAAACTGCAAAATGTTTGCCATACACGGAACCTGCACTAAAAGTTGCTGGTCCGTGCCGGTTCGTGCAGGTATAGTGTGCGCAGTCTGTTACACTACACTAAACAAGTATTTGTCTGAACGGCATTGAACTAATTCCCTGTCTTTGAAAATAATATAAACATTTGTACTAACCATTAATATGACTAAAAAATAGATGTAAGCTGCCAATTAATGGGAGACTTGGTGTTCCGGGCAATTTTGCAGCTAATTCATGAAGGCGCCGTTTTCCCTTGTAAAACTTGTTGTACCAAAAAGTGGAGAACAATACAATGACCATGGTGAAAAGCGCACAGAAGATATTTTTTATGTTGAACACCACATGTTCCGAAATTTCGTGTTTTTCCATTTTATCACAATTCTTTTACTTTTAAAATAATTTTACAAATTGCACTAGGTATAATATTTTAACTCAGTAGTGTGAGATTATAATTTTAGTTTTTGTTGTATTTTTTCTATTTATTAACTGTGATTGCTGTCTGGATGTAGGATCAATTCAACTTTCAATTTAATATTGTTTTTTAAAAAATATGTTGAAAATTCAGAGTTTATTTTAACCTAACGAATACCAATCAAGCTACCTAAAAATGAATATAACATAAGCGGTCGGTTGAAGTGAAACTTCTTTTGTCTTCGCCAAACATGTGAATTTAAATAAATAAATCAATAATTATACCTATATATCGGGTGATTTTTTTTTTTGAGTGAAAACTTTCGATCGGAATAACTGTGATTAGAAGCCATGTTGCTTTGACATTTCTGTTAAGTAAGCATTGACAAATTTATCATTACGCTGCAACAACGTTTAGAAATTGTTGAAATTTTTTTTCAAAATCAGGGTTCTATTCGCCAAACTTACAGAGCACTTCGTGAAATTTATGGTTTACATAAGCAGCTTATTCGTCGAACTATCGATAGATTTCAGGCAACATTTTTCTACTCGATGCAAAAACAACAACAAGACAAAGAACTGTACGTACAGAAGAAAATATTGGTGCTGTATGTGCTAGTGTTAATGAAGATCCAAAGTCTATTTGTCGATGTTCACAACAAGTTAGACTCTGTGCATCCACCTAACGGAAAATTTTGCGTAAAAATCTTGATCTACACTCAAACAAGATTCAACTGGTTCAAGAACTAAAGCCACTTGACCATAATAAGCGTCGTTTATTTGCTGATTGGGCCCTAGAACTAGCTTGCAGTTGATCCACTTTTTTCTAGAAAAATTGTGTTCAGTGATGAAGCTCATTTGTTTTCCAAAAATATAAATTTGGTATTTGCTCACAAGAAGTATTGATTTGCATGACATTTGGAAGGATTTCTGTTATAATTAATCACAATTATTGGTAAACTTGTCAAGTTCATACTTGTCTAGACTTGTGATTGTTCTCACACCAATTGTACATTATATTTAAAAGCTTTTAATTTGATTTCTTTGGCTGTCTGTTAAAAATTTTGCAGGACAATCGTGGTACACATTCGGTTATCTGATTGGCTTGAAATTTTGTAACTGTGGCAAAAGTTTGTGTTCTTTGAAAATAACGTTTTGTTTAATTATTGTTTGTATATATGATTAAAAATTATAGCGCAAGAGCTGACGACCGATTTAGGGTATGTATTTTAGGCAAGTTGAAATAATGAAAAAACACTAATTTATCAATGGGTGAATCTGGAATGGCGAGTCTGCCTGAGCGTTTGCGGTTATTTCGCATCTGCGCAGCATATGACATCTGTAAAAAAGTATCCCAAAAAAACATGTTTCAGGCAACTTGAAATTTTTATAATCTTTTAGTTCAGCATTTATATAATCCAGAAATGAAAATGCCAGAACATTTTGTCGGTTATAAAGTAGGACCAGAACCCCCCGAATATATTTAATAAATATACGCAATGAGCACGATACAGGTCAACTGATAAACGGATTTAAACCAAATTTTGGGAGGATGTTTGGTATGCAGATATGAAGAGCCCTATTGTTTTTGGGGAAAATCGGCGCATGCGCAAAAGAGATATATGCTATAACGTCGTTTTTTATATAATAATGATATACTTTTCATAACGTAACTTTGTGAAATAAGTGTTGTTTCTTCAAAGCTGAAAAATTCTTATAGCACTGAGCATGGTACCCTTTTGTCGGGGTTACATTTGTAGGTAGAATTACGTCTCTTGAATTTTAAGCAGTTTTGTTGGCGAATTTTTAAAAAGTGTCTGCATTTTTGTAATCTGTCTTCACTAAAAACAATGACTTTATCACTTTTTTTCTTTTTTACAAATTACACAACTTAAATGTTTTTGATCAATTGTGATATTTATTAAATAATTATTATCACTGCAGAGCGGGTAACGACTAGTGTTAAATATTATTATATTTACTATTCGTTGGCATGGTTATCTACATATAATATGTTCCAAGTCATATAAAAATTAATAAAAGCATACCTACCTTCTTAACAATTTTTTTCTGACAGATTTACAGAACAAAAGAACAGTTGGTTCTTTTCTTATTTTCAAAATATTTCCGAAACTTTAAAGTTTATAGAATTTATTTTTCATAAAACTTTCTTGACAAAATAAATAGAATAATAAAACGTTATGAAAAGTATATCATTATTATATAAAAAACAATTATTAGAGCTTTTCATATCTGCATACCAAAATTTGGTTTCAAACCGTTCATCCGTTGACCTGTATCGTGCTTATTGCGTGTATTAATTAAATATATTCGGGGGGTTCTGGTTCTACTTTATAACCGACAAAATGTTCTGGCATTTTCATTTCTGGATTATATAAATGCTGACCTAAAAATTATAAAAATTTCAAGTTGCCTAAAACATGTTTTTTGGGGATATTTTTTTGCAGATGTTATATGCTGCCCAGACGCGAAATAACCGAAAACGCTCAGGCAGACTCGCCATTCCAGATTCACCCATTGATAAATTATTGTTTTTTCATTATTTCAACTTGCCTAAAATACATACCCTAAATCGGTCATCAGCTCTCCAGCTATTAGGATGAAGTGGTCACTGGTGAAATGAAGTAGTGTTTGAGTTTTTTTTTATATGAAAACGTACGTCAGATTATGACGAAAAACATCAAATAGGTAGGTGGCAGACTAATTCAATTCTGTTTGTCATTTTTGTTGTTGGATTGCGACTCAACTCTACTTGATGAATTTTATGCAGATTATAAAATAGTATCAATTATTTACAATAATTATCATCGTTTGCCTTTAACATTTTTTCACATACCTACCTGAAAAAACTCCACTCGAAAAAAAATGCAAAGCAAACAACGGTGATTGTGGAGAATATTTATCTGAAATCTGTATAAATTTTATCGAGTAAATATAAAAACTGAGTTAATCTGCTACCGATTTGATATTTTCCGTTATATTATCTGCTAAACTTAATAAAATGTTGGTAGTGTTGCCCGGCTGACTTTTGCACGATCAGAGATCTGTCGACTTTAGGTAAATAGTAGCGTTAATAACGTGTAATTATGAAAAAAAAATAAAATAATGCACATTAAAATAAAATTTTAATTCACTTAATAATATGTTATTTATACATTGTTTAAATGTTTTATCATAAGTGTTTTTAATTTTAAAATACAGTTTTAATAATATGTAACTGTAAATTACTTTTTGTAACTTACTCTAATATTATTAATTTATGAATTAATTGGTTTAGTTATTAAGTTTCGTTTCAAAAATTAATATGAGCCCATATTTTTCTTCAGTTTGTTTTCAAACACTCATCAAAATATTAATAACCATATCAATAAAAAATATATTCACTCGTTTTCATAAAGAACTTATTAAAAAAGCTTCAATTAACAGAATTTTAGGAAAAACTAATTGAATCTTCACTTCACTAAAGAGAAAATTATAATAAGCCTTGCAAACGTCTATTAATATACATTTATAATTTTCTATTCCAAACAGGAACTTTTTAGAAATTACAAAAATCAGGTTTATACATAATTACATTAATATAATTAATCAACCTGTTACCAATTTTTCTATTTATTATTTATGCAAGAATAAAATTTATTAGGGAAAAGAAAATCGGATATTTTAATAATTAAGTTTAACTATTGCAGATAGAGAAAATTCAGTGTGCACTTTTTAATTGATTTTCGGGAAATGTTTATTAGTTAAATTGAAATTTTGATAGCGTGTTTCATTTCTGAGCTATTTATGGCATTTGAAGTTTATCGGATTTTAATAATTCGCCATAGGTAGGTACGTCTATTAAAATGAGAATTTCTAGAAAACATGGGGTATTTTCATAATTCTTAATTTATGTGCAGACATCTTAACTGCTGGAGTGTTTTGATGAAATATCATGAAAGAATGGCTTTGTGTGTTACGGAAGTGACGCATAGCTTATATGTATAACTGCCATCATATTGGGATCTTTTTAAAAAAAAAAAAGGATAGGCAAACATAGTTAAGGAAATTGTTTAGCTTGCGAACACGTTCTATAAAATAAAAACACAACAGCTGTCTTCAAACCACTTTAAAACATTTTGTAAAAAAAAACTTTAGAAATCACAAAATACAAGTTTTACCAAAAATTACACTGACACGATAATTTCGCAAAAGCAAACTGCGTAAGTTCCCCACTAAAACTTCGTTCCCAGTGAGAAAATTATTCTGACGGTTTGAAACCGATTCACAATCAACAGTTATAGTCAGGGACTGACGCGTAAAAAAAGCATGCGTCCCAACCTTCTGCCGCCTGGTACATAAGCTATTTAAATAATTTAGAGCATTTTTCTTCTATGATATATAAGCGGAATCTGGACCCATTTTAAGATAGGGGGGATAAAAAATTTCGAAGGGGGTAAAAAAGAGTTAAAATTAAAAAAAAATCTGCCGCTTCGTTTTTAGGTTCTGTTAGAGCCAAATGACCGGGAAATACCAGTGGCAGAAATTTTTGACGAATTGCACCCTCCCCAAGCCATTCCTAAGAAAGTGGATTATTGATCACAAATCCACTTTGAAATTTTTTACCCCCCCTATCTTAAGATGGGTCCAGATTCCGCCTATACCTATATCATAGAAGAAAAAATTAGCCCGCCATTATACACGTTAATAAAAATACACCAGCAAGAGAGCTGTAGAGTTTATTTTTAAAATTAAGAGCTACGACACATTGGTCATAACATCCATCCACGAATGAGAAAGAACAATTATTGTAGTTTGTGTGAAAAAAAAGTGAACTTACCGTCGTCTCAATATTATCTCCTTCAATTGTTCGGATTTGATCCCGCCTTTTAATAAGCGGGAAAAATAACAACTGTCTTTGAGAGAGTATACTATGTTATAACAATATAAAAAATGTCATTTGTATTTAAAAATTCAACTTATTGCAAAGAATATCAATATTCTGTCTTTTAATTTCTTTGATATTTTTTTTAAATATTGCCATTAAAGATTATAAACAGCGGTTGTCACACAATTTATGACAGGTCCACCGGAAAACATAATCCCTTCGCTACTATTCAACGGAACAAGGCAACCTCGGTAATATATTAACCTTGGTTTATGCCACCATTTTTCCAGAAATTACTTACAATAAGACTTGCCCGTCTCATAGAAACGTTTGTAAAAGTTGTTAATTAGCAGTCGTGTAAACGAAATAAAACCAATACGTGGAGGCATGCAAATAATAAAAAAAATCAAGCTAACGCACACTTTTAACAAAAAAATATTGGTTCACAATACAATATTGGTAGATCTTGTGCGAAGTATCTTAATGTGACCCGACCCTACTTCAGGTACTCCTTGACTTACGAACCACCGACTCACGAACGCTCCGGACTTATGAACAGTCGGATCAGTGGTAGTCAGACCAACAAAATTCATCCACAACCCTCAATAACTCAATATTTTCAAAAAAAATATCCTGAGGAATTATCAAGGTAAAACAAATGGCCCTTTTCAGAGTCAAAAAAAGTCAACAATGACACAGAAAAATGTTTCTACATCGGCCTTTTTCAGGGTATTACCCGTACACCGTACTTAATCTCTATATATAGGTATGATCCGACTTACGAACAAACCCGACTTACGAACGAGTCCCGGGAACGAAAGGTGTTCGTAAGTCGAGGAGTACCTGTATGCTAATTTTGTACCTGTAAAACTCAATTGTAAACAAAGTATGGCGTAACCGGTTGTAGCATAACACAGTCTAATTCTGTTCTTGCAGTTCCAATGAACTAGTCTCGCAGTCAGATATATCTATCTTCATTGAGAAAAAATAGGATTCCCATCTTTTAGGGTACTGGATTTTGACATTTATACTGGTTGGCGGCTTGGGCAGGGGGGGGGGGTTCAGTCCGTTTGTTGGTATCTACTTTTCTATCGAAATTAGTATCCTCGAGAACAGGACAGGTAAACGTTTGAACTGAAATGAGGAATAAAACCAAATTCCTACCCCCTGGGAGGATAAAACCAACCCCCTTCAAATAAGTATTGTCGGACATTACTGAAAGTGATGACCTAAATTTTTGATTAAATAATATAAAAATGTTATTTTATATGTACTGTAACCTCAACTGAGGAGGCCGCGGCTAGCTTAGTTCAGGCGGCGCGAGGGGCGTGGGGCGAAACCAAGATAAGAGAAGAGAATTACCCTTGATGGGAAAAAGCCCAGAAAGGGCTGTAAAAATCCAACCACCGACCACTTACACAATTTAAATAGCGAATGTTTAATCTTAAAATTAACACGTAGTATACGACGACACAAATAACAATTAATAAAGTGTTTTCACGTGACGATGATAAAGTAAAGTAGTGTGGGCCCCACCGACCGAGGTGAAAAGGGCGCCAGGACACAAGGGCCACACTAAAGAAATATCTAGGGAGTCCACTCCTAGACCGTCGTACCACACGGACAACACGGAACTAAAACTAAGCCCTAAACAGTTCCAAAACCCGTAAAATACAAAAGGAAAAACACGCCCAACGATCCACTCACTGGAGAATGGATCGCACTAAAATAAAAAACAATAACAACAAACTCCAACAAAATCAGCCCAATTAGCGAGCCCAAAACAATTAAACAAATAACTAAATTAACAACTAAATGTAATTTAATTGCGACTTAACAGCCACAAATAACGGTTAATTAAATACCACGCAACAGCCTGAGCCAATCCCGTACAAAACTTTTATTTACAATAATCGTCGCTCGTAGATAACCGACAGGGTCGAACTCAAATTAATTATCAGTTGAACTTCAACTATCAACACGGTGAGACGGAGTGTCGCACCAACCTTAGGCCCCCAAATTCTAACACAATTAGGGCTCGCATCAATCATAAAACATCAACAAACATTTAATTGATTAGCTGGCATCGACGTAAAATAAATGCATTCGGCGTGACAGATGCGTGGCGACGTAGTTAACGACAAACTCTCAATTTCTTAACAAAGCTAACTTCCAGAAATTCCAGGAATGAATCCTGATCCACAACAACTACACCAAACTCTGATCCTAAGCGACAGAAAATCAACACTAATATCCAGAGTGCCTACAGGCCTGTTAGTTCACGGTTGATTCTATTTACAATAATGGTGACAACAATCAGAGATGGAAAAGAACCTAAAATTTGGGACCGCTCTGCGCGGAACCAAATTTTCTGTGTTACAAAAGGGTTCACGGAGGAATGCCCTAACTCGCCAGCGAAACTAGAACCTTACAACCAATAAAACCTAGCCACAAAACGCCTACGAAGATTCGCCAAAAATAATCAATCAGAATGCAATATCAAATTCACACCAAAAATCTGTCTCAACTACAAGATGTTTGCGCGTCGACCGCGCGCCAGCTAATGGCATCCAAGACCAGTTTAAACACACACGAGAATATGCACGCGACGTTCCTCGTCTAGCGCACTGCTCTGCCCGATAATTTCACTCTCTCGCACTCCGCCAACCGATCTCGTCGCAACCTACACACATCTCTATGCGAAACAGACAGAATGTTGTTCTTTATTAACTTATGGTCTGCCCGCCTTTCTCGCTCGCACTCATTATAACGTTTCTTTACAGTTTCAATTACGATATAATATTCAAATATTATTTACTATACAAAATTTACTAATAACAAAAGGGCTTAAGGTTGTAAAACGTTACAGTACAAATAGATAGATATAGTTTGCCATTTATCGGGACCGTCTTCCACTATCGTGGCGGATGAGTTATCATTTACTCTACAGTGATATACCCAAACAATCAACCTGTAGAGTAAATGATAACTCATCCGCCACGATAGTGGAAGACGGTCCCGATAAATGGCAAACTATATCTGGAAGATTCGGGTTTGAATTCCGACAGTTAAATACTACATTTTTCTAATAGTGCATTATGGATGTTTCATAATTGTTGTGTTTAATAATATACGGGTTCATAAAATATTTTAGCAGTCTATGTATGTTTCTATTTACGGATGTTCCACCGTAGCGCCTAAACTATTCATCCGATTTTGAAAAATGTCAATTGATTCGTTGTTATAGTCCGGGTTACATAAGCTACATTTATTTTTGAATTTTGATCCCAGGGGGAGAAAATTGAAAACAAATAAAAAATAAGTTCAAAAAAAATAATCAAAATAAAGAATAAGTTTAAAGACTAAAGCCTGACAACTGAAAAGTATGAAACAAGAACATATTCTCATCTGAGGATAGTCGTGGCCGTATGCCATCTCATTTAATATGAGGCCCCTCTAGATGTATAGCGTGATGCATAGAGCTTATGATCGTTTACTACTGTTAAAATGTGATGTTTTGTTAGGGTAGTTGGCATATGACCACGGCTATTCTCAGATGAGAATATTTTCTTGTTTCATACTTTTCAGTAGCCGGGTTTTAGTTTTTGAACTTATTTTTTTTATATTTATAACCTAGAGATGACACAAACGGGTCTTTTTAGTGATCTGCATCTTTGCATCTGGATCCCGTATGTGAGCCGGCTCCCTGAACCGGTTCAAAAAGAGCCGAGTTCTGAATATGTTATTCGAGTCAACTGAGCCACTGAGCCAACTGAGTTAGTTGAGTCAAGTCAATCATATCACCTAATATCATGCCCACAGAACAGTATGTTCTGTGATCATGCCAGTGACTGACTCACATATTATAAGGCGGGGTTTTACAGATTCCCACGCATTTGCTCAACCAATCACATGCTAATAGCTAAATATATTATTCAAATCTTTGATTAACGTCTAGTTAGAACTCTTCAATAAATAAAATTATCGACCAATTTTTCAGAGAATATATTAACAAAAAATATAATATTTTTTGTTAATATATTGTCTGAAAAATATATTTATTAAATATATTATTTATTGAATTTGAATTCAAGTTCAACCATATACTTACACACAAATTTAAAGTATTGTTTAGGTATCATATGCGTTCATAATAATTTTTGTGATCCGTGGTTGTTAATAATACATAATTTAAAAAATAAGCAGCCGGAAATATAGTGAAGTGTGGAACCATATATTTACATAATAATGGAACAATATTTATATTTTACAGTACTTTCGCCTAAATCTTCAAAATTTAGGCGAAAGTACTGCAAAATGTAAATATTGTTCCATTGTGTGCAAAATTTCAAAAGGATCAACAGGAAATTTAGCTCGACACATGAAAAATAAGCATCCCTTAATTATATTACGATATGCAATACAATACTTTAAATAGTTGTGACTTAATTAAGTGAGACACTGTCGTATTGGACCGCCAAGTGCATAGTGAGTACACTGTATAGTTGTACATATAATGTATACCTATATAGAATGCATAGTCAAACATATGCATGAGTCATTTGAGCTGAGAGATACTTCTGGTTCTGTGTGTTAAGTGTTTCACTGAGTTATGCGGATCCCTTGAGCCGTCGGCTCATAAAAACGTGAACCGGCTCTCACGGATCTTCTGTCGGAGTCGGCTCTTTGAACCGGTTCAGATCTGAGTTACCCAAGCCTATTATAACCTTACATTCTGATTCCCTAAAGAAACTATTAATGTTATTTTATGTTTTGTATGACTTTTGTAAATTTATTTAATGGACAACTCGTTTAATGTCGGTGACATTTTTTTCAAATATTATTGTAAAGTCAGAAACACGTAGGTATAGATAATAGATATGTATATTGAATTTTGATAGTGTTTGTGAATTTTGAGTGCAAATGATTAACCAATACATCTGAATTAATGATTTACGTTTGAAATGAGCGACGCTGGAAAAACCAACAAACGTAGAAAATAAGGTAAGAAAGTAGGTAATTTATTTGGCACGTATTTAGAGGATAGTCGCCCATATTGAAGCGTTATCCAAATATTTTTCTAACTTCTTAAACAATTTCATAACATATAGCTTGCATAGATAAAACGGCATTTATAACGCTTTTTCTTTGTAGGTATAATAAACACACGCCTTTCTTAATCACTAAATCACGACTTTTAGCGGACTCTTACATAAATATTTCAAAATTTATTTTTCAGCAAAAAAAAATTACAGAGTTTAATAATAATAAAATTAATACTGTAATGTATAATAAATAAAGATAATACATTACTGTTATACAATTACATGTGTCTGCCCACTTGACCGGAGCATACCATGACCGGGCTATGAACGTATCAGGCACGAAAATAAACACGACACGCAGTACTATGCCCACTGCAACGGATCGACATCGTTCTATGCCCGTCTGCAACGCGTATTATTATTTTTTTTAATGTCTACAGACCAATTCAACGAATGGATGAAAAAACTGAAAATGATACGCGGCTATACCCCGTAGCAAACCCGCCAAGACGCCTGCACACACTGGTTGGGCAGCGTAGATAGATAGATAGATAGATAGATAGATAATATAGAATTTATTCAAAAAAAGGCCGTAACCATTGAATATGTCATACATAAAATTGTACAATGTACATCATAATAAGATTAATAAAATTCACACATTAAAGTATAATTATTAAAATATAATTATTTATGTTGGGGCTGAGCAATGAAGTCACTGACACTGTAAAAGCAATTATTCATAAGGTATTGATACAGCACTGTTTTGTATTTTTTAAGCTCAAGGCTTTTTATATCCGTTGGTACGTGATTATAGATATTTATTAAATTATTAGTGACACTGTAGGGCATGTTAGCTCCTGGATACAAATCTGTTTTGTGACGTGTTTGCTACGTATGTCCGTTCATATGTGGTAGGAAGTATCGGCGCCGGTAAAATATTCTAACCATGGATTTGTTTCCGGTCCGGTCATGGCACGCTGTGGTGTTGGTCAGTGATGGAACGGTCTAGTGGGCATTCTTCCATATTATTTCATAGAAAGAAAATTTTTTGCCAGACACGTTCCTATTACGCTCATAATATGATACCTTGTAGTGGGAAAAGACCTTAATTAATTGTACAATAAGAACTGTTATTAATAATTCTGATGAGTTCAGTAGCTTTCCTTACTTTCTGTGTCATGCAAACTTCAAATTTTAAGATTTGCGCGACAATAGTTTGATGCTATAGCCGTCAGCTGGTCTTGTTACTAAAGAGTATATGAGTTTTATATCTTCCAATTTGTAATCACATTCCAGTTGATAACTCCTAACCATTGAAGCTACAATTACTTTCATTGACATCATTGCATACTTTGTACCTGAAATAAAATGTAAACATCACATACAATTAAACTAGGCATGAACACAAAACATTGATGTCTTCGGAACATTGATTAAGTTTAAATTAATTATTCAACACTGTTAAAGAGGTTAGCGCATAAAAAAATTTAGAGATTTTCTAATGAAATTATTTCTATACATTCATAATAATTTATGTAAACTAAATTAAAAATTTGAAAATTTTTGACCACTTAGTTTTTGAAATATTAATGATTGAAAAATGGGAATTAAACACGGTAGAGATAGAGAATCAGTACACGATAATATCTTTAAACCTATTTTCGTTAATGTTTAAATAAAGATTTTTTTATAAAAATGACTGTAATAGATTAAAAAAACTTTTATTTTAATACAGAAAAAAAATTAAATTTATTGACCATTTAAATAATTCATATTTAACATTTTTTGAACCAAATAATTGTGTAAGTTGCAGGACGCTACTAAAATTTACATTAGTAAAATAATTAAATTTGATAATTAAGAAGAATTTTTCTTAATAAAGTTTTCGTAATATTTATTTTTATAGTTCTAACATAAAAACCGCGGCTATCCTCAGATGAGACTATTTTCATGTTTCATACTTTTCAGTAGTCAGGTTTTAGTTTTTGAACTTATTTTTTTATATTTATAACCTTTTTATATTTATAACCTCACAGATACCCTAAAGAAACTGTTAATGTTATTTTATATTTTTTGAATTACTTTTGTAAATTTATTTAATGGACAACTCGTTTTAATATACATTTAGTGAGGTAATGATACAGAGAAATGTAATTTTTAAATAAACCAAATGCATTCTTGCTCAAACCAGCGGTGTAGTTGAAAAAAAAAATAGTTTTTAAAACCTGGCAACAGTCTTATTATGTCAATACCTACATAATAAGAGTTTTGCCAGGTTAATATAAACTTAGGGTTGCGTTCACAGATGTCATTCGGTACGATCATAAATCGAATATTCATAACACGATGAGGGAATGATTTTATTTTAAGAGACACGGATATTTAAAATCCTTTTATGATGTATGTATTTGTCGTAGCGTAAAAACAGTTCTGAAATACAATATAATATATACGATACACTACCTTTTGAATATTTTAGTAATATTTAATTGATAAGAACATCATTTTATTTGAGAAAAGCAGCTTTTCAAACAAAGTCGGACTGGGGGACAACGTGAGGGAATGATTTTCATGACATTAAATTGATCATACTTTTATTTTTTTTGAATGACGTGTCGTTTTTTGAAATAAAAGTAGTAGTATAGTTGTTTTGAATTTAAATAAAAAATTTTACCTCGATAATCAATACAGGTGACAAAGCATTAATAGTTCGGGACTTAAATTTCGGAATTTGATGAGATTTACCCATATAATAATTAAAACTATAATGAAATATCTTTCTTCCATACCAATGCATATTCGTGAACCTCCACCAAATGGAAGATAGCTGTATGGATGCCTTTTAGAAACCTCTTCTGGTAAGAAGCGATCTGGATCAAATTTTTCTGGCTCCGGCCACACTTTAGGATCCTTGTGCATATATTCAGTACACACAGCAATTGTACAATTAGCTGGCAACAATTTGTCTCCTATCACAAAATGAACAAAATATTGGTGGAAGATACCAGTAGTGAGCAAATCAATAAGGTTTTTTTTTATTTACCAACTTGCACTTCACCAGATAAAAGTCTTCCTATCAGCGGTACTATAGGAAAAAGTCGCATAGTTTCTTTAATTACCCGTTCCATGTATTCCAATTCCGAAAGATCTTCGTGAGTTATCGGACGGTTTATATCGCCTAAGACATCAACTAACTCTTCGTATACCTTTTGCTGTCGTTAATAACAAAACTAATTTTATATAAATTAAAATAATTCTAATTCTGTAATGGTATTAATAGCCAGTTTGATTGGAATTGCATTAATTGAATTTAATAATTCTTACAACCTACTTCAATGTGTCTGGTATTACTCTGAAAGTAGATTTAAGATTAGTATTTTTAACACTGAAACTAACTTTTTTCTGTCCATGAATCTTTTAAAGAAAGATGAAACCTTTGATTTATAGACACGGAATATTAAAAAATAACTACAAAATATCAAACCACTTAGTTGTTTCATGATGTGGTTTTTTGTGGTTATTTTTAAATATTCGTGTATGGTTTATGTTCAGTATTAAAAGTATTTCGAAAGTACATTCAGCGTTAAAAGTTATACCAGAAACCGAGCATTGATGATAAATAATCGGGGAAAAAAAATACAATAATATGTTAAAATTTTACTCAACTATAAATTTTTTTTAGTTTTTTTAAAATATAAATATAATTAATAAATAATCAAAGATTTAAATATAATTAATTTGTAGACAAAATTGGACCAAAATTTCTTAGTAAAATGGATTTCCTTTCATTGATATTTTTACATGAATTGTATGTCATACTTACTTGAACATCTTTAAAAATTCCCATCATCATGAATACAAAGCAGGTAACGTTAGCACTAGTTTCATTAGCCTGTGCAGTTAAAAAAACTTTGAATTAATATGAATTTATCAACAATGTTTTAGTTAAGCTGGGCTACGGTATACTAGTTTGTATTTCTCAATTTACATGGATATCGACTGACATTGACAGTTGATGATCAAAGAATCAAAGAATAACTTTAAACTCTCTCTAATTTTAAGCAATCTTATAAAAAATTTGAAATACAACATTTAACAATATTTGACCACTGGTTGAAGAAAGTGCGCTTACAGCGGTCAACATAGTATTCACTTCCTCTCGTATTTCGACATCCGTCAAGTTTGAAGTCTTAAGTTCATCCATGTCTAACAACAAATCCAATAATCCCTTTCGTTTTGTAGAATCTGTTTCTGAAAATTTACTGACTTTTTATAAAACAATTTTTTGAACTCTGTTTCTTCCACGTTACTCACAATTGGTTATTTGACGGTCTGTCAGGTGATTTGAATAACGTAAAAGATGTATAGTAATTCTAATTAAAGTGTTAGCACTGTTTATTTAATATTAATAATAAAATTACTACTTAAATTACAGATCGTTGTCTATAATAAATGGAATAAAAGATTGGTTTTGATAAAGAAGCGCTCGGAGAGACTTCTTTCTAAACTGGTTTTTGGTAGCGAAGTGCTCGGCTAGACTTCCTTTTTACAATGTTTTCTTCTGGACTTTGTAGCCTCGTAAGAAACTGCCAAAGTTTTACAAATGTGCTCTGGTTGGGGGTGAAATCATTTTGATTTGGTAAATAGGCGTTTGTTTTGAAGTAGCGAGGTGAGATGAAAATTGTAAGTGAAAAAAACTTGCTTACAAATATGCAAACTGAAGGTCTAAGGTTTATGATAGGGTCTCTAATCCAGGGATTTTTTTTTTAATAAAAGAAAAGTGCTCGTCAGCATGTTTAAAAAAAAATCAATAAAGTAAAATATACAAGTAACACAATTTTAACATTAAAATTCCCATCTGTAAACCAACATTTTACACAGAATTTAAACCGAAAGCATTGCAAAATAAACCTCAACCTTTATGGTTTTACGGCAAGTAAACAACTAAGGCGCACATGGTAAAGGTTTGGTTTTTCCGTGGTCGTTTATACTTGCACTTTTTTTTCTATGAAATTGAATATAAATTTATGTTTTCTTATCTACGGTTAATAATAATGATTCTACTAAACAAACTCCGTTGACCTTAGGAAAAGAAAATATCGTAAAATTTCGAATACACAATTTTGACCTGGATCATTGCCCGTTTGTGAAGTTGGAATAGTACAATTGCAAATTTGTGATTACAGGTTTTCAACGAAATTTAATTAATTATATTATACATTTATATATACCTATTAATATATATTTTATTTTGTCGGTTTGTTTAATTCAGGTTAAACTCAAAAACTTCTGAATCGATTATTATGTTCGTAATACACCGGAAACAGGATAGGCCATGTTATATTATCATATCGTTTCCACTGGAAGTAATTGAACATTATAAAAATCGGCATTAAAATAGATTACCTGACTCAGATTTTATTCCAACATTTCTTTCCTTAAGCAAACTTTTCTTGTTTTTTATTATTTTATCGCTGAATTGATTTACGTACGATTCCACTGCATCTATCTTTTTCTTAAGTCCGATCAATTTGCAAATGCAGTCCAAGTGTAAAAAAGGATTAAACATTCTCTTACTTACATATTCCATGGCTCTAAAATTGAGCGAATAGAGAAAATATCAAATAGAAACTTCAAAATTGATAAATTTAACATTTTTAAGTTAGCATAGTGTTCCACTGTGATGAATTTTCTAAGTAAAATTTGAAAAGAAGTTTGACCCTGCAGGCCATCCCTGTAACTTCCCGCTATTTTCGAGTTCAAAACGCTCAAAAATATATAAAATATTTTTTAGCTATTCGAGCTCAAAGAAAAAAAATTGTTACGAAATTTTCGTTCACGATATCTCATGAACAAATGAACCGATTTTGAAGCGATTTGCGGCAGTCGACGCAATTTTTTAACCTAAAAAAGTAATTTATTACAGAAAAATCGATCTCATAGGAATTTTACGAGCAATTAAAAAAAAACACTTTTTTACAAATTTTTCGTTCACGATATCTCGTGAACAAATGTGTCGATTTTGATGCGGTTTGCGGCGATCGACGCAGTTTTTTTAACCTAAGAAAAAATCGATTTGATAAGAATTTTACGAGTAATTATAAAAAATTACTTTTTTCCTAATTTTTCGTTCACGTTAACTCATGAACAAATGAACCAATTTTGATCTGGTTTGCGCCAATCGACGCAGTTTTTTTAGCCTAAGAAAGTAATTTATTACAAAAAAATCGATCTGATAACAATTTTAAGAGTCATTTTAAAAAAAACACTTTTTTACGATTTTTCGTTCACGGTATCTCGTGAACAAATGAACCGATTTATATACGGTTTGCGGAAATCGACGCAGTTTGTAAAGGAGAAGAGCTGATTAGATTTTGGAATTAATCGGTTTAGTGGTTTAGAAAATATTTTACAAAAACAAATTTTTAAAAATTTTTGAAACTTGTTTTTTAAGATTTCTCAAAATTTTTTGGGCCGAATCGTTTCAAATTTTCAGGAAGTCTAAGTTCACCAAGATCACGTCAGATGCCGCAAACCGCGTTTCAGTCGGACACACCGTTTAAAAGATATAAAAGGTTTACATACATACACACACACACAGCCCTACGGACATCATCGCCAAAATAGTTTTAATAGCTTCCTAGGACCTCAAAACGTCGAGATCTGGCGAAAATTCGATTTTCGAAAATCGGGGTGAAACCAATAACTTCCCGATTTTTGAAAAAATTTTTTTTTTCTTTTTTAAGCGGGAAGTTAAAAATTTGTACAGTATATCGCAGACTTTCCTAATGCCTGCAGATCTGACGGAAGAATAAAAATACTGACATAACAATTGATTATTTAGTAAAAACGTATTATCTATAATTAAAAAGCGTGACTTATTCAAAATTAAGCTCAACTTACAACTCAAGTTGCTGCACGAACTTCACATCTTCCGTTTGTATATTTAGATTAACTCCCATCATTGTTTCTAAAAAAATATATTTAGGCAGTGTTGTATCAAAGTAAAAATTTTAAAATACAGTAAAGGTCGATTCTCACTAAGCGTACTTAACAGTGAACAAGCAAGCTAACAACAAATAAACGTTACATAAATATTCTGGCATCAGTAGTATAGACAAAAAAGTCGCTGTCTTCCTCTGTTTCTCTGCTTACTGCTTCTAAACCACTCAACGGATTTTGAAACGGTTTTCACTAATGGAAAGAGCGATAAACGAGGGAGGTTTGGATATATAATTTGTTAATATTTTGTACTAAATGTGGCTGAAATATGACGGTGTTTTGTCAAAAATCACTATCACTACATTTATATCTATATAATTATATATAGATCAGTGCAGTTAGCTCAAAATCAAGTGAAAAATGGACAAAATTAATATAAAGATGAGGAAGGGAAGAAACTGCTGTCAGAAACAGAAACAAAAAATTCAAATGCGTAAAAGGCCGGGGGTTGCGGGGGGCGCGTTTTAGGAGTCAAACACGGTTTTTAGTTATTTCCGGCGAAAGTTGACCTCCAATCGAAAAATGTTGTGTGGCAATGTTGTAGGTATTAAAAGGATCTACAACTTTTATGAATATAATTTTTTCACATAATTTCAAAGATTCAGAGAAATATCGAAAAAACCGTCTTTTTCGTTTTTAATTTTTTTCTCCGGCAAAAATGTTTTTTTTTCATGAAATTTTCAGGATACTTGCCTTTCTATGTCCGTAGTAAGCTGTAATTTTTTCGGATAAAAAAATTAATTTGCCAATGTAATATTTACAAAAAACCGAAAAATTACCCCTAACTTTAATCTAAAAGTAATGTAAAAATATCAGATTTTTGAAAATCTGAAATTTTTACATTATAAATTATAATATATATCTCCGAGGCATTCGCCGAGTTTCCACAAAAAACTTTTTACAAAATTTTCTTGTAAAATAAAATAATAAACCATTATGAAAAGTATACCATTATTATATAAAAAAACGTCATAGTATATAATATCTTTTGCGCATGCGCCGATTTTCCCCAAAAAATGTACAAAACTTTCATGTAAAAATAGATAAAATAATAATCCGTTATGAAATGTAAACCATTATTATATAAGAAACAACGTCATAGCCTATATCTCTTTTGCGCAAGCGCCGATTTACCCTAAAAAATTTACAAAAATTTCTAGTAAAAATAGATAGAATAATAAACCGTTTTAAAAACCAAATTATTATTATATTAAACAAAATTGTAAGAGATATACTCATTTACGCATGTGCCGATGTTCCCCAAAAACAATAGGCCACTTCATATTTGCACATCAAACATCCTCCCAAAATTTGGTTTAAATCCGCTCATCCGTGGTGTCGGAATGGTAAGAAATGTCAAAAATGACGTTTGCATCAGAAGTATTAGAACATAATGTTCTAATACTTCTAATAATTAGTTATTCAAATTGTTAACTCAGAAGGCGTTGCAATTCACAAATATTTCAAATGCCATCCGTTTTTGAACAAATGCAATCTTTTTGTTTTAATAAATAAAATTATCGACCAATTTTATTTTAAGACAGAACATACGCAATTTTTAAATTACCATATGTTATACCGTGCAACAGAGAGAGACAACCGAAAGATGTTTGCTGTCGGTTATATCAGATTGAATTTATTTCTATATAAATGTGTATAAAAAAACTGATTAGGCAAATTCTGTTGTATGAAATTTATGTAAAATTTTCTCCTCTTTCGTTTTAGATAGGTTTCGAACTGATCTGATTTAAATTGAACGAGTAAAAAGCGAAAAACTTCGTTTTTTTCTAAATTGCTCTCCTCTGGATCTCTCCTCTTAGGATCTAACTTGCCCGGAGACGAATCGAACAAAAAAAAGCTTACGCTATTCGCGCCTAAAAACAATTACGGGGTCGTGTGTACAAAGTGAGATAGTAATACAGTAATTCTACAGTAGTTGCTATGACATGTATATGTGATTTATGGTTGGTTAGATTCAAAAAATGACAGTAAAAGACGAAAAGTAGTTCCATTTTTTTACGTATTTTTGAGGAAATTTATGGATAATCCGCAATTTTATTTTTAGCTGCACAAAACTGAATATTTTGCTTAACCTCTAAATTCTTACCAAAATTTTATTTAACATGAGACACTTATTGCAGATTAGGTATATATTTAATCAGCTGTACAAATATTTTTACAGCTGTCCAGAATGGCATAAATTGCTGATTGATTTAGAAATGTTTGCTAACCATGAGTTGCTGACCAATTAGCTGTTATGGCTCACCAAAACATGATTACTTGGCTAACCCATTAAATAACACCCTATAATTATTCATTAATTTTTTGTGTTTGACTGCGGAAGATTTACACTCAGTTCTTGCGAGACGTGCAGAGCTCGGATCAGGTAAAAAAGTAGCTCGCAAGCATCGTCCGTTGCGCGTCACTAGTCTAGACGGCAATGCGACCGCCAAGTGTGAATGCAGTAAATGCATAACATATAAAATATAAGAAAGAAATGAAACCTTGACTGTGTTGAGGCCTTGCACACAAGTGATATGCGACTTTATTATAATTAAAAAATATATAATTGACGTTACTACACCAAGCTGTAGAATGAACAACAATAAAAGTCGACGCCTTATATGGAATGTCACGTTACGGAGAGACAACGTTACGTGAATATGTAACAAACGTCACTTGATTCTTCTGATACTGGGAGTGACATTTGGTATATGAAAATCTGGGGAAAAAAATGCGGAACAGTGGTCACTAAAATAAGGAGCCACGCAAAGCTATGTCATAGTATTCTTCTCAATAGAATTCTAGATGATTCGTGACGCCTGCCAATATTTTGACGTAACGGTACCGTATATTGTTTCGCCTCGCCTTGCCCTCTGTTGTATACGTTTATAAGCCTACTTATATATTAATTAATTAATTAATCCGAGTTGTTTCGAAGTCAGTGGCGTAACAATAGGGTGACAGGACGGGCAAAATGCAAGGGCCCCCTGTCGCAGAGTACAGAACGATCCTAACATTTAATATTATTACATTTAGTAAAATTTGCTACAGGCCTCAAATGGTATAGTTATGCCACTGTTCGAAACATTTGTCGTCATAATAAAATATTATGCAAATATTTAATTTTGGGTAAATAACAGACACATTTATATAAAACCTTGAAGTTTATGATAAAATTTTTCTTTTTATCTGAAACAATTCTTAACTTACCACAAACAATATCCAATGTACAGGGACTTACATATTGGAATATATCAAAATAATCATCATCAGCTTCTTTTTCCAATAACTTTACAAGAAAATTGCTTTTTTCGACAAATATTTCAACGAATGAATTCAAATATTTTGGATTAAATATTGGACTTATAATTTTCTTGTGCCGTCTCCAAGTATTCTCTGAATTAAAAAAAAAAACAAACACATTTTTAAGGTATTTCTTTCTTAAGCATCTAATCATTCTTTCCAAATCACATTATTCTAATTAAAGGAATAATAAAAGGCCTTCCATAAACAAAATTCGAAATACTTCAAAAGGGGGTACCGCTGAAATCTTCTTGGTTATTTGGTTTTACTTTCAATATGATTTCTATTTTTGGGTCGCTTACGGGATATATAGGTCTTCTATAGATTTTATTTTTAAATATTTAAAACAAATAATAATTATTTATGTATCTCGTCTGTAAATGTATTGAAATATATTATCACGAGAGTGACATAGTATTAAGACTGATATAGTGAATGTTATTCACTCTAGTGAGAGTAATATCATTACAAACAAGATTTATACTACATTTTTTGCACTTATCTTCTATAAAATATCTGATTTTCACATTATAATAATAAGTGTATTTGTAACATTTTTGTCATATTTGATACACATGTGGACTGTTTATATTAGAAACGCCTACTTTGCTTGTCTCTATCGCTCATATTGGTTTAAATGTCAACTGACAGAGATATTACTAAGCGTTACTTTTAGTTTACTTTACGCACTAGTGCGAAATGTGTCATTATACATTTAATATACATGCATGAAAAGCAGTTATTTAATAGGAGGTCGTGCAAAATATATAAGTTATGTAATCAATTTAACAACTATTTTTAAACCGAATAGCCGAGCTCATTTATGGACATTAAGAATATTTCACCAGTACTTGAAAATAAACGATTTCATCCCGAAAATCGGTACCTCATTTGATTTTAAACATGATTTAAGACCGGAGTAACATTTATGTGACACTGAGACTTACATGGGGCTCGAGATTCGTACTCTCAATTGTTATTTGTCGATTTCATTGGATATCTCGATCCTGAATTAATTATATACCTTTTATCTCTAATCTCGAAAATAATGGATTTAAATATTAAAATCCTACTGTAAATTACAACTATTTTGTATTTAATTAAAATCTGGCAAAACAACTTCTAAAACTATATCGTTTTGGGAAGAAAAGTCACTGCAATTATTACCTGTAGATGTAAGTAATCCATCACCCAGCCATGCTTTCATGAACTTGTAAAAAGGTGCTTTCGAAAGTGCTTTGGAATTTGTAAGAGCAGTTTGGATTTGATCAGGGACAGTAACAATAATTATCAGTTCTGTGCCGAACCAAAACTTAACTGGTGACTGATAATTCTTCAGCAATTCGAATAAAGTTTTTACAACCTCTGTAAACAATAATTTATTGAAAAAGCATTTAAATAAGAAAAATCTATTATAAATTTATTACAGTTATGCTGAGTTTACAGTGGTAACGACTCATGAACAATTTATATCGTACGCGTGCGTGATATTGTTTTTTGTTTCTACACACATTAGTTTTCTGTTCGTTATGAAAATAGTTTTATTTGTATCTGAAGCTACTATTGCAATTACGAAATAATAAATAGCCACGTAGATTGTAAGGAAACATATTTCGAAGAACAAAACATAAAAAAACTCCGGGTCGCAGAGCCAAACCCTGCCGACAATATAGTGTATTTGCTTTTATAGGCAGTGTGGCTCTATTATATGAACTTAACTTTGTTTTTGGGCAAAATAAAAAAAATATCCCTTAAAACAAAATTTTTTACTTAATTTCAATATTAATATCAGTTCAACATCTGTACCAAAATATATACACTCTTCAGTATGTAAATCCATATCGCAATATACTAGTGTTTTCATAAAATTTCCGGTCCTGTCGAGCCGATTTTATTAAAATTTTAGCAGCACATTTTAATAATTACTAAAGGGTTAAATTTCAAGTTTTAAACGATTCTGAGAATTTTTTCGGTATTTTTGGGCTCAAAAACTTTTTTCAAAAGGCTTTTTTTAAAAGGCTATGAAACGTCGAGAAATTTTGGTCCAACCCCTAGTTCCCGCCATCCCACCGACGCCAACAGTGTAAGTGCTTTATGGCAAATACACTAATAACATATGATGAACAGGAGAGTAGATTTTAAATAAAAATCTTACTGAACCTTTAGTATTATAGTCCGGTGCATTTAGGAGTTGACCCAAAAATTTCAGATACATTTTTTCTTTTGTTGCTCACTCGAAAGAGTCTTCGATGGAGACCTTAACCCTGAATTTGCGCATTCCTCAAATTGCCTCGTCCGCCGCCATCTTGGATTCTGTTTTTTATTTTCAATTGCTCATATATCGCGTTCTAATAATCCCACAGTAATCGCTCTAGGGTCGTTGGACTCGTCATGATTTATTCTTTAATTGAATGTCTATCAAGTAAAACTCTCCAATGTACTGGAAAGAAGTTATTAGCTTCCAAAGTTACAAGTTTTTTGCTAAAAGTTCTTGCGCCCGGTTTTTCCGCGCGCAGCTCTTTCTAGTGCATCTGAGACCCCCGCCGACAGTTTACTATTTGAACTAGACTCAATTTCCAGTATTTCAAAAAAAATCATCCTGATCGATTGATTCCTCGCCCGCAAATCCACGCTCGAAGCTGCGCTGTTCATTATCGTGCTTTTTTGAAGCCTTTAAAACTCGCACTTCGCGCTGCATTTCTCGCTTTTATAACTAATATAACGCAAATTAATTAAGATCAACAACATATTTGTTAAATCTATGCTAAAACACGCGTTTTAAATTAATTTCTTATTTAAATCAACTCAGATCAATAGTGGCGTGTGGAGTCGGACGAACATCTAAATATTTTGAGCCGGAACGAAATTACCTACCCCTCCCCGTTTTCGAGGATGTGGCGTACGAAAAAATATTAAAATTTCTTTTTGGGTTTGCGCAACCTCCCAAAAAAGCCTAAAACTACCCCCGAACGGTGTTAAACGCGCATTTCGTTATTCCCTTTCCGAAAAAAAAATTTTTTCCCTGTTTTTGAAGATGCTGAGTACGATGGTGATGTTGAAAATTGCCACTGACTCCCACCAACTCCTCCACCGGCCAAATCTCAGAATCCCCTGAAACGGAGAGATAACCCAATTTTGCTGGTGATATGAAAAATTTCACCCGTTTCGAGGCTGCTGAGAGTCGGCGGCAATTTTCAATATCACCACCGTGCTCAGCATCCTCAAAAACAGGGAAAAAACATTTTTTTGTGGAAAGGGAATAACGTAATGCGCGTGTCACTCCGTTCAGGGGTGGTTTTTGGCCGTTTTGGGGAGTTGCGCAACCCCAAAGAGAAATTTTAATAACTCCACCGTATGCCGCATCCTCGGAAACGGGGGTAGGTAATTTCGTTCCGGCTCCAAATATTTACATGTTCGTCCGACGCACACACGTCACTATTGATCGGAGTTATAAATTTAAATAAAAAATTAATGTAAAACGCGTGTTTAAGCATAGATTTAACAAATATGTTGTTGATCTTAATTATTAATTTGCGTTATATTAGTTATAAAAGCGTGGATTGGCAGGCGAGGAATCAACCGATCAGGATGATTTTTTTTGAAATACTGGAAATTGAGTCTAGTTCAAATAGTAAACTGTCGGCGGGGGTCTCAGATGCACTGGAAAGAGCTGCGCGCGGAAAAAACGGGTGCAAGAACTTTTAGCAAAAAACTTGTAACTTTGGACGCTAATAATTTTTTTCCAGTACATTGGAGAGTTTTACTTGATAGACATTCAATTAAAGAGTAAATCCTGACGAGTCCAACGACCCTAGAGCGATTACTGTGAGATTATTACAACGCGAGATATGAGCAATTGAAAATAAAAAACAGAATTTAAGATGACGGGGCAATTTGAGGAATGCGCAAATTCAGGGTTAAGGTCTCCATCGAAGACCCTTTCGAATGAGCAACAAAAGAAAAAATGTATCTGAAATTTTTGGGTTACACCTATAAAATATTTCTAAATGGACTGGACTATTAATTAAAAAAAATTCTCAACATATTCAAAGGACTTTAAAATTTTATTTAAGCTTTTTGCTCCTTGAAACCTTTCCCTATAGTTTCCCTAGCAGAATCAACATTTGTAGGTAGAGATGACATCTCAAAAGAATCTGCTACGATTTATTTTTTTATTTATTCTGCTTTTAGTTTATTTAGCAACCAAATATTTGTTACAATTTACAAATTGTGTCTACTTGATTATAAACATTCTTCGATAGCATAACATTTCGAAAGAACCGAGTCTCCTGACGTTACTACTTAATACTTATCTTATTTACACTAATCATTAATGAATGAACCACGAAAACGTGTATCTGATTCAGTGCCAGTGCAAACTCGCCTTTAATACAACTTACCTTTAGGTTTACTTAGACCAATTTCTAAAGATCCTATAATAGGAATCCATGTTGGCCCAGATAATTTGGATGCCAATTGATAAAGACGTCTTCTTTTCCAACAAAAATTAATAAACCACAATAAAACTATAGCAGTTATCGCTAGTAAAAGTTGCATTGACACATTTCCACTGTTTTGTTTTAGAAGGTTTGTAAAATTGTTTTCCATTTTTTCTAGTTAAAAATATAATATGCTTAGGTATCTATTTAAAGTTGTTCATTAAATTTCAAATAATTTTACCTACTATTTTTAGTTAGTGATTTTTATTAAACAATCATTTGATTTTTTATAGTTATATATTATACATTCAGTTTAGTTTTTTATTACTAATAATTGAAAAACCTAAATACTTGTTTTAACGCAATTTGTTATAAATTTAATTTATTTATTTAATAACATATGATTAAACATAAAACATATACTTATAAAAAACAGAACTTTTATATTAAATCTTTCTTTCCCCACCTTACTTTTTTTACATTCAGTTCGCTTATTATAACGAAGTGCGATCAAAAATAATTTATAAAAACCCATATTAAAAAAAAATTCACTTCAGAGTATATGGCACCTACAAATACCCCCTGCACTCTTCATCTTAAATTTTTCCCCTTTGCCTAAAAACTGTTCCAACTCTCCCGACACTATTTTAAAAACTAAAGAGCTTAGGTAAACGCCAAATGAAAAGTGAAGAATTACATTACAGATCCTACTAACATTTTTCCTGGAATTAAACTTAAGAAAAAGATTATAAATAACGTAAACTTTCACACTTAATTAAAACTTTTTTCAAAACATTCGCTTGTAGGATCTGTATTACCTATAATGTGATTTTTAGTCCATTTGGTGTTTATCAGAGGTCTCTAGCTTTACAAATAGCGTTGGGAGAGCTGTAACCTTTTTCAGCCGAGGGAAAAGAATTTGAGACGAAAAGTTCAGCGGGTATTTGAGTTAGTATACATTCTTCAGATAAATTATATGCTTTGTGAAAACTTGGCCGATGTACTCCATGCGCTATGACTAAATTAACTTATAAAACCGTTTCGACTATTTTAACAAATAACAAAAGCAAATATTAAATCTATTTAGTTTTGTCATAAAATAGAAAATTAGTGTGCATTTGTCTCAACGTGGGAGTAAAGTAAATATGTTAACAATACATATAATATTAGGTCTACAGTTTTTTATAGCTACAACCTGTAGTAGTTATAGGATCAAATAACTAAACCGGAAAAAACATTACAAAAACTAAAAATTCGCTCTAGGAATCTTTAAAATCGTACAATTAGCTTCTGCATAGTTCATAAAAAAACATTCAGCCAAAAATATTGACATTTTATATAGTATAATGAAGAAAATAAAAATTCTAATATAGCGTGAGGTGGCGCGGGTAACGGCTAGTATTCAATATGATATTTGCTATTCGTTCCCATGTTTACCTACATAATATGTTCCATCATCCTGTAACGTTGAGGCCGTAAATGATACGAGCGAACGGGTGTTAAATATATACAAGTTGCTGGGCCCATAAAAAAAATTGTTCACTCGATCAAAAAAAAGGTTATTATTAATTCCAAAATAATAAAAAAGAACAAACAATTTAACCCAAAGAGTAAGTATATTTAAATAATAACGAACAACAAAACAAAATTCAATATAAGTACAAAAGTTAACAGAAACGAAAAGATAATTCTTGATAAATTTAGATGCAGAAAAAAATAATAAAAAATAAGATTGTTTTTAGAAAACGAGTTAGAAAATTTTAAAAATAAAATTTTTGGAAAGTAAGAAATGATTTCGGTCAGGCAGGAGATACGCGACTCATCTGATATTTTAACAGCCAGCCACCAAGAGAAATTATTATTCACAAAAGTTTTAAATGATTACATAATTTAAATCTCATTGCGTAAAACTACGAATAATTCAACTCAAAAAGGCGAGATCATTGAGTTGCCGTCTTCCAGGAGCAAAATGCCTATATAAAAAAACATAAAGCATACGCGACTTAAAAAGTTAATTAATATGCATATGGTTGCAATCCATATCATGTAAAAATTAATAAAGCATGCTTATTACTAGTTTATTTCTGACAGATCTACAAAACAAAAGAACATCTGCTTTTTTTATTTTCAAAATATTTCCAAAACTATAAAGTTTATTAAAAAATGTTGTAACGAAACTTTCTTGAAAAAATAAATAGAATAACAAGCCGTTCTGAAAAGTATACCATTATTATACAAAAAATATCATTATAGCATATTTTATCTCTTCTGAGCATGCGCCGATTTTTTCCAAAAACAACAGAGCTTTTTATATGTGCATACCAAACATCCTCCCACAATTTTGTATCAAGCCGTTCATCCATTTGACCTGTATCGTACTCACAGACTAACAGACGCACAGAGTTTTTCAAAAAATGTGTTTTTTGGATTCGGGGGACCTCAAAACGAAAAAATAATGTAATATTTTGAAAAGTGATTTTTGACCTAAACTAGTACCTACCATTCTGAGATTCTCTACTTTTGGGATGTAATGGTAAAACGACTATTGCAGTATGTGGACTTTGTAATGTTTTGATACATAAGTATAGAGAATTTTACCATTCCAAAACAGGGTACTAATTATGAAGGTCGAAATTTCAGTTTTCAAAATTTTACAATATTTTTATTTTTCACCAAAGTTTTGACAATATGTTTTTGAAATTTTGAACTATACTAGCTGGAATATATATTGTTCATTCGATATTTATTGGGACATCTGTTTGTTTTTGTGCCTTTTTATGTCACCATTATTGTTCTGTAATCTATAACTTCGTCGACACAGTTTGATTTTAGATAATTTTAGACAATTTATTTTATTTTATTCTTTATTTTAAATGAAACTGACACGGGGGACTGATTTTATAAAGTAAAACCACATTTTTTGTCACCTTAACTGTAAACGAATGACAGGAAGTTTTTCCAAAATTTGATCAAAAGTAACATCTGCTACATTTAAACACATAAACAAGTTGTACCAACAGTTTCTTGTCATTTTTCGGAGCAGGAGATTGCTGCCATGGGATTGATCTCACAACAGTGTGCATCATTCTTCTCTATGGGGCATCATTGAAAAATTAAGGCAGGAGACTGTACTCTAAATTTCATAACAAAAGTTTTTTTTTTTGCACAAATACACATCGTTGTAACTTTTATAAAGTATGGCATTTACATATGATCATTATTTATCTGAACAAAGTTCAAGGCGAATTTAATTTCTTAAATAAATTACATGTTTAAAAACTTATGTACTTTGTCAATTTTTCTCGGTTGGTGACCGACCAGGGGACTGACTTTTACGACTTTGAATAATATTTTAATAAGTGATGATATTTCTATAGTAATATGTATTTTAGACTATGCACCAATTAATATTATTGTAAAATTTATGTCTTCTAAAATAATTACAGCAGAATGAAGAAGTTTTTCAATAAAATTATTGTGAAACAGCAAGTAGCCCTGTTAATAGAGAAATTCCCAATTAGCAGTCGTGTAAATGAAATAAAACCAATAAGCAGAGGCATGCGAATAAATGAAAAATTAAAAAAATAAATTAACAAAAAATATTGGTTCACAATACAATATTAGTAGATCTTGGCGAAGTATCTTAATGTGACCCGACTCTATTACAGGTACTCCTTGACTTACAAACGTTCCGGGTTAGTGGTAGTCAGAAATTCACCCATAACCTTCCAAACTCAACCCTCGATAACTCAATATTTTCAAAAAAATATCTGTTACCTTTATGACTTGCTATTTATTATTAATTAGCATAAATATAAGACTTCTTCTCTTCACTGTTCTTGCACATCCAAAGAAACTAGTCTCGCAGATAGATATATCTTCATTGAGAAAAAATAGGATTTCCATGCCTTAGGGTGCTGGATTTTGACATTATTTTCTACTGGTTGGCGGCGTGGAGGGGGTCAGTCAGTTTTTTGGCACTTTTTTATCTAAATTAATATGCTCGAGAACAGGACAAGTAAACGTTTAAACTGAAACGAGGAATAAAACCAAATTCTCTACCCCTCTAAATAAGTATTGTCGGACATTACTGAAAGGGAGCAATTGAAAGAGATGACTTTTATCCGTTAAAGGAGCAAGAAGGGTCGAACTTGTCTAATAGTTTTTTTTTCGTCAATAACATCCTAGAAAACGAGGGGATTGTTAATCTGAAACGAGAAATAAAATAATTTTCCCACATACTGGGAAGGCAGAATAAATTTCCAAGGGTAGTAACGGTCATTATTATTAGGTGATGAGTTATTTTTGTTAAAAACCTTGCTCTCGCACGTACGTGCACGAAAACCAAAAAAAGGGGTAAGTTTTTAGCCGTTTGAAGAAGTTACTCTGGATAATAACTTTTTTATCATCATATTCGTGTTTAGCACCCTCGAAATTGTGGGGAAGAGTCGGTCTTTCGAAAAGAAATATAACATTGCACTGAAATATAATTAATATTCAAATATCAAATTTTATTCGTGTCACAAGTAATTAGAGATGATCTGAAATTTCCTATAATATAAAAATGTTTTTTATATGTACAAATAGATAGATATAGTTTGTTATTATTTTTTTAAACATCCATCGTTGATCTTACAAAATAATATTAGAAAAACATTATTATTCAAACAATGCACTGTCGGTACTGTTTTCCACTATTGTGGCGGATGAGTTATCATTTACTCTACAGTGACATATCCACACAATCAACCTGTAGAGTAAATGATAACTCATCCGCCACGATAGTGGAAGATTCGGCTTTGAATTCCGACAGTGACATTATATGAATAAAACATTATGGGTGTTTCATAATTGTTGTGTAATTATATTATATTACACGTGTAGGTATGTTTACTGAATTTTGTTATGTTTGTGAATTTTGATTGCAAATGATTAACCATATGAATTAATGATTTACGTTTGAAATGATGCTGGGAACACCAACAAAAGTAGAAAATAAGGTAAGAAATAGAGATGAGGTAAACGGGTCTTTTTAGTAATCTGCATCTTTCATCTGGATCCCGTATGTGAGCCGGCTCCCTGAACCGGTTCAACAAGAGCCGAGTTCTGAATATGTTATTCGAGTCAACTGAGCCACTGAGTTAGTTGAGTCAAGTCAATCATATCACCTAATATTATGCCAGTGACTGACTCACATATTATAAGGCGGGGTTTTACAGGTTGCTACTTGCTATGTTACAGAAAGCATAGTATAATATGCAATACAATACCTTAAATAGTTGTGACTTAAGTAAAACATTGTACCGCCTGTGCGTATAATGTGTACTATAGCCAGACATATTATGATGCATGAGTCATTTGAGCTGACAGTGCTTCTGTGTATTAAGTGTTTCACTGAGTTATGCGAATCCCTTGAGCCGTCGGCTCATAAAAAAGTGAGCCGGCTCTCACGGATCTTCTGTCGGAGCCGGCTCTTTAAACCGGTTCAGATCTGAGTTATCCAAGCCTAGTAAGAAAGTAGGTAATTTATTTAGCATGTATTTATGTGAGAGACACCCATATTGGACCGTTATCCAAATATTTTTCTAAATTCTTAAACAATTCCATAAAATATAACTTGCATAGATATAACGGTATTTTTAAGTCTTTTTCTTTGTAGGTATAAACACACGTCTTTCTTCTCACGATTTTTAGCGGACGCCTTTTACATAAATATTTCAAAATTTATTTTAAGCAAAAAAAAATTACAGAGTTTAAATATTTAATAATAAAATTAATACTGTAATGTATAATAAATAAAGATAATTATTATTACATTACTGTTATACAATTACATGTGTCTGCCCACTTGATCGGAGCATACCTACCATGACCGGGCTATGAACGTATCAGGCACGAAAATAAACACGACACGCACTACTATACCCACTGCAACAGATCGACAGCGTTCTATTACCGTATGCAACGCGTATTATGTCCGTTCAATATTCATTCAATATGCAGCACAGGATATGTTATTTTTGCATTAGACAATTGGTAATGATAGTCTGATAGTCATGATTTTGCACGAGGAAGAAGTAAAAGAAAACCAAAACAGACTCGGCGCTATTGGATTCACGATTCTCTAAGAGAACGAAAAACCGAGGGAGAATATCAGACATTATTCAGGCACTTAGTTAATGATGAAGAAAAATTTGTTCAGTATTTTTGAATGTCTACATACTAATTCAACGAATTGCTGAAAAAAATTGAAAATGATACGCGGATATAACAAGTAGCGTACTCGGCAAGACGCCTATGCACATACCGGTTGGACAACGTCGTGTGTCATGCGCACGGAGCGTATCGACACCGAAAAAATTTGCTACGGTAATGGTCGGTGATGAAACGGTCTAGTGGGCATTGTTCCATATTATTTCACAGAAAGAGTATTTTTTTGCCTGTCACGTTCCTATCACTGTCATCGTACGATACGTTGTATTGGGCAGAGACCAAAAACTATTATCAATAATGCTGATGAGTCCAGTAGCTATCTTTACTTTCTGTGTGATGCAATCTTCAAATTTTAAGATTGACGCGACAACAGTTTGATTCTATAGCCACCAGCTGGTTTTGTCACTAAAGAGTATATGAGTTCTATGTCTTCCAATTTGTAATCACATTCCAGTTGATAATTCCGAACTATTGAAGCTACAATTACTTTTATTGCCATCATTGCATATTTTGTACCTGAAATAAAATGTAAACATCACACACATTTACTAAACATGGACACAAAACGCGGATGTCTTCGGAACATCGCTTTCAAAAAATCGATATTAAGTATCAACGATGTTTTTGCTACATGTTGAAGTTTGAATCAACTATTCAATACTGTTAATAAAACTGTAGACAGAGTTTGTATGTATGAATTTCGATATAACTCTAATCTGATTTCGACGAAGTTTACTACACATTACTAGGGCTCCTCAGCTCAAACGATATATCGGACTTCGCTCGCGCGCTTAGTAGGGCTCTCATACAAAGTCTACAAACAACTGAACAGTTTTTTGCTAAAAGTCGGTACCTTTCATTGTCAAAGGACCAAACTTTATACACATTTTAGATGTTTGTTTTCCCACAGAGCGAGCTTATCTAGTATAAGTCTTCTAAACGATTTATCCCGTCCCCTGCAAATCGGACCTAGCATCTTGTGTCGTATGTACCTACATATAATTAAAAAAAATCCAGCCAATTGGGTGACAGGACCATTCCAACTTCAAAAATATTGACATTTGACATATTATAGAAACCAATATTTCTGTTAAGGCGAGCAGTGATGCGGGTAACGGATAGTGTTAAATATTATGATATTTGCTATTCGTTTGCATTGTTATCTAATAGGTACTATGTTATTACGTCATGTAAAAATTAATCAAAGCATGCTTGTCAATTACTAAACTGAGAGATCTACAACAAAAGACAACAAATTTGTTATTATTTTCAAAATATTTCGGAAACTAAAAAGTAAAGAGAAAAAACATCTGTACGAAACGTTCTTGTAAAAAACAATAGGGCTACCTATATTTGCATATCAAACATTCTTCCAAAATTTAGTTTCAAGCCGCTTATCCGTTTAACCTGCATCGCGCTCACAGAAAAACAGACAAACTAACAAACAGACGCAGAGAGTTTTTCCAAAAATATGTTTTTTGGACTCGGGGAACTTAAAACGAAAAAAATATTTTAATAGGTACCTATAATTTTGAAAAGTGAATTTTGACCTAAATTAGTACCATTCCTCACTTGTGGTGTTAGAATGGTAAAATGGAAAAATAGCATATATGGGTAATTCTCATCAAATTTCAAGTTTCAGTTTGAATTACATCTTAATTTTTTATGTTAAGAAAATCATTTTTTATAACAGATCCAAAGTATGACTATGTGAGGTCTATTTGAGAGTACCTAATGGTCTTCCATATTTCCATATTTCAATATTGTTCAAAATTTTTAAGACCATTAAAATGGTCTAACAATTTTTGACTATTACAATTTAATAGTTAAAACAGTCTTCATACTATTGTTATTTTAACAATGTTTGACTATTTTAACTATTAAATTGTAATAATCAAAAATTGTTAAAATAAAAATAGTATGAAGAATACTGTGATCAAAAAATGTTCCATCTCAAATTAAACATTGTATTTTATTATTTGACTGCTTATTATCTCTGAAGATGGAAATAAATTTGCCGAAACGTTAGATAAATAGCCAAAACATCAAAAGTACTACTTTTTTTCATTGATCCATAAGCTACAAATTTTCTAATCAAATATAATGAAATATCTTTCTTCCATACCTATGCATGTTCGTGGACCTCCACCAAATGGAAGATAGCTGTATGGATGCCTTTTAGAAACCTCTTCTGGTAAGAAGCGATCTGGATCAAATTTTTCTGGCTCCGGCCACACTTTAGGATCCTTGTGCATATATTCAGTGCACACTCCAACTGAACATTTAGCTGGCAACAATTTGTCTCCTATCACAAAATGAACAAAATATTGATAGAAGATACCAGCAGGGAGTAAATCAATAAAGTTATTTTTTACTTACCAACTTGCACTTCACCAGATAAAAATCTTCCTATCAGCGGTACTATAGGAATCAGTCGCATAGTTTCTTTAATTACTCGTTCCATGTATTCCAATCCCGAAAGATCTTCGTGAGTTATCGGACGGTTTATATCGCCTAAGACGTCAATTAACTCTTCGTATACCTTTTTCTGTCGATAATAAAAAAATAATTTTACATAAATTAAAATAATTCAATTTCTGTAATGAATATAACTAGCTTTAATTTAATAATTCTTGCAACATATCTCGATGTTTCTGGTATTACTCTGAAAGTTGATTTAAGATTATTTTTTTCAATACTGTATTTTACTTTTTTTCCATCCATGAATCTTTTTAAGACAGATGAAACATTTGATTTACAGCAACTGGATATTAAAAAATAACTACAAAATATCAAACCACTCAGTGGTTTAGTAGTGGTGTTTTTTGTGGTTATTTTTTAATATTCGTGTATGGTTTATGTTCAGTGTTAAAAGTATGTCGAAAGAAAATGATGAAGTAAATGATAAATAATCGAGGAAAAAAGATAATATGTTGAAATTTTACTCAACTTACGTAAAATGGATGTCGTTTTATTGATATTTTTTTACATAGATTGTATGTCATACTTACTTGAACATCTTTAAAAATTCCCATCATCATGAATACAAAGGAGGTAACGTTAGCATTAGTTTCATTAGCCTATGCAGTTAAAAAAACATTAAATTATTATGAGCTTATCAACAATGTTTTAGTTAAACTGGTAGCCCAAGATCCCAGAGCCGCCAGACACAACCTATTTTTAAATAAATGAAACCTTATGTTTTGAGTAGTGTTTAATGCACAACGCATACTGTATTTCAGATACATGTTTTCTTTTGTTGCTCATTCGCAAGGGTCTTCGATGGAGACCTTAACCCTGAATTTGCGCATTCCCCAAATTGCCCCGTCCACCGCCATTTTGGATTTTGTTTTTTTTTTCTTCAATCGCTCATATCTCGCGTTCTAACAATCCCACAGCAATCGTTCCGGGTTAATTGGACTCGTTAGGATTTACTCTTTAATTGAATGTCTATCAAGTAAAACTCTTCAATGTACTGGAAAAAAGTTATTAGCGTCCAAAGTTATGAGTTCTTTGCCAAAAGTTCTTGCGCCCAGTTTTTCCGCGCGCACATCTTTCCAGTGCATCTGACACCCACACCGACAGTTTGCTATTTAAAGTAGACCCAATTTCCAGTATTCAGACGCTTTAAAGCTCAGAGAAAAATTAATGAACTTTACTTATTTTTAAATGCTTGATTTTATATATTTATGTTATTCAGACAACTATTACAAAATTATATTTCAACAGCCAGACAAATTGGAATGACCAAACATACCCCCAGACGTAAAAAATAGTCAGCTGTTAGTATGAGTGCGAGAGCTTTTTGTATGCGTTTTAGAGCGAAATACTAACCGTCTTCGATTCAATAACTTCGGATCTTCATTCAAAGAAGATGAATCATATAATTAAGATTATAATAAGTAATGATTTATTGAAGGAAATAAATATATACCTACTTGGGGAAATTAATTTTTTTTCAAAGAAATGAATTGTTTACAATAAACATTCAAGCGTTTTAAGTACATAAAACACTATTCAAAACGGGGAGATAACCCTATTTTAATGGTGGCTTGAAAAAAAAATTCACCCGTTTTGGGGATGAAAGGTGAAAGGGTTGGTGAGAGTCGACGGCAATTTTCAACACCAGCACCATGCTCAGCATCCTCAAAAACAGGGAAGAAACATTTTTTTCGCAAAGGGAATAACGTAATGCGCGTTTAACCTCGTTTGAGGGTGGTTTTTGACCGTTTTGGAGGGTTGCTTAACCCTAAACTGAAATTTTAATATCACTACCGTGTTTTGCATCCTCGATAATAGGGGAGGGGGTAATCCCGTTTCGGCTCAAAATATTTACATGTTCGTCCGACTCACAACACACCACTATTGATCTGAGTTATAAATTTAAATAAAAATTTATGTAAAAGGCGTTTTCTTAGCACAGATTTAACGAATACGTCATTGGTCTTAATTAATTTGCATTATATTAGTTACAAAAGTGAGAAATGCAGCGCGTAGCGCGACTATTAGAGGCTTCAAAATAGCACGAAATGAATAGCGCAGCTTCGAGCGTGGATTGGTGGGCGAGGGATCAACCGATCGGGATGAATTTTTTTTTTAAATACTGGAAATTGGGTCTACTTTAGATAGTAAACTGTCGGTGTGGGTGTCAGATGCACTGGAAAGAGATGCGCGCGGAAAAACTGGGCGCAAGAACTTTTGGCAAAGAACTTATAACTTTGGACGCTAATAACTTTTTTCCAGTACATTGGAGAGTTTTACTTGATAGACATTCAATTAAAGAGTAAATCCTAACGAGTCCAACGACCCCGGAACGATTGCTGTGGGATTATTAGAACGCGAGATATGAGCAATTGAAGAAAAAAAAACAAAATCCAAGATGGCGGTGGACGGGGCAATTTGGAGAATGCGCAAATTCAGGGTTAAGGTCTCCATCGAAGACCCTTGCGAATGAGCAACAAAAGAAAAAATGTATCTGAAATACAGTATGCGTTGTGCGCACATGGCTGACTATTTTTTACGTCTGGGATGATGTTTGGTCATTCCAATTTGTCTGGCTGTTGAAATATAATTTTGTAATAGTTGTCTGAATAACATATATAAAAATCAAGCATTTAAAAATAAGTGAAGTTCATTCATTTTTCTGTCAGCTTTAAAGCGTCTGTCAGAAGTTGTGGTCATCGGAAAGTGTCTGGCGATACTGGATACTAATTTATAGTGATATTTTAAAAAAACATATATAAATATCAGCCATTTAAATTTAAGTAAAGTTACCCTTATTTTTCGTCACCTTTGTCACCTGGTACCTGTACATTTTTCACAGACTCAATGATGGAGGTACGCCAAGCGTTCTAAGTACATAAAACACTACTCAAAACGTAAGGTTTCATTTATTTAAAAATAGGTTGTGTCTGGCGGCTCTGGGATCTTACTCTATGGGCTACGGTATACCAATTAGCATTTATCAATTTACATAGGTATCGAGTGACATTGACAGTTGATGATCAAATAATCAAAGAACAGTTTTAAACAGTCTCTAATTTATAAAATTTTAAGTAATCTTATAAAAAATTTGAAATATACAGCATTTAACAATATTTGACCACTGTTAAAAGAAATTGCACTTACAGCGGTCACCATAGTATTCACTTCTTCTCGTATTTCGACATCCGTCAAGTTTGAAGTTTTAAGTTCACCCATGTCTAACAACAAATCCAATAATCCCTTTCGCTTTGTAGAATCTGTTTCTGAAAATTTATTGACTTTATTTTTTAAACAAATTTTTAAACTCCGTCGACCTTAGAAAACGAAAATATCGTGAAATTGCGAATACCCAATTTTTACCTGGATCCCCCATTTGTGAAGTTGGAAAGGCATAATTACAAATTTGTGATTACAAGTTTTCAACGAAATTTGAACTTAAACGTTAATTGATAACATACGACCGCAACAGTACATAGTTTGAAATTTTTTGTTGATTTGTTTAATTCAGGTTAAACTCAAAGACTTCTGAATCGAATTTTGTGTTTGTAATACATCGGCCATGTTATATTATCATCCCGTTTCCATTGGAAGTAATTGAACAGTATAAAAAATCAGCACTTAAAATAGATTACCTGAATCAGATTTTATTCCAACGTTTCGTTCCTTAAGCAAACTTTTCTTGTTTTTTATTATTTTATCGCTGAACTGATTTACGTACGATTCCACTGCGTCTAGCTTTTTCTTGAGTCCGATCAATTTGCAAATGCAGTCCAAGTGTAAAAAAGGATTATATATTCTCTTACTTATATATTCCAGGGCTCTAAAATTGAGCGAATAGAGAAAAATATCAAAATTGTTTAATTTAACATTTTTAAGTTGGCATAGTGTTCCACTGTGATGAATTTTCTAAAAAAAACTTGTACAGTATATCGCAGACTTTCCTAATGCCTGCAGATCTGTCGGAGGAAAAAAATGCTGACATTTAATTATTTTGTTAAAACGAATTATCTATCTATAATTAAAAAGCGTGACTTATTCAAAATTAAGCTCAACTTACAACTCAAGTTGCTGGACGAACTTCACATCTTCCGTTTGTATATTTAGATTAACTCCCATCATTGTTTCTAAAAAAATATATTTAGGCAGTGTTGTATCAAAGTAAAAATTTTAAAATACAATAAAGGTCGATTCTCACTAAGCGTACAAAGGACCATTCAAGTATAACGTAAACGGAATTTTAGTAATTTTTGACCCCATTCCCCTCCCCCTTGTCATCTCTTACCCCCCCTCCAATGCTTACATAAAAATCGATATATATATTTTTTAAATCTGTTCAATTTTTAAGTAATTGTTGTCAACTTTATAACTTATACCTCTTCTGCGCATGCGTCGACATTCCGTCACAACAAAAATAATTGAATTACTATATTAGAATTAGCAGCCGTTTTCTATTTAAGACTGGACATACGCAATCTTCTAATTGCTATATCACATTGTGCGGCAGACAAAGACGACCGATCCGCGTACGCGATGTATTAAATAAAATTGAATTTATACAGCCATTTTTCTATATAAATTTCTACAAAAAAACTGTTTCGGCAAATTGTGTTGTACGAAATCTTTGTAAAATGTTCTCCTCTTTCGTTTAGGACTGGTTCCAAACCGATCTAAATTAAATTGAGCGAGAAATAAGTCAAAAACCTTTTTTTTCTCCCCTCTGGGACCAAAATTAAAAAATCGGACGACGTTAGGATTTAAGTTACCCGGAGAAGAATCGAAAAACAAAAGTTTTTTAAGATCGGTTAAGGAGTTTGAGCTGTACGCTGGATACAAAAAGCGTGACTCACAGATTCACAGATTAATTCACAGACAAAGCGAGTACATAATATAGGCGCTCCAGCTATTGCTCGGGTCGCACCTAAAAACCGGGCAGTAAATTGAAAAGAATCTTAATAAGGTTCAGTACTTTATTCATAAGCGGGCAGCTGGCAATATTATGTATCTGCTTAATCAGTCGCGCAACAAAATGATTACTTTGTCAGCAGAAAAAACATTTCTGTATCCAGTTTATCTCATTGATATGCATATTATTATGCATATTTAAAATATTATGCATATTTAAAATATGGATAACGAACGGATTGCATGGGTGTTTGGGTGGAGTTCTATAAAAAACAATTACGGGGTCGTGTCGATGCGATGGCGTTTTTTGCGCAGTGAAAAGGGGAAGGCGTTTGAACGGAGTTCTTTAAAAAACAATTACGGGGTCGTGTGTACAAAGTAAGATAGTAATACAGTAATTCTACACTAGTTGCTATGACATGTATATGTGATTTCTGATTGGTTAGATTAAAAAAATGACAGTAAAAGACGAAAATTAGTTCAATTTTTCTACGTATTTTTGAAGATGGATACTCCTCAATTTTTTTTTATCTGCACAAAACTGAATATTTTGCTTACACTCTAAATTATTACCAAAATTTTATTTAACATGGGTCACTCATTGCAGATTATATAGTTAATCAGCTGTACAAATATTTTTACAGCTGTCCAGAATTGCTGATTGATTTAGAAATGTTTGCTAACCATGAGTTGCTGAACAATTACCTGTTATGGCTCAGCAAAACATGAATACTTGGGTAACCCATTAAATAACACCCTATAATAATTTATTCATTAATTTTTTGTTTAAGTGCGGAAGATTGACACTTAGTTATAGCGAGACGTGCTGAGCTCGGAGATCAAGTAAAAAAGTAGCTCGCAAGCATCGTCCGTTGCGCGTCACTAGACTAGATGGCATGGCGACCGCCAAGTTTGAATGCAAAACAGCAGTAAAATGCATAACATGATAACATATAAAATATAACAAAGAAATGAAACCTCGACGGTGTTGAGGCCTTGCACGCAAGTGAGATGCGCCTTTATTATAATTAAAAAATATTTATATAATTGACGTTACGACACCAAGTTGTAGAATGAACAACAATAGAGGTCGATTCGCATTACATGGAATTACAGAGTAGCTACTGTTTGCTACAATTGTTAAGAAACACCCATTGTTACAACGCTATCAACATAGAAAAATTAGTTTATTTTTTCAAACAATGTCACCGTCGGGATACGAATCCCGAATCTTTCCACTCTCACGGCGGACTGAGTTACATTACACCACAGTGACACAACTATCAAACTATCATTCTAATATTTATAGCATTGGTAACTGATTTTTTCACATCATGCGAGAGCCAATTATATTAGTTAACACTAGATATGAACCATATTTGAAAAAATAAAAAAAATAAACTAATTTTTCTATGTTGATAGCGTTGTAACAATGGGTGTTTCTTAACAATTGTAGCAAAATGATGTGAAAAAATCAGTTACCAATGCTATAAATATTAGAATGATAGTTTGATAGTTGTGTCACTGTGGTGTAATGTAACTCAGTCCGCCGCGAGAGTGGAAAGATTCGGGGTTCGTATCCCGAACGGTGACATTGTTTGGAAAAATAAACTAATTTTTCTATGTTGATAGCGTTGTAACAATGTGTGTTTCTTAACAATTGTAGCAAAGTAGCTACTCTGTAATATATTATAATAATTACTAACTGTAACTAAATTCATCTAAATATTACATGGAATGTCACGTTACGTGAAGTTATGAAACAAACGTCACTTGATTCTTCTGGTACTGGAAGTGACATTTGGTATATGAAAATCTGGGGGAAAAAATGCGGAACAGTGGTCATTTGCGTGCCTCCTTATTTTAATGACTCATTAAAATAAGGAGGCACGCAATGCTATGTCATAAATGTCATAATATTCTTCTCTCCAGAATCCTGACGCCTGCCAATATTTTGACGTTACGGTCCCGTATATTGTCTCGCCTCGCCTTGCCCTCTGTTGTGTACGTTATAAGCCTACTCATATAAGGGAAAATTTATCCGAGTTGTTTCGAAGTCAGTGGCGTAACAATAGGGTGACAGGACAAGCAAAATGCAAGGGCCCCCTGTCGGAGAGCACAGAACGATTCTAACATTTATTATTATAACATTTAGCAAAATTTGCCAAGGGCCTCGAATGGTATAGTTACGCCACTGTTCGAAGCATTTGTTATTTGAATAAACAATTATGCAAATATTTAATGTTGCGTAAAGAACATCAACATTTATGAAAACCTTGAAGTTCATGATATTTTTTTCTTTTCATCTGAAACAATTCTTAACTTACCACAGACAATATCCAATGTACAGGGACTTACATATTGGAATATATCAAAATAATCATCATCAGCTTTCTTTTCCAATAGCTTAACAAGCAAATTGCTTTTTTCGACAAATATTTCAACGAATGAATTCAAATATTTTGGATTAAATATTGGACTTATAATTTTCTTGTGTCGTCTCCAAGTATTCTCTGAATAAAAAAAATAAATAAAACAAACACATTTTTAAGGTATTTCTTTCTTAAGCATCTAATCATTCTTTCCAAAACACATTATTTTAATTAAAGGAAATATAAAAGGCCTTCCATAAACAAAATTTGACATAGGTACCTACTTATAATGCTTCGATACAGGATCCTAAAAAATCGTTCAAAAGGGGGTACTACCGCAATCTTATTGGTTATTTGGTTTTACTTTCAATATGATTTCTATTTTTGGGTTGCTTACGGGATATATAGTCTTCTATAGATTTTAATTTTAAATATTTAAAACAAATAATAATAATTTATGTATCTCGTCTGTAAATGTATTGAAAGGTATTATCACGAGAGTGACATAGTGTTAAGACTAGGGATTGCAGAACCGGTACTGAAACCGAATGTTATTTCCCGGTACTAGAGGAGATCTAGTACCGAGAAATACCGGGAAATTCGATACTTTCGGTACTAGAGAAAAAATTTGTGTAAAATGCTTGTGCGTGAAATAAAATGTTGAAAATAGTTTTGAAGAAATTTAATCAATACAAATCACTGAATTACCCAACGTTATTCAATAAACTTTAAATATTACAAGCAGTCTCAATAATAATCATTGATAATCGACAAATTAAGTATTATCTTAACTCAACTTTAACGAAAAATAATCGTTCTTGTCATGAGAAAGGAACTTTAAATTCAAATTTTATTAAATTGTACCTATTCAGCCTGGTTTTAAAAAATTCACAAAAATTCTAAACTCGTAGTCGTTTCTTAACAGAAACTCGTATAGTCGTAATAGACAGTAACTTTTTTACATAACGACTATTAAATGAAAAAATGTTTTACGTATTCTATAAAAAGAAATTGAGGTAAGGTCACATGGGTGTTATTTACTTAAATAAAACTATTATGTTTTAAATCACCGGCGACGATTACAGCATTTACAGCTTGAAAAAATAGTTAAAAGATTTAAATTAGTATAATTTTTTGTAATACCAGAATTCCCGGGAAATGGGTTTCATTTCCCGGTACTGAAGGCGATGAAATTTTGGGAATTCCCGGGAAATTCAGTACTGGGACTTCCCGGGAGCAAACCCTATAGTTAAACTGATTTAGCGAGTGTTATCATTAACTACATACCATTTTTTGCACTTATCTTCTAAAAAATAGCTGATTTTCACATTATAATAATAAGTGTATTTGTAACATTTTTGTCATGTTTGATACACATGTGGACTGTTTATATTAGAAAGGTCTACTATGCTTGTCTCTATCGCTCTTATGGATTTAAATGTCAACTGACAGAGATATTACTATTGGATTGGTAAAATAGCGTTACTTTTATTTTACTTTACGCACTAGTGCAAAATGTGTCATTTTACATTTGATATACATGCATGAAAAGCAGTTATTTAATAGGAGGTCGTGCAAAATATATAAGTTTTGTAATAAATTTAACAATAGCCGAATAGTCGAGCTAATTTATGAACATTAAGAATCTTTCACCAGTACTTGAAATTAAGCGTCTTCATCCCGAAAATCGGTACCTCAATAGATTTTAAACATGATTTAAGACCGGATAAAGATTTATGAGACTTACATGGGGCTCGAGATTCGTATTCTCAATTGTTATTTGTTGATGTCATTGGAAGTCTCGATCCTGAATTAATTATATATCTTTTATCTCTAATCTCGAAAATAATGGATTTAAATATTAAAGTCCCACTGTAAATTACAACTATTTACAACTGTATTTAATTAAAATCTGGTAAAACAACTTCTAAAACTATATCGTTTTGGGAAGAAAAGTCACTGCAATTATTACCTGTAGATGTAAGTAATCCATCACCCAGCCATGCTTCCATGAACTTGTAAAAAGGTGCTTTCGACAGTGCTTTGGAATTTGTAAGAACAGTTTTGATTTGTTCAGGGACACTAACAAAAATTATCAGTTCTGTACCGAACCAAAACTTAACTGGTGACTGATAATTCTTCAGCAATTTGAATAAAGTTTTTCCAACATCTGTAAACAATAATTTACAGAAAAGCGTTATAAAAAATCTATTATAAATTTATTAGTTACCTATGCTGGGTTTATAGTGGAACGACTCAAGAACAATTTATATCGTACGGTGCGTGATATTGTTTTTTTTCTTATTTGTTTTTACACACATTAAATAGTTCTCTGTTCGTTATGAAAATAGTTTCATTTGTATCTGAAGCTACTATTGAACTTACGAAACAATAATTAATAGCCACGTAGATTGTAAGAAAACATAATTATTTTGAAGAAGAAAACATAAAACAACATATGATAAACAAGGAAGTAGATTTTAAATAAAAATCTTACCGAACCTTTAGTATTAATAAAAAAAAATCTCAACATATTCAGAGGACTTTAAAATTTTATTAAGAATGTTCGAAACTCATTTCTATAATCTCTTATGCATACAATAAAAAAATCCTTAAGCTTTTCGCTCCTTGAAAATTTCCCCTCTAGTTTCCCTAGTAGAATCAACATTTGTAGGTAGAAATGTTGACTTCTCGAAAGAATCTGCTTTTATTTTATTCTGTTTTTAGTTTATTTAGCAACCAAATATTAGTTATAATTTACAAATTGTGTCTATTTGATTATAAACATTTTTCTATAGCATCACATTTCGAAAGAATCGAGTTTCCTGACGTTACTACTTAATACTTATCTACACTAATGAGTGAACCTTAAAAACGTGTATCTGGTTCATGATTCAATGCCAGTGCAAACTCGCTTTTAAGAAATAGGTACCCACGATCAGAAATTTAATACAACTTACTTGTAGGTTTAAATTGAATAACTTCTAAAAATCCTATAATAGGAATCCATGTTGGTCCAGGTAATTTGGATGCCAATTGATAAAGACGTCTTCTTTTCCAATAAAAATTAATAAACCACAATAAAACTATAATAGTTATTGCTAGTAAAAGTTGCACCGACACATTTCCACTTTTTTGTTTTAGAAGGTTTGTAAAATTGTTTTCCATTTTTTCTGCTTAAAAATATATACCTACTTAGGTATCTATTTAAAGTTGTTCATTTTTCAAATAATTTTACCTACTATTTTCAGTTAGTGATTTTTATTTAACAATAATTTGTTTTTTTATAGTTATAAAATATAAATTAAATTAGTTTTTTATTACTAATAATTCAAAAACTTAAGTATTTGTTTTAACGCAATTTGTTATAAATTTAATTGGTTTATTTCATAACAAACATCGTATATATAAAATATAGACCTTATATATTAATTATTTCTTTCCCCACCTTACTTTTTATTAGTGTGCATGTATCTCAACGCGCGAGTAATATATGTTAAAATATGTTAACAATATAATATATATTAGGTCTACAGTTTTTTATTGCTATAACTGTATACAGAGTGATTCCAAAGTTGACGTTATCCTTTCACCAGCAAATAGGGCTTCAACAAGTAAGATTTTTTTTTTGGCTCTTTTTCTAAATATCAACATCAACGGAGATACAGGGTGTCAAAGATTTAGTTAAAAAATTAAAATTTATTAATAACTGCCAAACCGCTTGAGATATTTAAGAAAAATTTTGTAGGTGTCAATAGCTACGTAGGAGGAAAATTCTTCAATAAATAAAATATTTTTGGGTTGATCGGTGGCGCGCGAAGAAAAAAGTGGTTTAATGTTTTTCAGAAAAAAAATGGAATGCCACTGATTTTTCTAAAAATAAAATGTTTAATGAATTCCTTGTTTAATTCTAAAAAGAAAATCCCTTTTATTTTTTTTGGTACGGCGCACCATTTTCGAGTAAAAAAAAAATTTGAAAAGAAGTTTGACCCTGCAGGCCATTCCTGTAACTTCCCGCTATTTTCGAGTTCAAAACGCTCAAAAATATATAAAATATAGCAAGAAGTTTAATTTTTAGCTCCTCGAGCTCAAAAAAAAACACTGTTACGAAATTTTCGTTCACGATATCTCATGAACAAATAAACCGATTTTGATGCGATTTGCGGCAGTCGACACAATTTTTTAACCTAAAAAAGTAATTTATTACAGAAAAATCGATCTGATAGGAATTTTACGAGTAATTAAAAAAAACACTTTTTTACAAATTTTTCGTTCACGATATCTCGTGAACAAATGACCCGATTTTGATGCGGTTTGCGGCGATCGGCGCAGTTTTTTTAGCCTAAGAAAGTCATTTATTACAAAAAAATCGATTTGATAACAATTTTAAGAGTCATTTTAAAAAAAACTTTTTTACGATTTTTTCGTTCACGGTATCTCGTGAACAAATGAACCGATTTTCATGCGGTTTGCGGAAATCGACGCAGTTTGTTAAGGAGAACAGCTGATTAGATTTTGGAATTAATCGGTTTAGTAGTTTAGAAAATATTTTACACAAACAAATTTTTAAAAATTTTTGAAACTTGTTTTTTTAAGATTTCTCAAATTTTTTTGGGCCAAATCATTTCAAATTTTCAGGAAGTCTAAGTCCACCAAGGTCACGTCAGATGCCGCAAACAACGTTTCAGTCGGACACTTCGTTCAAAAGATATAAAAGGTTTACATACATACACACACACACCAACACACACACATACATACAGCCCTACGGACATCATCGCCAAAATAGTTTCAATAGCTTTCTAGGACCTCTTAACGTCGAGATCTGGCGAAAACTCGATTTTCGAAAATCGGGGTGAAACCAATAATTTTTGAGAAAAAAAAATTTTTTTTTTTTTTAAAGCGGGAAGTTAAAAATTAAAATAACACGTGCACGTGAAATTTAACCTGCAAGTATAGTTTAAAAAAAATGTTCGCTGCTCGTCAGCTGCTGCGAAAATATCCTGAGTTATTTGTTCGCTACTTCTTATCTACTTAAAATAAGATTAATAATAGAAAAAAGTGAATTACTTAAATCGAACAAATATATTATATCAAAATGATAATTTAGCACGTTCTACAAATCCAATCGGTGTGGTGTGGTGCGACGGTGGTGCGGCAGGTGACAAGCAACGAACTGAACTGCCACAGCAAAATTAATCAAGAACATTGCATATAATTTTATCTAAGTACTACCAACTGTGAAGGTTAAAATGTCACATAAATTTTTTTATAATTATTTAAAAGATTACCTATATTTTAAAACATTTTTTTATCTTAATGCTATTATTTATTAAATATTTTATTTAATTTTTTAGACAGACAGAAAAAAGGTAACATTTGTTTTGGGATAACATTAAATTTGTTAAGCCAATCCCGTCCCATTAACACGGATTGTTTGCTCTTTGTACAATAATTGGAAGCAACTTTTCCGGTTTCTTATAGCGAACTGTTGCAATTAATTCACCCATGACCGAAAATGTATATCTTCATTTCTTAAACCACTTACAAGGCGGTCGCGAATTGCATCTTGAAAGAAAGCGCCATATTCACAAACAGCCGCCATTTTCTTTATTTCTATTGCATGCAAAGCGATACTTCCATTCTCTTTTTGAAATCGTTTAATTAGCTTACATCGTTCGGCAATGATATATATTTTTGGAGAATAATATGCCTTTAATGCTACTACTATTTCTTGATAATTTTTGGTTGCTGGCAGGTCTGGAACAAGCAAATTCTTCGGTACGGCGTATGGTTTCTTGACGATATTGTTCAAAAGCAATAGCGCCTTTTTCTTGTCATTTATTTCAACAACATCAAAAAATAATTCCAGCCGTTCTAAATAATTATACAGTGTTTCTTCCTCTTCCACGAATTCTTGAAATTTTGTTGAATTATTATTATTCGGCATGACGCAGTAATTTAATATCTTCATTCACTATATACATCCACTTTCTGTATTTTCTATGACTTCCTAATCCTCGTCGCCACTTTCTGTTATATCTTGTAGTCAAAAAATAACGTTTATTTTTGCATATAATTTATGAATTGCCAGTTACAATATTACTCAAATTAGCAATTTACAATCTTTGCTATATATAAAAATATTGTGTTACGTAATAATAGATAACTTAGGCAATAATTCTAAATAAAGCCTGATTCAACTTTAACATAAATGAAATAAATCCAATACGCGGAGGCAAATAAATGAAAAATCTATCTATATAAAACAAAGTCGGGTTAGTTACACCATTTATAACTCAAGAACGGCTTAACAGATTTTAAAAAACTTTTTTTTGTTCGATTCGTCTCCAGGTGGATTAAACCCTACGGTCGTTCGATTTTTTCCAACTCAACCCTCAATATCTCAATATTTTCAAAAAAGGATCCTAGAGGAATGATCAAGGCAAAACAAATGGCTCTTTTCAGGACTTTTTCAGGGTATTACCCATACATCTTAATCTCTATATAGATATGATCCGACTTACGAACAAGTCCCGGGAACGCAAGGTGTTCGTAAGTCTAGGAGTATCTGTATGTTAATTTTCTACCTGAAGAACTCAATTGTAAACAAAGTATGGCCTAACAGTTCTAGCATAAATACAGTCTAATTCCTGTTACCTTTATGACTTGCTATATTTTTAATTACTATAAATATGGGACTTTTTCTCTTAATTATTCTTGCAGTTCCATTGAACTAGTCTCGCAATTAGATATATCTTCATTGAGAAAAAATAGGATACCCATCCTTTAGGGTGCTGGATTTTGATATTATTTTATACTGGTTGGTGGCGTGGAAGGGGTCAGTCAGTTTGTTGGTACTTTTTTATCTAAATTCGTATCCTCGAGAACAGGACAGGTAAACGTTTGAACTGAAATAAAAATTGAATAGTAAGGATAAATTACTATTGATTTTTGAAACATGAAATTTTGGAATGGACCACACGGAGGACTGACAAAGTGTGTTTTATTATAGCTTCAGACATCGCCAGAATGCGGTTCTCATATTTTGCATAGAGAAATTTTTCTCTTGACGCTTGCACTAAATTGTAATATTCATATTATAAAAGTTTAGTTTAATTCACTTTTTTTACTGCGAAAAATAATCTGTAACTATTAGCTCACCGCGCACAGACTTTAGAATAATTTTTTTCAATTGATTTTGACTATTAACAATTAATTATAAGAACATTTATTTGACACTTGAATGCTTGTTACGGGTAGATTTTTCTAATAATAAATAAGTAGGTTAAGTTAGTCAAAATCACTCGGTTTTAATTCGTAATAAAAACAATTATAAATGAACATAAAAGTTTACATCGATTACATAAGAAAATAATAATAATATTCTAGTAACACTATACACAAATAAATAATTAATGATGTCCCCAAGACGGACAGTTCAATATATTATGGTCGTTTACGTACGACGGTCAAAATTTAATTTAGTTCTCTCTATAGAACGGTCTACGGACACGGCACGGACAAAATAATATCAAGCTATTATATCATTGGACAATTTTCCTACGTTGTGTTTTATTTATTAGGACAGATCATAACGGACGTACATCATACAAATTTAACGGGACATAAGTTCATAGATTGAAGATCTAGCGTTCGTGTGCAGTGGCGTGATGTGACCCATTGATGAGGGCGGATCGTCGGAAAACAAACTCATCAACCCTCAAACAGGCGTATGTGGTGTCATGTGTGTGTTAGAGCGGTCGAATTGCAAAACTCACTCTGTATAGTGTATGTGTTAGAGCGGTCGAAATGCAAAACTCACTCTGTATAGTGTATGTGTTAGACCGGTCGAATTGCAAACTCACTCTGTATAGTGTATGAGTCTAACTCAGCGAACTGTGAAAGACTGATTTTACATTGAAAATCTAGATCAGATATCATAGAATAGAATAGAATAGAATAGAATAGATTTATTTCTAAATAGCCAAATAGGCAAGAAATTGTCACAATATGTTACAAGTTTCAATAAATTAATTAAAATATTCCTCAATAGAGTAAAAACACTGCTGAATGAGAAATTTTTTTAACGCAATTTTAAATAAGCTAATGTTTAGATCTTTTATTTCGGCAGGTAAATTATTGAAAATGTTGATCCCAGAACAAACTGGACCTTTACTATATAAAGAAAGACATTGTTGAGGAATTATACAATGTGTTTTGTGCCTTGTATTATATTCATGTACAGACTCATTAGTGGGAAAATTATTTAAATTTGATTTAACGTACATTGATATAAAATATATATAAATACTCGGTAATGTTAGAATGTTATTTTTTATAAAGACTTCTTTGCACGATGTTCGTTTCGATAAGTTGAAGATTATTCTAACTGCATATTTCTGTTTAATAAACAAGCGAGATAGATTAGTGCAATTACCCCAAGCAATTATGCCATATTTTAAATGGGGGAAAACCAAAGAATAATAAATTGTCAGTCTGATTTGTATATTTTCGCAATCGCGTGATATTTTACGAAGAGCGAAGATAGATTTTGAAATTTTCTTACACATTTTTGCAACATGATCTGAAAAAGTTAAATTGTTGTTGATATGTAACCCGAGGAAAGAAAATTGAGTTACATTATCAATTATTGAATTATTTAAACTAACGCTAACGTCATTTTTATATTTATTTTGAACAGTTTGGAAAAACATAGCTTTCGTTTTGTTCAAGTTTAAGTTTAAATTATTTTTAGAGCACCAATTATCAAACAGTTTAATTGTATCATTATTTTTTATTTGTAAACTATTTATATCATCACTGACATTAATCAAGCTACAATCGTCAGCGTACAGAATTATTTTGTCTACATTCGGCAAGTTATGCTGTAAGTTATTTATATAAAGAACAAATAATATTGGGCCAAGCACCGAGCCCTGTGGTACGCCTTGATGTAGAAATAAAGGATCGGATGTCGCTTTTACGTCGTTATAATTGATTGAAACATACTGACTACGCTTAGAAAGATATGATTTTACCCACTGGTAAGGAATCCCACGAATGCCAATATTCTCTAATTTCTGAAGTAGTAAGGTATGATCAACAGTGTCAAAGGCTTTACTGAGGTCGCAGAACAGAGCCGATACGTATTTTTTGTTATTGAGACCTTTTGCTATAGTTTCAGCAAAATCAAAAATAGCTGTTTCGGTAGATTTCCCTTTAGTGAATCCATGCTGGGCAGGAGAAATAATATTAAAAGCTTCAATGTAGGATTTTAATCTGGTGCTGAAGGCGTATTCAAAACATTTAGAGAAAACAGAAAGCAGGGATATGGGTCTGTAATTTACCACGTTTTCAGGATCGCCCTTTTTAAAAATAGGGACCGTTTTGGCAATTTTAAGTTTGGAAGGAAAAATCCCAGATGAAAAAGATAAATTTATTAAATATGATAACGGGACAGTAATATTGACGCAATTTTTGAGTAAGCGACCTGGTATTTCATCAGTTCCACAAGAGAGATTGTTTTTTAGACTGTTAATAATTGATCTAACTTCATCAGTCGTGACAGGGTGTAAGAAAAAGTTGTGATCAAGAACTATGGATAAATCACCGCTGTATGTTGAAGGTGACGCAGAAGTAATTGGCTGAACAAAATAAGAATTGAAATAATTTGCAACTGAAAGTTGATTTGATATTATTCTATTAGTGTCAGTTTTAATAGTTATTTTGTCATCAATTTTATGATTGTCAGTAGACAAGCTATTGATCGCAGACCATATGGCTTTAGTTTTATTTTCAGCAGAATTTAAATAGTATACGTACCGCACAATATGCGACCGTCCAATAATAAAAATAAAAAACTTAATCAAACAAAATACTCATGCGACATCTAGTCGCGGGAAGCCGTTCTAAAAAGAATCTTACTAGGCCAAGAAACAAATTTATAATAACATCATAACTACTATGGTGCGTAGCACTTTTATACAGTTCAAACTTGATGTAATTTGTACATCAAGAAACAAGTTCATAATAACATCAAAACTACTATGGTGCGTAGCACTTTTATACTATTCAAACTTGATGTAGTTGGTACATCAAGAGACAAATAAAAATTATCCATTGAATATTAATGACTGAAAATTAAAATTCGTAACACTCCCCCGGTCCGTTCAATACAACGCGATTTTAAGATCATCGCCAAAAAAAAACTTTAGTTTTATTTTAAATATAAATTCAAGTTTTGACTCTCAAATAGAATCAGTTTTTAGGGCTAAACCTGACGAACCCTTCGGTCACATACGGTCATTGGGCAATGTTCATCAGATTTCCCCTGAAACGGTCAAAAACATTATTTCAAATAAAAAAACAAATATTCATATTAGATCAAGTTCAAAATAATGAAAAAAAAAGCATATACAAAAGTTCAAAAAAACACTGAAAAATAAAGTCTGAAAAGAAAAAAAAATATATTCATCGTTCACAAAATAAAACAAAAATAAACACACAATCACTTTCACGGGGGTGTCTACCTCGCGTCTGGTTCTTCCGGGCGCGGTACTTGCGGGTAGACTTTTCCCATCTTAATGCCTCCATGGGCGTATCGGGTCATACGCATCAGTCGTCCATCGGCAAGTCGTACGGTGTGACGGCATCTCTTGGATGTCGACTTCCATTCTGGCAGGGGCGGTGCGAGTGAACGGGGCGCTTCTGGAGGCGGCGGTGAGGGTGGAGGCGATAGCTCAGCCGTCACAATTGTGTACATATCGTTGTTGCGTGCTCCAGGGTCTGAGAGAAAGTCCACGGTCGTGCACCTCCGGGCATTTTTAAAATATCTCTTCGGGCGGCTTGAGGTGCAAAATGGTCTAAGGTCGGTTTGGAGCGTTCCAGGCGACGTTTCCGACCGGTTAACGTGCCTGTGCGTCGTTTCCCTGTCTCTGGCGGCACCGAGGGCAATTTTGCGTCGTGGCTCCGTGTTTTCCACACGAATTACAAAATTGATGGCGGGGCGGTATCGGACAATTTCTATAAGCGTGCCCTGGTCTGCGGCAGTTCCAACAATTGTATAAAAATGAAATCTTGTGATCAACGGTTCCCACTTCATGTAGCTGAGAAGTTCGAAATTTTTGCGTGTTGTCAGTGTTTGGTGGTTTCGTTGCAAGGGACACTTTAGATAGGTCAGGCTCCAATAGTTTAGTCGGTTGGCTCGATTGTCGACGCGCTCGCAGTCGTCCTCGTTCCAATCTAGATACCAACGTTTCTAACTCTTCCAGCGTTCGTGGTTCAATTAAACTTATTTGTACTTGATATTCCGGGAGACAATTCATTTCAATGGTTTGTAGTTGTTCCTGGTACGCGGGCGGATGCTCCATTCGTTTGAATAAGCTGGTCATTTTCGCGACATATACTGAAAATGGTTCAGTCGGCCCTTGTTTACGTTTGTCTACTTCTGATCTCAGTAAATAGTCGTAGTCGGGGTCCTGGAATGCTTTTCGTAGCGTACGCACTAGCTCGTCCCATGTGCATAGTTTATCACGAACGTGTCGAAAAACTTGGAGGGCCGATCCCCCAAATAAACCAGAAGCGGAGTATAACAGTTCTGTGGTAGATACGCCGTTGTCTCGGCGTCGATCGTCTACATTTTCCAAAAATGTTTCCAGGCTACTGTCATCATCGCCGGTAAATTTGATTCCCCACTTATATATCGGGATATTTTTATATATGCGAGTTGGCGGCGTTAAATCAAAATTTAAATTTCGTAAACGTGTTCCAAAATTGTTATTTTCAGTGTCATTTCTTCTTTCAGTAACAAGTTCGGGATTAGTTTGTTCGGGTTGAAGCGGAGTAATCGGTACAGGAACTTCGGCATCCATAGGTTCCCGTAGGGTCGATTGTCTAGGTAGTTCCGGTTGCATAACAAGTTGATCGAGTTCTTCTTGTAGCTGTAACATTTGTTCTAATAATTGTAGTCGTCTATTTTGGTGTTCATCTGCGGTGATGAGATTTAAACGATTTCCAATATGACAAATTTTAGTGGAAATCTTTTTTATATTTCCCGCGTGTGGTTCGGCTCTGAGCAGGTCTTGAATTTCTCGAATTTTTATTTCACATGTTTCCAATTCTTGTTCAATTTCTTCATTTAGTAGAGCGCGACTATGATTAGCGCCATTTTGGCCAAGTCTCAGCAGTTGTCGTAATTTTTTGCGTAGATCACCCACTGTGATCTCGGGGTCTACTCGGATCCCTCTTGCGGTCACCTCCCATATCAGTTCATCACGGGCAAGTCTATCAACGTCCATATTGTAAGTTTAACCCTTTTATACCAAGTGATTTGCTACTATGAATGAATAGGTCAAGTTAAAGATCTTTTTTGTTTGATCCTGGTCACGGCACCATTTGTTACGGGTAGATTTTTCTAATAATAAATAAGTAGGTTAAGTTAGTCAAAATCACTCGGTTTTAATTCGTAATAAAAACAATTATAAATGAACATAAAAGTTTACATCGATTACATAAGAAAATAATAATAATATTCTAGTAACACTATACACAAATAAATAATTAATGATGTCCCCAAGACGGACAGTTCAATATATTATGGTCGTTTACGTACGACGGTCAAAATTTAATTTAGTTCTCTCTATAGAACGGTCTACGGACACGGCACGGACAAAATAATATCAAGCTATTATATCATTGGACAATTTTCCTACGTTGTGTTTTATTTATTAGGACAGATCATAACGGACGTACATCATACAAATTTAACGGGACATAAGTTCATAGATTGAAGATCTAGCGTTCGTGTGCAGTGGCGTGATGTGACCCATTGATGAGGGCGGATCGTCGGAAAACAAACTCATCAACCCTCAAACAGGCGTATGTGGTGTCATGTGTGTGTTAGAGCGGTCGAATTGCAAAACTCACTCTGTATAGTGTATGTGTTAGAGCGGTCGAAATGCAAAACTCACTCTGTATAGTGTATGTGTTAGAGCGGTCGAATTGCAAACTCACTCTGTATAGTGTATGAGTCTAACTCAGCGAACTGTGAAAGACTGATTTTACATTGAAAATCTAGATCAGATATCATAGTATACGTACCGCACAATATGCGACCGTCCAATAATAAAAATAAAAAACTTAATCAAACAAAATACTCATGCGACATCTAGTCGCGGGAAGCCGTTCTAAAAAGAATCTTACTAGGCCAAGAAACAAATTTATAATAACATCATAACTACTATGGTGCGTAGCACTTTTATACAGTTCAAACTTGATGTAATTTGTACATCAAGAAACAAGTTCATAATAACATCAAAACTACTATGGTGCGTAGCACTTTTATACTATTCAAACTTGATGTAGTTGGTACATCAAGAGACAAATAAAAATTATCCATTGAATATTAACGACTGAAAATTAAAATTCGTAACATGCTCATATTCACATTTTACTACATTGTTTATATACGTAACCAAGGCAACTATTCATTCCATGGCCTGCTATGTTCTACGAAGTTTTTATCAAAAAAAAAACACATATTTCAATCCCCGGGGAGAAAATAGAAAATCTGGCTCCGTTAGGATCGGTTCCGTGTCCTATACTATAAGTGTATCAAATTTAATCTTTCTATGTCTACTGGGGCCTTCTGCAGACTATGGAAAGCCAGACATACAATAGGTAATTATATATGTAGGGCGCCCGACATGAACAACTCAGTCCAGAATAACTCCGATCAAAACAACTCGCTCAAAGTAACTTAAGTTAAAATAACTTTTGTCCAAATCGACTCGGCGGAAAAAGAACTCGGCTAAAACAACTCCAGGTAAAAACAACTCCGGACGAAATAACCCTGTAACCGGGGTTATTTCGTCCGGAGTTGTTACAATTTAAAACTAATAAAGTAAAGGTAATGTTTGCGTTATATTATAGTTTTGTTAGAAGTAAATTGGAATATGCGTCAATAGTTTGGAGTCCATATCACCATAATTATATCAAACGTATTGAAGTGATACAAAGTAAGTTTTTGCGATATGTTTTTTTTAGTGTTTTTCATGTTTATCCGACAATGATGCCATATAAAGATCTAATTAAAATGTTTGATGTGGACACATTGGAAAATAGACGTAATCATGCTATAATACTTCTCTTTTATAAACTTATTCATAATATGGTCAATGACAATTATATATTAAGTAAAGTTAATTTTAAAGTTTCAAGTGTATCAACTAGGCCAAAACATCAACTTTTGTCACGTCCTCAAGCTTCAACACAACATTTTGACAATTCAGTATTGTGTAGGATGGTGACACTAGTGAATAGTCTGCAAGCTAACAAACCATTTTTAGACTTTTTACAGATTAGTTATAAGGCTTTAAGAAAATTAATAAGATCATGAATTTATGATTTAGATATTAGAAATATTTTTATAACGTGTTTTTCTTTTCTTTTTGTTAACATGTATTCATTTCTGTAATTTGTAATTTCCCTGTTATTGGAGTTATATCTGTTGGGAAATAAATATTTATTATTATTATTATTATTATTATTACAATGACTTGTTTATGAGTGAATTTGAGACTACAACTTAAAGCTCACATTTTCATGAAGATTGAAAACCATCGCTTTTTTTGATAAAGGGTTATGCGAATTGTCTCGCAGTGAAACGGGAAGGGGCAAATGTGGAGTTTTTAAAAAAACAATTCCGGGGTGAACGATAAACGGGTATGCGAATTGTAACCGGGGTGAACGATAAAGGGGTATGCGAATTGTCTCGCAGTGAAACGGGAAGGAGCAAATGTGGAGTTTTAAAAAAAAAACAATTCCGGGGTGAACGATAAACGAGTATGCGAATTGTAACCGGGGTGAACGATAAAGGGGTATGCGAATTTTAACCGGGGTGAACGATAAAGGGGTATGCGAATTGTAACCGGGGTGAACGATAAAGGGGTATGCGAATTGTAACCGGGGTGAACGATAAAGGGGTATGCGAATTGTAACCGGGGTGAACGATAAAGGGGTATGCGAATTGTAACCGAGGTGAACGATAAACGGGTATGCGAATTGTAACCGGGGTGAACAATAAAGGGGTATGCGAATTGTCTCGCAGTGAAACGGGAAGGGGCAAATGTGGAGTTTTTAAAAAACAATTCCGGGGTGAACGATAAGCGGGTATGCGAATTGTAATTCCGGGGTGAACGATAAAGGGGTATGCGAATTGTCTCGCAGTGAAACTGGAAGAGGCAAATGTTGAGTTAAAAAAAAAACAATTATGTTAAAATCTTAAATGAAAATAATTTGAAATTCGATTGAATGTAATATTGTGTAATTATGTGTAATGAGTTGAAATTATTATTGAGATGTTTGTGCTCTGAGTTGTTTCATCTGGAGATGTTTTGCCCGGACTCCGGAGTCGTTTTGGTACTGAGTTGTTTTGGTCCTGAGTCGTTTCGTCCAGAGTTGTTTTGTTCAGAGTTTTTAAAGTCAAAGTTGTTTCGTCCGAGTTATTGTGACCCAGCACCTACTTATATGTAAATAATAGGATTTTCAGATCCAAGTTGTATTGGAAACTATTTTCAGCATCAAATGACTGATTTAAATCTTTGATTAACGTCTGAATAGAACTCTTCAAGTAAATAAAATTGTCGACCAATTTTTCTCAGACCATACGATATATTGACAAAAATGATAAAAATACAAATCAATATAACATAAGATGACGTTTCGATCCGGATTTGGATCTTCTTCAGAAAAATCTAAAAATATAAAAATTAATTAGTATTAAATGATTAACTATTATTTATTTACACGAATGATGTAAATAAATAATAGTTAATCATTTAATAATCCAAATCCGGATCGAAACGTCATCTTATGTTATATTGATTTGTATTTTTATCATTTTTGTCAATATATCGTATGGTCTGAGAAAAATTGGTCGACAATTTTATTTACTTGAAAAATGACTGATTTATTCTCCCCAGTTAGAAAGAATTTCACTGAAAGCCATTTTCCCGTATGTTTGGTGCGGGGTCCTTTACAATTTATTTTATTCAAAACTCTACTTACGTAATAGATAATATATTATAAAATTATGAAATACACAATTTATAATTTTTATAAAGGAGGATTTCTATATATATTACAAAAATAAACTCATAATATTTATTTGTATATTTCGTTCTGATTCCGTAAGGAAACTATCATTGTTATTTTATATATGTTTTGTATTACTTTAGTCAATTTAATTAATGGACAACTCGTTTAATATCTGTGACATTTTTTTTAATATCTGTGACGTTTTTTTTTCGATATTTTTATAAAGTCTAAAACACGTATATTGAATTTTGTTAGTGTTTGTAAATTTTGAGTGCAAATGATTAACCATTTGAAATAATGATTTACGTTTGAAATGAGAGACGCTGGAAAAACCAACAAAAGTAGAAAATAAGGTAAGAAAGTAGGTAAATTATTTAGCATGTATTTAGAAGAGAGTCACCCATATTGAACCGTTATCCAAATATTTTTCTAACTTCTAAAACAATTTCATTGCATAGGTATAACGGTATTTTTTCTTTCTTAATCTCTAAATCACTATTTTTAGCGGACTCCTCTTACATAGACATTTCAAAATAGTAAATAGTAAATATTTAAGCCAACAAAATTACAGTGTTTACATATTATAATACTAAAATGAATTTTTTTTTTTAGATGAGTTTAGTTACAGTTAGTAATTATTATAATATATTACAGAGTAGCTACTGTTTGCTACAATTGTTAAGAAACACCCATTGTTACAACGCTATCAACATAGAAAAATTAGTTAAATTTTTCAAACAATGTCACCGTTGGGATACGAACCCTAAATCTTTTCACTCTCGCGGCGGACTGGTTACATTACACCACAGTGACACAACTATCAAACTATCATTCTAATATTTATAGCATTGGTAACTGATTTTTTCACATCATGCGAGAGCCAATTATATAAGTTAACGCTAGATATGAACCATCACAGTAGTGAGAGCTATGAGTGAATCAAAGGTGAAATTGTTTCCTTTCATTAATTAAATCTGGGGGCACGGCAGTGCCCCCGCCAAGTCGAGCGCGAAGCAAACACTGCCGTACCATCCTTTACTGGAACCATTTCGCCGCATTTTCAGGCCCCTATTTGAGAACCTCTGGATAAGACCAGAACGCAGAAATTTTCGTCATCCAGTAAGCTATAATCACATACTTAAAATCCAAAATTTCAAGTCTGTAGGTCATTTAGTTCCGAAGCTAAGCGAAAGCAAAGTTTCGCATTTATGACACTCACTCACTCATGATCATCAAAATAGAACTAGTACTTCCCATAAACTCAGAGAGCTGAAATTTGGTAGAGAGTTAGGGTTTAATGGCCACATAAAGGGAAAATTATAAAAACTAGGATAATCGAAGGTTATGAAAATGTCCTCAGTTAAGAGAGAGAGAGTGCGCCAGAAATTCCAGAAAACCAGATATTTATTTACTCAAATCAGCATTGTTTTGTATCATTAGTTACTATAGAGATAAGGAACTATTTGAATTGCACACTTTCAAGGTTTACACACATATAAAGAAAAGAAAGATTTGTAATAATAAAAAAACTACTCTAAAAAGAAAAAAACTGTGTCAAATAAGAAAATCTAATAAAATAAATCAATATGCCCACGTTTCTACAAAAAGAAGTGAAATCCCACCAAAAACATTCTGTACAAAACTAGCCAAGTCTCGATGGAGGTGCTTGTTTATCTCTAAAAAGTAATGAAATCTAGACAAAGTCGTGCCAAGTCTAAGGTTTTTTACTGCGATTTCTTTATTATTATAGTTAATGTTGTGTGACTTGGCCGGTTCTTCTACCGGTTCTGGCGACAGATTGGTGCAATGGTGTCATGGAGCACCTGGTTTCGTACCCTTGTGTACCCTTCAACGGCCAAGTCACACAACATTAACTATAATAATAAAGAAATCGCAGTAAGAAACCTTAGACTTGGCACGACTTTGTCTAGATTTCATTACTTTTTAGAGATAAACAAGCAGCTCCATCGAGATTTGGCTAGTTTTTTACAGAATGTTTTTGGTGGGATACAAATATATTAAATTAATACTATAATGTACTATTAATATTAATATTGTAATACTGTAATGTTAATAAGATTACTGTGATACAATTAAAAGTGTCTGCCCACATAACCGGAGCATACCATGAACGTGCTATGAACGTTTCAGGCACGAAAAGAAACACGACACGCACTACTACTTAAGCTCACTGCAACGGATCGACAGCGATCTATGCCCGTATGCAACGCGTATTATGTCCATTTGGTATTCATTCAAAATGCCGCACAGGATATGTAATTTTCGCATTATTATTAAATTAAATAGGTATGGCTATTAGAAAATTGACTCTTAGACAATTGGTAATGATTGCCATGATTTTGGACGAGGAAGAAGTAAAAGAAAACCAAAAAAAAACTCGGCGCTATTAGATACACGATTCTCTGAGAGAACGAAAAACCGAGGGTATGATGAAGAAAACTTTGTTAGGTATTTTTGAATCTCTACAGACTAATTCAACGAATGGCTGAAAAAACTGAAAATGATACGTGGCCATAACCCGTAGCATACGTCACGTATCATGCACGGAGCGTATCGGCACGGGCAAAATATTCTAGCTGTGGATTTGTTGCCGGTCCGGTCATGGCATGCTACGGTGTTGATCGGTGATAGAACGGTCTAGAGGGCGTTGTTCCATATTATTTCATAGAAAGAATTTTTTTTGCCCGACATGTACCTACTACGGTCATAGTATAATAGGTTGTTGTAGGCAGAGACCAAATAGTACAATAAAAACTAAGTATTATTAATAATGCTGATGAGTCCAGTAGCTTTCTTTACTTTCTGTGTGATGTAATTTTCAATTTTTAAGATTGACGCGACAACAATTTGATTCTATAGCCATCAGCTGGTCTTGTTACTAAAGAGTATATGAGTTTTACGTCTTCCAGTTTATAATCACATTCCATTTGATAATTCCTAACCATTGACGCTACAATTACTTTCATTGACATCATTGCATATTTTGTACCTGAAATAAAATGTAAACATCACAAAAATTCAAACTAGGCATTAGTACAAAACATTCTTGACTTCGGAACATCGATTAAGTTTAAATCAACTAGGTATTCAATAGTGTTAATAAAACTGTAGAGATAGTTTGTATGTCTGAAGATCGCTATAACTCTAATCTGATTTCGATGAAGTTTAAAACACATTACTAGGACTTCGCTCGCGCGCTTAGTAGGACTCTCATACAAAGTCTACAAACAACTGAACTGTTTTTTTAACTACAAGTCGGTAGGCAGTACACGTGTTATGAACCTTTCATTGTCAAAGAATCGAACTTTATACACACTTTAGATGTTTGTTTTCCCACAGAGCGAGCCTAGTCTACTGTTAAATTTGGTCTTTTAAACGATTTATCCCGTCACCTGCAGACCTAACAAAATAAGTCGTATGTACTTTGCATACAATTTAAAAAAAAATTGAAAAATAGCATATAATAATTGAAACTATAATGAAATATCTTTCTTCCATACCTATGCATATTCGTTGACCTCCACTAAATGGAAGATAGCTGTATGGATGCCTTTTAGAAACCTCTTCTGGTAAGAAGCGATCTGGATCAAATTTTTCTGGCTCCGGCCACACTTTAGGATCCTTGTGCATATATTCAGTACACACTGCAATTGTACAATGAGCTGGCAACAATTTGTCTCCTATCACAAAATGAGCAAAAGATTGGTAGAAGATACCAGTAGTGAGCCAATCAATAAGGTTATTTTTTATTTACCAACTTGCACTTCATCAGATAAAAATCTTCCTATCAGCGGTACTATAGGAATAAGTCGCATAGTTTCTTTAATTACCCGTTCCATGTATTCCAATCCCGAAAGATCTTCGTGAGTTATCGGACGGTTTATATCGCCTAAGACGTCAACTAACTCTTCGTATACTTTTTGCTGTCGTTAATAACAAAATTAGTGTTACATAAATTAAAATAATTCAAATTCTGTAATGGAATATAACACGCTTGGTCGGAGTTGCATTTGAATTAAATAATTCTTACAACCTACCTCAATGTTTCTGGTATTACTCAGAAAGTGGATTTAAAATTAGTTTTTTGAACATTGAATTTTACTTTTTTTCCTTCCATGAATCTTTTGAAGACAGGTGAAACATTTGATTTATAGACACTGAATATTAAAAAATAACTACAATAATAAAATAAATAAAAATTTTTAATATACCACGTTTTCAAAACAAACTAAAAACTGTAAAATAATTTCTTTACAGACAGATTTTCAACTTGAAGGATTTGAAACGAAAAACGTGGCGCACATTATTCGTTTATCTCATAAATATAGTTTTTCATTGATAGCTACTCTCTACACTTCTTATATTACTGTCGCATGCGCCCCACGTTTTTCGTTTCAAATCCTACAAGTTGAAAATCTGTCTGTAAAGAAATTATTTTACAGTTTTTAGGTCGTTTTAAAAACATGGTATATAAAAAAAATATTTATTTTATTATTTTCTTCATTTTAGTATTGTGAGTGTGAAATGTTGCAACTGATTCTAAATACTTTTGTGTGATAAACGGGACCATTCCAGTTTAAAAAATTTTAACATTTGATATAGTATAACAAAGAAATCGGGTAAAACGGCTGGTAAGTATTAAATATTATGATATTTGCTATTCGTTGACATGGTTAACAACATATAATTGTGGCGTGTGTGAGTCGGACGAACACGTAAATATTTTGAGCCGGATACTCCCCCCATGTGTTTGAGGATGCTGAACACGGTGGTGATATAAAAATTTCTTTTTGGGGCCAAAAACCACCCCCGAACGAGGTTAAACAAGCATTACAAATTATTTTCTTTCCGAAAAAAATGTTTTTCCCTGTTTTTGAGGATGCTGAGCACGATGATAGTGTTGACAATTGCCGCTGACCTCACCAACCCCTCCACCGGCCAAATCTCACCGTTATAGCATATATCTCTTCTGCGCATGTGCTGATTTTTCCCAAATACTAAAGGGCTCTTCATATTTGCATACCAAACATCTTCCCAAAATTTGGTTTCATACGGGGAAACAACCCAATTCTGCCGGTAATACAAAAAAAAATTCACCCGTTTCGGGGGTGAAATTTGGTTGGTGGAGGGGTTGGTGAGAGTCGACGGCAATTTTAAACACCACCAGCGTGCTCAGCATCCTCAAAACCAGGGAAAAACATTTTTTTTAACCCCGTTCGGGGGTGGTTTTTGGCCGTTTTGGGGAGTTGCGCAACTCGAAAAAGAAATTATTAAATTAAATTATTTTATAGTAGAAGTTTTGTTCCAAAATATGTATTGAAGGAGATTTCTTTGGTTGAGGAACAATTGAGAAATAAGCTTTACCAGAGTATCACTTGTGGCCAACGTTTCGAAAAATATATTTTCATCATCAGGGCCTATGAACATGTATAGTATTCATTACATTTAATTACAGAGTAGTTACTGTTTGCTACAATTGTTAAGAACACCCATTGTTACAACGCTTTCAACATTAGAAAAATTTCTAATATTGATAGCGTTGTAACTTGTAACAATGGGTGTTCTTAACAATTGTAGCAAACAGTAGCTACTCTGTAATGTATTTAGTAATTACGAACTATACTGTAAAAGAACTCATCAATTATCTACATTTAATATTATTTTGATATTTAAATTACAAATATAGATAAAACTAAATATTGTAACATACCTCAATGCAAGTTAAGATGGTAAATTGTACAAATTTTTCCGCCCGACATACACGATAAGCAAAAGCATGTTGATGTAAAAATGTGATAAAATATCAAGCAACTCAGTGATTTAGTGGTGTAGTTTGTTGTGGTTATTTTATAATATTCGTGTTCAGTGTTAAAAGTATTTTTAAAGTACATTCACGTTAAAAGTGATACCAGAAATCGAGATTGATGATAAATAAGTAATCGAGGAAACAATATAATATGTTGAAATTTTACTCAACTTTGAAGATTTTTTTTCGATTTTTGAAAATATAAATAAAATTAATTTGAGAGGCAACAATGGACCAAAATTTTTTAGTAAAATGGGTGTCCTTTCATTAATATTTTTACATGGATTGTACGTCATACTTACTTGAACATCTTTAAAAATTCCCATCATCATGAATACAAAGCAGGTAACGTTAGCACTAGTTTCATTAGCCTGTGCAGTTAAACAACTTTAAATTATAATGAATTTATCAACAATTTTTTAGTTAGGCCTAGCACACATGAAGAGCGTTCAACGCGCGTTGGCCCAACGCGCGTTGAACGCTCTCTTCATGTGTGCTAGGCCTAAGTTGAGCTACGGTACAACATTTCATATTTCTAAATTTACATAGGTATCGAGAGACATTGACAGTTGGTGATGAAATAATCAAAGAATAACTTTACACAGTCTCTAATAATTATAAAATTTTAAGTAATCTTATAAAAAATTTGAAAAACTACATTTAACAATATTTGACCACTGGTTGAGGAAAGTGCACTTACAGCGGACACCATAGTATTCACTTCCTCTCGTATTTCGACATCCGTCAAGTTTGAAGTTTTAAGTTCACCCATGTCTAACAACAAATCCAATAATCCCTTTCGCTTTGTAGAATCTGTTTCTGAAAATTTATTGACTTATTTATAAAACAGTTTTTTGAACTCCGTCGACCTTAGGAAAAGAAAATATCGTGAAATTGCGAATACTCAATTTTACCTAGACCATTCCCCATTTGTGACGTTTTCTTCTGGACTTTGTAGCTTCGTAAGAAACTGCAAAAGTTTTACAAATGTGCCCTGGTTGGGGGTGAAATCATTTTGATTGGCAATTTGGTAAATAGGCGTTGGTTTTGAAATAGCGAGGAGGAATGAAAATTGTAAGAGAAAAAAACTCGCTTACAAATATGCAAACTGAAGGTCTGAGGTTTAAGATAGGGTCTCTAATCCAGAGAAAGTTTAAAAAAAGATCAATAAAGTAAAATATGTAAGTAACACAATTTTAACATTAAAATACCCATCTGTAAACCAACATTTTACACAGAATTTAAACCGAAAGCATTGCAAAATAAACCTAAACCTATATGGTTTTACGCCAAGTAAACAACTAAGGCGCACATGGTAAAGATTTGTTTTTCCGTGGTCGTTTATACTTGCACTTTTTTTTCTCTGAAATTGATTTATGTTTTCTTATCTACGGTTAATAATAATGATACTACTAAACAAACTCCGTTGACCTTAGGAAAAGAAAATATCATAAAATTGCGGATACCCAATTTTGAAGTTGGAATAGTTACATTATTGCAAATTTGTGATTACAAGTTTTCAACGAAAGAACTTAAATTTCAATTTATAAAATACGACCTCAAAAGTAGATACCTATTTTAAAATATTTTGTTGGTTTGTTTAATTCAGGTTAAACTCAAAAACTTCTGAAAAGATTTTTTTTTATGTTCGTAATACCTCGGAAACAGGATAGGCCATGTTATATTATCATATCGTTCCCACTGGAAGTAATTGAACAAGATAAAAAATCGGCACTAAAATAGATTACCTGACTCAGATTTTATTCCAACATTTCTTTCCTTAAGCAAACTTTTCTTGTTTTTTATTATTTTATCGCTGAATTGATTTACGTACGATCCCACTGCATCTATCTTTTTCTTGAGTCCGATCAATTTGCAAATGCAGTCCAAGTGTAAAACAGGACTAAACATTCTCTTACATCCATATTCCAGGGCTCTAAAATTGAGTGAAAAGAGAAAAATATCAAATAGAAACCCTAAAGTTGTTAAATTTAACATTTTTAAGTTTAAACAGTGGTTCACAGTGCTGGATTCAGGGCTGCGGTGGTTCTAATTCCGGCTCTGATTTTCTAAGAAGAATTGCAGACTTTCCTAGTGCTAGCAGATCTGTCGGAGGAAAAAAAAGCTGACATAACAGCGTAGATCGTTTAATTATTATAAAACGTATTATCTAGATTCTAGATAATTAAAAAAGCGTGACTTATTCAAAATTAAGCTCAACTTACAACTCAAGTTGCTGCACGAACTTCACATCTTCCGTTTGTATATTTAGATTAACTCCCATCATTGTTTCTAAAAAATATATTTAGGCAATGTAAAATTTGTAAATATTTTAAAATACAGTAAAGATCGATTCTCACTAAGCGTACAAGAAACGGTCTCGACAAGAACTCGACACAGACAATCGTAATATAGTCGGATTGTTTAGAATGGTACCGCTTAGACAACAATACCCACATTGTTGTCGGAACCGCATAAACAACAATAAGCACATTTCTGTCAAAACTACGTAGAAGAATGCCGTAGCTTCGGGAATGTTCCAGAATATTACTGAAGGGCTATATAAGCGGAGCAGCAACAAACAAATCAGGGCAGTCAGTGAAGTGAGTTAACAGTAAACAGCGCGCAAACGACATAAATAAACGTTACATAAATATTCTGACATCTATGAGATAAATAGAGATTGGTGTAAATAGTTAATATGTAAATAAGCGTTCTCTATAAATTTGGTGTGTTCCTGTGAAATAGATAGTCTATGTACTGTAACGGTTTGCCGTTTCAATGTTATTAACTATTTTGTTCACACCTCTTTTGCAAAGTTAGAATGCTAGAATGCTGGATAAAATACAGTTTTTTGATAGTGAGAGGGTCAGTTAGAGTCAGGCCAGGCGCTGTGAGGTGCGCTCTGGAGTTTTAAGCCGAGACGCTGGTATTTGCGTGCTTTGGAGTTTTAGCCAGCCGCTGTGTTTGCGGGCTGGGGGTTCGCAAAGAGTTTCCGAGTATTGAAACGAAGAATAGTTCTGATGCTGATAATGCAGATGAACTAGTGTTGTGAAAAGTTTGCATTACACGTGGACACAGTTTAAAGAAGTGCATCTTGTCGCACGTGTAGAGTTCCGAGTATACGGGCGGAGTTAGTGGTTAGCGGTTGATGCTAATGTTTTGGAAGTCATCCATCTAATTGTTTGAGTACTGTGAAGTACGGTTTCTACATTATTTTCGCACGCGTTCGTCATCATTGGCAAGTTTTGCTATCACCAACGGCCATGTTGTCGTTATGACCTTGTCGTGACCGAGCCAGGATCTTCGTGGCTGAGCATTTGTTGGACTGCGAAACATCCCTACGGCTTGAGTTACCTGTAAGAGACAATTGATTTTTCTACTATCTGTGGTACCACTGTTGTTTCGCTTCAATCAAGGTAACAATTAAATTTTTCTTATATTATATCTGGTATCGGCGTAATAATCCAGCACTTTTTGCAAGTCTTGTACCTACGTCATACGACGTTCAGGGATTCTTCCAGACGCTCAAGATAGTTAGTTTAATCGTATAGTTCCATTGTACAGTGTTAATAGAGTTCATTTTCGAATACCACGACAATCGTTCATTGGCGTTTGTTCTTGAAATATAATTGTGTTTCCAGATCCCGCGGTGACTTGTATGCGAATTCCTGTATTAAATAATAGCCGCTTTATTGATTTTTGGTGAAGTGCACACTTTAAATATTTTAAATTACATTTAACATCTATAAAATTGCTATTTACTTGTAATACTGTAGAAACGTAGTACTGAAGTTACAGTTTTAATATTTCAATATTATGCTAATTTGATATTTATTTGCATTTTTTATATTTCCATGTTATGGTATTTTGATATTTATTGCAGTTTTAGTATTTTTGAATTTATGCATTTTTTTATTATTAATAGGATGTTTCTGAACGAACGGTTATGGCTTCTCTATTACGTTTAAAGTTTTGTGCTGGGAAGTTGCATTAAAATTCCGCTTTTATCAGTTAGTTTTGTTAAATCAGGTTGTGTTGCTATGTTGGGCTTGACAGTCTGAAGCCATAACAGTTGGTTGTATTTTTAATATTGATTGTTGTGTTTATATTTGCGATGTTGTGTAGAGATGTTAAATTTTATTTAAATGGTGTTAATATTCAGCAGTGTATAGCCGGTTTGAGCACTGAGAAATTGTCTGCGCTGAAAGTGCGCTGAAAAGTATTCAATTAACGTATTAATTTTTCTTTATAATTGTTACCAATTTTTCTTAATTTGATCTTAATTAAAGGTCCTTCAGACCTCCAGTCCTTCAGACCAGTCCATTTCGGACGTGCTTATGTTTCATTATTGATATCGATATCGGTATGATATCGATCCTGATATTATCGAGGATACTATAGATGAGAGTGAAAATAATTAAAAAATGGACATAATATAATAATAAAAGATGTTAAAAATTTATAAAAATAAAAATGGTTAAAATTCATTAATATTAATTATTTTATTTAACCCAATATTTTCCAGTAAAACAAAAATATATTCTAAGCAAACAATCATAAATACATTTATGATTTACCTAATGTTTGTGAACGGTCAAAATGTTATAAGTGCAAATACGTAGTTTTGCTTTCACAAAATATTTTGTGTAAAAAGTCATAAGTAATAAAGGGCTTAAAAAACCCAAAAATATATATTTGTATAATGTAAAACTAGTCTGGGATGGAATATTAGAATAAATTAAATAGTATTTCATATACAAAAAATTAAAATTCGTCTTTGAACTAACTAAAACATAAATCACGTTTTCCTGTAAAATAACCTAGTTTATACTTATGATCTTTTACCCACCAACCACAGATTTAATTGTACAGTTTTTTTCAATTCTTTACTTCTATATTAAATTTGTTAAATTTGAGCTGTGGTTATTATTGGTTAGAACCCCGTTTACCTACAGATGAAAACGACGCTGTAGGGCTGTTCTACAGGAAGACGGATTCGTTTCGGCGCCCATTTTCGACTCTTAAGCTTTTCCATTACCCTGCTGGGTTAGGTTGGATTTTCCTGAACCTATTTATTCCATCTCTGATACTAGCCATAACCCGTGCTAACATTTAAAGTTGTAAGTAAGTATCTTTTCATTGACGAGCTCTGACGGGTTTATAATACCCCAGGGTACATAGTAATTTAGTGTTGTCATTATTACTTAGAATTCATTTGTTTTTCTGTTATTTGTTTTATTTTATTTTTGCATTATTGTAGAGAAATACTTTTTAGTTTGTTTTGTTATCATTTATTTTAGTAAATTAATATTTTTACCACCAAAAAAGAACAATTTTGTCAGTTTTGTTACAATATGTTTGAATCCTACACCTTTTTCTTTTTTAACTCGAGCAATAAATATTTACTTATTTATTTATTTAACTAACCGCTAAGCAAAGCCGAAAGCAGTCAACCAATCCATGTTAGAAAGAGAGCGCCCAGAATTGTTCCAAATATCCTCATTCCGTCGAATATCAACGAAATCAGTATATAAAACGTATATAATTATTCATTAATTTTCTGTTTGACTGCGAAAGATTAACACTCAATTCTTGCGAGACGTGCTGAGCTCGGATCAGGTAGAAAATTAGCTCGCAAGCATCGTCCGTTGCGCTTCAATAGTCTAGACAGCATGGCGACCGCCAAGTGTGAATGCATACATCAGTAAAATGCATAACATATAAAATATAAGAAAGAAATGAAACCTTGACTGTGTTGAGGCCTTGTACACAAGTGAGATTCGATTTTATTATAGTCAAAAATATTTATATAATTGACGTTATGACACCAAGTTGTAGAATGAACAACAATAAAGGTCGATTCGCATTACATGGAATGTCACGTTACGGACGGACAACGTAACGTGAATTTATGAAACAAACGTCACTCCTTCTGGTACTGGGAGTGACATTTTGTATATGAAAATCTTGGTAAAAAATGCCGAACAGTGGTCACTAAAATAAGGAGGCATGCAGCGCTGTGTCATAATATTTTTCTCTCGATAATCCTAGAATCTAGATGATTCGTGACGCCTGCCAATATTTTGACGTAATGGTCCCGTATATTGTCTCGCCTCGCCTTGCCCTCTGTTGTATACGTTTATAAGCCTACTTATATATGGGAAAATTAATCCGAGTTGTTTCGAAGTCAGTGGCGTAACAATAGGGTGACAGGACGGGCAAAATGCAAGGGCCCCTTGTCGGAGAGTACAGATCGATCCTAACATTTATTATTATTACATTTAGCAAAATTTGCCACGGGCCTCGAATGGTATAGTTACGCCACTGTTCGAATCATTTGTTCTTTGATTAAACAATTATGCAAATATTTAATTTTGGGTAAAGAACAGAAACATTTATAAAAAACCTTGGACTTCATGATAAAGTTTTTCTTTTCATCTGAAACAATTCTTAACTTACCACAAACAATATCCAATGTACAGGGACTTACATATTGGAATATATCAAAATAATCATCATCAGCTTTCTTTTCCAATAACTTAACAAGCAAATTGCTTTTTTCGGCAAATATTTCAACGAATGAATTCAAATATTTTGGATTAAATATTGGACTTATGATTTTCTTGTGCCGTCTCCAAGTATTCTCTGAATTAAAAAAAAAAAAACACATATTTGAAGTATTTCTTTCTTAAGCATCTAATCACTTTTTCCAAATCACATTATTCATTCCATTAACAAAATTCGACATACTTATAATGCTTCGATACAGGATCTTAAAAAATCTTTTAAAAGGGGGTACCACCACAATCTTCTTGGTTATTTGCTTTTACTTCAATATAATTTCTATTTTTGGATCGCTTACAGGATATATAGTCTTCTAAAGATTTTATTTTTAAATATTTTAAACAAATAATAATAATTTATGTATCTCGTCTGTAAATGTATTGAAAGGTATTATCACGAGAGTGACATATAGACGTGTTAAGATTGATTTAGCGAGTGCTATTATTCACTCTAGTGAGAGTAATATCATTACAAACAAGATACATACTACATTTTTTGCATGTATCTCCTATGAAATAACTGATTTTCACATTATGTATAATAAGTGTATTTGCATGTAACGTTTTTGTCATATTTGATACACATGTGGACTGTGTTTATGTTAAAAACGCCTACTATGCTTGTCTCTATTGCTCATATGGATTTAAATGTCAACTGACAGATATATTACTATTGGATTGGTAAAACAGCGTTACTTTTATTTTACTTTACGCACTGATGCGAAATGTGTCATTTTACATTTGATATACATGCATAAAAAGCAGTTATTTAATAGGAGGTCGTGCAAAAAATATGAGTTATGTAATCAATTGAACAACAGTTTTTAAACCGAATAGTCGAGCTAATTTATAGACATAAAGAATCTTTCACCAGTACTAGTATAGTCATTTGGTATAGTTTTACCTGGAGAGTTTTCGGGGAGTCTTGAAAATTGGTGATTTTATAGATTTAGATCGGCTCTTTCCGAATTTAAATTTTGCCACCTCTAATCTTTACCGCTCTCGACGCCATATTAAAAATGGTATTTTAGACAAACCCTTTAACTATGCTATCAAAGTATTTTTTTTTTCAACAAATGTTTCATCGAATTTTGTCAAATAATTGAAAACCTACGCAGTGCCCTAATGTAGAGCTACATATATAATTGTTAAAGTACTTACAAAATTTTTGGAACACACGTAATACTTCAAGAAAATGATACTTTTTCATCTGCAATTGGTTTCAAATCATTTGCTTGTCCCAGTCAAAAGTTACAGACATTTGCGTGCAGCGTGCTCGCTCCCATAAACCTATTGCAATCTGAGCAGGCGATCGACGCGTTAGTTAACAAATTTCTGCTCGCTCGAATTTCATGTGAAAAATACATGTTACACATGTTTCCTTCGTAAAATTTTCCGTTCTTTTTAATGGCGCTATTCATATTTTTCTAAAATAGAGTAGGGAAGGAGATATTGTCAAGAAACTGTTTTTAGGCGCGATTTTTCCAATATCGTGGCGAGAGCGGCAAAGTAGAAATTCGGAAAGAGCATATCAAAATCTATAAAATCACCAATTTTCAAAATTCCCGGAAAACTCTCCAGGTAACTTCTTTTATCGGCATCAAATGACTGTACTATATGTACTTGAAAATAAGCATTTTAATCCCAAAAACCGGGACCTATTTTGATTTATGATTCAAGATCGGGGTAACATTTCTGTGATACTGAGATTTACAGATGGGGCTCGAGATTCGTCTCTAATATTGTTAATGGTTATTTATCGAGTTCATAGAAAATCCCGATCCTGAATTAATGTACCCGTTATCTCTAATCTCGAAAATAATGGGTTAAAATATTAAAGTCCTACTGAAAAATTACAACTATTTTGTATTTAATAAAAATCTAGCCAAACAACGTCTAAAACTATATGGTTTTTGGAAGAATGCAATTATTACCTGTAGATGTAATTAATCCATCACCCAGCCATGCTTTCATGAACTTGTAAAAAGGTGCTTTGGACAGTGCTTTGGGATTTGTAAGAACAGTTTTGATTTGTTCAGGGACACTAACAAAAATTATCAGTTCTGGCCCCAACCAGAACTTAACGGGTGACTGATAATCCTTCAGCAATTCGAATATAGATTTTGCAAGATCTGTAAACAATATTTTATTGAAAAGATTCAAAACAAATTTAAAAATGTACAATAAATTCATTAGAGTTGTGCTAAGTTAATGATTCAAGTATGTGGCTCACTCTTATCTAAAATAATTTATATCGTACGCGTACGTGCTATTGTTTTGTGACTGTGCCTTTGTTATTATAGTGAAGTTTTTGAAACCATACAATCATTAAAAGATACACGGTTCTGTTGGTCATGATGACATATCAATAAAATTTTTAAAATACACTGCAGCTATTATATCAGAACCGCTTGCCTATATAATTAACATGTGTTTACAACAGAGTAATTTCCCTAACCAACTAAAAATTGCCCAGATCATTTTAATTTTTAAAAAAGGAGATAAAAGTAAGTGTGAAAATTACAGACCTATAGCATTATTAAGTAATATTGCGAAAATATTTGAAAAAATAATTAATTCTAGGCTGTATAACTTCCTTAAAGAAAAAAAACATCCTAACTACATTCCAGAACGGTTTTATGAAAAACAAATCCACCTAAAGGGCAACTTACCAGGTAATTGCTGATATATTTTCTGGTATAAATAATCAAGAAAAGGTTGCAGGAGTGTACGTAGATTTATCAAAGGCTTTTGACTGTGTTAATCTACGAACACTTCTCTGCAAGCTTGAGATATACGGCGTGGAGGCATTGCGCATAACTTATTTAAATAATACTTAACTAATAAACTACAGTGTTTAAGAATAACCAATGATGATGGACTAATGTACTTTTTGGAATACGAGGCCACAAAATGTGGAGTGCCACAAGGTAGTACTCTTGGCCCGTTACTTTTTGTTTTATTCATAAATGAGCTGCTAGAAGTAACAACAAAATAAAACAGTACTATTTGCAGACGACACATCAATTGTAATTAGAAAGGTGACTGTCAGTGCACTTCAATCAGAAAAAACTAATGAAATTAAGAATACAAATAAAATTGGTTAACCAAAAACTTCCTAAAACTGAACATAGACAAAACAAAAGTCATTAGATTTTCAAGTACCACAGAGTTACCAGTAAATATAGACATAAATGACACTTAACATGCCTCCACATTATCCACAAAATTTTTGGGAATTCGCGTCGGCAGTAGGCTGAACTGGAAAAACCATAGCGATGAAGGCCAGTAAACTGTGTAGCTACATGTTTGCACTTAGAATATTTATATACTCAAGAATTAATTATGGCACACATCTTACCATGATACAAAAAAATCTTCTATTATGAAACAATAAAAATCTATAAAATCTAGAATGCAAATATTCAAGAACTAAAAACTAAAACATTAAAACAAAGGGTCAAAAATATTCTGCTCGACAATAGTATATATTCAATAAAAGACTTTTTTAATATACAAAAGTAATTACTGTTATCTGACTCTGAAATCAAAACTTGCAATTTAAATTTGACCCATTTCCCGGTTTCCGATTGAGCTGAAATTTTGCATACGTATATAATTTCGATGACAATACAATATTATTATAATAACTAACTGACCGGTTTGACTTTCGTCTGGATGCAAATCACACTGTTATTAAAGCACACTAATAGTAAAAAATATTTCTAAAACTTTTTTTATTTAAATGCTCTAAAAAGAAGAAAATAAACTTTAAATTAAAACAAATCCAACCATTCATTACATTGTACAATATTTTATATGATATAAAAGCTGGTCGCGATATTTTCCTGTGTAAATAAATTTTTTTCTTAGAATTACTTGTGTCAAGATCAAGTTACATATTACTTGATCTTGACACAAGTAATTCTAAGAAAAAAATGGATGTATTTCATAAAGTATATTTTTACAGGAAAATCTAGCGACAAGCTTTTATATCATATAAATTGTATAATGTAATGAATAGTAGGGTTTGATTAATTTAAAGTTTATTTTCTTCTTTTTATAGCATTTAAATAAAGACTTGTTTTTAAAAATGTTTTTTACTAGTTGTTTTGTTTTTTTTCTTTTTACACGGGTTAAATAGTTCTCTGTTCGTTATGAAAATAGTTTCATTTGTATCTGAAGCTACTATTGCAATGTACGAAGTAATAGCCACATAGATTGTAACAAAACATATTTTGAGGAAGAAAACAGAAAACAACGTAATATGATGAAACTTTAAATAAAAATCTTATTTTTTTATTGAACCTTCAGTATTAATTTAAAAGAAAAATTTTCAACATATCTAGAGTACTTTAAAATTTTATTAAGAATGTTCGACAATCATTTCTATAATATCTTGCATACAAAAAAAAAAAAAAAAAACTGAACTTCGTGCATTTTAATTATTTCTTCTCAGGACTTAAGCATAATTATCTGTCTATTACGTAAGTCCTTAAACTTTTCGCTGATTATAAACTTTCCCTCTAGTTTCCCTAGCAGAATCAATGTTTGTAGGTAATTAATTTTTTTAGTTATTCTATTTTTAGTTTATTTAGCAACTAATTTGAAATATCAAAACGAAATACAAACTAAACGACGATTAATATTACAAATATTAGTGACAAATTGTGTCTATTTCATTATAAACATTCTTCGATAGCATCACATTTCGAAAGAATCGAGTCTCTTGACGTTGCTACTTATCTTATTTACACTAATGAGTGAACCTCGAAAACGTGTATCTGGTTCGTGATTCACTGCCAGTGCAAACTCGCCTTTAAGAAATAGGTGTACCCATGATCATAAATTTAATACAACTTACCTGTAGGTTTACTTAGACCAATTTCTAAAGATCCTATAATAGGAATCCATGTTGGCCCAGGTAATTTGGATGCCAATTGATAAAGACGTCTTCTTTTCCAACAAAAATTAATAAACCACAGTAAAACTATAGCAGATATCGCTAGTAAAAGTTGCATTGTTAAATTTCCACTTTTTTGTTTAAGAAGGTTTGTAAAATTGTTTTCCATGTTTTCTGGTTAAAAATATATACCTAGGTATCTATTTAAAGTTGTTCAATAAATTTCAAATAATTTTACTATTTTCAGTTAGTGTTTACTATTTAACAAGAATTTGATTTATTATAGCTATATATTATAAATAGGACAAAACCGTTTTAGTTTTTTATTGCTAATGATTCAAAAACTTAAATACTTGTTTTAACGTAATTTGTTATAAATTTAATTTATTTTATAACATGTGATTAAGTATGAAACATTTATTTATAAATAATAGATCTTTTATATTAATCTGCTTCTTTCCCCACCTTACTTTTTTTTACATTCAGCTTGTTTAATAATTATAACGAAGTGCGATCAAAAATATCATTTATAAAAATACATATTAAAAAACCTTCACTTCAGAGTAGGTATATGGCACCTACAAATACCCTCTGCACTCTTCATCTTAATTTTTACCCTATTGCCTAGAAACTGTTCCAAATCTCCCGACACTATTTTAAAAACTAAAGAGCTCAGGTAAACGCCATATGAAAAGTGAAGAATTACATTACAGATCCTTTTAGTGAAAACTTAAAAAAAATGTTATAAATATTATAGTGTGATTCTTAGTCCATTTGACGTTTATTAGAGCTCTCTAGCTTTATAAATAGCGTTGGGAGAGCGGGAACCTTTTTTAAGCCAAGGGGAAAGAGTTTGAGATGAAAAGTTCAGAGGGTTCTGGAGGTAGTAAACATATAAAATTACATGCTTTACGAAAACTTGACCGGCGTACTCTGTGCGCAATGACTAAATTAAATTATAAAACGTTTTCTACTATTTTAACAATACAAATAACAAAAGCAAAAATTAGGTCTATTTATTTTTCTCATAAAATCGAAAATTAGTGTGCGTGGAACTCAACCCGCGAATGAACTAAAATATGTTAACCGTATCCGTTAACCGGAAAACATGACAAAAACTGAAAATTCGCTGTAGAAACCTTTAAAATTGAACGATTACAAACTAAGATACGATTTTATTTATTTCTATTCATTCAACTAACTTCTGCATAATTCTTAAAAAAGCCCACTATCGCAGTAAATGGACTTTGTAATCTGTTGATACATAATATATAAAGAATTTTACCATTCCAACACCATAAGTGAGGAATGGTAGGTACCTAGGTACTAATTTAGGTCTAAAATTCACATTTCAAAATTTTACAATATTTTATCGTTTAGAGGTCTCCCGAATCCAAAAAAAACATATTTTTTGGAAAAAACTGTGCGTTTGTTTGTCTGAATACACGATGCAGGCTAAACGGATGAGCGGAAATTTTTGGAAGAAGTTTGACATGCAAATATAAAGAGCCATATTGTTTTTTGGGGAAAACGGACATATTCGCAAAAGATATATGTGCTATAACGTTGTTGTTTATATAATATTGGTATACTTTTCATAACGGTTTATTATTTTATGTATTTTTTCAAGAAAGTTTTGTAAAAAAACTAATAAACTTTATAGTATAGGAAATATTTTGAAAATAAAAAATCAGCTGTTCTTTTGTTCTGTATATCTGTCAGAAAGAAATTAGCTAAGCATGCTTTAATTAATTTTTACATTATGTGATAACGTTATTATGTAGGTAAACATTTCAAAGAATAGTACATATCCTATTTAATACTAACCATTACCCACGTCACCACACGCGACAATATTTTATTTTCTTTATTATACTGATATCAAATGTCAATATCTTTGAAGTTGTGTTGGTCTCGTCGCCCAATTGGATGGAATTTTTTATGTTATGTATAAAGACGCGCTATCATCATCATTACATAAACAATTAAGGGAGCAAAAAAAATTTTCGAATTTTTAGTGATTTTTCAGAATACTGTATCTCAGTTAAAATTGGTGGTATCGAGGTTTTAAAAAAAGTATTTTAAAGCGCTGAATGTCTAGTTTTCAGATTTCTTAGCTTAAAATTTTTAGGAGCGACAGTCATCGCAAAATTCTAAGAAAGAACACGAAAGAAATTTTTTTTTAATTTTTTGCGTTTTTTTTCATGGTCCACGGGCTTGGAAAAATTTTTTACACAAAAATCATGATATGGACTTGATAGCCTGTTCATTCAGCTCTAATTTCTTTTTTTAAATTTTTCTCTACGTTAATTTGACCCGGAGATATTCGACTACGAATGCAAAAGCATCCTTTTGACTTTAACCATCGATATCTCAGCAACTAATGATCAGACAGAAAATTGATGGGCAGTTTCAAAATCTCGAATAAATTTCCTACAAGGCTATGTAGTGTTCTTGGAAGAAAAAAATTTTCTTTCATCCGCGATATTAACTTGAAAAAAGTGAAAAAAAGTGACTTTTTGACTTGTTTTGCTAAGTCGACCGCATCTTTGCTAATATCGGTGGAAAGTCTAATGCTTGTACGAATTTTTACACCTCGATGTACCCCCAAGAGCTCCGTAAATCGGCAGATCGATCTACCGAACGGTTTTTCCGGACCGCTTAATCAAAATTTCAGAAAAATTTAAAGGAGCAAAATTTACATTTGGTTGGTTCCTTGGAATCAAAGATTGAGTTTTCCAAAAAACTGTTTTTTCACACTTGTTAGTTTCGTAAGAAAGTTTAGGATAATAAGCACTATTTTTTTGCAGATCGAGGACTACACCAATCTTGGGGGTATCAACTTTTAATTAATTCCGTTAATTCAAAATAAAGGAAATGACGTTACGGATAGAGTACATCGCTTCAAAAATGACTCAATATTTTTTTCTTAAATTGTTAAAAAATAAAGGAGAGTAAATTTTCAAAAATTTAAGAAAAAACATTTTTTTTTTCAAAAATTGGATTTTTTTCTCAAAAATTAAAATTTTTTTTTTTTCAAATTCATTGAGCAAAAGATACCCAATTGTGAATGAATTGAAAAAAAAAATCAAATTTTTCATTTTTATGAACATTACAGGGTGCTCAGAAATGTAAATTTTGCTCCTTTAAATTTTTCTGAAATTTTGATTAAGCGGTCCGGAAAAACCGTTCGGTAAATCGATCTGCCGATTTACGGAGCTCTTGGGGGTACATCGAGGTGTAAAAATTCGTACAAGCATTAGACTTTCCACCGATATTAGCAAAGATGCGGTCGACTTAGCAAAACAAGTCAAAAAGTCACTTTTTTTCACTTTTTTCAAGTTAATATCGAGGATGAAAGAAAATTTTTTTCTTCCAAGAACACTACATAGCCTTGTAGGAAATTTATTCGAGATTTTGAAACTGCCCATCAATTTTCTGTCTGATCATTAGTTGCTGAGATATCGATGGTTAAAGTCAAAAGGATGCTTTTGCATTCGTAGTCGAATATCTCCGGGTCAAATTAACGTAGAGAAAAATTTAAAAAAAGAAATTAGAGCTGAATGAACAGGCTATCAAGTCCATATCATGATTTTTGTGTAAAAAATTTTTCCAAGCCCGTGGATCATGAAAAAAAACGCAAAAAATTAAAAAAAAATTTCTTTCGTGTTCTTTCTTAGAATTTTGCGATGACTGTCGCTCCTAAAAAATTTAAGCTAAGAAATCTGAAAACTAGACATTCAGCGCTTTAAAATGCTTTTTTTAAAACCTCGATACCACCAATTTTAACTGAGATACAGTATTCTGAAAAATCACTAAAAATTCGAAAAATTTTTTTGCTCCCTTAATTGTTTGCAGAAGTTTAGTATAAAAGAAAGTCGCCAATTCCCTCTGTCTGTTTGTCCGCGTTATTCTTCTAAACCACGCAACGGATTTTGAAACGGTTTTCACTAATAGAAAGAGCGATAAACCAGGAAGGTTTGTATATATAATTTGTAAATATTTTGTACAAAATATGACTGAACTATGAGAATGTTTTGTCAAAAAGCACTATCACTACATAATATAGAAAAAAATCGCCGTCTGCCTTTGTCTGTTTGTCCGCTTACTTCTTCTAAACCGCGCAACAGATTTTGAAACGGTTTTCACTAACAGAAAGAGCGATAGATGTGGAAGGTTTGTGTATATAATTTGTATAAAATATGGCTGAACTATGACGGTGTTTTGTCATCACTACGTACTATTAATACCAAGTTGCCGTTTCCCTCTGTCCATGGTATCCTCGTACTTCTTCTAAACAACGCAATGGATATTGAAACGGTTTTCATTAATAGAATGAGTGTTAAACGGGGATGGTTTGTATGTATAATTTGTAAATATTTTAAATTAAAATATGGCTGAACTATGAGGATGTTTTGTCAAAAACCACTATCACTACATAGTATAGAAAAAAAGTTGCTGTCTGTTTCTCCGCTTACTTCTTCTAAGGCACGCAACGGATTTTAAAACGGTTTTCACTAACAGAAAGAGCGATAAACGAGGACGAATCGTGTATATAATTTATAAATATTTTGTACAAAATATGGCTGAACTATGACAGTGTTTTCTCATCACTACATGCTATTATTACCAAGTTGCCGTTTCCCTCTGTCCATGGTATCCGCGTACTCCTTCTAAACAACGCAATGGATATTGAAACGGTTTTCACTAATAGAAAAAGCGTTAAACGAGGATGGTTTATATGTATCATTTGTAAATATTTTAAATTAAATATATGGCTGAACTATGAGGATGTTTTGTTATAAAACACTATTACTACATAATATTATAGAAAAAAAAAATTGCCGCCTGCCTTTGTCTGTTTGTCCGCTTACTTCTTCTAAACCACGCAAGGGATTTTGAAACTGTTTCCACTATCAGAAAGAACATTAAATTTAAAGGTTTGTGTATATAATTTGTAAATATTGTGTACAAAATATGACTGAACTATGACGGTGTTTTGTCATCACTACAAACTATTAATACCAAGTTGCCTTTTCCCTCTGTCCATGGTATCCGCGTACTTCTTCTAAACAACGCAATGGATATTGAAACGGTTGTCACTAATAGAAAAAGCGTTAAACGGGGATGGTTTGTATGTATAATTTGTAAATATTTTAAATTAAATATGGCTGAACTATGAGGATGTTTTGTCAAAAAGCACTATAACTACATAGTATAGAAAAAAAGTCGCTGTCTGTTTCTCCGCTTAGTTCTTCTAAAGCACGCAACGGATTTTGAAACGGTTTTCACTAACAGAAAGAGCGATAAACGAGGACGGATTGTGTATATAATTTGTAATTATTTTGTGCAAAATATGACTGAACTATGACGGTGTGTTGTCATCACTGCATACTATTAATACCAAGTTGTCGTTTCCCTCTGTCCATGGTATCCGCGTACTTCTTCTAAACAACGCAATGGATTTTGAAACGGTTTTCACTGATAGAAAGAGCGTAAAACGGGGAAGGTTTGTATATATAATTTGTAAATATTTCGTACTAAAAATCGCTACAATATGACGGTGTTTTGTCAAAAATCACTATCACTACATCTATATATTATAAGCGTTAGACTGGCAAAAATTCGAAAATGACTCGACTGATTTGAATACTTTTTTTTTGTTTTGTTCGCCTGAATACAGGGGTGGTTTATAAAAAAAATAAAATTCCAAAGGAACAGCCGAAAAATAGAATAAGTCGAAATTTTTTTGTATATGTTCATGATAGTCCCAATAAGATTTTTGTGGAAAGAAAAACTGGAATATAAACTCAGAAACTACTATTGTCACTGCTGAGCGGGGCGCAGCCCCGTGAAGCGAGACTGTAACATGGATTACGGTGGAGATGTAGGCTCCACTACTGTTATTGCTGCCGACCGGGACACAGCCCTGTGAGACAATAGTGTTTCGTCTTAATCGCGTGCGAAATATATGGCAATGTTCTGCAAATACGGCTATTATTCCATAATAATCTATCTTTTATAGACAATCTACAAATCCACGCGAAGCTGGACCGGGCCACTAGTACTACATAAATGGACTAAGTAAGCTACGCCAAAACGTCACACAATTCACAAAACGCACCTAAAGAAGTTTTACTTCAATAGCTGTCTTTGCGATTAAAATTGTTTACCGTTCCAAGTAACTGCATACACCAGAAGTTAAACTGCTATCATTAATTAGTGATAATTGTAATTATAATTAAAGATTGGCACGCATCTGCAATTAAAAATCTTTCTCACAAGCATGCACTTCGTCGTGCACTCTTTTAGTTTGCATTGTTGAACTTATCTAAAATATTTATCAAAAATATACACATTTTTGTAGTCTTGTAAGTTTATTTTCATTTTGACAATATTTTTATCAAATTTTGAACTACACTACCTGGAATATACAGGTGGTCCAAATGAACGTTGGCTTACATGGGTAACTTTGTTATTAGTGGAGATAGAAACTCGATTAAATGAACAAAGTAGTGCAGAAAATTGTGCTCATTAACGTCCCGTCGAAAAAACAATTGAATTTTCACGCCCTATGAACTTATTTAAAAAATAGTAAAAATTGTCATTTTCGAAAACTGGCCATAACTTTTTTATTTATGAAGATATCAGAAAATTTATTAAACCATTTTAATGTATTTTTAGTGGCGTGGGTATAATTTTTTTATATCCACTACATAATGAGATATTGACATGAACTTTGGTTTTTCTTATGGACGCCATTTTGGGTTTTTAGATATTCGAATTCTGCTTATTTTTCTGATTAATTTGATATATTAAATCCTATATCTAAACGAAAAGAAAGTTACGAAACTGATCAAAATTGTTTTTTGACGTTATCTATACTGATCAGAGTGTGCCGTGTAAAACAAAATTTGTTGAAACAAATGAATACCGACAGTTTACCAATCTGACCCAAGTATTTTCAAATTTGGAAAAATACGATTGTTTTGTGCACACATTATACATAATAAAAATACCACGTTTGCTCAGCTGAATACTTGAAACAGCTGAATACTTGAACCTTTATCCAGAAAGACGACAGTCTAATTCAAAAACTTTTAGGAACTTAAATAGTAATTTAAAAATATATGGGTCATTGCGTCAAAGAAAAAAGTCAACATTCGACATCGTGAAGAAGAACAAGAAGAATTAGTTTTAGCAAGCGTTGAAATTGATGGTGAGAAGTCAACCAGATATTCAGTTTGATCTAACATGGTATTTTTATTATGTATAATGTGTGCGCAAAACATATCGTATTTTTCAAAATTTGAAAATGCTTGAGCTTGACAGATTGTTAAACTGTCGGTATTCATTTGTTTCAACACATTTTGTTTTACTCGGCACACTCTGATCAGTACCAAAGTTCATGTCAATATCTCATTATGCAGTGGATATAAAAAAAGTATGTCCACTCCACTGAAAAGACCTTAAAAAGCTATCAAAAAATGGTTAAATAAATTTTCTGATATCTTCATAAATTAAAAAATTATGACCAGTTATCAAAAATGGTCATTTTCACTATTTTCTAAATAAGTTCATAGGGTGTCAAAATTTAATTGTTGACGTGATAACGTCTTATAAATTGATGAATCACCAATCTTATAAATTGATAAAACACCGGCTGCATGCACGAAAAAGTGTAACGGTCGTAACGTTCCTAACGTTCGTAACGCGTAACGTTCCGCCTGACCCTGTGCGTGCTTTTTGCTAATTTCTAGCTCAATTTAAATCAGATCGGTTTGAAACCAGTCTTAAACGAAAGAGGAGAACATTTTACATAGATTTCGTATAACAGAATTTGCCTAAACAGTTTTTTTATACAAATTTATATAGAAAAATAGCTGTATAAATGCAATGTTGTCTAATGCATGGCGCGACGCGGTCGGTCGTCTTTGTTTGCCGTACATGGAAATTAGAAGATAACGTATGTCTTGTCTTAACATGAAAACGGCTGCATTTCTAATGTTTAATTCAATTTTTTGACATTAGTATTTTGTGAAATGCAACGCCTTCTAAGTTAAGTATTGGAATAACTAATTATTATTAGAACATATTTATTGACAGTTGCAAACGTCACTTTTGACATTTGTTATCATTCCGACACCAAGGATAAGCGGATTGAAACCAAATTTTGGGAGGTTTAGGTTATGTATTACGGAATACGTTATCACGTAAAACTATCGTCCGTAAACCGACTTTACAGACAACCAATTGTTATTTCGACGGAACATTAATGAGCACAATTTTCTGCACTACCTTGCCCCTTTAACCAACTTTCTATCTCCACTAATAACAAAGTTACCCATGTAAACCAACGTTCATTTGAACGTCAAAATAAATATCGAATGAACAATATACAGGGATATTGTTCATTCGATATTTATTTTGACGTATTTTTGTATTAACGCTCGTCCTAAATTTCTATTATAGTGTTTTTGTGTCACCATTATTGCTCTGTAATCTATAATATCGTCGGCACAGTTTGGTTTCGCTTTCAGTGTTCCAAATAAGGACATTTATGTGCCCCCAGACTCAAATGGTACAATGTAGAGACTTGACATTTTGCATAGTTAAGGCCTGTTATGGCCGAATGCTGTTATGCTGTTGTTCTTAAATAGAGACACATGATTTGAATAATTATTTATTGTATTGTAGGGTCAAGCAAGTTATGAAAAAATCAACCTCGTCGAGTAAGGTGTTTAATCATGCATATTTTTTATTAGAGTTTGTTTAATTTAAGAAATGTGAAATTCACTAGAATAATTACATTTTGATTTTGAATCCTGGTAATTTTGTTAATATAAAATTTCATTTGCATTTTCCTGAATGCAGCTCTTACAAAAATAAATTAAAAAATGATTGTCGAATGTTCGCAAAATGGTAGAACAGTAATGTAAGATCAATAATGTTTCTTAAAGCGGTACTAGCTACCTCTAATTTATTTATATAGTTAACAATCATGACATGCCAACCTTGATCTTACAATGTTGCCAGTTGTTATAAATTAGCATTAAAATGACATTAAAACTATTATGAAACAAATGTATCACAAAAAATTATTTATTATTTTAATTTATCAGTTAAAATCTTTCTCGCTTCACTGAGGATCTTTCCTGTTCCGACGTAGCATTTGTCGGCAAAATTGCACCATTTTGTTATAATCAGCGGGTAAAAGTGCTTGCACACGTTGCACATGGTATGGATGTAACTGATCCCTTTTTAAAATACGGTGCACTGTGGACCTCGAAACTCCCGAACGTCTTGACAAACGACGAACACTTGTAGATGGGTCCTCTGTCACCATTTCAATTATTTCATCTTCGTCGATGTTTAACATTGATATTTCTGTACGTGGCTTAAATTTAAACATTATTTCTGCTGGACAACAATTTGTAACTGTTGATGGTGTAAATCTGTAAGAAGCTAAACATTTATTCAATCTTTGTTGAAAAGGAACATTTTTATTTTGAATATTTATTGGAAATCACAGAACGTAACAATAGTTTTTTTATACTCTCAACCGCACGTTCTACAACTCCATTACTGGTAGGATTATAAGGTGGTGAATGCATCAGTTTTATATTATGAAAATCGAGGTATTCTTTAAATTCAAGAAAATTAAATGGTGGACCATTGTCGCAAATTATTATTACTGGATACGAAAAACGAAAAAAACACTCATCTAATCTATCTAGTACAATTGAACCTTTAGTGCTAATCATAATCCAACATTCAATCCATTTACTGAAATCATCAATTAAAATCATAATATTTACGTTATCAGTTTTTAAAAAATCAATGTGAACTTTTTTCCAAGCATCATTAACTTTAGGCCAGGGAACATACACTTTAGTATTTATATTGTTTTGTGTACATTGGCAGGTTTCACATTTACTTATGTATTGCTCTATACTTTTATCTAAAATTCTCCACCAATCATAGCTTCTAGCCAGCATTTTAGCTCGAACTACACCTATGTGATCTTTATGAATTATAGATAAAATTTCATTTTTCAAAATTTCAGGAATTACAACTCTATTATTGTACATTAAACAATTCTGATCGGCAACAAAATTATTTTTTGTTTTAAAATAGTATTTCAATTCATCGTTTAAAATGTTATACACAGGCCAACCATGCAAGGTATAATAAAGAACTTTGGATAACACTTCATCAATTAAAGTTGCTTCAGAAATTTGTTTGAATGAAAGAAACGGATTATCTTTTAAATAAACAAAATTACATCTATTTTCTTCAACGTAGCTTACATTTGAAAGTGGTAATCGCGATAATGCATCAGCGTTAAAAATATCTGTACCCTTTCTATATTTAATTTGGTAGTTATAAGCCGACAATAATATGCTCCATCTTTGAAGTCGAACAGCTGATAACTGAGGGATACTTTTACTAGGGTTAAATATAGTTTTCAGTGGCTCATGATCGGTTATTATAGTAAAAAAATTGCCGTATAAATATTTATGGAACTTTTTTATGGCAAATACAATACTTAAAGTTTCTTTTTCTAATTGACTGTAAACTTTTTCTGCTTGAGAAAGTGTCGTAGAAGCAAAAATTACAGGACGCTCTAATCCTTCTACAATATTACTTAGAACCGCTCCTACTCCATAACTGCTACTATCACATGTAACTATAATTGGTAACTTTGGATTAAATAACGACAACAATGACTTTTCGGACAACAAACTCTTACTTTTTTTAAAAGCTTCATCGCATTTTAAATCCCAGTCCCACTTGGTATTTTTTCTAGTTAATCTATATAAAGTTTCTACAACATCTACAGGCATTTTTAAAAATTTATGATAATAATTCAACATACCCAAATGACTTTTAAGTTCGGTAACATTTTTAGGCTCTTGACAATTTTTAATTGTTACAACTTTTGTTTCACTAGGTTTAATACCATGCTTATTCAAACAATAACCTAAATACTCCAATTCACTTACAAAAAACTCACATTTGTCAAAATTTAACTTTACATTGTACTTATTTAACTGTTCTAAAACTTTCATTAAATTATCTTTACATTCAACTAAACTATAGCCTCCAATAATTATGTCATCAATATACGCACAAGTTCGATTTAAACCTTTCAAAATTTGATCCATTATTGACTGAAAAATCATAGCAGATGAGTTAAGACCAAACACTAATCTATTGAAACGATACAGACCATTTATTGTATTTACTGTTAGTAATTCTTTACTCTTATCGCTAACTAAAAGTTGTAAAAATGCATTTGTACAGTCTAAACGACAAAAATACTGACATCCTGACATTTCGGAAAAAATATCTTCAGCTTTAGGCAATTGATACTGGTCAACAGCAACGTATTTATTCAAAGTGACTTTTAAATCAACACATAAACGTATGGAACCATTTTTACGGGGAACACAAACTAAAGGAGATGCCCACTTGCTATATTTTACACGGGAAATAATATTTTTACTTTCTAATCTATCCAACTCAGATCTTACTTGATCTCTTAATGCATAAGGAACTTCATAACCTCTGTGAAAAATAGGGACCGCATTTTCTTTCAAAACTATGTCAACTAAAAAATGTTTTATTGGATCATTGTTAGTTTCTGGGAATATATTAGGGTATACAGTTTTAAAAGATTGAATAATTGTGCTACTTTCAGAATTTTCCATCTTACCAACAACTGACGGTGTGTACAATGCTGCATCTGAATTATTATCGATTGCTTTAACGTAGCTGTCATCATCAAAACTAGACTCTCTTAGACCCGTACAGAACATCATTGTTTTCCATTCCGGATTTAAAAGTTGCAACAAATCACGACCCAATAAAGACTTTTGTACCTTGTTATCTGTAACTACAACGGGAACATTATTGAAACTTTTATTCATATATTTAAGATTTACATATATTATTCCTACAGTATTTAAACATTCTTTATTAGCAGCTATCAATTTAGCATTATAATTTTGAATTTTTAAATTTTTGAAAAAATTTTCATAAATATAATTAGGAATCAATGTTACGCTTGACCCTAAATCAACTTGAAACAATAAATCTTTACCATTGACATTCAATTTAATTTCAAGAGCGTTATTATTACGTAAACTAGATACTTGATCACAATGATCTTCTACAATTTTAACGATTTTTGTTTTACAACATTTGGCAATATGCCCTTTTCTATTACATTTAAAACAGGACCAATTACTTGCTGGACAGTCATCATTCTTAAAATGATACTTATCACATTTAAAACAGCAAATTTTTTTGTTACCAGAATCATTATTTCTTAACTTGTTTGAGTTTTCATAACTCGTACTACCACCGGAAGTATACTGCTCTGCATTATTTCTACTAGCATTAGACGAATTCCTCTGATTATGACCCAATTTCAGAACTTCAGAAACTTGCCCGTCCTTCTTTGCTATGTCTGACGAATGCTTCTGAATCGCCTCCATGTCCAATACTAACATACTTGCTGACTTAAATGTTAAATCTTTCTCCGATAATAATCTTCTTATCATGCCTTCTTCCCTCAAACCGACAATTAATCTATCACAAAGAGCTTCATCCAGAAAAGTGCCAAATTTACAATTTACTGATACCTAATTGTTTTAAAGCAATAATAAAATCCTTTACTGATTCCGTTGATTGCTGTACTCGCGAATTAAATTTATATCTTTCAGATATCACTAAGTAGTATGGGGAATAATGATCTTTTAGAATAGTAACCAATTCTTGAAAAGTTTTGCCCGTCGGAGAGTCCGGAACGACTAAATTTTTTAAAATTTTGTACATGTCCGCGCCAATAGCCACTATGAGACATTTTACTTTATCTGCCTCTTCTGCTTTATTAATATCAAAAAAGGCTTGCAGCCTTTCTATATAATTTGCAAACGGCTCACTGTCTTTGTCGAATTGTGGTAGATTACTTAATGTTAACGCCATTTTGCTTAAATACGTGGGTTCTTCGTCGCCAAAATATGTTGTGTATTATTACAATAATAATAATTAATTAATTATACACCGTATAATATGTATTTGAAATAAGTCTTTATTTAATACTGAATAAATCGTGAATATAAAAGAATACAATTCTGAATTAAGATATTATGGACAACTTATTGCTACAGGAGACGATCTATAACTGCCTATCAAATGAATTTGTCTTTCTGAACTTAATGAAATGAATTACATAATATTACATTTTACACAATCTATAAAATAAAGTACAGTACACATCAAATGTAAAATTTTGAAAAGTGATTTTTGACCGAAACTAGTACCTACCATTCCCTACTTTTGGGTTGGAATGGTAAAACGACTATTGCAGTATGTGGACTTTGAACATCTTTTTGTTTTTGTGCCTTTTTATGGCATCGTTATTGTTCTGTAATCTATAATTTCGTCGGCACAGTTTGATTTTAGATCATTTCAGACAATTTATTTTATTTTTTATTTTAAATGAAACTGACACGGGGGACTGATTTTATAAAGGAAAACAACATTTTTTGTCACCTTAACTGTAAACGAGTGACAGGAAGTTTTTTCAAAATTTGATCAAAAGTAACATCTGCTACATTTAAACACATGAACAAGTTGTACCAACAGTTTCTTGTCATTTTTCAGAGCAGGGGACTGTTGCCAGGAGACTGAGTTATATCAACATAATTTGAAAATATCTTTAATAGTTTTAAAGTTTTCATATAGACACAGCGCCGCTCTGTCTTCACCTACCGAACTTCACACTGGTAACGTTCCGTTCAATTCAAAATCATAACTTTACGACCGATTTACAACAGTGTGCATCATTATTTTCTATGGAGCACCATTGAAAAATTAAGGCAGGAGACTGTACTCTAAATTTCATGACAAAAGTTTTTATTTTTTTTTGCACAAATATCGTTGTAGCTCTTATAAAGTATGGCGTTTACATATTATGATCATTATTTATCTGAACAAAGTTCAAGGCGAATTTAATTTCTTAAATAAATTACATGTTTATAAACTTATGTACTTTGTCAATTTTTCTCGGTTGGTGACAGACCAGGGGACTTTTACGACATTGAGTAATATTTTATTAAGTGATGATACTTCTATAGTAATATGTATTTTAGACTATGCACCAATTAATATTATTGTAAAATAAATGTCTTCTAAAATAATTACAGCAGAATGAAGAAATTTTTCAATAGAATTATTGTGAAACAGCAAGTAGCCCTGTTAATAGAGAAATTCCCAATTAGCAGTCGTGTAAATGAAATAAAACCAATACGCAGAGGCATGCGAATAAATGAAAAATTAAAAAATAAATTAACAAAAAATATTGGTTCACAATACAATTGGTATAGAGATCTTGGCGAAGTATCTTAATGTGACTCGAGCCTATTACAGGTACTCCTGGACTTACAAACGCTCCGGACTTACGAACAGTCGGGTCAGTGGTAGTCAGACCAATGAAATTCATCCACAACCTTCCCGACTCAACCCTCAATAACTCAATATTTTCAAAAAAATATCTGTTACCTTTATGACTTGCTATTTATTATTAATTACCATAAATATAAGACTTCTTCTCTTCACTGTTCTTGCAGTTCCAAAAAAACTAGTCTCGCAGGTAGATATATCTTCATTGAGAAAAAATAGGATTTCAATCCCTTAGGGTGCTGGATTTTGACATTATTTTCTACTGGTTGGGGGCGTGGAGGGCGTCAGTCAGTTTTTTGGCACTTTTTTATTTAAATTAGTATGCTCGAGAACAGGACAAGTAAACGTTTGAACAGAAACGAGAAATAAAACCAAATTCTCTACTCCTCTAAATAAGTATTGTCGGACATTACTGAAACGGAGCAATTGAAAGAGGTGACTTTTATCCGTTAAAGGAGCAAGAAGGGTCGAACTTGTCTAAAAGTTTTTTTTTCGTCAATAACATCCTAGAAAACGAGGGGATTGTTAATCTGAAACGAGAAATAAAATAATTTTCCCACATACTGGGAAGGCAGAATAAATTTCCAAGGGTAGTAACGGTTATTATTATTAGGTGATGAGTTATTTTTGTTAAAAACCTTGCTGTCGCACGTCCCTGCACGAAAACCAAAAAAAGGGGTAAGTTTTTAGCCGTTTGAAGAAGTTACTCTGGATAATAACTTTTTTATCATCATATTCGTATTTAGCACCCTCGAAATTGTGGGGAAGAGTTGGTCTTTCGAAAAGAAATATAACATTGCACTGAAATATAATTAATATTCAAGTATCAAATTTTATTCGTGTCACAAGTAATTAGTGATAATCTGAAATTTTCTATAATATAAAAATGTTTTTTATATGTACAAATAGATAGATATAGTTTGCTATTATTTTTTTAAACATCCATCGTTGATCTTACAAATTAATATTAGAAAAACATTATTTAAACAATGCACTGTCGGTACTGTTTTCCACTATTGTAGCCGATAAGTTATCATTTACTCTACTGTGACATATCCAAACAATCAACCTGTAGAGTAAATTCAAACCCGAATCTTCCACTATCGTGGCGGATGAGTTATCATTTACTCTACAGGTTGATTGTTTGGATATGACACTGTAGAGTAAATGATAACTCATCCGCCTCAATAGTGGAAGATTCGGGTTTGAATTCCGACAGTGACATTATATGAATAAAACATTATGGGTGTTTCATAATTGTTGTGTAATTATATTATATTACACGTGTAGGTATGTTTACTGAATTTTGTTATGTTTGTGAATTTTGATTGCAAATGATTAACCATATGAATTAATGATTTACGTTTGAAATGAGTGATGCTGGAAAAACCAACAAAAATAGAAAATAAGGTAAGAAAGTAGGTAATTTATTTAGCATGTATTTAGGCGAGAGTCACCCATATTGGACCGTTATCCAAATATTTTTCTAAATTTTTAAACAATTCCATAAAATTTAACTTGCATAGATATAACGGTATTTTTAAGTCTTTTTCTTTGTAGGTATAAACACACGTCTTTCTTATCAAAATTTTTGGCGGACGCCTCTTACAGAAATATTTCAAAATTTATTTTTATGCAAAAAAAAATTACAGAGTTTAAATATTTAATAATAAAATTAATACTGTAATGTATAATAATAGTCCGGTCAAATTAGACCAAAAAATAAGAGTAAAGCTACATAAATTCCCACCAAGCTGAAAATCAGTAAGATTGTTTAAAATATGATTAAAAATAAAATTTGAAAGTTCCCCATCTTTCCCCTGTATGAAAAAAAATTTATTTAAGGTCAAATTCAAAAAAATTAGTTTTTCGCGATTTTCAGCAAAACGGTAAGTTTTATCATAAAAATGCTTTAGACAAAAATTGTAGATCATAAAATTATCTAAAAAAAATGTATCAATACTTTTTTCCTACGAGCCACCGTTTTTTCAAAAAGTTGTAAAAGTTGTAATCGTCATAATATGCATGAGTACGCCACGTATATACATCTCTATAGTTGTAATATAATATGTTGAAATATTTTTCTATCGGTCATTGTAACTTACACTTATAATATAAAATATACATAAGTTATAACTATAAGAATATCAGGTAAAATAACACACTCCACATAATGGGTATTATTCAAATTGTTACTCCAAAAAATTCAGTTTTACTAGAAGAGCCTATGCCACGAATAAAAGAAGCTCTCTCAGCAAAAGATTTCAAGGCAAAAGCTCATGTGCCGATACAGATCTATCAAAATGACGGTGTAGTAGGTTACAGTAAAATAAATGTTAAAGATTTTGTTTATGGAACTGAAACGGTATCTTTCCTCAAAAAAGCTGATGCAGTATGGTTTTATGGGAAATCGAAAAATGCGTCTTTATCTGGTTGGAATGGTTTTATTGAACGTTTAACAAATAATAATATAAATTACTCTAAATCTCAAATTTCATTTTTACCGTTTATTCACCAACCAGCCTGTAACTATAATACTATCTATACGACTTTACTTTGTGCATTAGAGAATGCAAAACGGTATAGCCACACTGTATGTATCGTGACTTTCGACCAGCCCCTGTACGCTAAAGCTCGAGAAATTATATCAGCCGCACCTGAGGGCTCTGAAGTATCAAAAATCATCATCAGACTCGGAGGATTTCATCTACTGATGTGCTTTCTGGGAGCAATCGGTCATATTATGCAAGGAAGCGGCATGAAAGAAGTACTCGCAGAAATCTATGCGGTAAAATCATTAGAAAAAATGCTCAATGGTCATGCTTACGCAAGACCTATTCGAGCTCATACACTACTTCAGCTTACATTAGCAATTATAATATTAAAAGAAGTTGAAATTAATGACATCATGGATGCAGATCTAATCATATATATCGAGCACATATTAGATAACACTCTTTCATACAATGTTATTGAAAATGATGATGAAGTATCTGGAGCTTTACTTAATAAATTGAATCAAAAATTAAAAGAATATGAGGAACGAGGACCAACTGCAAAACTTTGGATTCAGTATTTTCATATGGTTTCCATTGCTAAAGAGTTCTTAAGAGCTGAGCGTATGGGGGATTGGAAACCTCATTTAAACTGCGTCAAAGAAATGCTTCCTTATGTATATTTTATATTATAAGTGTAAGTTACAATGACCGATAGAAAAATATTTTAACATATATTACAACTATAGAGATGTATACGTGGCGTACTCATGCATATTATGACGATTACAACTTTTACAACTTTTTGAAAAAACGGTGGCTCATAGGAAAAAAATTTGAAAAGAAGTTTGACCCTGCAGGCCATCCCAGTAACTTCCCGCTATTTTCGAGTTCAAAACGCTCAAAAATATATAAAATATAGCAAGAAGTTTATTTTTTAGCTCTTCGAGCTCAAAAAAAAACACTTTGTTACGAAATTTTCGTTCACGATATCTCATGAACAAATGAACCGATTTTGATGCGATTTGCGGCAGTCGACGCAATTTTTTAACCTAAAAAAGTAATTTATTACAGAAAAATCGATCTCATAGGAATTTTACGAGCGATTTAAAAAAACACTTTTTTACAAATTTTTCGTTCACGTTATCTCATGAACAAATGAACCAATTTTGATCTGGTTTGCAGCGAATTTATTACAAAAAAATCGATCTGATAACAATTTTAAGAGTCATTTTAAAAAAACACTTTTTTACGATTTTTTCGTTCACGGTATCTCGTGAACAAATGAACCGATTTTGATGCGTATTGCGGAAATCGACGCAGTTTGTTAAGGAGAAGAGCTGATTAGATTTTGGAATTAATCGGTTTAGTAGTTTAGAAAATTTTTTACAAAACCAAGTTTTTAAAAATTTTTGAAACTTGTTTTTTTAAGATTTCTCAAAATTTTTTGGGCCGAATCGTTTCAAATTTTCTGGAAGTCTAAGTTCACCAAGATCACGTCAGATGCCGCAAACGGCGTTTCAGTCGGACACTCCGTTCAAGATATAAAAGGTTTACATACATACACACACACACACACACCCCCACACATACAGCCCTAAGGACATCATCGCCAAAATAGTTTCAATAGCTTCCTAGGACCTCAAAACGTCGAGATCTGGCGAAAACTCGATTTTCGAAAATCGGGGTGAAACCAATAACTTCCCGATTTTTGAAAAAAAAAAAAACAATTTTTTTTTAAATCGGGAAGTTAAAAAGTATTGATACATTTTTTGTAGATAATTTTATGATCTACAATTTTTGTCTAAAGTATTTTTATGATAAAACTTACCGTTTTGCTGAAAATCGCGAAAAATTCATTTTTTTTACCTTTGACCTTGAATAAAATTTTTTCCATACAGGGGAAAGATGGGGAACTTTCAAATTTTATTTTAAATCATATTTTAAACAATCTTACTGATTTTCAGCTTGGTGGGAATTTATGTAGCTACGAATGTCTAAATTGACCGGACTATAAATAAAGATAATTATTATTACATTACTGTTATACAATTATATGTGTCTTCCCACTTGATCGGAGCATACCATGACCGGGCTATGAACGTATCAGGCACGAAAATAAACACGACACGCACTACTATTCCCACTGCAACGGATCGACAGCGTTCTATGTCCATATGCAACGCGTATTATGTCCGTTCAATATTCATTCAATATGCAGCACAGGATATGTCATTTTTGCATTAGATACTAATGATAGTCATGATTTTGCACGAGGAAGAAGTAAAAGAAAACCAAAACAGACTCGGCGCTAAGTCCTAAGAGAACGAAAAACCCCAGGGAGAATATTAGACATTATTCAGGCACTTAGTTGATGATGAAGAAAAATTTGTTGAGTATATTTAAATGTCTACATACGAATTCAACGAATTGCTGAAAAAAATTGAAAATGATATGTGGATATAACCAGTAGCATACTCGGCAAGACGCCTATGCACACACCGGTTGGACAACGTCGCGTGTCATGCGCACGGAGCGTATCGACACCGGCAAAATACGCTACAGTGTTGGTCGGTGATGGAACGGTCTAGTGGGCATTGTTCCATATTATTTCACAGAATGAATATTTTTTTGCCAGTCACGTTCCTATTACGGTCATAGTATGATACTTTGTATTGGGCAGAGACCAAAAACTATTATTAATAATGCTGATGAGTCCAGTAGCTTTCTTTACTTTCTGTGTGATGCAATCTTCAAAATTTAAGATTGGCGCGACAACAGTTTGATTCTATAACCACCAGCTGGTTTTGTCACTATAGAGTATATGAGTTTTATGTCTTCCAATTTGTAATCACATTCCAGTTGATAATTCCTAACCATTGAAGCTACAATTACTTTTATTGCCATCATTGCATATTTTGTACCTGAAATAAAATGTAAACATCACACACATTTACTAAACATAAACACAAAACACTGATGTCTTCGGAACATCGCTTTCAAAAAATCGATATTAAGTATCAACGATGTTTTTGCTACATGTTGAAGTTTGAATCAACTATTCAATACTGTTAATAAAACTGTAGAGAGAGTTTGTACGTCTGAATTTCGATATAGCTCTAATCTGATGTCGATGAAGTTTACTACACATTAATAGGGCTCCTCAGCTCAAACGATATATCCGACTTCGCTCGCGCGCTTATTAGGGCTCTCATACAAAGCCTACAAACAACTGAACTGTTTTGACGTGATAACGTCTTATAAATTGATGAAACACCAGCTGCACGCACGAAAAAGTGTAACGTTCCTAACGTTCCGCCTGACCCTGTGCGTGCAAGCGAGAGCGCAGTATGCTTCGGCCCAAGTTTGACAGCTACTAAAATTTAGATTATGTATTACGGAATACGTTATCACGCAAAACTATCGTCCGTAAACCGACTTTACAGACAACCAATTTTTTTTTTTACTACAATTCGACCCATTGTCAAAGGATCGAACTTTATACACATTTTAGATGTTTGTTTTCCCACAGAGTGAGCCTAGCCTAGTATTAAATTTAGTCTTCTAAACGATTTATCCTGTCCCCTGCAAATCAGACCTAGCATCTTGTGCCGTATGTACTTATATATAATTTGAAAAAATCCAGCCAATTGGGTGACAGGACAATTCCAGCTTCAAAAATATTGACATTTGACATATTATATTTCTGTTAAGGTTAGCAGTGACGCGGGTAACGGACAGTGTTAAATATTATGATATTTACTATTCGTTTGCATTGTTATCTACTCGTATATACTATTAAAAAAAAAACTTCGGAGAAGTAAAAATTTCGTTCTGTGCTAAATTCAAAAACTTGAGGCGACTGAATCTCAGAATTATAACTTAAAAAAAAAGAATTTCGAGGCAGACAAGAAATTGAAATCAAGCTCGAAATTCTGTGCCTATAAGACGTCGAAAAAAAAAAGAATTTTGAGGCAGACAAGGAATTGAAATCCAACTTCGAAATTCTGTGCTTATAAAAGCTACAAGAGCAACAGCAAAAAAAAGTGCACAGACGGCGTTTTTTTAGTGGTAACTAAAGGAATTATGCGAACACCGTCTTTGCATTTTTTTGCTGTTGCTCTTGTAGCTTTTATAAGCACAGAATTTCGAGCTTGATTTCAATTTCTTGTCTGCCTCGAAATTCTTTTTTTTTAAGTTATAATTCTGAGATTCAGTCGCCTCAAGTTTTTGAATTTAGCACAGAACGAAATTTTTACTTCTCCGAAGTTTTTTTTTTAAGATTTCTCGTCTTTTTCCAAAGTGTGAGACATTATTTTTATTTTTTCTCCAAAAAATAAACATATGTGCATTTTTAGAATTAAGAGGCCACAGATTCCATGAAGGCCAATTTTGAAGGCATGAAAAAAATCAATGAACAAGGCCAACCATTAAAAATACAAAATTTTTTTCATATCATTTGTAAAATACTTATTTTGCATTAAAAAAGAAGTTTCACTTTGAAAACTTTCCTCTTTTTAATTTTTGTTCCACTTTTTATGATGAATATGTTTTTTAATAAATTAAATTATTTAAATCTAACTTCAATCATATATTTTGTTATTTTTTAATAAAAAATTTGACGAAAGTGTATTTTTCAAAAAACAAGAAAAAAAAATTAAAAATTAAAAAAGAAATAAAGATATGTATATGAGAAAAAAATTGAGAAAATAAATTAAAAATAAAAAAAACAATTAAAAATATAAAAAAAAATTTAAAATTAAAAAAAAATAATAAAAAATATGATTATATATAAATATCAAGTGGAAATAAAATGGAGTAGAAAAAAAATTGTTTCCAATGATGCCGGCGGGAATCGAACCCGAGACCCTATTATTAGTGTTATTACTAGTCTAACTTCGTAACCGTTAGTCCACGGGCATACTCGCCGTATAAGCTGTTATTGTGGTACAGAAGTATATATGGGTGATACGAAAAATCGGTCCTATGAAAGTCACGTGGTCAGAGAACTATAAAACTTGGAAACTGGTCTCATATACACGGCGTTATATGGGAGCTAGGCAAAATCAATGTATAAGAATACGTTAGAGATACGTCGGCATTTAGCACAGAAAAGAATCTCTAACGAGATTCTTCGATGTTATTACGTTATGTAAAAATTACTCAAAGCATGCTTGTCAATTACTAAACTGAGAGATCTACAGAACAATAGACAACAAATTTGTTATTAGTTTCAAAATATTTCGGAAACTAAAAAGTTCAGAGAAAAAACATCTCTGCAAAACGTTCTTGTAAAAATTAGTAGAATAATAAACCGTTATGAAAATTGTACTATTATTGTATAAAAAACAATGTTATAGCATATATCTCTTCTGCGCATGCACCGATGCCCCCCAAAAACAATAGGGCTCCCTATATTTGCATATCAAACATTCTCCCAAAATTTAGTTTCAAGCCGCTCATCCGTTTAATCTGCATCGCGCTCACAGACAAACTAACAAACAGACGCAGAGAGTTTTTCCAAAAATATGTTTTTTGGACTCGGGGAACTTAAAACGAAAAAAATATTTTAATGCCTATAATTTTGAAAAGTGAATTTTGACCTAAATTAGTACCATTCCTCACTAGTGGTGTTAGAATGGTAAAATGGAAAAATAGCATATATGGGTAATTCTCATCAAATTTCAAGTTTCAGTTTGAATTACATCTTAATTATCATCATCATCATTATAGCAGATCCAAAGTATGACTATGTGAGGTCTATTTGAGATTAATGGTCTTCCATATTTCAATATTTTAATATTTTAATGGTCTTAACAATTTTTGACTATTACTATTTAATAGTTAAAACAGTCTGCATACTATTGTTATTTTAACAATTTTTTATTATTTTCACTATTAAATTGTAATAGTTAAAAATTGTTAAAATAACAATAGTATGAAGAATACTGTGATCAAAAAATATTCTATCTCAAAATTAACAATGTACTTTATTATTTGACTGGTTATTATCTCTGAAGATGGAAGTAAATTTGCCGAAACGTTAAATAAATAGCTAAAACATCAAAAGTACTACTTTTTTTCATTGATCCATAAGCTACAAATTTTCTAACCAAATATAATGAAATATCTTTCTTCCATACCTATGCATGTTCGTGGACCTCCACCAAATGGAACATAGCTGTATGGATGCCTTTTAGAAACCTCCTCTGGTAAGAAGCGATCTGGATCAAATTTTTCTGGCTCCGGCCACACTTTAGGATCCTTGTGCATATATTCAGTACACACTACAATTGTACAATTAGCTGGCAACAATTTGTCTCCTATCACAAAATGAACAAAAGATTGGTAGAAGATACCAGTAGTGAGCAAATCAATAAGGTTATTTTTTATTTACCAACTTGCACTTCATCAGATAAAAATCTTCCTATCAGCGGTACTATAGGAATAAGTCGCATAGTTTCTTTAATTACCCGTTCCATGTATTCCAATCCCGAAAGATCTTCGTGAGTTATCGGACGGTTTATATCGCCTAAGACGTCAACTAACTCTTCGTATACCTTTTGCTGCCGTTAATAAAAAAACTAATTTTACACAAATTAAAATAATTCAAATTCTGTAATGGATATAACTAGCTTTAATTTAAAAATTCTTGCAACATATCTCGATGTTTCTGGTATTACTCTGAAAGTTGTTTTAATATTATTTTTTTCAACACTGTATTTTCATTTTTTTTCATCCATGAATCTTTTTAAGACAGATGAAACATTTGATTTATAGCCACTGGATATTAAAAAATAACTACAAAATATCAAACCACTCAGTGGTTTAGTAGTATGATTTTTTACGGTTATTTTTTAATATTCGCGTATGGTTTATGTTCAGTGTTAAAAGTATTTCGAAAGTACATTCAGCGTTAAAAGTTATACCAGAAACCGAGCATTGATGATAAATGATCATTGAAAAAAAAATATATCATGTTGAAATTTCACTCAACTTTGAAAATATAAATAGACACAATTGGTCCATAATTTCTAAGTGTAAAATGAATGTCCTTTCATTGATATTTTTTCATGGATTGTATGTCATACTTACTTGAACATCTTTAAAAATTCCCATCATCATGAATACAAAGGAGGTAACGTTAGCATTAGTTTCATTAGCCTACGCAGTTAAAAAAATATTAATTTATTATGAGTTTATCAACAATGTTTTAGTTAAACTGGGCTACGGTACACCAATTCGCATTTCTCAATTTACATAGGTATCGAGTGACATTGACAGTTGATGATCAAATAATCAAAGAACAACTTTAAACAGTCTCTAATTTATAAAATTTTAAGTAATCTTATAAAAAATTTGAAATACAGCATTTGACAATATTTACCACTGTTAGAAGAAAGTGCACTTACAGCGGTCACCATAGTATTCACTTCCTCTCGTATTTCGACATCCGTCAAGTTTGAAGTTTTAAGTTCACCCATGTCTAACAACAAATCCAATAATCCCTTTCGCTTTGTAGAATCTATTTCTGAAAATTTATTGACTTTATTTATTAAACAATTTTTTAAACTCCGTCGACCTTAGGAAAAGAAAATATCGTGAAATTGCGAATACCCAATTTTGACCTGGATCATTTCCCATTTGTGAAGTTGGAATGGCATAACTGCAAATTTGTGATTACAAGTTTTCAACGAAGTTTAAACTTCAACGTTCAATTTATAACATACGACCGCAAAAGTACATAGTTTCAAATTTTTGTCGATTTGTTTAATTCAGCTTAAACTCAAAGACTTCTGAATCGAATTTTGTGTTTGTAATACACCGGGAACCAGGATAGGCCATGCTATATTATCATCCCGCTTCCACTGGAAGTAATTGAACAGTATAAAAAATCAGCACTTAAAATAGATTACCTGAATCAGATTTTATTCCAATATTTCGTTCCTTAAGCAAACTTTTCTTGTTTTTTATTATTTTATCGCTGAACTGATTTACGTACGATTCCACTGCGTCTAACTTTTTCTTGAGTCCGATCAGTTTGCAAATGCAGTCCAAGTGTAAAAAAGGATTAAACATTCTCTTACTTATATATTCCAGGGCTCTAAAATTGAGCGAATAGAAAAAAATATCAAATAGAAACCTCAAAATTGTTTAATTTAACATTTTTAAGTTAGCATAGTGTTCCACTGTGATGAATTTTCTGAAAAAAATTGTACAGTATATCGCAGACTTTCCTAATGCCTGCAGATCTGTCGGAGGAAAAAAATGCTGACATAATAATTAATTATTTTGTAAAAACGTATTATCTATATACATATAATTAAAAAGCGTGACTTATTCAAAATTAAGCTCAACTTACAACTCAAGTTGCTGCACGAACTTCACATCTTCCGTTTGTATATTTAGATTAACTCCCATCATTGTTTCTAAAAAAATATATTTAGGCAGTGTTGTATCACAGTAAAAATTTTAAAATACAGTAAAGGTCGATTCTCACTAAGCGTACTTAACAGTGGACAAGCAAGCTAACGACATAAATAAAAGTTACAAAAATATTCTGGCATCAGTAGTATAGACATAAAAGTCGCTGTCTTCCTCTGTTTCTCCACTTACGGCTTCTAAACCACGCAACGGATTTTGAAACAGTTTTCACTAATGGAAAGAGCGATAAACGAGGGAGGTTTGGATATATAATTTGTTAATATTTTGTACTAAATGTGGCTGAAATATGACGGTGTTTTGTCAAAAATCACTATCACTACATTTATATCTATATAATTATATAATATAACCAGTAGGAGTACCTATATGCGCAAGTAATTCAAGAATTACCTACAAGGCGCGATATTTTACATAATATACCCCGGCGTTATGTTTGAAAATCAGAGTATATTTTTAGTGACACTTCGAGCTTAATATAATTTAATTAGCTTATCAATAAATAAAGTTATCGATCAATTTTTCAGACAATTATATTAACAAAAAAAATGTAAAAAATTGGTCGATAATTTTATTTATTGAAGAGTTCTAATCAGACGTTAATCAAAGACTTTAATTAACTTAATCCAGGAAAAAAATAATAGTTGAAAATATTGAAACACAGAAAGGAAAAAATCTATTCAATAATTTCATGGTTCTCTATATATGTTATCACATCATAAAAAAATTAAACAAAGATTGTTAGTCAACTTTCTAACTAACATCTTCAGAACAAAAAAAAACAACAGATTTTTTTATTTTCAAAATATTTTCAAAATTATAAATTTAGAAAAAAATTTCATAACTTTCTGGTAAAAACATATTGATTATAAACCATTATGAAAAGTATACCATTATTATATAAAAACAACTTTATAGCATATATCTCTTATGCGTATGCGTCGACATTCCCCCAAAGAATTTTTTACAAAACTTTCTTGTAAATAGAATAATAAACAATTATAAAAAATACACCATTATTATATAAACAACAACGATGGATTATAGCTCTTTTGCACATGCGCCGATTTTTCAAAATTTTTGTAAAAATAGATGGAATAATAAACCGTTATGAAAAGTATACCATTATTATATAAAAACAACTTTATAACTTATACCTCTTCTGCGCATGCGTCTACTTTCCGTCAAAACAAAAATAATTGAATTACTATATTAGAAATAGCAGCCGTTTTCTATTTAAGACTGGACATACGCAATCTTCTAATTGCTATATCACATTGTGCGGCAGACAAAGACGACCGATCCGTGTACTCGATGTATTAAATAAAATTGAGTTTATACAGCCATTTTTCTATACAAATTTCTACAAAAAAACTGTTTGGGCAAATTATGTTGTACGAAATATTTGTAAAATATTCTCTCCTTTCGTTTAGGACTGGTTCCAAACCGGTCTAAATTAAATTGAGCGAGAAATAAGTAAAAAACCTTTTTTTCTCCCCTCTGGGACCAAAATTCAAAAATCGGACGACGTTAGGATTTAAGTTACCCGGAGAAGAATCGAAAAACAAAAGTTTTTTAAAATCGGTTAAGGCGTTTGGGCTGCACGCTGAATACAAAAAACGTGACTCACAGATTCACAGATTGATTCACAGACAAAGCGAGTACATATAGGCGCTCCAGCTATTGCTCGGGTCGCACCTAAAAATCGGGCAGCAAATTGAAAAGAATCTTAATAAGGTTCAGTACTTTAACCATAAGCGGGCAGCTGTCAATATTATGTATTATTACTTAGTCAGCAGAAAAAACATTTCTGTATCCAGTTTATCTCATTGGTATGTATATTATTATGCATATTTAAAATATTATGCATATTTAAAATATGGTTAATGAACGGATTGCATTGGTGTTTGGGTGGAGTTCTATAAAAACAATTTCGGGGTCGTGTCGATGCGATGGCGTTTTTTTGCGCAGTGAAAAGGGGAAGGCGTTTGAACGGAGTTCTTTAAAAAACAATTACGGGGTCGTGTGTACAAAGTGAGATAGTAATACAGTAATTCTACACTAGTTGCTATGACATGTATATGTGTTTTCTGATTGGTTAGATTAAAAAAATGACAGTAAATGACGAAAAGTAGTTCCATTTTTTTACGTATTTTTGAGGATGGATAATCCGCAATTTTTTTTTAGCTGCACAAAACTGAATATTTTGCTTACACTAAATTATTACCAAAATTTTATTTAACATGAGTCACTCATTGCAGATTATATATTTAATCAGTTGTACAAATATTTTTACAGCTGTCCAGAATTGCTGATTGATTTAGAAATGTTTGCTAACCATGAGTTGCTGAACAATTACTTGTTATGGCTCAGCAAAACATGAATACTTGGGTAACCCATTAAATAACACCCTATAATTTATTCATTAATTTTTTGTTTAAGGAGGTTGAGCCGTTTTATGAAGATAATTAAAAAAATCTGAAATACAGTTTTTTTAATAGATTTTTTTATGACAAAATTTTCTGTAAAAAATCCAAAATCATTAGGAGATTTATAAAGTTAAAAATTAAAAAAAACTTTTACATGTAGTCTCATGGAAAATATGTCAACCTAGCATGCAAACAGTACATTTTAATTTTTTGTAAATAACCAAATAATGTCAGCAGTTCCGAAAACTAACTATGTAAAGCATCGATGTCTTACGCATATTTTAATATTTTTTCCAATTTAATTAGGAGACTTTTAATTAATAAAAAAAATTATTAAACCTTAGCAGTTTTCGATTATGGACTTTTATTTTTGACAATTTTAACTGAATTTTCAACTTTTTAATGATTTAATTTTAATTTTTAATACTTCTAATTTCTTTTTTTAATTATTTACTGCAAAAATATGTAAAATACAGATATTTACATAAATTTATTTTTTCTAACCTAACTTTGTACAAAAAATTCAAAAGCTAGTCCATTAAGTCAAATGCTGAAATAATTAGTTAATATTAAAAAAATATTTATTTATGCCTTTATGACTATAATTTATTGGTACCATCGACTTATAACCTTTGTAAAAATTTATTATGGAAAAGTTCACATTTAGAATTCGACTTACTTTTGATTGGGACTGTAACGCATCAACCTCCTTAAGTGCGGAAGATTGACACTCAGTTCTTGCGAGACGTGCTGAGCTCGGAGATCAAATTAAAAAGTAGCTCGCAAGCATCGTCCGTTGCGCGTCACTAGACTAGATGGCATGGCGACCGCCAAGTTTGAATGCAAAACAGCAGTAAAATGCATAACATGATAACATATAAAATATAACAAAGAAATGAAACCTCGACGGTGTTGAGGCCTTGCACGCAAGTGAGATGCGCCTTTATTATAATTAAAAAATATTTATATAATTGACGTTACGACACCAAGTTGTAGAATGAACAACAATAGAGGTCGATTCGCATTACATGGAATTACAGAGTAGCTACTGTTTGCTACAATTGTTAAGAAACACCCATTGTTACAACGCTATCAACATAGAAAAATTAGTTTATTTTTCAAACAATGTCACCGTCGGGATACGAACCCCGAATCTTTCCACTCTCGCGGCGGACTGAGTTACATTACACCACAGTCACACAACTATCAAACTATCATTCTAATATTTATAGCATTGGTAACTGATTTTTTCACATCATGCGAGAGCCAATTATATTAGTTAACGCTAGATATGAACCATATTTGGAAAAATAAAACAATAAACTAATTTTTCTATGTTGATAGCCTTGTAACAATGGGTGTTTCTTAACAATTGTAGCAACATGATGTGAAAAAATCAGTTACCAATGCTATAAATATTAGAATGATAGTTTGATAGTTGTGTCACTATGGTGTAATGTAACTCAGTCCGTCGCGAGAGTGGAAAGATTCGGGGTTCGTATCCCGACGGTGACATTGTTTGAAAAAATAAACTAATTTTTTTATGTTGATAGCGTTGTAACAATGGGTGTTTCTTAACAATTGTAGCAAAGTAGCTACTCTGTAATATATTATAAATTCAAAAACTTGAGGCGACTGAATCTCAGAATTATAACTTAAATTAAAAAGAATTTCGAGGCAGACAAGAAATTGAAATCAAGCTCGAAATTCTGTGCCTAAGACGTCGAAAAAAAAATGAATTTCGAGGCAGACAAGGAATTGAAATCCAACTTCGAAATTCTGTGCTTATAAAAGCTACAAGAGCAACAGCAAAAAAAAATGCAAAGACGGTGTTCGCATAACTCCTTTAGTTACCACTAAAAAAACGCCGTCTGTGCACTTTTTTTTGCTGTTGCGCTTGTAGCTTTTATAAGCACAGAATTTCGAAGTTGGATTTCAATTCCTTGTCTGCCTCGAAATTCATTTTTTTTTCGACGTCTTAGGCACAGAATTTCGAGCTTGATTTCAATTTCTTGTCTGCCTCGAAATTCTTTTTAATTTAAGTTATAATTCTGAGATTCAGTCGCCTCAAGTTTTTGAATTTATAATATATTACAGAGTAGCTACTTTGCTACAATTGTTAAGAAACACCCATTGTTACAACGCTATCAACATAGAAAAATTAGTTTATTTTTTCAAACAATGTCACCGTCGGGATACGAACCCCGAATCTTTCCACTCTCGCGACGGACTGAGTTACATTACACCATAGTGACACAACTATCAAACTATCATTCTAATATTTATAGCATTGGTAACTGATTTTTTCACATCATGTTGCTACAATTGTTAAGAAACACCCATTGTTACAAGGCTATCAACATAGAAAAATTAGTTTATTGTTTTATTTTTCCAAATATGGTTCATATCTAGCGTTAACTAATATAATTGGCTCTCGCATGATGTGAAAAAATCAGTTACCAATGCTATAAATATTAGAATGATAGTTTGATAGTTGTGTGACTGTGGTGTAATGTAACTCAGTCCGCCGCGAGAGTGGAAAGATTCGGGGATCGTATCCCGACGGTGACATTGTTTGAAAAATAAACTAATTTTTCTATGTTGATAGCGTTGTAACAATGGGTGTTTCTTAACAATTGTAGCAAACAGTAGGCACAGAATTTCGAGCTTGATTTCAATTTCTTGTCTGCCTCGAAATTCTTTTTAATTTAAGTTATAATTCTGAGATTCAGTCGCCTCAAGTTTTTGAATTTAGCACAGAACGAAGTTTTTACTTCTCCGAAGTTTTTTTTTTAAGATTTCACGTCTTTTTCCAAAGTGTGAGACATTATTTTTATTTTTTCTCCAAAAAATAAACATATGTGCATTTTTAGAATTAAGAGGCCACAGATTCCATAAAGGCCAATTTTGAAGGCATGAAAAAAAAAATCAATGAACAAGGCCAACCATTAAAAATACAAAATTTTTTTCATATCATTTGTAAAATACTTATTTTGCATTAAAAAAAGAAGTTTCACTTTGAAAACTTTCCACTTTTTAATTTTTGTTGCACTTTGTATGATAAATATGTTTTTTAATAAATTAATTTATTTAAATCTAACTTCAATCATATATTTTATTATTTTTTAATAAAAAATTTGACGAAAGTGTATTTTTCAAAAAACAAGAAAATAAAAAAAATTTAAAATTAAAAAAGAAATAAAAATATGTAGGTATATGAGAAAAAAATTGAGAAAATAAATTAAAAATAAAAAAAACAATTAAAAATGTAAAAAAAATTAAAAATTAAAAAAAATAAAAATATATGATTATATAATATAAATATCAAGTGGAAATAAAATGGAGTAGAAAAAAAAACTTTTCCAATGATGCTGCTGGGAATCGAAACCGAGACCCTGTTATTAGTGTAATTACTAGTCTAACGTCGTAACCGCTCGTCCACGGGCACCCTCGTAGTATAAGCTGTTATTGTGGTACAGAATAATATATGGGTGATACGAAAAATCGGTCCTATGAAAGTCACGTGGTCACAGAACTATAAAACTTGGAAACTCGTCTCATATACACGGCGTTATATGGGAGCTAGGCAAAATCAATGTATAAGAATACGTTAGAGATACGTCGGCATTTAGCACAGAAAAGAATCTCTAACGAGATTCTTCGATAATAATTACTAACTGTAACTAAATTCATCTAAATATTACATGGAATGTCACGTTACGTGAAGTTATGAAACAAACATCACTTGATTCTTCTGGTACTGGAAGTGACATTTGGTATATGAAAATCTGGGGGGAAAAATGCGGAACAGTGGTCTTTAAAATAAGGAGGCACGCAATGCTATGTCATAATATTCTTCTCTCGAGAATCCTAGATGATTCGTGACGCCTGCCAATATTTTGACGTTACGGTCCCGTATATTGTCTCGCCTCGCCTTGCCCTCTGTTGTATACGTTATAAGCCTACTCATATAAGGGAAAATTTATCCGAGTTGTTTCGAAGTCAGTGGCGTAACAATAGGGTGACAGGACAAGCAAAATGCAAGGGCCCCCTGTCGGAGAACACAGAACGATTCTAATATTTATTATTATAACATTTAGCAAAATTTGCCACGGGCCTCGAATGGTATAGTTACGCCACTGTTCGAAGCATTTGTTATTTGCATAAACAATTATGCAAATATTTAATGTTGCGTAAAGAACATCAACATTTATGAAAACCTTGAAGTTCATGATATTTTTTTTCTTTTCATCTGAAACAATTCTTAACTTACCACAGACAATATCCAATGTACAGGGACTTACATATTGGAATATATCAAAATAATCATCATCAGCTTTCTTTTCCAATAGCTTAACAAGCAAATTGCTTTTTTCGACAAATATTTCAACGAATGAATTCTGTTGATGATTACCCAGCCCTACTAAACTTAATCGAATTTTTTGTTATATAATGTATCTATTATTTATGTAATTCTTTTAATTTCATTTACACAAAATGTAGTTTTAATTTTCAGTTGTTAATAAAACGTTAAAAAGTAAAAACATCTTTTTTTTTCTACAACTACGTATTTAACAAAGCTACAAATATTTACTAAATCTACAACATTTTGGTCCTTCGACACCGGATCTTAAGATTAACATACTGCAATATCAGAGCATAATTATCACAGATAATGAAGAATCTACTGGAAAAGCAAGAATTGATTCGTGGTTTGATATCGCGTACAGTACTCAATCTTAAGAAACTTGGAAAATCAAACATTACTAAAGGTACGATACGAGCTCGCATTGAACAACTAGATGCGTATTGGAAATCGATGCAAGAAAATCACGAATCTTTATTGGAATTGAAAGAGCCGAAAGTTCGCGATGATCGTTACTTCAAAGATAACCATTTTGAAGCTGCGTCTGAGGAATATCTTAACATAAAAGGGGAACTTCTCGACCTGCTAGAGGAGTCCACTGCACAAACGTCTACAGACAATGCAAACAAGGATGGGCAAAATTCATTCGATCGTTCATTTAGTGCAGGAAACAATCAAATGTTACCAAGAATAAACGTACCTCGTTTCTCTGGTAAATACACCGATTGGGCAAGCTTTAGCGACCTGTTTAAATCACTTATCCACAACAACAACGCACTTTCGAACGTAGAACGGCTGCACTATTTGAAACTAAGCTTGACCGATGAAGCTGAACAGTTATTGAAGAACCTTGGAACGACTGACTCAAATTATAAAATTGCTTGGGATCAACTCGTATCTAGATATGAAAACAAACGCCTGATTATTCATTCTTACTTACATCAATTGACTAGCATGCCTGCAATCCAAACTGAATCTGCAAGTGAACTGAAACGTCTATACGATGGGACAAATGAAATAATTCGAGCTTTAGAAAATTTAGACCGACCCGTTGATAGCTGGGACGATTGGCTGGTGCACATTACTGTTGAACGTTTAGACTCAAACTCAAGACGCGATTGGGAAAAATCTATTAGCCAAACAGCCGATCCAGTTACATATGCAACTCTTAAAACTTTCATGGAAGGTCGTGTAAGAGAATTAGAAGTGCTAGACAGTACTTCTACCAGCAGCGAAAAACCTCGTTCGACTCGTTCGAAGACATATACGACAATCACCAAAGAAAATATTTGTGCAGACTGCGATGGAAAGCATTTCGTCTTGTTTTGCGCCGTATTTCGGAAAAAATCACCGGAACAACGCCGTGAAGTGATTGCGAAGAAAATGCATTGCTACAATTGTTTTGGTAGTAACCATCTGCTAAAAAACTGTTCGTCCATCAAACGTTGTCAACAATGCGGAAACAAACACCATTCTATGCTGCATGATGCCTTTACCACTAAAGCCAAAAATAATTCTACGGATCCAGCAATGAAGAACGTAACGAGTCCAACTGCTTCAACCACTGCACATCATATCAAAAACTCACGACATTCTAGTACCATTTTACTTGCAACTGCTATGGTGTTTCTTCATTCAGACAATGGCAGAAAAACTTCGGTTCGCGTACTATTAGATCAAGGATCAGAATCATCCTTTATTTCTGAATCCATTGTACAATTACTTCATTTACCTAAAAAGAAAACTAACATCACTGTAACAGGTCTTGGGACTACACGAACAGCAACAGTACGAAGTATGGTCACCGTACGACTGCAATCGAAAGTAAATCCTGATTCACAATATGAAATTGATGCTTTTGTATTACCACGCCTCACCGCTTTTCTACCATCAGCATCGACTCAAGACTTACCTGAGAGATTACCACATTTAATTGGGCTAACATTTGCTGATCCTAATTTTGCAAAACCAGGAAGAATTGATTTGTTATTGGGAGCAGACGTGTACAGCAGACTCATTCTTCAAGGTGTTCGACGACCACCTGAATCTCAAATACTAAGCTGTCCAATAGCTCAACACACGACTTTAGGTTGGGTTATTTCTGGTCCAGTAACTTCTGACCGACAAAACCCTGCATATGCTACTTGCAGTTTACATTGTACAACAAATACTGAATTATCTCAGCAACTACAAGCGTTTTGGCAGATGGAAGAAATCAATGACGTAGAGACGACACTGACTGAAGAAGAACTGGCTTGTGAAAATCATTTTGTGACGACTCACTCACGTGACAAAAATGGTCGTTACATTGTAAGACTGCCATTTAAAGAAAATCATGCACCTCTTCACATACAGTCATCATACCAAGCTGCCTATCGATCATTAGAGCGCATGGAGCGAAGATTTTCTACTGACTCAGAATTTGCGAAACTCTATAACGAATTTATGACTGAGTATCATGACTTGGGTCATATGACATACATCAGTGAAGATATGACAGATCAGTTCTCTGATATTGGATATATTTTGCCACATCACGCTGTCATCAAGACATCAAGCTCGTCAACTAAACTAAGAGTTGTTTTTAATGCCTCACAAAAAACAACTACAGGAACATCATTGAATGATAACTTATTAATTGGACCTAAACTACAAGCGGATTTACCCACAATCACTTTGAAATGGAGAATGCATCCCATAGTAATCGGAGCCGACATTACTAAAATGTATCGCCAAATAAATGTACACACCGATGATTGCAACTTTCAACAAATCTTATGGAGATGCACCCCCGAGGACGCCGTACAACAGTGTCGCTTACTTACTGTGACATACGGTACAGCGTGTGCATCGTATCTTGCATTGCGAACTTTACGACAGTTGGCACACGATGAAAAAGAAAAGTATCCACTAGGCTCTCAGATAATTTTAAATGAGATGTACATCGACGATGTGTTCACAGGAGCTGAGACACTTGAACAATGCCTTCAATATCAAAATCAATTGATTGAATTATTGAGAGCAGGCGGTTTCAGCCTAAGAAAATGGGTCTCTAATCGTGAAGAATTACTAGCAAATATTCCGCACAGAGATCAAGAACCGCTCATCGAACTAAACAAAACGTCTGAAGCTATCACATCAGTACTTGGATTATGCTGGCAACCCGATTCTGATGTCTTCCGGCTATCTGTGAGATTACCAACAATTTGCACTCAAATTACAAAGCGAACTATTCTTTCAGATGTATCTAAATTATTTGATCCGTTTGGTTGGTTCAGTCCTGTAATCATCAAAGCTAAAATTCTACTGCAGTCACTGTGGTTACTTGGATCTGACTGGGACGAGCAATTACCTGACGAAATCAAACAAAAATGGATCAACTTTCGAGCACATCTTCCTTCGCTAGAAGACATTCTGATCAAACGATGGACTGGAATGCAAAGTTCGGTGAAGAATGTACAAATTCACGGATTTGCTGATGCTTCGGAGCAAGCCTACGCAGCTGTTGTGTACCTTCGCATTACCCATGAAAATAACGAAGTTTTCATTACATTACTGACAGCTAAAACTAAAGTTGCGCCTGTTAAGAAAGTATCTCTTCCTCGTCTTGAACTCTGCGCTGCTGTTCTGCTGTCTCGACTTCAAAAACAAGTTCGACTGATAATAAATCTGAATTGTGACACCTATCTTTGGACTGATTCGACAGTGGTTCTCACTTGGATAAAAAATCATGCATCCCGCTGGAAAACGTTTATTGCTAACAGAGTCGGCACAATACAAAGTCTGACCACTGATACTCAATGGTCTCATGTACAAAGCGCTGAAAATCCTGCGGATTGTGCTACTCGAGGTTTGACACCACATGATCTTAAAAACCACTCACAGTGGTGGATGGGGCCATCATGGCTTCCAAAATCAAAAACTGATTGGCCTGTATCTGCGCCATCACTAAGCTCTGCTGATTTAGAACGTAGATGTACAACCACTCATACTATTCTATTGCACTGCAGCCATGACTGGAGTCAAAATATGCTACAGCGATATTCCAATCTTAACAAACTTATAAGAGTTACTGGATATTGTTTCCGTTTTACTGCAAACTGCCGGCTTCCGGCGTCAGATCGCTATTTTGATTTCTTAACATCTACCGAACTTGTCAACGCTCGTAGATATTGGATTATTATCGTTCAGCAAAGTGCATTTTCTACCGATATTCAAACTCTTAAAACTGGTCAACCCTTGTCAACTAAAAGTCAATTGTGTAAATTAAAACCGTTTGTTGATGAAAATGATATTTTAAGAGTTGGAGGACGTTTGCAAAATGCAATATTGCCGTACGATGAAAAATATCCAATTATCTTACCTCAGAAATCGCCATTTACAACTCTGATAATTCGCCACGCTCATCATAGAATGCTACATGGAGGTCTACAGCTTACGTTAAGTCACCTCCGACGTTCCTACTGGATTATTGGAGCAAGATCACAAGTAAAAGGCTTTATAAGAAATTGTCGCAATTGTCTTCCTTATCAAGTAAATACAAATGTACCTCAAATGGCCGATTTGCCTGCTCAACGTGTTCAACCGTCTCGACCTTTCTTACATACTGGACTTGATTACGCTGGTCCAATACTTCTCAGAACCACTAAAGGACGCGGACATCGTGCTTATAAAGGATACATCGCTCTTTTTGTGTGCCTTTCTACGCGTGCAATACACCTCGAAACGGTAAGTGATTACAGCACTCAAACTTTCATTGCCGCTTTGAAACGTTTTACAGCAAGACGCGGTAATTGTTCAACATTATGGAGCGATCACGGTACCAATTTTATTGGTGCTGACAATGAGCTACGCCGACTGTTTCAAGCTTCATCTCCACAACGCACTGAGATCGCCGAACTTCTGGCCAATGACGGCATTGACTGGAAATTTATTCCTCCAGCCTCACCTCACTTTGGAGGGATATGGGAAGCCGGTGTTCGCTCAGTTAAACACCACCTTCGACGTGTAATCGGCGAGCATACATTAACATTTGAAGAGATGTCAACTCTACTGGCAGAAATCGAATCTTGCCTCAATTCAAGACCTATTCAAGCCCTAGACGATGAGCCATCCAGTCTAACCGCTTTAACTCCGGGTCACTTTTTAATTGGAGCACCTATCTGCAGCATTCCAGAACCTAGCTTACTTGATGTTAAGCCTGGACGACTCAACCGATGGCAAATGCTGCGTCAAATGTATGAGCATTTCTGGGCGAGATGGTCATCTGAATATTTAACGACCCTACAGGCGCGTCAGAAATGGAGAGTCACAAAACATCAAGTGATGATTGGAGATCTTGCCCTGGTAATCGATGAACGTCTACCGCCATCAAAATGGATTCTAGCCAGAATCGTCAATGTTCATCCGGGACAAGATAAGCAGATCCGAGTTGTCACTGTGAAAACTTCATCCGCTACGATGGTACGACCAGTAGCCAAACTATGTCTTCTGCCCCGAGCTACCGAAGACGTCTAATTTTATTCATCACGGCGGGCGGCATCACAATCCGAAGCTATTTAATTTCGTCAACTATGACGAGGCGGGCGGAATGTTGATGATTACCCAGCCCTACTAAACTTAATCGAATTTTTTGTTATATAATGTATCTATTATTTATGTAATTCTTTTAATTTCATTTACACAAAATGTAGTTTTAATTTTCAGTTGTTAATAAAACGTTAAAAGGTAAAAACATCTTTTTTTTTCTACAACTACGTATTTAACAAAGCTACAAATATTTACTAAATCTACAACAAATTCAAATATTTTGGATTAAATATTGGACTTATAATTTTCTTGTGTCGTCTCCAAGTATTCTCTGAATAAAAAAAAAATTAAACAAACACATTTTGACGTGATAACGTTTTATAAATTGATGAATCACCAATCGTATAAATTGATAAAACACCGGCTGCATGCACGAAAAAGTGTAACGTTCCTAACGTAACGTTCCTAACGTAACGTTCCTAACGTAACGTTCGTAACGCGTAACGCGTAACGTTCCGCCTGACCCGGTGCGTGCTTTTCTCGAAAACGGCCCTAACGATTTGGATGAAATTTACTGAAAAGGGATTTTGGGGGGCAAAAAATCGTTTTAGCTAGGTCTCATCTCTCGAAAAAATCGTTTTCTTACAAATTTTATCATTATAAAAATCAATTTTTTGACGTATGAAAATACTTAAATATTGTAAGTAGGTTTTGGAATTTTATACAATGAAACAATTGTTTTCAAAATATTATGACAGCTAATTTTTGAGACTTAAAATAAATACGAAAGAAAGACAGTTAAAAAAAACAATTATATTATACGGTGAGTAATTTAAATAAATAAAATTAACCTAAATTTGAAGCGAAAGATGCAATATCATAGATTCGAATTATTATAATTATTATATAAATTTAGATTATGTATTACGGAATACGTTATCACGTAAAACTATCGTCAGTAAACCGACTTTACAGACAACCAATTTTTTTAAGGTATTTCTTTCTTAAGCATCTAATCATTCTTTCCAAATCACAATATTCTAATTAAAGGAAAAATAAAAGGCCTTCCATAAACAAAATTTCACATACCTACTTATAATGCTTCGATACAGGATCCTAAAAAATCGTTCAAAAGGGGGTAATACCGCAATCTTCTTGGTTATTTGGTTTTACTTTCAATATGATTTCTATTTTTGGGTCGCTTACGGGATATATAGTCTTCTATAGATTTTATTTTTAAATATTTAAAACAAATAATAATAATTTATGTATCTCGTCTGTAAATGTATTGAAAGGTATTATCACGAGAGTGACATAGTGTTAAGACTAGGGATTGCAGAACCGGTACTGAAACCGAATTTTATTTCCCGGTACTAGAGGAGATCTAGTACCGAGAAATACCGGGAAATTCGATACTTTCGGTACTAGAGAAAAAATGTGTTAAAGGCATGTTGTGCGTGAAATAAAATGTTAGAAATAGTTTTGAAAAAGTTTAATCACAATACAAATCACTGAATTACCTTACGTCATTCAATAAACTTTAAATATTACAATTAGGGTTTGCAGTATCGGTACTGAAATCGAATTTATATTTCCGGGTACTGGAGGAGAACTAGCACCGAAAAATACCGAGAAATTCGATACTTTCGGTACTAGAGAAAAAATTTGTGTAAAATGCTTGTGCGTGAAATAAAATGTTGAAAATAGTTTTGAAGAAATTTAATCAATACAAATCACTGAATTACCCAACGTTATTCAATAAACTTTAAATATTACAAGCAGTCTCAATAATAATCATTGATAATCGACAAATTAAGTATTATCTTAACTCAACTTTAACGAAAAATAATCGTTCTTGTCATGAGAAAGGAACTTTAAATTCAAATTTTATTAAATTGTACCTATTCAGCCTGGTTTTAAAAAATTCACAAAAATTCTAAACTCGTAGTCGTTTCTTAACAGAAACTCGTATAGTCGTAATAGACAGTAACTTTTTTACATAACGACTATTGAAAGAAAAAATGTTTTACGTATTCTAAAAAGAAATTGAGGTAAGGTCACATGGGTGTTATTTACTTAAATAAAACTATTATGTTTTAAATCACCGGCGACGATTACAGCATTTACAGCTTGAAAATATAGTTAAAAGATTTAAATTAGTATAATTTTTTGTAGTACCAGAATTCCCGGGAAATGGGTTTCATTTCCTGATACTGAAGGCGATGAAATTTTGGGAATTCCCGGGAAATTCAGTACCGGGAATTCCCGGGAGCAATCCCTATTGTTAAGACTGATTTAGCGAGTGTTATCATTCACTACATACTACATTTTTTGCACATATCTTCTAAAAAATAGCTTATTTTCACATTATAATAATAAGTGTATTTGTAACATTTTTGTCATATTTGATACACATGTAGACTGTTTATATTAGAAAGGCCTACTATGCTTGTCTCTATCGCTCATATGGATTTAAATGTCAACTGACTGAGATATTACTATTGGATTGGTAAAATATCGTTACTTTTATTTTACTTTACGCACTAGTGCGAAATGTGTCATTTTACATTTGAATTACATGCATGAAAAGCAGTTATTTAATAGGAGGTCTTGCAAAATATATAAGTTATGTAATAAATTTAACAACTGTTTTTAAACCGAATAGCCGAGCTAATTTATGAACATTAAGAATCTTTCACCAGTACTTGAGATTAATCGTCTTCATCCCGAAAATCGGGACCTCAATAGATTTTAAAGATGATTTAAGACCGGAGTAAGATTTATGAGACTTACATGGGGCTCGAGATTCGTATTGTCAATTGTTATTTGTTGATTTCATTGGAAGTCTCAATCTTGAATTAATTATATATCTTTTATTTCTAATCTCGAAAATAATGGATTTAAATATGAAAGTCCTACTGTAAATTACAACTATTTTGTATTTAATTAAAATCTGGTAAAACAACTTCTAAAACTATATCGTTTTGGGAAGAAAAGTCACTGCAATTATTACCTGTAGATGTAAGTAATCCATCACCCAGCCATGCTTCCATGAATTTGTAAAAAGGTGCTTTCGACAGTGCTTTGGAATTTGTAAGAACAGTTTTGATTTGATCAGGGACAGTAACAATAATTATCAGTTCTGTACCGAACCAAAACTTAAATGGTGACTGAGAATAATTCTTCAGCAATTCGAATAAAGTTTTTGCAACATCTGTAAACAATAAATTATAGAAAAGCGTTTAAAAAATATATATAAATTTATTACAATTACCTATGCTGGGTTTTTAGTGGTAACGACTCAAGAACAATTTATATCGTACGCGTACGTGATATTGTTTTTTTTTTCTTATTTGTTTTCACACACATTAAATAGTTTTCTGTTCGTTTTGAAAATAGTTTCATTTGATGTATCTGAAGCTACTATTGAACTTACGAAACAATAATTAATAATAATATTTATTAGTCATGTTGTCAATACAAAAATTGAATATGACAGGTCAACAATAGAGAAGAATATAAAATTAAACATTCAAATATCATTCAAATATGCATCCACACTGTAAAACAATTTAGTTTGTAAAAATTGTCTCACCGCCAAGTCAAATCTTTTCGATCGGCGAATGTCCAGTGGCAAGTGATTATATAACCGAACAGCCATGGCAAGTGGACCACTGTTCGCTACGCTAAGTCTGTTAAATGGTATGTGGATGTCACTACCAGATCGTGTATTGTAGGTATGAATGTCATTGTTAAAATTTATATTAAATTGATAAAAATATTTGTTTAAAAAATAAAAATATACAAAGATGCGACAGGTAAAATATTGAATCGAGCGAATAATGGTAGACTGGGGGTTTGCGAAGGTACACCACACATATAACGTACAGCTCGTTTTTGTAATACAAAAATATCATGCAAATTGGATGATCCCCAAAAAATGATACCATATGAAAGGTGGGATAAAAAATGTGCATTGTAGACTAAAAGAAGGGTTTTAATGTCAGAGGTAGGACGTAGTTGTTTCAGTAAATAGCAAGCTTTGCTCAACTTAGTTGCAAGATGTTTTAAATGTTCATTCCAAGTTAATTTATAAGTCACGTATATATTGTAAGAAAACATAATTATTTTGAAGAAGAAAACTTAAAACAACATATGATAAACAAGGGAGTAGATTTTAAATAAAAATCTTACTGAACCTTCAGTATTAATAAAAAAAAAAATTCTCAACATATCCAGAGGACTTTAAAATTTTATTAAAAATGTTCGAAACTCATTTCTATAATCTCTTGCAAACAATAAAAAATCTTTAAGCTTTTCGCTCCTTGAAAATTTTCCCTCTAGTTTCCCTAGCAGAATCAACATTTGTAGGTAGAGATGTTGACTTCTCAAAAGAATCTGCTTTTATTTATTCTGTTTTTAGTTTATTTAGCAACCAAATGTTAGTTACAATTTACAAATTGTGTCTATTTGATTATAAACATTTTTCGATAGCATCACATTTCAAAAGAATCGAGTTCCCTGACGTTACTAGAATATAATACTTCTTATTTACACTAATGAGTGAACCCCGGAAACGTGTATCTGGTTCGTGATTCAGTGCCAGTGCAAACTCGCCTTTAAGAAATAGGCACCCACGATCAGAAATGTAATACAACTTACCTGTAGGTTTACATCGAATAACTTCTAAAAATCCTATAATAGGAATCCATGTTGGCCCAGGTAATTTGGATGCCAATTGATAAAGACGTCTTCTTTTCCAACAAAAATTAATAAACCACAATAAAACTATAGTAGTTATTGCTAGTAAAAGTTGCATCGACACATTTCCACTTTTTTGTTTTAGAAGGTTTGTAAAATTGTTTTCCATTTTTCCTGGTTAAAAATATAAACTTAGGTATCTCTATCTATTTAAAGTTGTTCATTAAATTTCAAATAATTTTACCTACTATTTTCAGTTAGTGATTTTTATTTAACACTAATTTGATTTTTTATAGTTATATAATATAAATTTAGTTTAGTTTTTTATTTATAATAATTCAAAAACTTAAATATTTGTTTCAACGCAATTTGTTATCAATTTAATTGATTTATTTCATTACATACATCATATATATAAACAATAGACCTTATATATTAATTATTTCTTTCCCCACCTTACTTTTTATTAGTGTGCATGTTTCTCAACGCGCGAGTAAAGTAAATGTGTTACAATATATATTATATTAAGTCTACAGTTTTTTGTAGCTATAACTGTATACAGAGTTATTCCAAAGTTGACGTTATTCTTTCACCAGCAAATAGGGCTTCAACAAATAAGATTTTTTTCCTTTGGTGCTTTTTCGAAATATCATCAACGGAGATACAGGGTATCAAAGTTTTATTTAAAAAATTAAAATTTATTAATAACTGCCAAACCACTTGAGATATTTAAAAAAAAATTGTAGGTGTCAATAGCTACGTGGGAGGGAAATTCTTCAATAAATAAAATATTTTTGGATTGACCAGTGGCGCGCGAAGAAAAAAGTTGTTTAATGTTTTTCAGAAAAAAATGGTACGTCACTGATTTTTCTAAAAATAAAAATTTTTACTGAATTCCTTGTTTAATTCTTAAAAGAAAAGCCCTTTTATTTTTTTGGTACGGCGCACCGTTTTCGAGTAAAAAAATAAAACCGTTTTAATGCGCACTTATAAAATTAAATGCTGTTATAATTTGAAATATCTAATTATTGAACCTTTGATCAAAGGTTGCTGGGAAATTTTGTTTTTGTTTATCTCGGTTGACAAGTATTTCTTCGTAATTTTATTAACACTATCGATCCAACAATGGCTCATGTTTATGAAAATAATGAATTAGTGGATATGCTGGGAACAACGCGGTGGTCATGCAGGAAGGCTCCGACAACGTGAGAATGTTGTAAATGAAGAAGTAGTTTTATATCTTGTCGCAGAAGACCCAACAAGAAGTACCCGGGAAATTGCAAGCCAGATCGGAGTATTCAAAAAAAAAAATTGGTTGTCTGTAAAGTCGGTTTACGGACGATAGTTTTACGTGATAACGTATTCCGTAATACATAACCTAAACCTCCCAAAATTTGGTTTCAATCCGCTTATCCTTGGTGTCGGAATGATAAGAAATGTCAAAAGTGACGTTTGCAACTGTCAAAGTATTATGTTCTAATAATAATTAGTTATTCCAATACTTAACTTAGAAGGCGTTGCATTTCACAAAATACTAATGTCAAAAAATTGAATTAAACATTAGAAATGCAGCCGTTTTCATGTTAAGACAAGACATACGTTATCTTCTAATTTCCATGTACGGCAAACAAAGACGACCGACCGCGTCGCGCCGTGCATTAGATAACATTGCATTTATACAGCTATTTTTCTATATAAATTTGTATAAAAAAACTGTTTAGGCAAATTCTGTTATACGAAATCTATGTAAAATGTTCTCCTCTTTCGTTTAAGACTGGTTTCAAACCGATCTGATTTAAATTGAGCGAGAAATTAGCAAAAAGCACGCACAGGGTCAGGCGGAACGTTACGCGTTACGAACGTTAGGAACGTTAGGATTTTAGGAACGTTACACTTTTTCGTGCATGCAGCCGGTGTTTTATCAATTTATAAGATTGGTGATTCATCAATTTATAAGACGTTATCACGTCAAAAGTATGGACAATATTACACGAAAATCAGCTGCATCCTAATCACGTCCAACGTGTACAAGCGCTACAACCTGCCGAGTTCAATGCTGTGAATGGCTGCTACAAAAACAGGCAAATGACGAAAACTTCACTAAAACCATTTTGGGTGTGAATGAAGCTAAATTTTTTCGCGACGGCATAAATAACTTCCGAAACACGCACGTTTGGTGTATTGAAAACCCACATCAATTAAACGAACAAATTTTCAAAATCGATTTTCAGTCAATGTATGGGCAGGTCTTGTGAATGGAATGCTCATTGGACTCCATATTTTACCAGACCGTTTAACTGGCGAAAGTTATTTAAGCTTTTTACGAAATCATCTGCCGATTTTGCTAGATGAGTTGCCGTTAAATATTAAGCAAACCATGTGGCTTTTGTAAGACGGGGCCATTTTAGTAGGGAAGTGCAATTTTTTTTGGACGAAACTTTTCCAAATAGATGGGTTGGCCGAAATGGTCCAGTGCATTGGCCTCCAAAGTCACCGGATCTCACTCCATGTGACTCCTTCTTGTGGGGCTACATAAAGTCACTAGTTTTTAGAACTCCTGTAGAAACCATGGAGGAGTTAATTCGGCGGATAGAGGAGGCTGTAACGACTATAAGAGAAAAACCAATTTCTCTACTTCGGGCGGTGACCGATCAATGGATGCGTCACGCTCAACTATGCGTAGAACAAAATGGAGCTCATTTTGAACATGTTATAGTTGAATTGAGTTTTGAATACATACAAATTTTATTTTTTTAATCGAAAACGGTGCCGAGCTTTTGTTTTTAGAATTGAACAAGTAATTCAGTAGCAATTTTTATTTTTAGAAAAATCAGTGGCGTACTATTTTTTTCTGAAAAACATTAAGCAACTTGTTCTGTTAAAGTTCGTTTGAATTGTATCCATTACCCAATTGTGTAATACCACTATTACACAATTGCGTAATGGAAACTACATAAAAAGGAGAGACGAATCTTGCATTTTTTCAGTTGAAACTATTGTATTGTTTCAATAGCTGGCCATACACACACAGTTCGATCTGCCGGTTTGGAACGGCGCGGTTCAAACGTGCGTATTTATCTGTCCGTTTGTGGGGTATGCACGCGCCAGATGTAACCGGCCCAGACTAGTCTGCCAGTTTGCACTGCCATGGAGAAAACCGTTGCCGCCCACAAACGGGCAGTTTTCGTGCAGTTTTGTTTTGAAGTTTTAAATGCGACAATCAACATGTGTTCTGAAGGTGTTGTTGGAATTATAGAGATTTATAAACAGCATCCGACTTTATGGAAAATCAAAAGTACCTTCATGTAATCTGTCTTTAATTAAATATTACGGCACATGTTACTGGTATTAAATATCCCAGCGCCTGTGCGGAAATTCCCACCGAATATTTTAAATACGACCTTCCCGTCGCCAAAAAACGAAGGGTATTAAGCGTTCCTCTGGATCAATTGCTTCTCTCATTACAGTTTTTTTTTCGTGAGGGCACCTCTTACTAAATTTAATAAAAATGTGTTTATATCCATCCTCAAATAATTCTTAAAATCGTCCGGGTCATTTTCTCTTAGCTCCTTTAATAGAACACTATGGCTGAGTTGTTTTTTCTTTAGCAAATAACTTTTAACCCATTTAGAACGTCGCTTTCTTACACCCGTATTGTCCATTATTTCCATATTAATTATTGCACAACACAAAGCTAGTTTTTTTTATCACTTAACATTTCAGCAGTTGACTAAGTTTAACTTTTATAAAAACGGTGCACTTTTTATACGTCAAATAAATTATTTACCTGCAGTTCACTTTACTAACATATAAAACCGTGCCGTTCCAAACTTTCGTCAAGACGAAATTCCATCCATACGGTTGAATCTGTGGATAAATCTGCCAGTTTCTCCCACTAACGTGCAGTTTGGCATGTGACAGACCGCCCGGTGCCAGGTTGATGCGTGGATTTTTGTTTTGCGTTAGTGGGTGGCAACGGTTAAAACCGACATGCCGGCGTGACGCATCAAACCGGCAGACTTATCTGTGCCGGTTGAAACTGCCGGTTCGATCTCTCTGTGTATGGCCAGCTAATAAATAAATACCTTTTCGCAACGAATTATATTCTAAGTTTATTCTGTTAAACAACACATGGTGACAGCGGTATTCCAGATATTCAGCCCATTGTTGTTGGTGGACCAACGTGGTCTATACCATCGTCAGTTTCATTTAAAACTGAGGAATGGCCACAATGGAATAGACGTTTCGAACGCTATCGAAGAGCATCAGGATTGGGAAAGAAACCAGAATAAGATCAAGTTGACCCGCTGATCTATGCTATGGGCGACCAAGCGGATGACATCCTGATGTCGTTTTATTTGTCGACGACTGAAGAAAAATCTTACAAGACGGTGTTCGACAAATTCTCAGAATATTTCGTCAAGAAAGTCAACATCGTATATGAACGTGTAAAATTCAATCAGAGATATCAAAACGAAAACGAAACAGTGGAAGAATTTGTAAGAGATTTATACGTTCTCGCAAAAAACTGTAATTTCGGAAATTTACGTGAAGAATTGATAAGAGATAGACTAATCGTGGGCATCCAAAATAGAAAACTGTCTGAATCTTTACAATTGGATTCAGATTTAAGTTTAGAAACAGCGATAACTCGAGCACGACAAACTGAAGCAGTTAAACAACAGCAAGCTACTATACGAGGGTCGATCGAATCTGATTTCACTACAACAGCTAAAACCGAGATCGATGCAGTACAACGCCAACGTATCACAGCAGACAATCAGAAAGGGCACAAAATTGTTCGCGATGTGGACTGACACCACAACATGCCTTTTCATCATGTTCTGCACGACAGTCCAAATGCAATACTTGCAATAAGAAAGGACACTGGGCTGCAAAATTCCGAACGAAGAACGTCAATACAGTAGAGGGAGAATTTTGTCATGAATATGAAGACTACTATTCTTGAGAACAATAAACGCAGGAGACAAGCCGTGGAAGGTCGATACTCTTATCAACGGTCAACCTGTATCTTTCAAAGTTGACACCGGTGCCGACGTAACCATCATTGGAAAAGAACTGTACCAACAATTAAAAGGAATAAAAATCAGTTCAACTTCAAAGTGTCTTTATGGCCCGGCACAAAGTGAGCGGAGTATTCCAAGCTAAAATTAAGTGGCAAGACAAGGAATACGAGGACAAAATATATGTAGTCAAACAAGTCCAGGAAGCTTTGTTGGGACGCCCCGCTATCAGCTCATTAGGAATAGTAGCCTTAGCACAAATAGTGTTCGCAAAGAAACCTGAAGAAGAATATCAGGAATTATTTAAAGGGGTCGGTAAAATAAACCAAGTTTACACGCTGCGGTTAAAAGAGACTTCAAAACCGTACGCCGTCACACTACCTCGTCGTATACAACTTCCACCACTTCCGCTTAGAACGAAGGTCAAAGAAGAACTATTGAGAATGGTGGCGGATGGAATTATTTCACCAGTGGATGAGCCAACAGAGTGGTGCGCTCCAATAGTGGCAGTACCCAAGCAAAGTAGACAAATACGCATATGCGTTGATTTCACTCAGCTGAATTTACATGTACTGAGAGAACGACTTCAACTTCCATCAGTGGACGAATGTTTAGCTATGATAGGAATTTCGAAGCCTACATTTTTTTCGAAACTGAACGCATGCTCAGGATACTATCAAATACCACTTGATGAAAATTGCAAACTATTCACTACATTCATAACTCCGTTCGGTATAGGTTTTATTTTAACCGCCAACCAATGGGACTATCGTCATCAGGAGAACATTTTCAAAAGAGAATGTCTGAAACGTTAATAGGAACTAGAGGGGTAGTAAATGTAATGGATGATATTTTGATATGAGGCACAACGATAGAACAGCATGATGACATTCTGCGAGAGGTTCTTCGACGTTTAAACGAAAAGGGATTTAAGCTAAACAGAAATAAGTGCCAATTTCGTGTGCCATTTTTGGGACATCGTATCTCAGCAGAAATAGGGATTCAAACAGACCCGAAAAAAGTAGAAGCCATTAAAAAAATGCCTAAACCTAATACAGTGGCAGGAATAAGACGTTTTTTGGGTATGGTACATTACCACCTGAAATTTTTACCTAATTTAGCAAATAAGACGGAACCTCTCAGAGAATTACTTTCAGCGTCCAAGCCTCTTCAGTGGACATCAGTGCATTTAAAACCGTTTGACGAGATTAAAAACAGTTTGACACAAGCACCAGCTTTAGCTTTCTATGATACGAACAGACTGTGTCGGGTCTTGGCGGATTCCAGCAGATATGGTCTCGGAGCTTGCCTTAGCAGCAGTTAGACAATAAAGAATGGAAAGTCATTGCTTATGCTTCAAGAGCTCTTACTCAAACAGAGAGATAATGAAAAAATCTGAAATAAAGTTTTTTTAATAGATTTTTTAACTTCCCGCTTAAAAAAAAAATTGTTTTTTTTTTTCAAAAATCGGGAAGTTATTGGTTTCACTCCGATTTTCGAAAATCGAGTTTTCGCCAGATCTCGACGTTTTGAGGTCCTAGGAAGCTATTGAAACTATTTTGGCGATGATGTCCGTAGGGCTGTATGTGTGTGTGTGTATGTTGTATGTATGTAAACCTTTTATATCTTTTGAACGGAGTGTCCGACTGAAACGCGGTTTGCGGCATCTGACGTGATCTTGGTGAACTTAGACTTCCTGAAAATTTGAAACGATTCGGCCCAAAAAATTTTGAGAAATCTTAAAAAAACAAGTTTCAAAAATTTTTAAAAATTTGTTTTTGTAAAATATTTTCTAAACTACTAAACCGAATAATTCCAAAATCTAATCAGCTCTTTTCCTTAAAAAACTGCGTCGATGTCCGAAAACCGCATCAAAATCGGTTCATTTGTTCACGAGATACCGTGAACGAAAAAATCGTAAAAAAGTGTTTTTTTAAAATGATTCTTAAAACTGTTATCAGATCAATTTTTTTGTAATAAATTACTTTCTTAGGCTAAAAAAACTGCGTCGATCGCCGCAAACCAGAACAAAATTGGTTCATTTGTTCATGAGATAACGTGAACGAAAAATTAGGAAAAAAGTAATTTTTTAAAATTGCTCGTAAAATTCTTATCAAATCGATTTTTTTGTAATAATTTACTTTCTTAGGTTAAAAAAAATACGCCGATCGCCGCAAATCGCATCAAAATCGGCTCATTTGTTCATGAGATATCGTAAACGAAAATTTCGTAACAAAGTGTTTTGTCTTTTTTTGAGCTCGAAGCAGATATCTTCAACCGATTGAGATGAAAATTTGTATACACGTTTAGTTTGGATGACAATGCATGGTTAGCTGTGTGACGTCACTCTAAATCCAATATGGCGGACTTCTAAAGATGGCGGACTAAGTTTATTATGCTTTTACAATATGGGTATCAAATGAAAGGGCTTGCTGAGAATAACTCGAAAAATAAAGTGACGTCACTCTAAAACCAATATGGCGGACTTCTAAAGATGGCGGACTAAGTTTATTATGCTTTCCTACAATATGGGCATCAAATGAAAGGGCTTGCTGTAATTAACTCGAAAAATAAAGTGACGTCACTCTAAATCCAATATGGCGGACTTCTAAAGATGGCGGACTAATTTTTTTATGCTTTCGTACAATATGGGTATCAAATGAAAGGGCTTGCTGAGAATAACTCGAAAAATAAAGTGACGTCACTCAAAATTCAATATGGCGGACTTCTAAAGAAGGCGGACTAAGCTTTTTTTGATAAAGGGGTATGCGAATTGTCTCGCAGTGAAACGCGATGGGGCAGAGGTGGAGTTTTTAAAAAAAAATTCCGGGGTGAACGATAAACGGGTATGCGAATTGTAATTCCAGGGTGAACGATAAAGGGGTATGCGCATTGTCTCGCAGTGAAACGGGAAGGGGCAAATGTGGAGTTTTTAAAAAAGCAATTCCGGGGTGAACGATAAACGAGTATGCGAATTGTCTCGCAGTGAAACGAGAAGGGGCAAATGTGGAGTTTTTAAAAAAACAATTCCGGGCTGAACGTTAAATATACACCGATTTTCAAACAAAACACCGGGGTATATGATGTAAAATTTCGCGCATTGTAATTCTTGAATTACTTGGGCATATACTCCCACTGGTAATTTTTTGCAAATAACCAAATAATGTCAGCAGTTCCAAAAACTAACTATATAAAGCATCGATGTCTTATGCATATTTTAATATTTTTTCCAATTTAATTAGCTGACTTTTAATCAATAAAAAAATTATTAAACCTTAGCACTTTTCGATTATGGTCTTTTTTTGACAATTTTAACAATTTTAACTGAATTTTTATCTTTTTAATGATTTAATTTTTTTTTTATTACTTATAAATTCTTTTTTTAATTATTTTCCGCAAAAAATATGTATGTTACAGAAATTTACATAATTTTATTATATCTAACCTAACTTTGTAAAAAATATTCAAAAGTTATGTCCATTAAGTAAAATACTTAAATAATTAATTACAAAATATAAAAAAAAATTGTTTATTTATGCCTTTATGACAATAAATAGTGGTTAAGCCTGTCTCCGTCAGGCGCAATTTCGGAATCCGACAATTCAAAATAGCATCTTTCTTTATACATTATAACAAACAATAATTAATCTATCATCAAAATACGGGATTTTTTTTTTTAAATTATTCGTAGTTGAAACCGTGACTGATTGACTGATCTATCAACGCACAGCTCAAACCACTGGACCGATTGGGCTGAAATGTGGCACACAGATAGTTATTATGACGTAGGTGTCCGCTAAGAACACATTTTTTAAAATTAAACCCCCAAAAGGATGTAACGGGGGTTGAAAATTTGCATAGAGAAATCATATAAGATGTAACAATTCGAAAATGCGCAGGATTTACTCCTGACAACAAATAAATAAACACGTGTTTCATGCTTTTTCAAAAACACCTCCTTCGGGGGGTGAAAGGAGGTAAATAGTTTAAAAATCAACTTAAGTGTCATTTTCAAGGTTTTGTCAGGACGTTGATCACGTGAATGTAATTAGGGAGTCTACGTCGAGAAAGGAGTAACTATGCCAAATAATAGGAATGCATCCGTGTTTCGTCTTAATCGCGTGCGACGCCGCGGGCAATGTATAAATATCAAGTTGAATAAAATGGAAACCATTGACGTCAGCAGGAATCGAACCCGGTACCTTGCTCCTACTGAGTTTATTATTTATCCACTACATCAAGGAGCTCTGTCAACAGTCAACAAATCGAAATAACAATTGAAAAAAATTGTAACAATGTGCCAACAAATAGAAAAATTCCAAACAATAAAAAATAATGTTAATGTATTTCAGTTACATTTTGATGATACCAGAATTTTTTGAGCGATGACTCGCATACACGTGACAAAAATGGTGTGTGATTTAACTGTGCGTGATTATATACGATTGTAAGTTATTTGACGGATAGTAAAGAGATTAATGTAATTTCAAAGCGTCATTAAAAATATAAACCGATTTTACGCCGCTGATTGTGCTGTTTTTTTAGGACATATGGTTCAACTGGAAATATAATCTTTAACAGTTCTATAGCCACAAGAAACTAAAAAAATGTGTATGCGCATTCAGTGAAAGTTTACCGTATACAATTAAGCCTCCAGCGAGCCAAAAGTGCGACTCTTCGGGCCGCTAATTCATCATTATTTATCTAAGGGTTCCATTAGTTTTCACGTAGTTTTCTCTCTTTTGATATTTAAGTAAAATCGAGTTCATATAATTTTAATGCCAAATTTCAACTTTCTATGTCTACTGGGACCTTCTGGAGGCTCTGGAAAAACAGACATACAATAGGTAATTATATGTGTAGATTTATTGGTATCATCGACTTATAACCTTTTGTAAAAATTTATTATGGAAAAGTTCCCATTTAGAATTCGACTTACTTTTGATTGGAACTGTAACGCATCAACTTCTTTAAACATGATATACCTACCTATATTTTGGTATCCATGGTTATCAGTCAAATAATTATCCTTGACATAAAAACGCCTTAACATGATAGGAGCCTATGATTGTATCCGGGACAACAGAAAAAAAATAATAAGTTTGTTCAGTAGCGGATTTGACTGAAAGAGTTGAGATTGAAAGTCGGAAAAAAGTGGATACTGTAACAAAACTGCTGTAGTCTGTGGCGGAAATTATTTATTTACAATGTTAACTGTTTAACAAACAGTAAAAACACACAAACGAAAGCGTATAACGTTAACAGAAATAAAACTAATAGTTCTAAATTATACAATGTAAGACTAAGTAACAGAGAATAAACAATTATGTACACAGAAATATTTACAACACACAACACAGAGTTTATCAGCGCAATTGCCTATTTCACTATAAGTTATTTATTGTAAAACCACTCACTAGAGTTATATTTATTTTATTAGATTAACGGAATTTATGTTGTAATGCCAAAGCAAGCACAATTTATGTAACACAGTTATCTGTACGTCCACTCACTGTTAACACGCTGTAACTGACTGTACTGAACTGACTAAACTCAACCAAACCTCTGGCCGCCTTATATAGATTTTGGTCTATGTTCCAGAACGTTCGAATTGAGATTTCCTGTTCTCTCTACTCGCTCGGGTCTCTACGGCCTGGTGCCGGCTACCTGCATTCATTGTTGCTTGTCGTTACATGCGTGGGCGCCTCTAACGGTCGGATGTCTGTTACCTGCGTTCATTGTTTGTCCGTTGACCTTCGAGCGTTTAGTAGACTTTTCTAGAAATTCCATAGGCGTAACATTGTTGGGTAAAAATGCGCAACAATACATACTGTTTTTAGTTTTTATTGTCACAATTCATGCAAGGTGACTTAGTTTGTACCAAGTTATAAATGTTGATATTTTGGTAGAAACTTTGAACTGACTTAGTTTTAAGTGCGCGTACAGTGCTATGGGATTTTGACTGAATTAATTTTTTTACGTGTTTGGATTTTATAAATCTGGATCCTGTTTATTGCTTGTATAAATTCTTTAATTTTGGATATATTTATTCGGTTTTTAATGATAATTTAATTTTTTGTAAAATATATAAACTATATTAGTTATTAAATTATTATTGATCTCACTCCTGTCTATTTAATTCAGAACTATTTTCTTACTAGGTATAAGTACATTATGGCGCTTAGGAAAAAAATGATTTTGCCTAATCATATATGATTATGCATGAGTAATGAGTATATACCTACATATATTATCAGATCTGAAAATTGGCCTGATCTAATTATATATATATATATCATTATAATTATAGTCAAATATAACTATACATAATTATATATCATTATAATATATAATCAGATCTGGCCAATTTTCCGATCTGATTATAGGCTAGACGGCGAGGAGGTAAAAACATTAAAAAGTGTATTATTCGGGCACAGGCAAGATTATTGTTGTAATCGCTTCGTTTTAGGGTGTAGTTCAACCCCCTAAGTTAGTTTACAAATTGCTGATGTGCTTGATTTTCTAATTAACAATTAGTGACGAAAATAGTGTTTTTTTCTCTATTTCCTTTAATATCTCCGTTCCTCTTGACTTTTAGTATAGCATATGCATTGAGAAAGTTGTTCCTTATGAAATTTCCTAAAAAATGAGCACTGACAGAGGTCGCTTAGTACAATTGTTAACTTGCAAATAGCCCCGAAAGTTAAAAACACGTTTTTTTCATTATTTTTTTACTAAAAAATGACCGCACATATGGCTGAAAATTTTCAAAAATGATGTCTATGTTGATCCAAACATGCATGAATAATTTTAGCGTCATCGGTCAATTACTTCTCGAGTAATTAACGATCACTTTTTTTTTTGTTTCCTTAATTGCAAATTGCGCCATTTTCTTCACAAACGGGTTTCGCTGGTCGGACCAAGCCAGAAAAATCACAAATTCATTCAACTTTAGTATCCCGTTGGAACTTTTGGAAAAAATTAATTCTAACCGATTTTATAACGATTGAATATTGGAAAAGTTATATGGTTTTATACGTTTGTCTAAAATTGGTATCGCTAAAGAAATCGTTTTAAAATCGGTTAGAATTAATTTTTTCCAAAAATTCCAACAGGATACTAAAGTTGAATGGATTTGTGATTTTTCTGGTTGGTCCGACCAGCGAAACCCGTTTGTGAAGAGAGGTAATTAACCGATGACGCTAAAATTATTCATGCATGTTTGGATCAACATAGACATCATTTTTGAGAATTTTCTATGTGCAGTAATTTTTTAGTAAAAAAATAGTGAAAAAAACGTGTTTTTTTAACTTTCAGGGCTATTTGCAAGTTAACAATTGCACTTAGCGACCTCTGTCAGTGCTCATTTTTTAGGAAATTTCATAAGGAACAACTTTCTCAATGCATATGCTATACTAAAAGTCAAGAGGAACGGAGATATTAAAGGAAATAGAGAAAAAAACACCATATTCGTCACTAATTGTTAATAATCAAGCACACCAACAATTTGTAAGCAAACTTAGGGGGTTGAACTACACCCTAAAACGAAGCGATTCCAACAATAATCTCGCCTGTGTCCGAAAAATACACTCAAAACTCCTCGCCGTCTAGCCTATTATGTACACTCATGCATAATCATATATGATCAATTTTTTTCCCGGGAGGAGTTGCGGGAAAAAAATCTGAATATAATTGTACATCTTATTTATTTCAAGGCAATCAACCGTCACAATATGTGATGTAAGAAATGAAATTCGCATAATCATTTATTTATTTTAGTGTCCGACCGAAACTAGTTTTTACCACCGAAACCAAATTTCGTCCTCAGTCCCAGTTTCAGCCGAAACCAAAACTTCATTTTTTCGTGGGAAAAATAAAGTAGACATTATCATAATCAGGCTTTATTTTCTTTTATTTTTAAATTTATCACATTTTAATCATTCAGCCTCTGATATTTTAACTAATCATTAACGTATCATTACCCATCTTATTTCACAAAGCACAAATAAATATACTTTTTTTTTAATAAATAAAATTATCAACCAATTTTTCAGACAACTAGGTATATTAACAAAAAATATATAAATTCAATACATTAACGTTTCAGTCTGGATTTAGATCTTCAGAACTGATCTGAAAAATATAAAATTAGTTAATAATTAGTTTCTAATTAGTGTTTGATAAAATTCGCTTAAAGTTTTTTTATTATCGAAATATTAAAAAAAAAAAATTTTAATATTTTGAAATAAAATAAAAACTACAAAACAAAATTACTTTTTAGTAAAAAGTATTTACCCAATAAATAGGTAGGTACACACAACAAAAAAAAAGGAAAACACTCTTTCATCTTAAGAACAAAATTATTTCTTCTAAACTCATTTTGTATGATACTCTTGTTAACGAACTACAAATCTCCAAATCCAAATTCGCATCCAAACTCAATTAAACTGCAACACAATAATTATCAACACAAAATTGTCTCTCCAAATCCAAACTTAATCCAACGCAGTCTCTAGCCTACCAAGTTGCTCATACGCTGGCTAAAACGTATATCCTTCGCGCGCATATTTTGTCCCTGCCGCCTTGCTGACAACCAAAAGTGCAAGTCTAAAACGACGTGACGTCACCCAAAATACTGGTCAGCTTCTTATCAACTAACCCCGATGTTGTCTTGTCTTTCTCCTACTCACCAATTTATATTATTGTAAATTTATATCTTCTAAAAAAATTACAACAGAATGAAGAAGTTTTTCAATAAAATTATTGTGAGACAGCAAGTAGCCCTGTTAGTAGAGAAATTCCCAATTATCAGTCATGTAAATTGTTATATCTTGTAGTCAAAAAATAACGTTTATTTTTGATGAAAATGAGAAAGAAATCCATTCTAAAAATGTTTATTTTCAATTAATTAGTTAAGCGCTTTCGGACAATTATTAGTCCATCTTCAGAAAAGTTTTTTTATAAAATTTGGAATGCAGAGAAATCTCTGAAAACATTAGTGTACTGTTGGAACTTAAGTGATTTTTAAAAAGAAATCTGTTGTAAAAAAAATCACTTAAGTTCCAACAGTACACTAATGTTTTCAGAGATTTCTCCGCATTCCAAATTTTATTCCTTACCTTTTTTCAACAGTAATTGTTATAGTCTAAAGAATATATTTAAACGTTACAATATTAACATTTCTTTCAAAAATTCTCAGAATTTACAAAATTATTTACTGAAAATTAAAGATAAGGACGATATTTAGGATAATTGCGGTGTTTATCGGTTATTTTGTGAATGTGGAGCAAGCTACATAGGCCGAACCGGTCGAAATTTCCGTACTAGGTTTAAAGAACATATTACCGATTTAAAAAATATTTACAACCATAAATCCAGCTTTGCTTCTCATTTAAATAATGAAAACCATAATTACGATCCGAAGAACTATTTTCAAATTTTAGAATTCAAACATAAATCCACTGTTTTGAATGAATTGAAAAAATTTCATATATTGTTAGACGTCATCAAATCAGAACCACAAAAAAATCTTAACATAATTATGGACAACTTAGATAATAATAAATTTTATTATAACAGCATTATTCATTACAAATTTTAAAAATTCAATTCTTTAAGGACACACAGAGGTTATATTTAACATCTATTTTATCAATCAAAGCATAATAATAAATTTAAAAATAGTTCCATACTATCAGATAATACATTGAATTTAATAGAAAGAAGAGAACAGCTTCGCCAATTAAAAAACAACTCATCTATTCAATGTATAGAGTTTGTAGAAATTTGTAAATTAATAAAAAAAGAAATAAAGAATGATCACAGAAAACATACTGTAAATTTGATAGAAGAACTCATTGGAAAGAACAATGCAGTAAAGAAAACTGAAAAATGTAGGCTACAAGGCAAGCCATGGATACCTAAAATCAGCACATATTCTAAGTGCTTGACCGCCCGCTTTCATGACATTCACAATTGGGGTAGCCCATTCTGATTGTTGTACCGAATAGATTATGTTCTCCTTTTCTAAATTTACCAATTCATCTTCAACAAGCTTATGTATTGCGTAAAGTACAGGTCTTGCTTTACAAGCAATTGGTGCAACATTTTCTTTGAGCACAATATCCCCCGCCATACCTTTTATTTCATGAATCCAACCTTCAAAGACTGTTTTATATTTTTCCATCAACTTTTCTCCTATTTCCTTTATATCTGCATTCGGTTCCTCCATGCTGGCTATGCTGTATATTTGTGATGCCGAGTAGATTCTTACTTAGTCTTTTCCTTTTCTGTGAGCCTGTCGGGGCCCATAGCGACAGTAGAAGGTAGAGAACACAAAAAAAACAATTATACCGAAAAATTACAAATGTGGACCAACTTTATTTCCTGTTAGCCTTACAATAACATAGCAAATGTGAAGAATATTTATTTATATCTAAAAGAATTTTCAAAATTAGAAGAATAGTAATTATTAAGAAATTTACTTATATCAAAAGAATTTTAAAAATTACAGTAGTATTAATTATGAAAAAAACATATTATTAATATCAAAGGAGTTTTTAAACACTGCAATAATAGCGATGATTAATAAGATTATATCTAAAAAAAAAATTGAAAAGAAGTTTGACCCTGCAGGCCATCCCTGTAACTTCCCGCTATTTTCGAGTTCAAAACGCTCAAAAATATATAAAATATAGCAAGAAGTTTATTTTTTAGCTTCTCGAGCTCAAAAAAAAAAACACTTTGTTACGAAATTTTGGTTCACGATATCTCATGAACAAATAAACCGATTTCGATGCGATTTGCGGCAGTCGACGCAATTTTTTATCCTAAAAAAGTAATTTATTACAGAAAAATCGATCTTATAGGAATTTTACGAGCAATTTAAAAAAAACACTTTTTTACAAATTTTTCGTTCCCGATATCTCGTGAACAAATGAGCCGATTTTGATGCGGTTTGCGGCGATCGACGCAGTTTTTTTAACCTAAGAAAGTAAATTATTACAAAAAAATCGATTTGATAAGAATTTTACGAGTAATTATAAAAAATTACTTTTTTCCTAATTTTTGGTTCACGTTATCTCATGAACAAATGAACCAATTTTGTTCTGGTTTGCGGCGATCGACGCAGTTTTTTTAACCTAAGAAAGTAAATTATTACAAAAAAATCGATTTGATAAGAATTTTACGAGTAATTATAAAAAATTACTTTTTTCCTAATTTTTCGTTCACGTTATCTCATGAACAAAGGAACCAATTTTGATCTGGTTTGCGGCGATCGACGCAGTTTTTTTAGCCTAAGAAAGTAATTTATTACAAAAAAATCGATCTGATAACAATTTTAAGAGTCATTTTAAAAAAAACACTTTTTTACGATTTTTTCGTTCACGGTATCTCGTGAACAAATGAACCGATTTTGATGCGGTTTGCGGAAATCGACGCAGTTTGTTAAGGAGAAGAGCTGATTAGATTTTGGAATTAATCTGTTTAGTAGTTTAGAAAATATTTTACAAAAACAAATTTTTAAAAATTTTTGAAACTTGTTTTTTTAAGATTTCTCAAATTTTTTTGGGCCGAATCGTTTCAAATTTTCAGGAAGTCTAAGTTCACCAAGATCACGTCAGATGCCGCAAATCGCGTTTCAGTCGGACACTCCGTTCAAAAGATATAAAAGGTTTACATACATACATACACACACACACACACACACACACACACACACACATACATACAGCCCTACGGACATCATCGCCAAAATAGTTTCAATAGCTTCCTAGGACCTCTTAACGTCGAGATCTGGCGAAAACTCGATTTTCGAAAATCGGGGTGAAACCAATAATTTTTGAGAAAAATTTTTTTTTTTTTTTTAAAGCGGGAAGTTAAAAATTAAAATAACGCGTGCACGTGAAATTTAACCTGCAAGTATAGTTTAAAAAAATGTTCGCTGCTCGTCAGCTGCTGCGAAAATATCCTGAGTTATTTGTTCGCTACTTCTTATCTACTTAAAATAAGATTAATATAATAGAAAAAAGTGAATTACTTAAATCGAACAAATATATTATATCAAAATGATAATTTAGCACGTTCTACAAATCCAATCGGTGTGGTGTGGTGCGACGGTGGTGCGGCAGGTGACAAGCAACGAACTGAACTGCCACAGCGAAATTAATCAAGAACATTGCATATAATTTTATCTAAGTACTACCAACTGTGAAGGTTAAAATGTCACATTAATTTTTTATAATTATTTAAAAGATTACCGTTATTTTAAAACATTATTTTATCTTAATGCTATTATTTATTAAATATTTTATTTAATTTTTTAGACAGACAGAAAAAAGGTAACATTTGTTTTGGGATAACATTAAATTTGTTAAGCCAATCCCGTCCCATTAACACGGATTGTTTGCTCTTTGTACAATAATTGGAAGCAACTTTTCCGGTTTCTTATAGCGAACTGTTGCAATTAATTCACCCATGACCGAAAATGTATATCTTCATTTCTTAAACCACTTACAAGGCGGTCGCGAATTGCATCTTGAAAGAAAGCGCCATATTCACAAACAGCCGCCATTTTATTTATTTCTATTGCATGCAAAGCGATACTTCCATTCTCTTTTTGAAATCGTTTATTTAGCTTACATCGTTCGGCAATGATATATATTTTTGGAGAATAATATGCCTTTAATGCTACTACTATTTCTTGATAATTTTTGGTTGCTGGCAGGTCTGGAACAAGCAAATTCTTCGGTACGGCGTATGGTTTCTTGCCGATATTGTTCAAAAGCAATAGCGCCTTTTTCTTGTCATTTATTTCATTAACATCAAAAAATAATTCCAGCCGTTCTAAATAATTATACAGTGTTTCTTCCTCTTCCACGAATTCTTGAAATTTTGTTGAATTATTATTATTCGGCATGACGCAGTAATTTAATATCTTCATTCACTATATACATCCACTTTCTGTATTTTCTATGACTTCCTAATCCTCGTCGCCACTTTCTGTTATATCTTGTAGTCAAAAAATAACGTTTATTTTTGCATATAATTTATGAATTGCCAGTTACAATATTACTCAAATTAGCAATTTACAATCTTTGCTATATATAAAAATATTGTGTTACGTAATAATAGATAACTTAGGCAATAATTCTAAATAAAGCCTGATTCAACTTTAACATAAATGAAATAAATCCAATACGCGGAGGCAAATAAATGAAAAATCTATCTATATAAAACAAAGTCGGGTTAGCTACACCATTTATAACTCAAGAACGGCTTAACAGATTTTAAAAAACTTTTTTTTGTTCGATTCGTCTCCAGGTGGATTAAACCCTACGGTCGTTCTATTTTTTCCAACTCAACCCTCAATATCTCAATATTTTCAAAAAAGGATCCTAGAGGAATGATCAAGGCAAAACAAATGGCTCTTTTCAGGACTTTTTCAGGGTATTACCCATACATCTTAATCTCTATATAGATATGATCCGACTTACGAACAAGTCCCGGGAACGCAAGGTGTTCGTAAGTCTAGGAGTATCTGTATGTTAATTTTCTACCTGAAGAACTCAATATTGTAAACAAAGTATGGCCTAACAGTTCTAGCATAAATACAGTCTAATTCTCTGTTACCTTTATGACTTGCTATATTTTTAATTACTATAAATATGGGACTTTTTCTCTTAATTATTCTTGCAGTTCCATTGAACTAGTCTCGCAATTAGATATATCTTCATTGAGAAAAAATAGGATACCCATCCTTTAGGGTGCTGGATTTTGATATTATTTTATACTGGTTGGTGGCGTGGAAGGGGTCAGTCAGTTTGTTGGTACTTTTTTATCTAAATTAGTATCCTCGAGAACAGGACAGTGTTACCACCCAGAAATAGACGCACTATCCTGGGAAGCATTTTTGTAAGATAAAGTTACAAACCATAAAAATAGTTCCCACACAATATTGTTTACTTTATCGAAGAATTTAGGACAATCTGCAAATTTTATGCGATTTTTATTACTTTAGTTTCCTTTAAGATACATAAAGTAAACAATATATCAGGAAACTGTCAAAAACCTTACTTAAATGCAACCTGTCAATAGCTGATAAATTGCGACACTTAAATTTAATATTCTCACTAAAACTGTGGGAACGAACAGATATTGCGAAGATTCTTTGCCACCCTGAATATTTCAAGAGGGGGAGCAAAGGTATAAATATAATTAAGATACCCAGCGCGGGAGGAATCAGTCAGTAAAAGTCGATCAGTGGGTGAAGATGAATCAGTGGGTGAAGATCAATTAGTGAGTGATGTAATCGCGACTTAAAAACGAGTGTCTGTACTGAAGGGAGGGTAAGTCAACATGTTTACCGTGTAATTTCGATGTATTAGTATTGGCTATGTGCGCGATGCCAGCGCCAACCAACTGAAATAATTATTATGGACTGTCATTTTTGACATTTATGCGCAATACTATAAGTACACAAAAAAATATTAAAATTACATATTAAAAGTATTGAGTGATAATATTCATGTAATTTAGAACACAATATATGTTTGTATATGTTGGATAAACGCTGGAATGTAACAAAAGTAAGTATAATAGATTTAAGATTTTGACTTTTGTTTAGAAAAACTAAGATACAAAATATCAATTAAATAACCGTTATGTGAATAATTATTATTAAAAAATGATTTTTTTTTTTCAATTTTTAGCAATATGTGAACGTAATAAAAACTAGAACTGGCTTCAAAACTGTAAGTCATGAAATTAATTTCCAGCCTCAAAGTAGATCAGAGTCGTCTGTAACAAAGGATACGTGAATTATTTTTGACAGTTTATTAGATACATAAATTATTTATCGATTACGCAATGTGTATATAATAATATGTAAATCATGAATATAATAATAAAAATTGGATTTGAGACCATAAGGCACAATATTAATTTTCAACCTCAAACTGTGGCAAAAGGGAATAAATTAGTTTTAGCGCAGCATGTGAGAAATGTTGAAGAATTGAGAACTAATGGCCAAAGCTACTTAATACGAGCCAAGATAATAAGACAAACTGCCGTAACATTAACACCATACGAGACATCTTTGTAATGACTTTTCGAAGTATCAGTTTCCACGAGTTCATTAAGCCACTCAGTTTTAAATTCATTAACTGTTCTTTTTCTTTTTTTCGAACTCATTTTTAACCTTAAATTGAAAAAATATTTTTAAAAACACTTATTTTTACAAAATTATATCACTGAAACACATATTATATTCAATGATACCGCGCTCGGTTTGCAGAATAGTGAATACCGTCGTCAAAGCGACCAATTTTGTTGGAGATATGTTAACAATGAAAACTGATTGTTCTACAGTTACAATAATTGGAATTCATTGTTATCTCATCTTCAACAAAGTCTTCCGCTTAGGATTTTATATGCAGGTGCAATCTTATTTTCTGTACGATAAAAAATATTTTGTGCGCGCGAATAAATTTCATGTGCGCTCTCACTCGTAGCCTGTCACCCGCGAAATGTACACATATTTTGTCGAACATTCGGCCGCTCGGCGCTTCTGCCTAGAAGGTGGCCGAATATTTAGAATTCGGCAAAATCACTATTCGTGATTCGTGGCATCACTAATAACTTTAAGAAATTTTAAAAAAAACACATACATAGGTATCTATCTGAAACTTGAATAATCGTAAAATATATTTTAACTGTTATTGATGTGATATGGCAAATAATTAATTAATATTTTTTAATATTATTTATCGACAGTAACACATAATATTACTAATGGGTTTCGCAAAAATGAAGTTTCTTAAATAGTTTTATTAAATTTGCTCAAGTATAATATATAAATTTTTGTTTCTTTTTTAACTATAAGTTTAATACAACGTTACACTGTTAGTAATATTCCATTTAGACAATAACAAATGTAAAATGTACATTTTTCTATAAATTATAACAAAATAAAACAATAAAAAAGTAGCTTGTCTCAATCAAGACACGCTACTTTTTTGACTGTTTTATTTTATTCATTATAGTTTATAGAAAAACGTTCACTTTACATTTATTACTTTAATGAAATAAAGAACTGATTTGAAAATAAAATTGTGTATATTATTTATAAATGCTGTTTATTGTTAGAAAAAATTGGAGGCTGTAAATTTACTAAAACACAGCATACGTGTACAATGTCATCAAACAATTAAATAAATTATGAGGAATTTTATCAAGAATATGGTAGACTACATATGTTTTGTGATCAGTATTACAGCCTTTATCCGTTTTTCTGTAAGTACTAGCCGGAACAATTCTTGAAGTTGTTGCTATTTCCACTTGAATTTCAGCATGGCAGTAATTATTATAAATGTATCTGTTGCAAGTAAATGTAGTTTCCTTTAACTCGACCTCGGGGAATATAATTACTTGACATCCTCGATCGACCATAGAAGGTAGAGCTGTATTCACTTCACTTATATCTTCAATGAATGATGCACTTTGATTTGGTATGGTAACTGAAACATTCAGCTTCCTTCGTATCACGGCACGTTTATATCTTGCTGAAATCTGTAATTCATCAACCTTTTTTATACGATATATTGAAGGGAATATTTTCGGAATGTAGCTTGGACTCGCTTGCTCAAATGATTTTTTGCCTCCAATAAAGTGTGCACTACATATTGTATCCAGAGGTTTTGGGGTCCACGGGGATGCATCAACACTAAAATAATATAAAAATAGATATTACCACATAATTAAACTATTCCGAAAATATAATGAATAAAATTACTTACTTTCTCCTTTTTACAGCAGCAATCCATTTCTTTCTTTGCTCTAATTTCCAGCTCACTTTTGGAAAAGTGTAAAATTTACACGTAGGTACAATTTTTTTCATTATTTTTACAATTTACTACACAACATCGGTGACCCATTTCAAAAATAAATCTAATATATAAAATTCTCGTGTCACAGTTTTTGTTGCCATACTCCTCCGAAACGGCTTGACCGATTTTGATGAAATTTTTTGTGCTTATCCGGTATCTATGAGAATCGGCCAACATCTATTTTTCATCCCCCTAAATGTTAGGGGTAGTCCACCCCTAATTTTTTTTTTTATTTTTTAGACAAAATTTTTAATTTCTATTTTTTTATGATACAACATACAAAAATACATACAATCCTCAATTTTCACCCTTCTACGATCAACCCTTATTTTTTAATAGCCATTTTAGTAATTTAATCATTTTTCCTCTCCGGTCGAAAACTGATCAATCGTCATTTAATTAGTTATCCCCGCCAGATGTCTACAGGTGTCACTTCGCCAACATCTATTTTTCATCCCCCTAAATGTTAGGGGTAGTCCACCCCTAAATTTTTTTTCTTCCTTCCCCATTCGTTCTTTTGCACCGGGCACGACGGCGCAGCCGGAGTGCTCGACATACACACATATACGTCCATGTATATTTTAAAATAAATAAAATAGATAGATAGATGTTCCAATTAAATTGTTTTATTATTTCACTTTATACGTAGCGAAGCACGTACAGGGCCGCTAGTATTATAATAATATTTAATCAAATGTCAAAGAAAATTTGACACAGCTATCCATAATTGTTTCACATTTTTGTCACCATGGGCACTACGATCATATTGACTGTCCCCACCACCTACTTCGCACATAGCCAATAAGCCAAACAGATGTATCTTTATTGTTTTTTCTTTGTTTACTATTAAAACATTTTGTTAAATATTATAAAATGCTTTTACTCAATAGAACCTATGACTCAATCAAATAACCTGAAGTCTCTCAGATGAAAGAACTCACAAACGTTCGTGGTGGGGGTGTAATACCACAGTTATGATTATATAACAATGGTGAATACCACGCCGATAACAAGCAGTGGTATCTGTGGAAAATGCACTCTCTTCCACGGCGTATGATCTTTGTCGCCAGTGGTAATATTTACCCCACTGACGACGGGGTCGTAACAACAGGTAAAAGTTTGAACTGAAATAAAAATTGAATAGTAAGGATAAATTACTATTGATTTTTGAAACATGAAATTTTGGAATGGACCACACGGAGGACTGACAAAGTGTGTTTTATTATAGCTTCAGACATCGCCAGAATGCGGTTCTTATATTTTGCATAGAGAAATTTTTCTCTTGACGCTTGCACTAAATTGTAATATTCATATTATAAAAGTTTAGTTTAATTCACTTTTTTTACTGCGAAAAATAATCTGTAACTATTAGCTCACCGCGCACAGACTTTAGAATAATTTTTTTCAATTGATTTTGACTATTAACAATTAATTATAAGAACATTTATTTGACACTTGAATGTTCATATTCACATTTTACTACATTGTTTATATACGTAACCAAGGCAACTATTCATTCCATGGCCTGCTATGTTCAACGAAGTTTTTATCAAAAAAAAACACATATTTCAATCCCCGGGGAGAAAATAGAAAATCTGGCTCCGTTAGGATCGGTTCCGTGTCCTATACTATATGTGTGCCAAATTTAATCTTTCTATGTCTATTGGGGCCTTCTGGAGACTCTGGAAAGCCAGACATACAATCCCTATATTATTAAACGAGCTAATCTTGTACCTATGTATCTATGTACCTATGTCCCTAAATATTTTCTCGAAAACGGCCCTAACGATTTGGATGAAATTTACTGCAAAGGGATTTTGGGGGGTAAAAATCGTTTTAGCTAGGTCTCGTCTTTCGAAAAAATCGTTTTCTTACAAATTTTATCATTATAAAAATCAATTTTTTGACGTAAGAAAATACTTAAATATTGTAAGTAGGTTTTGGAATTTTATACAATGAAACAATTGTTTTCAAAATATTATGACAGTTAATCTTTAATTACTATCCAAGTGAAAGAAAGTTAAAAACAATTATTATTATTTTAGTAAATAAATTTTTAACCTAAATTTGAAGCGAAAGATGCAATATCATAGATCAAGATGACGGCGAATCAGTTTTACAAGTACCGGATTGCCATAAGGGCCGACAATCCCCTCCACAAAGGAGTCAAACTGTTTCATAAATATTATCTTATTGCTCCACAAAAGGAAGCGAAGCTTCCCCAGAGAACCTACGGTTCTTATATGGAGAGCCGAAGGCTCGACTAGTGTCGTTTACAACCGAGCGGGGCGCAGCCCCGTGAGGTAAGACTGTAACAAAGGTGGAGACGTAGGCTCCACAAGGGAAGCGAAGCTTCCCCAGAGAACCTACGGTTCTTATATGGAGAGCCGAAGGCTCGACTAGTGTCGTTTACAACCGAGCGGGACGCAGCCCCGCGAGGTAAGACTGTAACAAAGGTGGAGACTTAGGCTCCACAAAGGGAAGCGACAGAGAACCTACGGTTCTCAAAGTTTTGGCGATATCAGTATTTTATTTAAATTTCCGAGCAAAGCTCGGTCACCCAGGTACTAGGTAATTATATATGTAGATAATAGGATTTTCAGATCCAAGTTGTATTGGAAACTATTTTCAGCATCAAATGACTGATTTATTCTCCTCAGTTAGAAAGAATTTCACTGAAAGCCATTTTCCCGTATGTTTGGTGCGGGGTCCTTTACAATTTATTTTATTCAAAACTCAACTTACGTAATAGATAATATATTATAAAATTATGAAATACACAATTTATAATTATTTATATAAAGGAGGATTTCTATATATATTACAAAAATAAACTCATAATATCTATTTGTATATTTCCTTCTGATTCCGTAAGGAAACTATCATTGTTATTTTATATGTTTTGTATTACTTTAGTCAATTTAATTAATGGACAACTCGTTTAATATCTGTGACATTTTTTTTAATATCTGTGACGTTCTTTTTTCAATATTTTTATAAAGTCTAAAACACGTATATTAAATTTTGTTAGTGTTTGTAAATTTTGAGTGCAAATGAATAACCATTTGAAATAATGATTTACGTTTGAAATGAGAGAAGCTGGAAAAACCAACAAAAGTAGAAAATAAGGTAAGAAAGCAGGTAAATTATTTAGCATGTATTTAGAAGAGAGTCACCCATATTGAACCGTTATCCAAATATTTTTCTAACTTCTAAAACAATTTCATTGCATAGGTAAAACGGTATTTTTTCTTTCTTAATCTCTAAATCACTATTTTTAGCGGACTCCTCTTACATAGATATTTCAAAATAGTAAATAGTAAATATTTAAGCCAACAAAATTACGGTGTTTACATATTATAATACTAAAATGATTTTTTTTTTAGATGAGTTTAGTTACAGTGAGTAATTATTACAATATATTACAGAGTAGCTACTGTTTGCTATAGTTAGGGTCGCGGTGACAAAAGTGCCTTGCAACTCCCAAACGGATGAGAAGCACGTTTTTGTATAGTTCGAGTGTCGTTCTCGAAATCCGTGTTGTCGAGTAGGGGTCTGGCGTTCGGCGTTGAGCGGCTATAGTATTTTTTCCGAATTTTGCCCAGCGGTTCCAAAAATCATTTCCCAAACGGATGAAAATTACTGGAGGGCATCTACGCAAACCCCCAATTACCGGAAAAATATTTTCATCCGATTTGATATTTGCAAAGAGCTCTTCCAGAAGCTCTAAAAAAAATGGAAAAAAGGGGGGGAAAAAAATTTCCTCATTTGAACTTGAAATTTGGCAGGGAGATATAGTTCGTGTCTGAGAATATGTAAAAAAATTTTTTTTGCTCTATGTATCGCGATCGCTTTGTAACAATTTTCCAAAATTTAAATGGGCCAAATTTGATAAAGTAATTCCAAAATGGATGAAAATTTGCCCACAGGTTCTTTGAGACCTACAGAACATCGAAAAATTATTTTCATCCAAATTTCTTGCGGTCAAGTTCAGATCATCCATAATAATGCTCCGATATATTCATTATCACGGGAAACTGCAGGATCTGAAAGTTCAATCTTTAATGTGGAAAGGCCGATTACAATCCAATTGTGTATTATTGTCCTAAACATTGATGAGACTATTTTCCTCTGATTTGATGATTATGAAGGGAACACTCCGACTTTTGGACCGTGTGAACGCTCCAAGCGCATACTTCATCCACAAATTAGCTAGTATCTCTTTACTAGCGTTTGACTCGCTTTGCTCGTGAATTAAATTTGGTTATTATATAGGCCGATTGATACCAAAGTATATATGTATAGCCACATATTATCAGAGGAAAGTTCTGATGAAGTTCGGTACCATTCCTATGGAAACTGTGAAATTGGCAGCCGGAAAACGTGCTGCTGAGCGCACAACTGATTGATCATAAATCGACGGAAAAAAAATCCTAAATGAAAACTGGTTGCTCCAAATGGCATCAACTTTTAGAATCATGTTTCTGGATATCAGAAGAAGGTTTTTAGCCTGTTTGGTGCCATTCCGATGGTAACTCTGCTTCTAGCTGCAGGTTCATTGGAATTTCAACTCTCGTCGCGCTTACATCCAAGCGCCTCTAGTTCCTCCTATTGCTCCGATTGCTACCAAAGTATATATGATTTTGCCCAGTACATGTAATGGACAACGTCCTTGTCCAATTCATGAAATAATCACCGAAAAACTAAGATATTTCATCGATTGGGCAACGGCTAGATCGAATTGAAATCAACGGCTTATTGTTGTGAAGAGTTATTCACCTGTGTAGATTGCATGTGTATTATAAGACGTTTAAGTTTATGAAACTTCCATCTAAATCTCGTAGAAAATTTACGGAGAACTCCGGGATCAAAATCACGCGCGCTGGCGGGGTTTTTTGTTATTTGGCATAGTTTAGCCAGGCGCATTTTGGATGAAAACTTTTTTTTTCTAATAACATAAATAATAACCATTCATATCAGTCCGGTTGCATGCATGCGGCTGATGATTTTTTTCATTTCGGAGTCTGGGTCCATTTAATTGTACTGCAGGCTACGGCAAGGATCAAATCGGATGAAAATATTTTTCCGGTAATTGGGGGTTTGCGTAGATGCCCTCCAGTAATTTTCATCCGTTTGGGAAATGATTTTTGGAACCGCTGGGCAAAATTCGGAAAAAATACTATAGCCGCTCAACGCCGAACGCCAGACCCCTACTCGACAACACGGATTTCGAGAACGACACTCGAACTATACAAAAACGTGCTTCTCATCCGTTTGGGAGTTGCAAGGCACTTTTGTCACCGCGGCCCTAACTACTACAATTGTTAAGAAACACCCATTGTTACAACGCTATCAACATAGAAAAATTAGTTTATTTTATCAAACAATGTCACCGTCGGGATACGAACCCTGAATCTTTCCACTCTCGTGGCAGACTGAGTTACATTACACCACAGTGACACAACTATCAAACTATCATTCTAATATTTATAGCATTGGTAACTGATTTTTTCACATCATGCGAGAGCCAATTATATTAGTTAACGCTAGATATGAACCATCACAGTACTAAGAGCTAAGAGTGAATCAAAGGTGAAATTGTTTCATTTCATTAATTAAATACAAATATACTAAAATGAATACTATAATGTACTATTAATATTACTATTGTAGGTAATACTGTAATGTATAATAAATAAAGATTACTGTGATACAATTAAAGGTGTCTGCCCACATAACCGGAGCATACCATGAACGTGCTATGAACGTTTCAGGCACGAAAAGAAACACGACACGCACTACTACTTAAGCTCACTGCAACGGATCGACAGCGTTCTATGCCCGTATGCAACGCGTATTATGTCCATTTGGTATTCATTTAAAATGCCGCACAGGATATGTAATTTTCGCATTATTATTAAATTAAATAGATATGGCTATTAGAAATTTGACTCTTAGGAAATTGGTAATGATTGCTATGATTTTGGACGAGGCAGAAGTAAAAGAAAACCAAAAAAAAAAACTCGGCGCTATTAGATTCACGATTCTCTAAGAGAACGAAAAACCGAGGGTATGATGAAGAAAACTTTGTTAGATATTTTTGAATCTCTACAGACTAATTCAACGAATGGCTGAAAAAAACTGAAAATGATACGTGGCTATAACCCGTAGCATACTCGGCAAGACGCTTGCTTGGGTAACGTCGCGTATCATGCACGGAGCGTATCGGCACCGGCAAAATATAACTGTGGATTTGTTGCCGGTTCGGTCATGGCACGCTACGGTGTTGGTCGGTGATAGAATGGTCTAGTGAGCGCTGTTCCATATTATTTCATAGAAAGATTTTTTTTGCCTGACACGTTTCTACGACGGTCATAGTATAATAGGTTGTTGTGGGCAGAGACCAAATTGTACAATAAAAACTATTATTAATAATGCTAATGTGTCCAGTAGCTTTCTTTACTTTCTGTGTGATGCAATCTTCAATTTTTAAGATTGGCGCGACAACAATTTGATTCTATAGCCATCAGCTGGTCTTGTTACTAAAGAGTATATGAGTTTTATGTCTTCCAATTTGTAATCACATTCCATTTGATAATTCCTAACCATTGAAGCTACAATTACTTTCATTGACATCATTGCATATTTTGTACCTGAAATAAAATGTATACATCACAAAAATTCAAACTAGGCATTAGCACAAAACATTCTTGACTTCGGAACATCGATTAAGTTTAAATCAACTATTCAATACTGTTAATAAAACTGTAGAGATAGTTTGTATGTCTGAAGATCGCTATAACTCTAATCTGATTTCGATGAAGTTTAAATACACATTACTAGGACTTCGCTCGCGCGCTTAGTAGGACTCTCATAAAAAGTCTACAAACAACTGAACTGTTTTTTTTTTACTACAAGTCGGTAGGCAGTACACGTGTTACTACAATTCGACACCTTTCATTGTCAAAGAATCGAACTTTATACACACTTTAGATGTTTGTTTCCCCACAGAGCGAGCCTAGTCTACTGTTAAATTTGGTCTTTTAAACGATTTATCCCGTCACCTGCGGACCTAATAAAATGTGTCGTTTGTACTTTACATATAATTTAAAAAAAAAAAAATGATAAATAGCATAAAATAATTGAAACTATAATGAAATATCTTTCTTCCATACCTATGCATATTCGTTGACCTCCACCAAATGGAAGATAGCTGTATGGATGCCTTTTAGAAACCTCTTCTGGTAAAAAGCGATCTGGATCAAATTTTTCTGGCTCCGGCCACACTTTAGGATCCTTGTGCATATATTCAGTACAAACTGCAATTGTACAATGAGCTGGCAACAATTTGTCTCCTATCACAAAATGAGCAAAAGATTGGTAGAAGATACCAGTAGTGAGCAAATCAATAAGGTTATTTTTTACTTACCAACTTGCACTTCACCAGATAAAAATCTTCCTATCAGCGGTATTATAGGAATAAGTCGCATAGTTTCTTTAATTACCCGTTCCATGTATTCCAATCCCGAAAGATCTTCGTGAGTTATCGGACGGTTTATATCGCCTAAGACGTCAACTAACTCTTCGTATACCTTTTGCTGTCGTTAATAACAAAACTAGTGTTATATAAATTAAAATAATTCAAATTCTGTAATGGAATATAAGCAGCTTGGTCGGAGTTTCATTTGAATTAAATAATTCTTACAGCCTACCTCAATGTTTCTGGTATTACTCTGAAAGTAGATTTAAGATTACTTTTTTGAACATTGAATTTTACTTTTTTTCCTTCCATAAATCTTTTGAAACAGATGAAACATTTGATTTATAGACACTGAATATTAAAAAAAAAAACTACAATAATAAAATAAATAAATTAATTTAATATACCACGTCTTTAAAACAAACTAAAAATTGTAAAATAATTTCTTTACAGACAGATTTTTGACTCGTAGCATTTGAAATGTTTTACCTCATAAATAGATATTTTCATTGATAGCTATTCTATACATATACATAAAAATCGCCGCATGTGCAGAAGAGATAATATATGCTATAACGGTGAGATTTGGCTGGTGGAGGGGTTGGTGAGAGTCGGCGGCATTTTTCAACACCACCACCGTGCTCAGCATCCTCAAAAACAGAGAAAAACATTTTTTTCGGAAAGAAAGTAATTAGTCAGAGAGCCCGTCGGCAAAAATTTTACTGACACATACTCTCTCCAAACTTTGTATATTATGGCTTCATTAGGCCTAGTCTGACACCTATTTCCTCTATGACTTTTCTTGATTTTGAGACGTTTTCCCTCTAAATTTTCCGAAAGATGTCGTTTTGACGACATGTAAGAATTTATAGATACTGTTTGTTTTTTTAATTGGATAGCTTAAAAACTTCAACGTATATGTCAAACATATTCGTGGTGTCCAGACATTTTAAATGGTTAATGTTATTTGTCAGAGAATATTATTTTAGCGTTTTGGTTGAAGTTATCCAATTAAAAAAACAAATAGTATCTATAAATTTTTACATTTCGTCAAAACGACAACTTTCGGAAAATTTAGAGGGAAAACGCCCCAAAATCAAGAAAAGTCATAGAGGAAATAGGTGTCAGACTAAGCCTAATGAAGCCATAAACAAAGTTTGGGGAGAGTATGTGTCAGTAAAATTTTTGCCAACGGGCACTTTGACCAAATGTAATGCGCATCTAACTCCGTTTGGGGGTGATTTTTGGCCGTTTTGGGGAGTTGCGCAACTCAAAGAGTAATTTTAATATCACCACCGTATTCAGCATCCTCGAAAACGTGAGGGGAGGTAATCTTGTTCCGGATCAAATTATTTACATTTTTCGAGGTGTTTTCCGACTCACACACGCCACTATAATATTATGTTCACGTCATCTAAAAAATAATCACAGCATGGTTAGCAAATTTCTTTCTGACAAATCTACAAAACAAAGAGCAGCTGATTAAAGAAATTATTTTATAGTAGAAAATATGTATTGAAGGAGATTTATTTGGTTGAGGAACAATTGAAAAAAAAGCTTTACCAGAGTACTGCTTGTGGCCAACGTTTCGAAAAATATATTTTCATCATGAGGGCCTATGAACATGTACAGTATTCATTACATTTAATATTATTTTGATATTTAAATTACAAATATAGATAAAACTGAACATGATAACATACCTCAATACAAATTGAGATGGTAAATTTTACAAATTTGTACAATTTATCATCACAACTTGCATTGAGGTATGTTATAATGTTTAGTTTTATTTATAATATTTGTAATTTAAATATCAAAATAATATTAAATGTAATGAATACTATAGGTACATGTTCATAGGCCCTGATGATGAAAATATATTTTTCGAAACGTTGGCCACAAGCGGTACTTTGGTAAAGCTTATTTTTCAATTGTTCCTCAACCAAATAAATCTCCTTAAAATTATTTTTTACTTTTCAGTTCTTCTTAAGAACGTGGTATATTTTTTTTTTTTAATTTATTATATTATTTTCTTCTGTTTAGTTAATAAAAACGTAGTAAAAACAAAAATACATCGTAAAAAAATAAAAATAGTATATGGGCCAATGGGGGTTGAACTTGCGACCGTTTTTAGTACGACGATCTAGCCAACTGAGCTACGACCGCTGATTGCAAACCGCCGTATAACGGTAAATAAGTAAAAAACCGGTCAAGTGTGAATCGGACTCACACACGAAGCGTTCCGTGCTAGTATGTACTTTTTAAATACTTTTGTAAAAGAAACAAGAGAGGCGCTATAACAATATGTAAACAGCGGGAGTATGCATGTAATTCAAGAATTTCAAAGCGTGAAATTTTACAGAATACACCCTGGCGATTTTATATTATAAACACTTTTCTTACAAAAAATTTCTTGTAGAGTAAAATAATATAAAGCTTTGAAAAATACACCATTATATCAAAAAACAACGTTATGGCAAATACCTCTGTTGCGCATGCGCCAATTTCAGCGTTAAAAATGATACCAGAAACCGAGATAGATGATAAATAATCGAGAAAAAAAGATAATAGGCTGAAATTTTATACAACTTTGAAGATTTTTTTTTGTGGGCAACATTGGAGCAAAATTTTTTAGTAAAATGGATGTCCTTTCATTGATATTTTTATATGGATTGTATGTCATACTTACTTGAACATCTTTAAAAATTCCCATCATCATGAATACAAAGCAGGTAACGTTAGCACTAGTTTCATTAGCCTGTGCAGTTAAAAAAACTTTAAATATTATGAATTTATCAACAATTTTTTAGTTAAGCTGGGCTACGGTATAACATTTCCTATTTCTCAATTTACATAGGTGTCAACTGACATTGACAGTTGATCAAAGAATCAAAGAACAAATTTAAACTGTCTCTAATTTATAAAATTTTAAGTTATCTTATAAAAAATTTGAAATACAGCATTTAACAATATTTGACCATTGTTAGAAGAAAGTGCACTTACAGCGGTCACCATAGTATTCACTTCCTCTCGTATTTCGACATCCGTCAAGTTTGAAGTTTTAAGTTCACCCATGTCTAACAACAAATCCAATAATCCCTTTCGCTTTGTAGAATCTGTTTCTGAAAATTTATTGTCTTTTTTATAAAACAATTTTTTGAACTCCGCCGAGCTTAGGAAAAGAAAATATCGTGAAATTGCGAACCTGGACCATACCCAATTTATGAAGTTGGAATAGCACAATTTCATATTTTTGAGTAGATACAAGTTTTCAACGAAAATTGAACTTAAATGTTCAATTTATAATATACGACCGCAAAAGTACCTATAAGTTTCAAATTTTTTGTCGATTTGTTTAATTCAGGTTAAACTCAAAGACTTCTGAATCGAGTTTTGTGTTTGTAATACATCGGGAACCAGGATGGGCCATGTTATATTATCATCCCGTTTCCACCGGAAGTAATTGAACAATATAAAAAATCGGCATTAAAATAGATTACCTGACTCAGATTTTATTCCAACATTTCTTTCCTTAAGCAAACTTTTCTTGTTTTTTATTATTTTATCGCTGAATTGATTTACGTACGATTCCACTGCATCTATCTTTTTCTTTAGTCCGATCAATTTGCAAATGCAGTCCAAGTGTAAAAAAGGATTAAACATTCTCTTACTTACATATTCCAGGGCTCTAAAATTGAGCAAATAGAGAAAATATCAAATAGAAACCTCAACATTGTTAAATTTAACATTTTTAAGTTAGTAGAGTGTTCCACTGTGATGAATTTTCTAAAAAAAAATTGTACAGTATATCGCAGACTTTCCTAATGCCTGCAGATCTGACGGAAGAAAAAAATGCTGACATAACAATTGATTATTTAGTAAAAACCTATTATCTATAATTAAAAAGCGTGACTTATTAAAAATTAAGCTCAACTTACAACTCAAATTGCTGCACGAACTTCACATCTTCCGTTTGTATATTTAGATTAACTCCCATCATTGTTTCTAAAAATATACCGATATTTAGGCATGTAAAATTTGTAAAAATTTTAAAATACAGTAAAGGTCGATCCTCACTAAGCGTACAAGACACGGTCTCGACAAGCGAATCGTAATATAGTCAGATTGTTTAGAATGGTACCGCGTAGACAACAATACGCACATTGTTGTCGGAACCGCATAAACAACAATAAGCACATTGCTGTCGTAACTGCGTAGAAGAATGCCGTCGCTTCGAAAATGTTCCAGAATGTTATTGAAGGTCTATATGAGCGGAGTAGCAACAAACAAGTCAGGAGAGTCAGTGAAGTGAGTTAACAGTAAACAGCGCGCAAACGACATAAATAGACGTTACATAAATATTCTGGCATCTATGAGATTAATAGAGAACGGTGTAAATAGATAATAAATAAGCGTTCTCTATAAATTTGGTGTGTTCCTGTGAAATAAATAGTCTGTGTACAATGTACATAATAATTTAGTGTCGTCATTATTACTTAAAATTCATTTGTTTTTCCATTGTTTATTGCACATACCGCTAAATTAGCGGTATGTGCTTTATTATCGCTTTGTGCGTCAGAGCTGACTTTCGTTCATATAAGAAGTTATATCTAAGTTAATTTCACACGAAACCCATTCAAATTGAAGCTTTTTGAAAAGAGGAGATTCTAATCTATAAAACAGAACCATTTTTAAATCAATTCGAGTTCATAAATACTATTAAAATTGTAATTGAAAATCACAAACAGCAGTTGTCGGTTGGTCTGTACGTATGTACGTATGTACGTACGTCACGACTCTACAGATCGCAATTTTGGTCGGATTGCCTTGGGTCATATTTTATTCACTTTGTTTACTATCAGACCAGAACCCTATTTAAATTCACTAAAATGTGTTCAGTAGTTTAATTTTTATAAACAGTTTTATTTTTTATTATTTTTGACAGCTAATAGTTTAAAAACAATATTATAATAATTGCTGTATAAATACAGTGTAATCCATAAAACAAGTGCTACACTTGTATACCGTGATAACACCACTACACATATTAGGCAGCCGTGGCGTAATGGTTATGCCGTTGGATCCTCAAGGGCAAGGTCCTGAGTTCGATTCCTTACGATATCATTGATTTTTTTCTTTTTTTTTTCTTTTTATTTTGTTTTATTTTATTCCACTTGATATTAATTATATATTATATTATTATGTATAGTTCTTAATTTTTTTTATTTTTGCAAACTTAAAAAAAAATATTTTTTCAATTTTTAATTATTTATTTCTTTAAATTTTTTAAATTTATTAAAAATATTTTTTAATTGTTATTTTTTTATCATACAGTGGAAAACTTGCGGGATGTGCACTTTTGGTTTTGCCAACTATTTTATTTTATTTTTGCATTATTGTAGAGAAATACTTTTTAGTTTAGTTTTGTTATCATTTATTATAGGAAATAAATATTTTTACCACCAACAAAAAACAATTTTGTCAGTTTTGTTACAATATGTTTGAATCCTACACCTTTTGCTTTTATAACTCGAGCAATAAATATTTACTTATTTATTTATTTAACTAACCGCTAGGCAAAACCGAAAGCAGTCAATCAATTCATGTTAGAAAAAGAGGGCCCAGAATATCAACGAGATCAGTATAAAAAACGTATATAATTATTCATTAATTTTTTGTTTGAGTGCAAAAGATTGACACTAAATTATTGCGAGACGTGCTGAGCTCGGATCAGGTAAAAAATTAGCTCGCAAGCATCGTCCGTTGCGCGTCACTAGTCTAGACAGAATGGCGACCGCCAAGTGTGAATGCACACAGCAGTAAAATGCATAACATAAAATATAAATAAATAAAATTATCGACCAATTTTTCAGACAATATATTAACAAAAAATATAAAATCAATATATTAATTGAAACGTTAATGTATTAATTTTATATTTTTTGTGAATATATTGTCTGAAAAATTGGTCGATAATTTTATTTATTGAAGAGTTCTAATCAGACGTTAATCAAAGATTTGAATATAAAATATAACATAAAAATGAAACCTCGACGGTGTTGAGGCCTTGCACACAAATGAGATGCGACTTTATTAATAGGCCCCACTCACGATCAAACTTCATGTCACAGTTCAGTGTTCAAACTTAGAGTTCAGTGAAGCATAATAATGTGTGGGACAAATAAACACTGAAACCAACACTGAAGTCAGGCATGAACTCATCAAATGCATCTTGATTTTTGAACGACTTTTAGTGCAGTGTTCAAGTAAACTGCTGTGTGTGTGAGTTTTTTTCAGTTCAGTTTTTGGAGTTCTGTGTTTTGTACAACCAGAAGTCAAAAATCTCAATGTTGCTGCAAGTCTTTCTTGTGCAGAAATAGATTTTCGCATATTTGTGTACTGGTTCTTAATAAATAGGGTAACTAATTCCAGTAAATAATTGTAAGTTAATTCATCCATTCGTAAATAATTATACCAACCAAGCGACTCAAGATGTAGGTAATTCATTAATCAAATAAACATGACTTCTTGCATCACGCATTTCTAACAAATTTTTCACCCATATTCTTTTTTTTTTCTTATTTCCCTGTTTTCAATACAATCCCATAGCTATGAACAGCCAATCCTCATTATTTAAATAACTCATTTAGTTCTTATTAATTATCTATAGTATAATATTATAGTATGTATATAATGTATATTTTATATACCTATCTATACTACTCGACGAGTGCATGTCAACAACTGAACCAAACTGAACACAAAAAAATTTAAAAAATGAGAAGTTTGCATGGACTGTGTGTGGTACCAGTCAGTCTTTCGATTAATCGGTCCAACTTCACTGAACACTGAACTGTGGCATGAAGTTTGATCGTGAGTGGGGCCTTTTATAGTCAAAAAATATTTATATAATTGACGTTACGACACCAAGTTGTAGAATGAACAACAATAAAGGTCGATTCGCATTGCATGGAACGTCACGTTACGGACGGACAACGTTACGTGAATTTATGAAACAAACGTCACTTGATTCTTCTGGTACTGAGAGTGACATTAATATGAAAATCTGGGGGAAAAAATGCCGAACAGTGGTCACTAAAATAAGGAGGCATGCAGCGCTATGTCATAATATTCTTCTCTCGAGAATCCTAGATGATTCGTGACGCCTGCCAATATTTTGACGTTACGGTCCCGTATATGGTCTCGCCTCGCCTTGCCCTCTGTTGTATACTTTATAAGCCTACTCATAGAAGGGAAAATTAAACCGAGTTGTTTCGAAGTCAGTGGCGTAACAAACGGGTGACAGGACGAGCAAAATGTAAGGGCCCCCTGTCGTGAGCACAGAACGATTCTAACATTTATTATTATAACATTTAGCAAAATTTGCCACGGGCCTCGAATGGTATAGTTACGCCACTGTTCGAAACATTTGTTATTTGAATAAACAATAATGCAAATATTTTATTTTGGGTAAAGAACAGAAACATTTATATAAAACCTTGAAGTTCATGATAAAATTTTTCTTCTCATCTGAAACAATTCTTAACTTACCACAAACAATATCCAATGTACAGGGACTTACATATTGGAATATATCAAAATAATCATCATCAGCTTTCTTTTCCAATAACTTAACAAGCAAATTACTTTTTTCGACAAATATTTCAACGAATGAATTCAAATATTTTGGATTAAATATTGAACTTATAATTTTCTTGTGCCGTCTCCATGTATTCTCTAAATTAAAAATAAAACAAACACATTTTTAAGGTATTTGTTTCTTAAGCATCTACTCATTCTTTCCAAATCACATTATTCTAATTAAAGGACAAAAAAAGCATTCCATAAACAAAAGTCAAAATAATATATTCAAAGCAATGGCACGTCAATCCGGTGTCGGACAGGCAACCGGATGGCGAGTGGTAATCTGGGCCTTTGAGTGGTACAGAGCCCCCTGGTAGCGGCCAAAGTGACCCCAAATGGACAGGGGCGGCGATACAGGGGTGGGGCAAAATCGAAAAATTTTTGAAAAGGCAACCGGATAAAAATGCGGTAGCTTTGAAGGAAATACCCTAATTATATAATAATTTTTTTTTGCCAGCCGAAACACGCGGACCGTTTTTGCACTAGGACTAGCGAATTAAAAAAAAAATATTGTCTGAAGACACAAGTAATTCAAGAATTACAAGGCGCGAAATTCTATAAAATATACCCCGGCGTTATATTTGAAAATTGTAGTATATTTTTAACGACACTTTGAGCTTAATAATATAATTTAATTAACTTATTCTACGAAAAAAATTACAGTTGAAAATATTGAAACACAGAAAGGAAAAAATCATTTTAATAATTTATTAATAATTAGTCACAACCAACTTTTTTATAATTATTACCCTAAATTATTAAAATAATTATATTTCCATTTTGGTACATTTCAATAAAAACTTTCTTTTTATTATTATTTTATTTTTCTTGTAATAACATATATCTCTGATGCGCATGCGCCGATTTTTCCCGAAATAAAATATAAAAATTTCTTGTAAAACAGATAGAATAATAAGCCGCTAAAAAAATTTTACCATTGTTATATAAAAAACGTTATAGCACATAATATCTCTTGCGCATGCGCCGATTTTCCCCAAAAATAAATTACAAAACTTTCTTGTAAGACAGATAGAATAATCAACCTTATGAAATGTAAAGCATTATTATATAAGAAACAACGTCATAGCCCATATCTCTTTTGCGCATGCGCCGATTTTCCCCAAAAAATTTACAAAACTTTCATGTAAAAATAGATAAAATAATAAGTCTTTTTAAAAACTATATTATTATTATATAAAACAACATTATAAAAGATATACTCTTTTACGCATGCGCCGATGCTCCCAAAAAACAATAGGCCACTTCATATTTGCATATCAAAAATCCTCCCAAAATTTGGTTTCAATCCGCTCATCCGTGGTGTCGGAATGGTAAGAAATGTCAAAAATGACGTTTGCGTCTGTCAAAGTATTATGTTCTAATAATTAGTTATTCATATTGTTAACTCAGAAGGCGTTGCATTTCACAAATATTTGAAATGCCATCCGTTTTTGAACAAATGCAATCGTTTTAATTTAAGACAGAACAAACGTAATCTTTATATTACCATATTAAACCGTGCAACAGAGAGAGATAACCGAAAGATGTTTGCCATCGATTATATCAAATTGAATTTATTTCTAAATAAATTTGTATAAAAAACCTATTTTGGCAAATTCTGTTGTACGAAATTTATGTAAAATTTTCTCCTCTTTCGTTTAAGACAGGTTTCGAACCGATCTGATTTAAATTGAGTGAGTTATAAGCAAAAAACTTCGTTTTTTCTTTATTGCTCCCCTCTGGGGTCAAAATTCAAAAATCGGGCGACGTTAGGATTTAAGTTACCCGGAGACGAATCGAACAAAAAAAAGTTTTTTAAAATCGGTTAAGGCGTTTGGGCTGTACGCTGGATACAAAAAGCGTGACTCACAGATTCACAGACAAAGCGAGTACATATAAGGCGCTTTAGCTTACGCTAATCGCGCCTAAAAAGTGAAAAGGCAACCGCTTCAAAATTAGTGAGCATACTTATTGACATCACCAAACGTTGGGAAAAAATTGCCATCCGATCCTGATGGGCAGTTTCGGAGAAACAACCCCTTTTTTTCGATTGTTTCAACAATAAAAAAAACACTAAAAATTGTTCAAATCGGATGGCATTCGAAATTTATACTGTCCTAAGTACAAATAATGGTGTGTATCAATTCCATCCAATTTCGATTAAATTAACCCCTATTTAGCCACCCCCAAACCTCATGAAAATAACAATAATGCCATACGCTGCAAAACAATTGTTGAAAATCCTTTTCAATGAATATTTAACGACTGCTTGGACTTTTAAAAGGTCTGTGCATGCTCATTATTCATTAAAATCCCCCCTCCCGCCCCAACAAATATCATCCTCCTGTCGTGTTGCCCACATTGTCCTAACGGTTGGTGGGGTGGTTGTTGGGGCGGGAGGGGAGATTTTAATGGATAATGAGCATGCACAGACCTTTTAAAAGTCCAAGCAGTCATTAAATATTCATTAAAAAATATTTTCAACAATTTTTATCCGGTTGCCTTTTCAAAAAATTTTCGATTTTGCCCCACCCCCATATCGCCGTCCCTGTCCATTTAGGCTCACTTTGGCCGCTTCCAGGGGGCTCTGTACCACTCAAAGGCCCAGATTACTACTCGCCCTCCGGTTGCCTGTCCGACACCGGATTGACGTGCCATTGCTTTGAATAATACTTTAATGCTTCGATACAGGATCTTAAAAAATCGTTTAAAAGAAGGTACCATCACAATCTTCTTGGTTATTTGATTTTACTTCAATATAATTTCTATTTTTGGTTCGCTTACGGGATATATAGTCTTCTATAGATTTTATTTTTAAATATTTAAAACAAATAATAATAATTTATGTATCTCGTCTGTAAATGTATTGAAAGATATTATCATGAGAGTGGCATGGTGTTAAGACTGATTTAGCGAGTGTTATTATTCACTCTAGTGAGAGTAATATCATTAAAAACAAGATACATACTACATTTTTTGTACATATCTCCTATGAAATAGCTGATTTTCATAATATGTATAAGTGTATTTGTAACGTTTTTGTCATATTTGATACCCATGTGGACTGTGTTTATGTTAGAAACGCCTACTATGCTTGTCTCTATCGCTCATATGGATTTAAATGTCAACTGACAGATATATTACTATTGGATTGGTAACATAGCGTTACTCTTATTTTACTTTACGCACTAGTGCGAAATGTGTCATTTTACATTTGATATACGTGCATGAAAAGCAGTTATTTTATAGGAAGTGATGCAAAATATATGAGTTATGTAATCAATTGAACAAGAGTTTTTAAACCGAATAATCGAGCTAATTTACGGACATTAAGAATCTTTCACCAGTACTAGTACAGTCATTTGGTAGTTTGACCTGGAAAGTTTTCGGGGAGTTTTGAAAATTGGTGATTTTATAGATTTCGATATGCTCTTTCCGAATTTATATTTTGTCACCTCTAATCTTTGCCGCTCTCGACTTCCCGACTTATTTTTAGAAAAATATGAATTGCGGCATTGGAAAGAACGAAAAATTTGACGAAGGAAACGTGTGTAACATGTATTTTTCACATGAAATTCGAACGAGCAGAAAGTTAACTAATGTCACAAATTAACACGCATCGATCGCGTGCTCAGATTGCAATTGGCTTGTGCCTCGTGGTACCGCGCGGGCTGTACAAAAATTGCTGTAACTTTTGACTGGGACAAGCAAATGATATGAAACCAATTGCAGATGAAAAAGTATCATTTTCTTGAAGTATTACGTGTGTTCCAAAAATGTTTTAAGTACTACTTTAACAATTATATATGTAGCTCTATATTGGAGCACTGCGTAGGTTATTTATTATTTGACAAAAGTCGATGAAACATTTGCTGAAAAAAAAAAACTTTGAAAGCATACTTAAAGGGTTTGTTTAAAATACTTCTTCAGCCAAAAAAATTATAGAAAATAATATTCTAATTTATTTAACTTTCTTACACGCGATTTTTCTTTGTTTTCATTCGAAAATGTTAAGTTTGTCTTAGTTGAATAAAAAAAAACATTAAAACGTATATGTAGCTCAAAATAAATAACTGTAATTTATAGTACATATCTTAAGCTTGAAAATGACTACTTATAAAGTGTCAATATCACATTTAAAAGTTGCAATATTGACAATCAAAAGTAGGTGCCTGCAGCGGAAAACGGCTATTTTCGAAAATAGACAAACTTCAAAGGCCTGAATTTTCGAAAATATTTTTTTCTAATTTTTTTGGTTGGAGATGTATTTTAGACAAACCCTTTAAGTATGCTATCAAAGTATTTTTTTCTCAACAAATGCTTCATCGAATTTTGTCAAATAATTGAAAACCTACGCAGTGCTCAAATGTAGAGCTACATAATATATAATTGTTTAAGTACTTACAAAATTTTTGGAACACACGTAATACTTCAAGAAAATGATACTTTTTCATCTGCAATTATTGGTTTCAAATTATTTGTTTGTCCCAGTCAAAAGTTACAGATATTTGCGTGCAGCGTGCCCAGTCTCACAAACCTATTGCAATCTGAGCAGGCGATCGACGCGTGTCAATTTTTGATATTAGTTAACAAATTTCTGCTCGCTCGAATTTCATGTGAAAAAAACATGTTACACATGTTTCTTTCGTCAAATTTTCCGTTGTTTCTAATGACGCTATTTATATTTTTCTAAAATTGAGTCGGGAAGGAGATATTATCAAAAAACTGTTTTTAGGCGCAATTTTTCCAATATCGTGGTGAGAACGGCAAAGTAGAAATTCGAAAAGAACATATCGAAATCTGTAAAATCACCAATTTTCAAAATTCCCGGAAAACTCTCCAGGTAACTTCTTTTATAAGCACCAAATGACTGTACTATATGTACTTGAAAATAAGCATTTTCATCCCAAAAACCGGGACCTCTTTTGATTTTATACATGATTCAAGATCGGGGTCACAATTCTGTGATACTGAGACTTACATATGGGGCTCGAGATTCGTCTCTAATATTGTTAATGGTTATTTATCGAGTTTATAGAAAATCCCAATACTAAATTAATGTACCCGTTATCTCTAATCTCGAAAATAATGGCTTAAAATATTATAGTTCTGAAAAATTACAACAATTTTGTATTTAATTAAAATCTAGCAAAACAACTTCTAAAACTATATGGTTTTTGGAAGAAAAGTCAATGCAATTATTACCTGTAGATGTAACTAATCCATCACCCAGCCATGCTTTCATGAACTTGTAAAAAGGTGCTTTCGACAGTGCTTTAGGATTTGTAAGAACAGTTTTAATTTGTTCAGGGACACTAACAAAAATTATCAGTTCTGACCCCAACCACAACTTAACAGGTGACCGATAATCCTTCAACAATTCGAAGATAGATTTTGCAATATCTGTAAAAAGATTCAAAACAAATTTAAAAGTCTATAATAAATTCATTAGAGTTGTGTTAAGTTTACAGTGGTAATGAATCAAGTATGTGGCTCACTCTTATCTAAAATAATTTATATCGTACGTGTTCATGCTATTGTTTTGTGACTGTGCCTTTGTTATTATAGTGAAGTTGTTGAAACCATACAATCATTAAAAGATACACGGTTCTGTTGGTCATGATGACATATCAATAAAATTTTTAAAATACACTGCAGCTATTATATCAGAACCGCTTGCCTATATAATTAACATGTGCTTACACCAGGGTAATTTCCCTGACCAACTCAAAATTGCCCAAATCATTTTAATTTAAAAAAAAAGAAGATAAGAGAAAGTGTGAAAATTACAAACCTATAGCATTATTAAGTAATATTGCGAAAATGTTTGAAAAAATAATTAATTCTAGACTGTATAACTTTCTTATAGAAAAAACATCCTAACTACATTCCATAACGGTTTTATGAAAAACAAATCCATCGAAAGGGCAATTTACCAGGTAATTGCTGATAGATTTTCTGGTATAAATAATCAAGAAAAGATTGCAGGAGTGTACGTAGATTTGTCAAAGGCTTTTGACTGTGTTAATCTACAGACACTTCTCTGCAAGCTTGAGATATATGGCGTGCGATGCATTGCGCATAACTTATTTAAATCATACTTAGCTAATAGATTACTGTGTTTAAGAATAACCAATGATGATAGACTAATGTACTTTTCGTAATACGAGGCCACAAAATGTGGAGTGCCACAAGGTAGTACTCTTGGCCCGTTACTCTTATTTAATACATAAATGAGCTGCCAGAAGTAAGAAAAAAATAAAACAGTACTATTTGCAGACGACACATCAATTGTAATTAGAAGGGTGACTGTCAATACACTTCAATCAGAAAAAATTAATGAAATTAAAATACAATTAAAATTGGTTAACCAAAAACTTCCTAAAACTGAACATAAACAAAACAAATGTCATTAGATTTTCAAGTACCACAGAGTTACCAGTAAATATAGACATAAATGACACTGAGCATGCCTTCACATTATCCACAAACATGCTTAGCATCGTACTTTGCATTTATATATTCAAGAATTAATTATAGCATACATCTTACCTGATCTAAAAAAATTGGTTGTCTGTAAAGTCGGTTTACGGACGATAGTTTTACGTGATAACGTATTCCGTAATACATAACCTAAATTTATATAATAATTATAATAATTCGAATCTATGATATTGCATCTTTCGCTTCAAATTTAGGTAAATTTTATTAAGTAGAATAATAAAACACTATAAAAGTACACTATTATTATATAAAAAACAACTATGGCATGTATCTCTTTTGCGCATGCGCCGATTTTCCCCAAAAAATTTACAAAAATTTCTAGTAAAAATAGATAGAGTAAACACCGTTTTAAAAACTATATTATTATTATATAAAACATCATTATAAGAGATATATTCTTTTACGCATGCGCCGATGTTCCCCAAAAACAATAGCCCACTTCATATTTGCATATCAAACATCCTCCCAAAATTTGGTTTCAATCCGCTTATCCTTGGTGTCGGAATGATAAGAAATGTCAAAAGTGACGTTTGCAACTGTCAAAGTATTATGTTCTAATAATAATTAGTTATTCCAATAGTTAACTTAGAAGGCGTTGCATTTCACAAAATACTAATGTCAAAAAATTGAATTAAACATTAGAAATGCAGCCGTTTTCATGTTAAGACAAGACATACGTTATTTTCTAATTTTCATGTACGGCAAATAAAGACGACCGACCGCGTCGCGTCATGCATTAGACAACATTGCATTTATACAGATATTTTTCTATATAAATTTGTATAAAAAAACTGTTTAGGCAAATTCTGTTATACGAAATCTATGTAAAATGTTCTCCTCTTTCGTTTAAGACTGGTTTCAAACCGATCTGATTTAAATTGAGCGAGAAATTAGCAAAAAGCACGCACAGGGTCAGGCGAAACGTTACGCGTTAGGAACGTTACGTTACACTTTTTCGTGCATGCAGTCGGTGTTTTATCAATTTATAAGATTGGTGATTCATCAATTTATAAGACGTTATCACGTCAAAAACTTCTATTATCAAGCAATAAAAATCTATAATACTACTGGCAAACATTAATGAACTAAAAACTAAAACATTAAAACAAATGGTAAAAAATATTCTGCTCGACAATCTATATATATGTTACCGGCCAAACCCGATTTCAGGACAAACTAGTTTGGCCTACTATTCATACTAGGCCAAACTAGTTTGTCCTGAAATCGGGTTTGGCCGGCAACATATATAAAAGGAGAAGCTGACTGACTGACATATCAACGCAGGGCCTAAACTATAAGGGTTAGAAACTTGAAATTTTGTACAGGGGTTCCTTTTATAACGTAGGGGAGCACTAAGAAATGATTTTTGGAAATTCATCCCCTAAGGGGGTAAAACGGGGATGCAAAGTTTGTATGGAGAAACAAGATTAGTTAGACCATTTTATTCGAAACTTTGCAGGAATACTCCTGGCGCTAAATGAGTAAATACGTGTTTCAGGATTTTTCAAAATTCAACCCCTAAAAGGGGAAATGGGGTGACAAAACGTGAAAAAAATGGGATCAAAAAACAGCGCAAACCGCTGGATCTAGAGACTCCAAATTTGGCACACAGGTTCCTTATGAGGTCTAGGGGTGCACTAAGAAAGGATTTTTGGAAATTTATCTCCTAAGGGGGTAAAAAGGGGGTGCAAAGTTAGTATGAAACTTTCCGTTTTTGAAGTTATTCGATTGAAACCACTGGAGGGAGTGGGCTGAAATTTCACACACAGATAGTTGTTATGACGTAGGCATCCGCTAAGAACGGATTTTTGAAAATTCAACCCCTAAAAGGGTGTAACGGGGGCCCAAAATTTGCATGGAGAAATCATATAAGATAGATTTGTATCAATTCGAAAATGCGCAGGATTACTCCTGTCAACAAATAAATGAACACGTGTTCCGAGATTTTTTAAAAACAACCCCGTCAGAGGGTGAAAAAAGGTAAATAGTCTAAAAATCAACATGGGTGTCATTTTCAAGGTTTGTCGGGGCGTTGATCACGTGAATGTCATCAATTTTGCAATTTATTACACTTGAACAGAAAAATTCTAAAAAGTCATAATTTATTATTAATTTGTATTGATCTAAATAACAATTTTTGTCCCGCGATTAAGATGGATCACGATAAAATATAACAGTAGTTTCTTTTTATGACGTAAGCACCCGTTAAGAAGGGGTTTTATGTTGTTGTTTAGTTTGAAGAGGACATTCTTTGGAGATAAATATCACCCCCACCCCCAACTCCTGCACAGGAATGAGGGTGACTTGGACATTTTTAGGAACACCTATTTTTATCACAAAAATTATAACTTTTCGGGAAAGCATGTGCAATATTTGCGTGAAAGATTTTTTTACTCGATGCCTCCCTCAACCCCTAATATGCATGTCAAAAGTCGATTTCCATCTCAATCGCGGGCGTAGCCGCGGGTAGCGGCTAGTAGTTAATACTCAATAAAAAAACTTTTTTAATATACAAATGTAATTACTGTTATTTGTTATGTATTTGACGTGTACACTATCTAAATGTTCACCAACGTACGAATATAATTTTATTATATTCTATTACAAGCGTTTATTTAATTTCACCTGTCCCGATGTCTGGCTGTGTGTCTGAAATCAAATCTTGCAATTTAAATTTGAACCATATCCCGGTTTCCGATTGAGCTGAAATTTTGCATACGTATATAATTTCGATGACAATACAATATTATAATAACTAACTGACCGGTTTGACTTTCGTCTGGATGCAAATCGCACTTTTAACAAAGCACACTAATAGTAAAAAATATTTTAAAAACTTTTTTTATTTAAATGCTCTAAAAAGAAGAAAATAAACTTAAAAATTAATAAAACAAACCCAACCATTCATTACATTATACAATTTTATTTATATGATATAAAAGCTGGTCGCGTTATTTTCCTGTGTAAATAAACAAGAATACAATAATATGTAACTTGATCTTGACACAAGTAATTCTAAAAAAAAATTGATGTATTTCATAAAGTAAATTTTCACAGGAAAATCTAGCTTTTATATCATATAAATTGTTTAATGTAACGAATAGTTGGGTTTGATTTAATTTATAGTTTATTTTATCCTTTTTAGAGCATTTAAATAAAGGCGTGTTTTTAAAAATGTTTTTTACTAGTAGTTTTATTTATTTTTTTTTCTTTTTACACAGGTTAAACAGTTTTCTGTTCGTTATGAAAATAATTTCATTTGTATCTGAAGCTACTATTGCAATCTACGAAATAATAGTCACATACATTGTAACAAAACATAATATTTTAAGGAAGAAAACAGAAAACAACTTAATATGATGAAATTTTAAATAAAAATCTTATTTTTTTACTGAACCTTCAGTAATAATTTAAAAGAAAATTCTCAACATATTTAGAGGTGTTTAAAATTTTATTAAGAATGTTCGACAATCTGCATTTCTATAACCTCTTGCATACAAAAATAAAAAAAAATCTGAAATTCGTGCGTTTTCAATTCTTCTCAGGACTAGCATAGTTATCTGTCTATAAACTTTTCCCTCCTTGAAAACTTTCCCTCTAGTTTCCCTAGCAGAATCAATGTTCGTAGTAGAGATGTTGACATCTCAAAAGAATTTGCTATGATTAATTTTTTTGGTTATTCTGTTTTTAGTTTATTTAGCAACCAATTTGAAATTACAAAACAAAATAAAAATTAAAGGAAGATTAACATTACAAATATTAGTGACAAAATGTGTCTACTTGATTAAAAACGTGTATCTGGTTTGTAATTCAGTGCCAGTGCAAACTCGCCTTTAAGAAATAGGTACCCACGATCAGAAATTTAATGCAACTTACCTGTAGGTTTACTTAGACCAATTTCTAAAGATCCTATAATAGGAATCCATGTTGGTCCAGGTAATTTGGATGCCAGTTGATAAAGACGTCTTCTTTTCCAACAAAAATTAATAAACCACAGTAAAACTATAGCAGATATCGCTAGTAAAAGTTGCATCGTTAAATTTCCACTTTTTTGTTTAAGAAGGTTTGAAAAATTGTTTTCCATTTTTTCTGGTTAAAAATATATACCTAGGTATCTATTTAAAGTTGTTCAATAAATTTCAAATAATTTTACTATTTTCAGTTAGTGATTACTATTTAACAAGAATTTGATTTATTATATAGCTATATATTATTATAAATAGGACAAAATCGTCAAATTTAATTTTTTATTGCTAATGATTCAAAAACTTAATTATTTGTTTTAACGCAATTTGTTATAAATTGTAATTATTTATTTAATAACATATGATTAATCATAAAACATGTATTTATAAATAATAGATCTTTTATATTAATCTTCTTCTTTCCCCACCTTACTTTTCTTACATTCAGCTCGCTTAATAATATAACGAAATGCGATCAAAAATATCATTTATAAAAATACATATTATAAAAAATTCACTTCAGAGTAAATTGAACCTACAAATACCCCCTGCACTCTTCATCTAAAATCTTTCCCTATTGCCTAAAAACTGTTCCAAATCTCCCGACACTATTTTAAAAACTAAAGAGCTCAAGTAAACGCCAAATGAAAAGTGAAGAATTAGGTACATTACAGATCCTACTAGCGAAAACTTAAAAAAAAATATTATAAATTTTATAGTGTGATTCTTAGTTCATTTGACGTTTATCAGAGCTCTCTAGCTTTATAAATAACGTTGGGAGAGCTGGAACCTTTTTTAAGCCGAGGGGAAAGAATTTGAGATGAAAAGTTCAGAGGGTTTTTGAGGTAGTAAACACTCTTCAGGTAAATTACATGCTTTGAGAAAACTTGACCGGCGTACTCCGTGGGCAATGACTAAATTAAATTATACAACATTTTCGACTATTTTAACAAATAACAAAAGCAAATATTAAGTCTATCTATTTTTCTCATAAAATAGAAAATTAGTGTGCGTGTAACTCAACGCGCGAGTGAAGTAAAATATGTTAACAATACATATATAAGGTCTACAGTTTTTTTTTACATCTATAACCGGAAAACATGACAAAAATTGAAAATTTGCTCTAGGAACCTTTAAAATTGAACGATTACGAACTAATTTACGATTTTATTTATTTCTATTCATTCAACTAACTTCTGCATAATTCTTAAAAACCCACTATCACAGTAAATGGACTTTGTAATGTGTAGATACATATATAAAGAATTTTACACCATAAGTGAGGAATAGTACTAATTAAGGTCTAAAATTAACATTTCAAAAGTTTACAATATTTTTTCGTTTTGAGGTCCCCCGAATCCAAAAAAACATATTTTTTGTCTGTATACACGATATAGGTCAAACGGATAAGCAGAAATTTTTGGAAGAAGTTTGACATGCAAATATAAAGAGCCTTATTGCATTTTCTGGGTAAAACGTACACATTCGCAAAAGAGATATGTGCTATAACGTTGTTGTTTATATAATAATGGTATACTTTTCATGACGGTTTATTATTCTATGCATTTTTCAAGAAAGTTTTGTAAACTTTATAGTTTAGGAAATATTTTGAAAATAAAAAATCAGCTGTTCTTTTGTTCTGTATATCTGTCAGAAAGAAATTAGCTAAGCATGCTTTAATTAATTTTTACATGATGTGATAACATGATTATGTAGGTAACCATTTCAAAGAATAGTACATATCGTATTTAATACTAGCCATTACCCGCGTCACCACACGCGACAACATTTTATTTTCTTTATTATACTGATATTAAGTGTCCTGAGTCAATATCTTTGAAGTTGTATTGATCCCGGCGCCCAATGAGATGGAATTTTTTATGTTACGTATACAAATGGTCTATACTACATAAATGGACTAAGTAAGCTACGCAAAAACGTCACACAATTCACAAAACGCACCTAAAGAAGTTTTTCTTCAATAGCTGTCTTTGCGATTAAAATTGTTTACCCAAATCTTTGATTAACGTCTGAATAGAACTCTTCAAGTAAATAAAATTGTCGACCAATTTTTCTCAGACCGAACGATATATTGACAAAAAATGATAAAATTACAAATCAATATAACACAAGATGACGTTTCGATCCGGATTTGGATCTTCTTCAGAAATATCTAAAAAATATAAAAAATAATTAATATCAAGTTATTTATTAACTAATCGATTGTACGTAAAATTGAAAGTTGTTTCGATCCGGATTTGGATCTTCTTCAGAAATATCTAAAAAATATAAAAAATAATTAATATTAAGTTATTTATTAACTAATCGATTGTACGTAAAATTGAAAGTTTAAAACTTTCAATTTTACGTACAATCGATTAGTTAATAAATAACAAACTTTCAATTTTACGTACAATCGATTAGTTAATAAATAACTTAATATTAATTATTTTTTATATTTTTTAGATATTTCTGAAGAAGATCCAAATCCGGATCGAAACGTCATCTTCTGTTATATTGATTTGTAATTTTATCATTTTTTGTCAATATATCGTTCGGTCTGAGAAAAATTGGTCGACAATTTTATTTACTTGAAAAATTGTTTACCGTTCCAAGTAACTGCATAGACCAGAAATTAAACTGCTATCATTAATTAGTGATGATTGTAATTATAATTAAATAGTGGCACGCATCTGCAATTAAAAACTTTTCTCACAAGCATGCACTTCGTCGTGCACTCTTTTTAGTTTGCATTGTTGAACTTATCTAAAATATTTATAAACCAGTGGGAGTATATGCCCAAGTAATTCAAGAATTACAAGGCGCGAAATTTTACATCATATACCCCGGTGTTTTGTTTGAAAATCGGTGTATATTTATCGTTCAGCCCGGAATTGTTTTTTTTAAAACTCCACATTTGCCACTTCCCGTTTCACTGCGAGACAATTCGCATACCCGTTTATCGTTCACCCCGGAATTGTTTTTTTAAAAACCCCACATTTGCCCCTCCCCGTTTCACTGCGAGACAAATCGCATACCCCTTTATCATTCACCCCGGAATTACAATTCGCATACCCGTTTATCGTTCACCCGGAATTATTTTTTTTAAAACTCCACCTCTGCCCCATCGCGTTTCACTGCGAGACAATTCGCATACCCCTTTATCAAAAAAAGCTTAGTCCGCTTTCTTAAGAAGTCCGCCGTATTGAATTTAGAGTGACGCCACTTTATTTTTCGAGTTATTCTCAGCAAGCCCTTACATTTGATACCCATATTGTAGGAAAGCATAATAAACTTAGTCCGCCATCTTTAGAAGTCCGCCATATTGGATTTAGAGTGACGTCACTTTATTTTTCGAGTTATTTTCAGCAAGCCCTTTCATTTGATACCCATATTGTAAGAAATCATAAAAAACTTAGTCCGCCATCTTTAGAAATCCGCCATATTGGTTTTAGAGTGACGTCACTTTATTTTTCGAGTTATTCTCAGCAAGCCCTTTCATTTGATACCCATATTGTAGGAAAGTATAATAAAATTAGTCCGCCATCTTTAGAAGTCCGCCATATTGGATTTAGAGTGACGTCACACAGCTAACCATGCATTGTCATTCAAACTAAACGTGTATACAAATTTTCATCTCAATCGGATGAAGATATCTGCTTCAAAATTACCAAAGGCATTCTAGTCGCTCACTTAGTAATTCAGTCGCTCACTTATTAATTTAGTCACCCAACTATTATTTTAATATCTCAAGTTATTAAAACAGTATCTCATCATCAGTCACCAAGTTTTTTTTTTATTCAACCGTTTTATAATTCCCCTATTATTATTATATAAAACAACATTATAAGGGATATATTCTTTTACGCATGCGCCGATGTTCCCCTAAAACAATAGGCCACTTCATATATGCATATCAAACATCCTCCCAAAATTTGGTTTCAATCCGCTCATCCGTGGTGTTGGAATGGTAAGAAATGTCAAAAATGACGTTTGCATCTGTCAAAGTATTATGTTCTAATAATTAGTTATTCAAATTGTTAACTCAGAAGACGTTGCATTTCACAAAATATTCGAAACGGCATCCGTTTTTGAACAAATGCTACCTTTTTATTTCATTATTGTAATAAATAATATTTCGACCAATTTTATTTTAAGACAGAACATACGCAATTTTTAAATTGCCATGTTAAACCGTGCAACAGAGAGAGATAACCGAAAGATGTTTGCCATCGGTTATATCAAATTGAATTTATTTCTATATAAATGTGTATAAAAAAACTGTTTGGGCATTTTCTGTTGTACGAATCTTATGTAAAATTTACTCCTCTTTCGTTAAAGACAGGTTTCGAACCGATCTGATTTAAATTGAGCGAGTTATAAGCGAAAAACTTCGTTTTTTCCTTATTGCTCCCCTCTGGGGTCAAAATTCAAAAATCGGCCGACGTTACGAGCTAAGTTACGCGGAGACGAATCGAACAAAAAAGAGTTTTTTAAAATTGGTTAAGGCGTTTGGGCTGTACGCGTGACACAAAAAACGTGACACACAAATTCACAGACAAAGCGAGTAAATATAGGCGCTTTAGCTTACGCTATTCGCGTCTAAAAATATACACATTTTTGTAGTCTTGTAAGTTTATTTTTCATTTTGACAATATTTTTATCAAATTTTGAACTACTCTACCTGGAATATATAGGTGGTCCAAATGAACGTTTGCTTACATGGGTAACTTTGTTATTAGTGGAGATAGAAAGTCGATTAAATGAACAAAGTAGTGCAGAAAATTGTGCTCATTAACGTCCCGTCGAAAAAACAATTGAATTTTCACACCCTATGAACTTATTTAAAAAATAGTGTAAATTGTCATTTTCAAAAACTGGCCATAACTTTTTTATTTATGAAGATATAAGAAAATTTATTAAACCATTTTTTAATGTATTTTTAGTGGCGTGGGTATAATTTTTTTATATCCACTACATAATGAGATATTTACATAAGCTTTGGTTTTTCTTATGGACGCCATTTTGGGTTTTTAGATACTCGAATTCTGCTTATTTTTCTGATTAATTTGATATATTAAATCCTATACCTAAACGAAAAGAAAGTTATGAAACTGATCAAAATTGTTTTTTGACGTTATCTATACTGATCAGAGTGTGACGTGTAAAACAAAATTTGTTGAAACAAATGAATACCGATAGTTTAACAATCTGACTCAAGTATTTTCAAATTTGGAAAAATACGATTGTTTTGTGCACACATTATACACAATAAAAATACCACGTTTGCTCAACTGAATACTCGAAACAGCTGAATACTTGAACCTTTACCCAGAAAGGCGACAGTCTAATTCTAAAACTTTTAGGAACTTAAATAGTAATTTAAAAATATGCGGGTCATTTTCAAAGAAAAAAGTCAACATTCGACATCGTGAAGACGAACAAGAAGAATTAGTTTTAGCAAGCGTTGAAATTGATGGTGAGAAGTAAACCAGATATTCAGCTTGATCTAACATATTTTATTATGTATAATGTGTGCGCAAAAAATATCGTATTTTTCCAAATTTGAAAATGCTTGAGCTTGACAGATTGTTAAACTGTCGGTATTCATTTGTTTCAACACATTTTGTTTTACTCGGCACACTCTGATCAGTACCAAAGTTCATGTCAATATCTCATTATGCAGTGGATATAAAAAAAGTATATCCACTCCACTGAAAAGATCCTAAAAAGTTATCAAAAAATGGTTAAATAAATTTTCTGATATCTTAATAAATTAAAAAATTATGACCAGTTTTCAGAAATGGTCATTTTCACTATTTTCTAAATAAGTTCATAGGGTGTCAAAATTCAATTGTTTTTTCGACGGAACATTAATGAGCACAATTTTCTGCACTACCTTGCCCCTTTAACCAACTTTCTATCTCCACTAATAACAAAGTTACCCATGTAAGCCAACGTCAAAATAAATATCGAATGAACAATATACAGGGTTATCGTTCATTCGATATTTATTTTGACGTCTTTTTGTATTAACGCTCGTCCTAAATTTCTACCACTATTTCTCTGTAATCTATAATATCGTCAGTTTCAGTGTTCCAAATAAGGACATTTATGTGCTCCCAGACTCAAATGCTACAATGTAGAGACTTGATTTTGCATAGTTAAAGCCTGTTATAGCCGAATGCTGTTGTTCTTAATTAATAGAGACACATAATTTGAATAATTATTTATTGTACTGTAGGTGTTTATTCATACATATTTTTTATTAGTTTTTTTATTTTAAGAAATGTGAAATTCACTAGAATAATTACATTTTCATTTTGAATCCTTAAGTCAACTTGAAAATATCGAGAGATAATTTTGTTAATATAAAATTCCATTTGCATTTTCCTGAATGCAGCTATTACAAAAATAAATTAAAAAATGATTGTCGAATGTTCGCAAAATCGTAAAACAGTAATGTAAGACCAATAATGTTTCTTAAAGCGGTACTAGCTACCTCTAATTTATTTATATAGTTAACAATCATGACATGCCGACCTTGATCTTACAATGTTGCCAATTGTTATAAATTAGCATTAAAATGACATTAAAACTATTATGAAACAAATGTATCACAAAAAATTATTTATTATTTTAATTTATCAGTTAAAATCTTTTTCCCTTCACTGACTTTAATTTAATTCATTTATAATAACCTGGTAAAATAAACAACCAGTCATAACCAATCGCGTTATTCAATTGCTAATTGAATAACAAATCATGAGTACCTACAAGGTAAAAAAAAAAACGAGTACCTATGTATATAAAATAACTATATAAAATGTGTTCTTAAACTCGAACTGTAAGAAACAATTCGCTGCAAATCTGCAAACTGAATACGCGACTTTACATCACCCTACAAAAGATACCCCGACAAAATATCCCACACCGTCGTAACACTAAAATGGACATAAATATTTAAAAACATCATATCCCGTTATCGTTCACCCCGGAATTGTTTTTTTGGAAAATCCCCTCTTTCCCCCCTCCCGTTTCACTGCAAAACAATTCGCATACCCCGTTATCTTTCATACCGGAATTGTTTATTTAGAAACTCCCCCTTTCCCCCTTCCCGTTTCACTGCGAAACAATTGGCATACCCCGTTATCATTCACCCCGGAATTGTTTTTTTAGAAACTTCCCCTTTCCCCTCTTCCCGTTTCACTACGAAACAATTCGCATACCCCGTTATCGTTTTCGCATGTGTCCATTCAGTAAAATTTTACTAAATACTCCTTAGCATCGACACAACCCAGTAATTGATTTTAAAAAAACAGTGTGTTTCAAGGGGGAATCACTTCCTCAACTGTCCTATAGTAATAGATAGTTGCGTGCGTTTCAAAATTCGCCATAATCGAAACCGTCCATTCAGTAAAATTTTACCAAATTATATCTAGCTTGCAGGTCAGTTGTTTGGAAATGACTTCTTAAACTGTCCTAGAGCAATAGACAGATTCATGGGGTTCTCAATTCACCAAAATATTTTTTCAGCGTCATTACGTCGGGAGTTATTATGTCGGGGGATATTTTACCCGTAGGATATTTAGTCAAAATGATATTTTGTCGGGGATCAAGACGCGCGTTAACCTGCAAACTCGAGGCAGTACAGCATTGGCCATTTCAGGATGAAATCTTAGGTTAACAGTACACTAAGGTTAAGGGAAGGAACAAAGCGCGTAATTAGACATTATACTTCTGATTATTAGTGTATTTGCCATAAGGCACTTACACTATTGGCGTCGGTCGGATGGCGGGACCTAGGGGTCGGACCAAAATTTCTCGACGTTTCATAAGTTTCTAAGAAGTTTGGCACCATTTTTGGAAAAGTATGTTTATATATGTATATATATATATATATTTATATATATATTTACATCCCGGTATCAATTTGACAACCTTTCATAAAACCGTTATTGGAGAGCCACTGGAAATACTGATTTTATTTATATATACATTCATGTATATTAAACAAATGTAATATGTCACTACAGATTTGACTTTATTTTCCAAAAAAAAAAAATTCGAAAATTTTATTTTACTATCAATGTGACGACAGTTCAAACTGCGGTTATCCGAAGACCGATATATACAAAAATTTTCAGCTTTGTATCATTAGGAAAGCCAATTCGTATATTTTTGTCATATACCACAATCAATACGAAAACCAGCAGTGTTGCCTAATTGTTTTAAGATCTGGTAACGTATACATGCATTACATTATTGTACATATAGCATTATTAAGACGGCCGATGTACATAATATAATAGTAGGTACGTGTTATAATCAATTTGAGAATCAAAAAAATCATATTGATTTTTCTTAGAAGCATCAAACTATTTTAATTCATAATGATGGCCGTAGTAATATGTGTTAATATATGAAAGAGGGGAGTATGTTACAAACATAAAACACATTTTATAATTTTTTGTTTTCAATTAACGAAAAGGAAATTTACTTTGATTGAAGAACAATTGAAAAAATAAGTTTAACCAGTATTGTGGCCAACGTTTCGTAAGATGTATTTTATCCTCACTTCCTCAATGCAAATTATGAGTTTCTACAATATTTATTATTTAAAAATATTATGAAAACAGTTTTTTTTAATTAAAATTTGTCGTGTCCAATATGAAATAAATAATTACTCTGATTACCTATATATAGGTATATTATAAATCCAAGCATCAATATGACGGCCATACATTGTCAATTTACCATCAATATGAATGCCGTGTCCATATATATGGCCGTCAAATGGAAGGCTATGTCATTTTTTTCCCAGAGGCTAGAATTACCGAAAAAAACAGGTACACGAAAATTTATTTTGACGGACACAAATTTTAATTAAACAAAAACTGTTTTAATGACATTTTAAAATCAGAAATCTTTTAGAAATTCATAACTAATGATCATGTATAAAAAACCCGTACAATTTATCATCTTTAAACTTGCTTTGAGGCCCTGAGGATGAAAATATATTTTTCGAAACGTTGGCAACAAGAAATACACTGGTAAAGATTCTTTTCTTAATTATTCCTCAACCAAAATCAATTTCATTCAAACATACTATTTGGAAGAAAACTAATACTAACAGCCAGCATAATATCATAGAACTAAAGTTTATATATTCAGCTATTGTTCACCTTTAAATAGGAAGAGGTGACTTGTAAAGCACGTTTCGAAAAATGTATTTTCATCCTCAGGGCCTCAATGCAAGTTAGAAGATTATAAATTGTACAGGGTTTTTTATACATGATCAATTAATTATGAATTTATGAATATTTACAAGATTTATTATTTAAAAAACATATTATTTTTTGACGTGATAACGTCTTATAAATTGATGAATCACCAATATTATAAATTGATAAAACACCGGCTGCATGTACGAAAAAGTGTAACGCATAACGCGTAACGTTCCGCCTGACCCTGTGCGTGCTTTTTGCTAATTTCTCGCTCAATTTAAATCAGATCGGTTTGAAACCAGTCTTAAACGAAAGAGGAGAACATTTTACATAGATTTCGTATAACAGAATTTGCCTAAACAGTTTTTTTATACAAATTTATATAGAAAAATATTTTATACAAATTTATATAGAAAAATAGCTGTATAAATGCAATGTTGTCTAATGCATGGCGCGACGCGGTCGGTTGTCTTTGTTTGCTGTACATGGAAATTAGAAGCAAACGTATGTCTTGTCTTAACATGAAAACGGCTGCATTTCTAATGTTTAATTCAATTTTTTGACATTAGTATATTGTGAAATGCAACGCCTTCTAAGTTAAGTATTGGAATAACTAATTATTATTAGAACATAATACTTTGTAAGTTGCAAACGTCACTTTTGACATTTCTTATCATTCCGACACCAAGGATAAGCGGATTGAAACCAAATTTTGGGAGGTTTAGGTTATGTATTACGGAATACGTTATCACGTAAAACTATCGTCCGTAAACCGACTTTACAGACAACCAATTTTTTTTTTTAAATAAAATTGTGTCCAATATGGAGTAAGCAATTATTCGGATATATTATTTAAAAGTTTTATTTTTTTTTAATTAAATTTTGTTGTGTCCAATATGAAATAAAAAATTACTATGAAGTGTATACATCTATGTATATTTAAATCCAACCATCAACATGACGGCCAGACATTATCAATTTATCATCAATATGAAGGCCGTGTGCATATGACAACCATATATAGCCGTCAAATGGAAGGCCATGTAATTTTTTTTCAGAGGCTAGAATTACCGAAATAAGCCGGTACACGAAAATTTATTTTACAGATAGGTACAACAAATTTTAATTAAAAAAAAACTGTTTTAATGATATTATTAAAAATCAGTGCATTTTAATAAAAGCAAAAAAAAAATTCACTAATATTTTAATTTGTATAGTGCAAACAGACATGACTAGATTTTTTTCAAAAATACGTTTTTAGATTCGAAGGATCCTAAAACAAAAAAATATTGTAAAGTTTCGAAATGTGAATTTTGATCTAAATTAGAAACATTCTCCACGTGTGGAGTTGAAATATGGTAAAAATCGTTTTAAAGATTACAAAATTTAAATCAGATAACAAATTGATGGATTCTTTTCTTTCTTATAGACTAAACGTACCTCTCGGGTTCACCCGGGTTATAGTTTATAATTAGTTTATAGTTTATACGTTACAAACTCACTTCGCTCGTTTGTTCTAATTTATAATTACTAATACGTTATATACTCGCTTTGATCGAATTTATAATTAACTGCACCGCGACCAGCGCCGGCCCTAGGGTATAGCGAGAGGTGAGGTCGATCTAGGCGCCAAGTCGTAAGGGGCGCCAAAATGACAATTGCAAAAAACACTTTCTTTTAACTATCTTATTACAACGCCTACATAGGTAACCGATTCTATTATTTAGTGACTGATTGAAATCAACATCAAATATTAATTTAAATATATAGCGGTAGGAACTTTGTTCATGTTAAAGAAGAAGGACTAATTAGAGCATTTAATTGAATTGAAATCCAATAAGTGTTTATTTATACAATAAAAAATATTTTCTCAAAAGTTGGTAATTATCATTTATTTAACATAGGCTGAAATACAATTTTTTATGTAATGTGAAAGCGTCCAAAGACAGTCTTGCTCTACCCTGATCAAGGGCTATAGCTGGCGCTGACCGCGACTTATCTGTATTATTGGGTATTACACACCGTTTTTGACAAAAAAATGATTATAAATCAACTTGGAATCTATTCGATTAGTACGCGTACGAGTCTGGCCAAACAGGTACCTACTCTAAATTTAAACATTCCTCAGATAGGTATCAACTGGTAATAACCGTATTAAAATCTGTTCAGTATAGCAAAATCAATCCAGTTTTTACCCGGACAACGCCGGGGCCGATAGTTAAAACCGCATTCATATCCGTTCAGATTAGTTGGCAAAATTTCCATTAATACTTTAATAATAATAATTTCAATTTTAAAAGGTTTTCAGTGATTGAACACTCAGTTCTTCATCCTCAGAGAACCACATAATATTTATTTATTGTTCGTGGAAACACACATGTTTCTACAAAATTACTTTCGTTAGCGAAAGCTACAGTTTTCAGACACTAATAAGTCCGTTTGTAGAATTGGGGTGAAAATCACAGATTACCTAATTATTATAAAACTAACTTTATATTGATAACATACATATAACAATTTAGAAAAGCTTACTTAGGTATTTCTTAGGATTTAGGAAAAATACGATCAAACATCTTGCATCCTTCAGTAGGCACTGTTATAACTGAGCGGTAGTGGTACTGATGTACAAATGAAAGTATGTTGTTTAAAACTATATAATATACTCTTCAAATGTCAATTTCTTATGTAGCAGCCGAAAAACACGATGATAAAATGCACAACATGCTGCTTGCTGTGTTGCCAATTGTTCGGCCGTTAAACAATCGACAAAATGAAAGAAAATATACAACAAAATATACAGCGCTACTAGCGCCGCAACTGAAGGTGAAAAAATCGATGAACTAAAAATATACACAACTTTCATCTACCCTACAATTTGACAACAAAATGAATTTTCGTGTATCGACTTATTTCATTGTTTCTAGCCTCTGGGCAAAAAATTACATGGCAGTCTATTTGACGGCCATATATGGCCGTCGTATGCACACGGCTTTCGTATTGATGGCAAATTGACAATGTACGGTCGTCATATTGATGGTAGGATATATATATATATATATATATATATATATATATATATATATATATATATATATATATATATATATATAGGTGCGGGCAATAACTTTCGAAGGAGTTAATTGATTTTAACGAAATTTGGACCACATGTTAAAATCCATCACCGCACGAAGCCTATTTAAAATGGGCCCGATCGGGCCACTTTAAGGGGGGCATTTAGGGGTTGAAAAATGTTTTTGGGCCCAAAAATACCGAAAAAATTCTCAGAATCGTTTCAAATTTGAAATTTAACCCTTTAGTAATTATTGAAATGTGCTGCTAAAATTTTAATAAAATCGGCCCGACAGGACCGGACTTACAAATTTTATGAAAACGCAAGTTTATTGATATGGATTTGCATACTGAAGGGTGTATATAATTTGATACAGATGTTGAATTGGTATATAGTATTGAAATTAAGAAAAAAATGTTGTTTTAAGGGGTGTATTAAGGGATAATTTTTTTCTTTTGTCCAAAAACAAAGTTAACTTCATACAATAGAGCCACACTGCTTATAAAAGCAAATACACTATATTGTCGGCCAGGGTTTCGCACTGCGACCCGAGTTTTTTATTTATTCTTGTGGGATAGGCTAATAATCTAATATTAAGTTATCGCGCTTCTACTTAATGTGGCTGAGCCGTAAGGAATATAATAACTATTAATTATATATAAATTATGTAATACCTTGCTGATTTTAAAATAGTATTGAATTGTATTGGGATCCTTTATATGGACTACCCTATCTGGCGGCGAAATTTACAACTCAAATCGGGTAAACATGATTATGAATTGTACTGTGAATGAGTACTGTTATTTGTAATTTTTTTAATTATAGTAATAAAAACGTTGAATAAATTAATAAAATATGACTCAATATGGATGGAACCTGCGAAGTTTTCACCTCGTGCAAAATTGTAAAATTCATTATATTTTTCCAAGTTAGTAGTTATTATACTTAGTCTTAATATTGAAAACTTAATTTATTATTTGACTAGTTATTATTATTAATTAACATTCAGAATGTTGATCGAAAAAAAATAAAGTGATACTCCAAACTGAAAATACATTATGACAGATGACTATTTTAATTTTTGCACCAAAGTCTTTCCCCTGTGAAATGGTTTGACTTTGATTCGACATAATATTTTCCCCAGAGTGCTTACTTCTCCAGATATTTGAATGTGTCAGGTTTGAAAACTTACCCGATATACAGCAGAGGTGAAGTTTATAAGTTTGAACGTAGTAAGTAATCTCTGAAACTACTCATTCGATTCAAATATTTAGAATGGACCTTCAAGGTGGACATAGGCTATATATTATCACTCTTTTTGTGGAGACCAATTTTGCAAATTACGTCAAAGAAAAAACGGTCGAACGAATGCGTTTCTTACGAACGCCCCCTTAACGGTAAAAGATGTACGAACGCTCTCTATAGAATAAAAAACAAAATTAAAAATTTTGAAAAAGTCACAACGGACGTAAACGTTATAATAGAAAAAAGAATTAATATTTTGTTATTTAAAAATTTTGAAGTGAATTTTTATTAATAAACGATTATAAACTAATTATTAATTAATTTTTATTTTTTTTAGATCAGTTCTGAAGAAGCTTCAAATTCGGACCTAAACGTTAATGTATTAATTATATATTTTTTTGTTAATATATTTGTCTGAATAATTGGTCGATAATTTTATTTATTGAAGAATTAAATAAAAGGATAGATAGATATTTATTTAGTCAGTCGAGATTTACAAAAAAAATATTTGAAATCTCAAACACAAAATAAAACATTTCAAATACAACCAGATGCATATTAAAATTTTGAGGATAAAAACTCATCTACGATATAAAAACATTTAACTAATAAAAACCTTTTTTTTATTTTTTTCTTTAGCATCTTTGATTAAAATAGGTATTTTATTAATTATTAACAATAATAGCGCAAACGTACTTCGGACTTTTCTAAATAAGCTAAGTCTATGCTTTTCAGTGTGTATACAGCGCAGCCTCAAGAATATATTATACAGAGGAGTCAGACTACCGGTTCCAGTCGTTTTTTTCAAAAAACGGTTGGTCGTGGAGAGTTGTGTCAAAAATATGAATTATAAAAGCTCTAATGAAGAATCGAATGGTGGTATTTTTTTCTCGAAAAGATCGGCTTCCCTATTAGTTTGCTCCAGAATGTTCAGAACTCCGGAATTTTAAATGGCACGATAGGTCGAAAGTGGTATTGTTGAAAAGATCTTTAAAAAATAAGCAAGTTTTGTAGGACATTTTTTTTTGTTACTGCCACCCCTGTTAAGTAATATTTGTTTGAAATTATTACATTGAAATGTCATAATAACGAACTTAATTTTAAAAGTCGGCATTTAAAATCTAGTTACCTAATTAAACAATGAAGTGATCCTATAGGATTCCTTTTTAGGCGCGAATAGCGTAAGCTAAAGCGCCTATATGTACTCGCTTTGTCTGTGAATCTGTGAGTCACGCTTTTTGTATCCAGCGTACAGCCCAAACGCCTTAACCGATTTTAAAAAACTTTTTTTTGTTCGATTCGTCTCCGGGTAACTTAAATCCTAACGTCGCCCGATTTTTGAATTTTGTACCCAGAGGGGAGAAAATTAAGAAAAAAAAAGTTTTTTGCTAATTTCTCGCTCAATTTAAATCAGATCGGTTTGAAACCAGTCTTAAACGAAAGAGGAGAACATTTTACATAGATTTCGTATAACAGAATTTGCCTAAACAGTTTTTTTATACAAATTTATATAGAAAAATAGCTGTATAAATGCAATGTTGTCTAATGCATGGCGCGACGCGGTCGGTCGTCTTTGTTTGCCGTACATGGAAATTAGAAGATAACGTATGTCTTGTCTTAACATGAAAACGGCTGCATTTCTAATGTTAAATTCAATTTTTTGACATTAGTATTTTGTGAAATGCAACGCCTTCTAAGTTAACTATTGGAATAACTAATTATTATTAGAACATAATATATTGACAGTTGCAAACGTCACTTTTGACATTTCTTATCATTCCGACACCAAGGATGAGCGGATTGAAACCAAATTTTGGGAGGATGTTTGATATGCAAATATGAAGTAGCGTATTGTTTTTGGGGAACATCGGCGCATGCGTAAAAGAATATATCTCTTATAATGTTGTTTTATATAATAATAATATAGTTTTTAAAACGGTTTTTACTCTCAATTTTTACTAGAAATTTTTGTAAATTTTTTGGGGAAAATCGGCGCATGCGCAAAAGAGATACATGCCATAGTTGTTTTTTATATAATAATAGTGTACTTTTTATAGTGTTTTATTATTCTACTTTACAAGAAAGTTTTGTAAAATGTTTTTTGAGGGAAAGTCGGCGCATGCGCAGAAGAGGTATAAGTTATAAAGTTGTTTGTATATAACAATGGTATACTTTTCATAACAGTTTATTATTCGATTTATTTTTACAAGAGTTTTGTATAATTTTTGGGAAAAATCGGCGCATGCGCAAAAGAGATACATGCCATAGTTGTTTTTTATATAATAATGGTGTACTTTTTATAATGTTTTATTATTCTACTTTATAAGAAAGTTTTGTAAAATGTTTTTTTGAGGGAAAGTCGGCGCATGCGCAGAAGAGGTATAAGTTATAAAGTTGTTTGTATATAACAATGGTATACTTTTCATAACAGTTTATTATTCGATCTATTTTTACAAGAGTTTTGTATAATTTTTGGGAAAAATCGGCGCATGCGCAAAAGAGATACTTGCCATAGTTGTTTTTTATATAATAATGGTGTATTTTATATAATGTTTTATTATTCTACTTTACAAGAAAGATTTGTAAAATGTTTTTTTTTTTGAGGGAAAGTTGGCGCATGCGCAGAAGAGGTTTAAGTTATAAAGTTGTTTGTATATAAGAATGGTATACTTTTCATAACGGTTTTTTCTTCGATCTATTTTTACAAGAGTTTTGTATAATTTTTGGGAAAAATCGGCGCATGCGCAAAAGAGATACATGCCATAAGTTGTTTGTTATATAATGATGGTGTACTTTTTATAATATTTTATTATTTTACTTTATAAGAAAGTTTTGTAAAATGTTTTTTTGAGGGAAAGTCGGCGCATGCGCAGAAGAGGTATATGTTATAAAGTTATTTGTATAAAACAATGGTATACTCTTCATAACAGTTTATTATTCGATCTATTTTTACAAGAGTTTTGTATAATTTTTGGGAAAAATCGGCGCATGTGCAAAAGAGATACATGCCATAGTTGTTTTTTATATAATAATGGTGTACTTTTTATAATGTTTTATTATTCTACTTTACAAGAAAGTTTTGTAAAATATTTTTTGAGGGAAAGTCGGCGCATACGTAGAAGAGGTATAAGTTATAAAGTTGTTTGTATATAACATATTGTATACTTTTTATAACAGTTTATTATTCGATCTATTTTTACAAGAGTTTTGTATAATTTTTGGGAAAAATCGGCGCATGCGCAAAAGAAGTACATGCCATAGTTGTTTTTTATATAATAATGGTGTACTTTTTATAATGTTTTTTTATTTACTTTATAAGAAAGTTTTGTAAAATGTTTTTTTGAGGGAAAGTCGGTGCATGCGCAGAAGAAGTATAAGTTATAAAGTTGTTTGTATATAACAATGGTATACTTTTCATAACAGTTTATTATTCGATCTATTTTGACAAGAGTTTTGTATAATTTTTGGGAAAAATCGGCGCATGCGCAAAAGAGATACATGCCATCGTTGTTTTTTATATAATAATGGTGTACTTTTTATAATGTTTTATTATTCTATTTTAAAGAAAGCTTTGTAAAAAATTCTTTGAGCTAAAGTCGGCGCATATATGCTATAAAGTTGTTTTTATATAATAATTGGGTACTTTTCATAACGGTTTATTTTTCTATCTGTTTTTACAAGAAAGTTTTAAATTTTTTTTTCTTAACTCATAATTTCAGAAATATGTTGAAAAAAAATCTGTTGTTCTTTTGTTCTTGAAGATGCTAGTTAGGTAGCTCTTTGTTTAATTATTGCATGACACAATAACATATTACATAGAGAACCGTGAAATTATTAAAATTATATTTTCCTTTCTGTGTTTCATTATTTTCAACTGTTATTTTTTTCTTAGAATAAGTAAATTAAGTTATACTACATATATTGCTCCAAGTGTCGTTAAATATATATGTCGCCGGGATATTGTCAAACCCGTGATATTATAATTTCACTTAGTGAAATTATAATAACACGAATCTTTGTCAATCGTGATATTGTAATTTCACTAGTGAAATTACAAAATCACGGATTTGACAATATCCCGGCGACATATACACCGATTTTCAAACAAAACACCGGGGTATATGACGTAAAATTTCGCGCCTTGTAATTCTTGAATTACTTGGGCATATACTCCCACTGGTTTTCTTTCGATGTACGGAACCCTAAAAAAAGACTAACTACAGGGTCATTTTGAAAATACAGTATATTTTTAAAAATGTATTTCTAACGAAATACATAATTGTATACCTATTAACAAAAAACAAGTATTCTTCGTAAATTTTAAGAAAATATATAGAAATATATTACAATATAAGATCATCGTCAAACCAGATTTTCTGAAAATGCATTGTCCCTCAGCATTTCTTCGCGGCGACAATTTCGTTTTCAACGAGCTTCCAGAAATGTTGGTCAAAACGTCGCGGTGGTATGAATATGTTGCCGTGACGACCAACCATATCTCTAAAAGTCCGCCATTCACAATTCGACGCTGCAGTACAATTTTGTCGAGTGCGATTACAATACAATTTTGTTGGAAATCGAATGAGATCTTACACTATGAGTTTTGCTTAAACATGTCAGACGAAAATATATTTTTTGCGTTTGGTATAATTGAAACTAAAAGAAAGAGTTTCATAAAACGTACCAAAATCACACGATCAAATAAAAAGTTACAATATACGATCAAATAAACGATCCGACTGCTGCAGATTGACATGTTTGTCTGCGATCAAATCGGGGGATTTGGTCGGACAGCGAACGTACACATTTAAATTGCGTTTAATTTTGTCGTATCGAAAGAAATTGTACTGCGCCGTTGGATCGTGAGTGGTGGTCTTAGCATAGTATGATGTGCACAGTCGGCAAAAAACATCTAATTCAAGAGTTTTTGTTGTGAAAAATATTCTTATACTAAGGTTATTCGTGTCGTTTCAAACTGACGTAATTAAATTATAATTTTCAAACTGTTTTTGGATTACGATGTGTAATTTTTACTCGGTGACCACCAATAGGTTTCCACACAAGAGCGTATCTCAGCTTAACATCTTCAAGTTTGTAATCACAATGAATGCGATAATGTCTTAGAACTGCAGCAAGCATCACTTTTAAAGACATCATTGCATATTTTTGACCTGAATTAAATAAAATATATTTATTTTATCACACAATCTTTACTAATATAATAAAGAGAGAAGTAAAAAATTGGGTGACTGACTGACTGACTCATCACGCCCAGATCAAACCACTGAAGCCACTGAACTTGAAATTTGGACAGTAGATTCCATTTATGACATACACATACAATTTTTCAATTCAATGCTTAAGGGTGTAAATCGATTTTTTAGCTAAAAACTTACAAATTTGGATAGTAGGTTTTTTTTTGTGACGTAAGCAGCTAAGAAAGGATTTTTCAAAATTCAACCCCTAAGGATCACAGAAGAGAGTGTGTAGTTTTTTACAAAATGTTTGTTTCTAAAGTGTCTCCCCATCTTAACTTTTGAACTATTTGAGTTAAAAAGTTCGGACTAAATCGAGGTAAAACTTTCTTTGAAGATAAATTCAGTTTTGGACAACCAAAGATGACGCCAGGAACATTACAACCCAAAATTAGCTAATGTCTTACCTAAACAAATTCGTTGTCCGCCCCCAAAGGGCAAATAGCTGTATGAATGCCTTTTAGCGCATTCTTCTGGCAAAAACCGATCCGGATCAAATTTGTGCGGATCTTTCCAAAGCTTCTCATTTTTATGAATATGATTGACAAACAATACTACCGTACAATTTGCTGGCAACAAATGTTTACCTAGAAATACAACAAACAAAGCAATTTTTAAAAAGTTCGTGTGGTGACAATGAGGACATTTCTAAGAATTTCAGATGCCCTGGGCTAAAAATATCAGAATCCTAGAACTCTAAATTAAATTCATAATTAAAACGATTCGTATTATATATTTATCAAACAGAATATTTTTTCACTATTTTTAAGACGGTGGCATATTTATGTATTAATTGTAAATGACAGGCACTCTAAAACTTAGGTTACTAACGTCTAATTAACTAATTACATCAAATTAAAACTACATTACAAAACATACATTAGAGAAGATGTAATTCGAACCCACGATAGTTTGATGTAAAGGCCAGCACACAAAACATTAATTAGTAACTGATATAAAACATTTTCCAAACTCAAATTAATCGTAAAATTACCAAATTTTCAGATAACATGGCTAGTTAATGTTTAATCGAAAATGTGAATATGGATCTATGTTTTTATTACATTTATCGTCAATGATTCTACAATAAATAAAATTATCGACCAATTTTTCAGACAATTATATTAACAAAAATATATACAGTGCTACCTCGATAACCCGACCCTGCATTACACCGGATTCTTCAATAATCCGGCCAAGAATTTCAATTGCATTATGTACTTTATAATCCGGATTTGATAGTACTCGGTAATCCGAATCTGCGTTTTTAGACGTCTCCTTTATCGATTGTGAGGGATTCCCCTAACTTTTTTTGAGCAAAATCTCACGAATGACGAAATAGGTAACTGGCTTGAAAATAATGAAGATTTGTTACCATTGGAAGACATAGATGCTACAGACGAACATCATGATATAGCAGTGATAATGAAAGTTCAGAGTTACATAATACAAACCAGACTGTTAAGAATGACGAGGTAGTTAAACGTTTCAAATTGTGCTTAAAGTGGGCAGAAGAAACTAATATGATGTGCTTGTATCTACTTCAAAGATTAAAAAAAGCGACTTTTATAATGAACCAGAAAAGGATCAAGCAAACAAAAATTAGAAATTACTTCACAAAATAATATAAAATTTAAAAAGTATGCTTCTCTTTAAAATAATTTTTGTTTATGTACTATTTTCTAGTTGTCGTGTATTAAATGTTTCTTTTTTCAATAAAAAAAACTGTTTTTTATTTTCTAATTTTCTAATCTAATTTTCAAATTCGGATGACCATGGTTTTAATAGTCCGGATTATCGAGGTGACACTGTAATAATAATTCAATACATGTATTGAATTATTATTATACATTTTTGTTAATATAATTGTCCGAAAAATTGGTCGATAATTTTATTTATTGAAGAGTTCTAATCACACGTTAATTAAAGATTTCAATGTACTCTAATTATTAAAACTTGCCAAGTTGTATTTCTCCAGATAAGTATCGCCCAATAAGCGGAACTGGAGGGAAATATCGCATGGTTTCCTTAATCACACGCTCCATATAGGTCAACGACACCAAATCTTCCGGGGTTATTGTCCGATCAGTTTCACCTAAGACATCTATTATTTCTTGATACATTTTTTCCTGTAAAAAGAGTTTTGTTATTCTATATTTTACAATGTGCGTATAAAGTGTAAATCATCTCGGCCTTCTTTGCTTTTGACGAAATTGGGATTTTTTCAAATTTGTTTGGAAATTAAGAGATTGCTTGAAGGCATTGTCAACTCAATCTTTTTAACTTTAATGCTTTTGATGTTTGGATGAAGAACTTCTTCGTAGCATAAGATCAAAAACAAGAAAAGCAATATTATGGTAGTATTTGCATTTATTATGCTGTCGTTTCGACAAATATTTTTGTCATCATCGGAGCTCAAATGAAGATGACAAAAATGTTCGTCAAAACGTCAGCATAATAAATGCATATGCTATCAAGTATTGCTTTGTTGTTTTTGATCCTATATATGCTACGAAAAGTTCTTCATCCAAACATCATAATCAATCAAGAACCACGGTCATCTATTTCTTGAGATAAGTTTTCTTTTTAATGCCTATGTTACACCACATTTAATTTTCTACACACTAATTTTAAAAAAATGGCAAATCCAACTTTCCATTCTCTTGTACAAGTATTTTCATGAATAAACACAGAATGATAAAATACAATCAAATCAAACACTAAGGGAAAAAGTACAAAATAAAAAAGTTCAACTACGGCTGCCAATAGTATAGCATGACTTCTATTGCAATTTAATAATTCTGATTTGATAGTGCCCCTGACGTTATCTTTGAATTTACGAGGGAAAAAAAGTGTATGTGATTAGACTTTAGATTTTGTTCGTAATTTTGTACTCAATTCTCTCAACAGTCAAGAGGGATTAGATGCACTAGATATAGCATTACAAAAATACTAAACATTATTTACAAGTATTTACCTGTATTTCTGGAAAAATCCCCAAAATCATAAACACAAAACCGGCAACGTTAGCGGTTGTGTCGTTGGCCTATAAAAAACGAAAATTATTAATTTCAAAACGCCTGCCGTAAAATAGAACTAAATAGGTAATACGAAAATAAAAATTTCAGTTTAATGGGCGACGGGACCAACTGGACTTCAAAAATTATATAAAAAACAACGTTATAGCATATTATATTTATTTTGCGCATGCGCCAATTTTTCCAAGAATAATCGATGGTTACTTGTGATATAGATATATCACTCGATGTTAACATCGATGTTTTTCTTTCGATGCTCACTCCTACCCTTGAATTATTTCGAAAACTTCAACTTGTTGCCAAACAAAAATTTTAAAACGCAATAAGTTCGATATTTTTATTTAAAAAATGAAATAAGAATATGTACATACTTGATTATTAGAAACTTGTCAATTAAAAAAAAAACAAAACGGTCAAGTGCGAGTCGGACTCGCACACGAATGGTTCTATACCATAGTACAAGATATAACACCATCTGATTTTTACACCCATGACCAATACCAGATTAATCGGAATTTTTTTTTATTTACATGGCGGCCATTTTGAAATTTGCCGCCTTGGTTTTTAGTTTTCATTCTCGTGTAATTGAAATAGGACTGAACACGGATGCCCAAAATCAGCTTAATCGATTTTTTTTTAATTTGTAAGGCGGCCATTTTGAAATTCGCCATCTTGATTTTTAAATTTTTGATGTTATAGCGGCAAAGGAAATATCAACTCTCTACCTATTACGGTTCATAAGATACAGCCCGCTGACAGACGGACTGATGGACGGACAGCGATAGCTTAGTAGTAGGGTCCCGTTGGGCACCCTTCGGGTACGGAACCCTAAAAAGAACACCCAATTGATCGAATTTAAAGTTTCTCGCAATTTTAAAATTACTCTACTTATAAAATTTAACTTACCGCGGACGTCATTGTATTAACTTCATCCCGAATTTCTTCATCAGTCAAATTGGATTCAGCTTCAGACATGTCTAACAGCAGATCCAGAAATCCTTTTCGTTTATTTATCTTACTTTCTAAAAATGTCAGAATAATACGCAAATTTGAAATATTTCCTTTTTAATTTTGATTAAAACAGTCGTAGAAACCCAACGTAAACGCTTACTACTGAATAAAAAAACTAAATCTAACGATTACGACTTATAGAAATACCAGCACATTCACTCGAGTGTCGGCACTTTGAAGTTTGCTAGCAAATTTCTAAAATCGTGAACACGGTTTGTTACGCGGCCGTTAAAATCGCCCTAATTTGACTTTGAATCAGATGCAACAGCTAAGAATATGGCGACCACTTGAGCAGCATATATACATATTAGGTTTTACACTTCGAGTGATTCATTTGATTAGGTGACCAGCAGAACCCACGCTACTTTTCATAATAAAAACGCGCGATTTCGCCACTGCATTGCGATTTGACCAATAATCACCCTATCGACAATAATTTTCGTTAAATCGCAACAGCATGTGCTCGATCCGTTTGTCTCTGATTTTTTTTTATTCGAAATGTGTTCGACAATCGCATGCTCATGACACATCAGTTGTGTATTCCAATGAATGGTGTGCGACCTTATCCTATTGGTAGCAACGGCAGACGAACTGCAAGCTACTTATGGCCATATTCACCGAACGTAAGTAGTTATTTATTCGGTTCATTTGTTTCAATCCTCCGAATAAATAGCGATAATTCAATTCACCAAGCATAGTTATGTTTACTGTAGGTATACATCTATTCTGTCCAAATCCATGGGTATAAATATTTATTCGCCTGAGAAAATAATAATGGCCGCCACATAGATCATAATACCTAACCTATAAACGTGGAGTATTCTATCTGCAGTTGCTCTTGTGAATTTATTTATTTGTTATTTTGAGTAGTGTATAGTTATAAAACACTACAGTTAGTGGAAGTTGTGTATACAATTGGGTTAGGATAAAACATTATTATTTAATAAAACCTTTTTATCGACGTTTACACTAACGGCACTAACGCATCGGTCTGATTTTTGGGTGAACGTCACAATATTCAACAAAAATACCAAGGAGTATAGTGCAGTGTGTAATTATTCTTCAACTAACCATTTTACATGATAATTTAGTTGGTGAATGGAAAGTAAATTTTATTTATCAAGTAAATTTATTCCAAAATTAGTAATTTCTATCTTTAATAATCGTGATACAAAAAGTAGCATGTATGCGTCGCACCTAAAACTGTGACTCAAGATAATGTTTATATCGAAAACGCCAATACTATACGACTGTAATATGCTGTTAAACATTGAGAAATCAGATAAAATTATTACCGGTCTCAAAACAAGGATTCTCTTCCACATCTTTCAGCAGACGTTTCTTGTTCTTTATTATTCCATCGCTAAATGTGTTGACGTAATTTGCAACACGTTTGAATTGTTTTTCATAGCCGGTCATCTTATTTATGAAATCCAAATGCAGCCATGGTTTAAACATTCTGTCGCTAACAATGATCATTGTGCTGAAAGTGTTTTCAAATTATTTATGTTGAATTTTGAAATCAATCGATATTAGTACAAAACCCTGGGTAAATAAGTCAGGACAATATAGAGCCCAACGTTTATTCACAATACAGAAAAAAGCTTTCAAAATTCTGTCCGTCAAAAAGTACAGAGATAATGTAAGAGGTTGAATACAACATTATAACTCTCCCCTGTAGGTATATTTACGAATGCTTATTGTGTGCTAAGACAAACAGTGAAAATTATAATATCCATTCAAATTTACATGACCATGCAACAAAGAATAGGCACTATTTAATTATTGACATTTTAAGAATAAAAAAATCAGCGTTCGCGATTAATTATTTTGCACCCAGATTTTAATTCCAGATTTTATTAAATGTATGGAAATAAAAACCCTCAAAATTGCCATAAAAAAATACTTAATTGAAAGAGCCTTTTAAAATGTTGAGGAATTTTTAAATTTATAATTTTATTTTGTTAAATATAGAGATTGATTTCTTGTTTGGTTAAGTCAAACTTCTTTAATTAAAATCATTTTTAATACATCTAACGCTTGATGCTTAAATTTTTTAAAGCTTTTAGTAAGAGCTCGATGCTTTTAAAAATGTTTATAAAAGGGCTCAATGCTACGTGCTTATAGCACATTAATACTATTATAGGTACTAATTTTAAATTCTAAAAATATGTTGTTTAAGTGACTATATATATTTTAAATTTATCTGAAAACTCAAAGTCGCCTGCTATACTTACAATTATTATACTTTGTATATATCGAAAAGTAAAAAAAAACTTACTAATCAAGTTGATCAACGAAAGGTACATACTCTCGCTGCACGTTTAAATCAACACCCATCATTGTTTCTGAAAAAAAGTAAATATTGAAAAAAAAATTATTATTACAGTATAGATGATCAATATTACAAATTAAAATGTTCAAAGTAGCAGTAATAAGTTTTTATTCTACTCCATTCAATTTTATTCTAATCTATTGGTTACAAATGTTTACATTACATGTCGTACGCTGATTACATCAACTGTCTAACGTCTATAATCTACAGTTGTTCTTCTTCTTCTATATTACACTAGCCGCTACCCGCTGCTACGCCCGCGATTGAGTTGGAAATCGACTTTTGACATGCATATTAGGGGTTGAGGGAGGCATCGAGTAAAAAAATCTTTCAGGAAAATATTGCACATGTTTTCCCGAAAAGTTATAATTTTTGTGATAAAAATAGGTGTTCCTAAAAATGTCCAAGTCACCCTAATTTCTGTCACCGTTTCTCTAGCTAGTAAGCTCACTCCTAACATAATATTAATAAAAAAAGCGTCATTATCTGACAGAAAATTGTCAGTAATTACAGCACATTTTGATTTACGAGAGACCATGCATACGTTTTCTTCTATGCTATACAGCATACTGTGCGATAAACAGACAACCGAAACATTAAGTGCTTAGTTTATTAGGTAAAATCGAATCTATAGAGTTTTTAATTAGTAAAAAATTTTTGGAGTAGCGTTGTTATACAAAATTTGTGTAAAAAATGTCTCCTCGTTCTTTTAAGAAAGATTAAGATAGTTTTTCAAAATCGGATAAGCCGTTTAGGCTGTACGCGTGACAAAAAAGCGTGATAGATTCACAGATGCTGGGACAACGCGAGTGTATATAGATTAAATATAGATGCATCCAGCTAATTCTCGGATCGCGCTTAACGATTAACAGCACGTTTTAAGTCATTTGAGTCTAAAATAGCATCATGCACGAGAAAGAAATTGCATATTTTACACGTATCCCCTTTAGAATAGCTGATTTTTACTTATTTAAATTTAAAAGACAGTTCAATGTTGAGCAAGTTCACTTCCGATTGTAGGCCGCATTTGATTTTCATACTTTATCTATGGAAATGATGGTTCGGCAACGTTTCACACTTCTTTTGTTTTACTTTACGCACTAGTGCGAAATAGATCATTTTACTATCGCTATATAGGCACGAAAAGCAGCTATTTTATAGGAAGTAGTGCAAAAAAAATTATATTACATAATGCTACTTACCGCATACAATATCCAGAGTACATGGACTTACATAGTCAAAGACATCAAAATAATCTTTGTTAACCTTTTCTTTTAATTTTTCAAGTAAAATGTCGTTTTTCTCAGTAAAAGTTACAACGAATGTGTCTAAAACTTTCTGATGAAATGTTGGACTAATAATTTTCTTGTGTCGCCTCCATATATCGGCTAAAATTTTGTAAAAAATAAAATATTAACATAAAATATATTTCCAATTTTTTGTTATTCTTCAGTTTGAAACAATTAATAATGCCATAAAAAAATGTCTTTCAAATTTGAATATAAAATACGTAAACATATTTAGTAATTTACTTGTCGTTAAACGTCAATAAGTCATGTATTGTGACATCATAATATATGTTGTTTTAAAATAAGCATTCTTAGGCCACACGCTAATTCGAAATAATGTACAAATATTAGGAAAAAATCGGTCAAGTGCAAGCTAAACTTCCATAATATGTATTTCGTAGCATCAGCCTCCTACTTGTGTGTTCTATAGTCAGATTTCAGTCCTAAACTTATATAGAAACTAGCGGACCCGGCGAACTTCGTACCGCTTAACAGTATAATATATATATATAGCGGCCCTGTACGTGCTTCGCTACGTATAAAGTGAAATAATAAAACAATTTAATTGGAACATCTATCTATCTATTTTATTTATTTTAAAATATACATGGACGTATATGTGTGTATGTCGAGCACTCCGGCTGCGCCGTCGTGCCCGGTGTAAAAGAACGAATGGGGAAGGAAGAAAAAAAATTTAGGGGTGGACTACTCCTAACATTTAGGGGGATGAAAAATAGATGTTGGCGAAGTGACACCTGTAGACATCTGGCGGGGATAACTAATTAAATGACGATTGATCAGTTTTCGACCGGAGAGGAAAAATGATTAAATTACTAAAATGGCTATTAAAAAAAAGGGTTGATCGTAGAAGGGTGAAAATTGAGGATTATATGTATTTTTGTATGTTGTATCATAAAAAAATATAAATTAAAAATTTTGTCTAAAAAATAAAAAAAAAAATTTAGGGGTGGACTACCCCTAACATTTAGGGGGATGAAAAATAGATGTTGGTCGATTCTCATAGATACCGGATAAGCACAAAAAATTTCATCAAAATCGGTCAAGCCGTTTCGGAGGAGTATGACTTCGAAAACTGTGACACGAGAATTTTATATATTAGATAACAAATTGTTTATAATTATTGATCGTATAAGATTCAATCCGGATAATTTTAGTTCAATTCTAATTCTCAATGTTCATGATTTTTTTTAGATTTTTCTTAGCAATCTTTTTGTGATAAGGGTATATTCGCGTCAATGAAGCCTTTTACTTCGAAATTCGTAAGAACAGCTTCGATTTTGATGATTTTGTTTTTTTATATTATTGAAAATCAGAAACCGGTGAACGAATTATTTATATATTTAAGAGGCTAGGGGTAGCCAGAGGCATAAACAAATTTTTAATAATTTTTTTTCGACAAAATTTAATATATTTTATAAAGCTAATAATATTTCAACTTAACTTCACTAAATTTTCAAAAAAAAAAAAAAAAATTTTTGACTTGAAATTTTCAGGGAATATTTTCGAAACATCACACTACAAGAAAATGCAAAAAATCGATTTTTTCAAAATCTTGACTATCCCTAACCCCTTAAACAATATCTGAAATTTAAGAATCACTCGCTGAATTTAAATGAAATTTTAACAGCTTATTGAATGCACAAAAAAAACAAGGACATGATCCAAGGATTTTTGTGTTTGTTGAAAACTTCGACTTTTTAACAATTTGTCTTTGCAAATTCGGGTGTAAGCATTTAAAAGCCGCCATTTTATTAATTAAAAAAAATCTTTGATTAAATCCTATATTTACTATTAAACTAAGGAATTTTCTTTGTTTTATTGATTTTGGATGAACCAACACAAAGTTATGATGGTCACCGTAAAACATTACCTACTTTAGAGGAGTCCAAATTTTTTTTCAAAGTCAAGTTGAAATATTATTAGGTTTATTGAATAAATTAAATTTTGTTGAAAAAAAAAATACTAAAAAAAATTATAACATTTTTAAGCGCAATTCCAGAAAAAAGTTTTAAAAAAATTGAAAATTAGCATACCTATACGAGTATAATTCATGTTTCAATAAGTTTTCATTTAACACCCTACATGATGCTTTTGATTTTTTTTACCATTTTCAATTGTATCCCCTGAAATTAATCCCCAGAATCAAAATTCAACAAGTTTATATTTCAGCCACCACACTTTATCTCCGTGCAAAATGTCAATTTTTTACGTCAAATTATTTCGGAGAAAATCGCCTGTGGTAGACGGACTGATGGATGCCGAAGTGATTCCACAAGAGGTCTCGTTTGCACGGAATCTGACTGGTTTTTCTATTAGTTCCTTAGGATCTCCTCAAGTAATCCTCACCACTCCAACAAGGTGCGTTCCTCGTTTGGACGGTAGGTTAAGGAAACAATATCAGGTCTTTGCCAGATTTTATGCCAAAATAAGAAATGTGATAAACAAAGCACTCAAAATTTTGCAAAAATACGAATCTGGCAAAATTATGTATAGAATCATTTATGTAGATAATTTAGTTAAGTATTTTTAATTTCATTTGTAACAATTTTTGCCGTAGAGCTCAAACAAAATAAACCTTATTTTCGTTCCATACCCCATCCAGAGGAGTAGATGGCCTTGTTGAAGAAAAGAAATTTCAGGACTTCTCGACGAAATCCTAAGAAACCATTACGTGAAAAAGAAGTCCAGTGCTATTGGAAATTACTCTATTTGGAGACTATTTTAAATGTAACTGCGAAGTAGAAAAGAAAGCTTAATTTGCTATTAAATGATAATATTATCAAACCTGGTGCTGTAATCATGCCATCTCCAAGCCACGCTTTCATGAAACGATACACCACGCTTTTGGTTAACGCTTTTGAACTTGTTAGTACCGTTTGAATCTCTTCTGGTTTATCGAGGAAAACTATTAATTCCGTAGGGCCGAGCCATAAGGCAAATGGAGTCGGGTATTCTTTGTGTAAATCAGCACCAACTTGCGTTATATCTAAAAGAAAAAATGCAACTATTTTAATTTTAAAAGCTCCCCGGTACATTGGGAAATTATTGTTAAGGACTCGAAATTAGAACTCAAAATTAATAAAAAATCGCAGGATTGTGGACAAAAATTAGATTTATTATTATTATAATTATTTTATTAATTATTATCTCGATGGACACGATATCTAATATATAGAACTCATAATTTTTCTGTTTAAATGTCACAAGGTACCGTATTTAACCATTTTTAAAAGAAGTTTCTGTCTATGTATGTACTTACGTACAAAGAAATCTCGCGAATAAATCGAGTAATCGACTTCGTTAGGATGTCAATATACGAGTAGAAACGTATATAATATGATATAAACTAAATTTGTTTAAAATCGGTCCAGCCGTTTCTTTTCTGTTTAAACAAAAAGACTGCAAAAAGTAGAGTTGACACAAAATATCGATTTTATTAGCATGCCATTCGAGGCATGTTAACATCAAGAAATTTTATCAAAATGGGTCCTGTCGTTTTTGTCAAAGCAAAAAGACTGTAAAAAACTGAATTTTACACGAAATCTGAAGAATAAAAAATGTTTACTTCGTCTGGGTAACAATCAAAACGTCAATATAATCCAAAAAAAAATTTCTCAAAATCAGTTCAGCTGTTTTTCTTTTGTTTAAACAAAAATACTGCAAAAAATGGATTTAAGATTGCGCACACTTGTCCAGCATAAATCTGCACGATCTGCACAGCACAAACCTGATCAGCAGGATCCAGCATAGACCTGCTCAAACCAGCCAATTTTAGTGTGCGTTTCGTTATGTGCGATAAATATTTAACAGTTTTCCAGTAGTTTTATCAATGTAAATTAATTAATGAAAACAACACATTACTAACTCACTGATCAATTCCGCATCTAGACAGAAATTGCAGGTGACCGACTGGCGTTCGTTGCTGGCTGCTGGTCTAATGTGCGCTACTACGTTAAATAACATGGGCACCTTCACAAACAGGCTTGTTTGCTTCGTGCTGTGCAAGTCGTGCAGGTTTATGACTGACAAGTATGCACGGTTTTTTAACGTAAATATGATCTGAAGGAAATTTTATCAAAATCGGTCCAGTCATTAAACAAAAAGACTGCATAAAAGTGAAATTAGGATTCTTGAAACAAAATTATAGGATTTTATTTGTTCTGATGGCAATCAATGTATCAGATATTGGGGTTACCAAATACATTATTGTAATTTTACCAATTTATACGACTTATGGCCATATTCACCAACGTAAGTAGTTATTTATTCGATTAATTTGTTCTTCAGGTAACTATTCCTCAGAATAAGTAGCGATAATTCAATTCACTAACCATAATAAGTTTACTACAGGTATAAATCTATTCTGTCCTACTTCTAGAGTATAAATATTTATTCGCCTGATGCAATAATAATGGCCGCCACATAGATCATAATACCTAACCTATAAACGTGGAGTAATATTTCTACAGTTGCTCTTGTGAATTCTGTAGTTTATTAAAGTTTCCTGAATTGTAAAACATTAAAGCTAGTAAAAGTTTTCTGTGCAATTGCGTTGGAAAAAACATTATTATTTTGTGAAACTTTTTTTTGACTAACGCCATCGGTCAGATTTTTGTATGTACGTCAAAATATTCAACAAAAAGTCTCGATATTTTTAGATAGCTATGGTTTGGGTTTCGTTGAAACGAAACCGGTATCTTCTCAATGTCCTCGAAATGCAATTGAGAAAGAATCGCTCTCAAGTGTTCAAACTATCAACTTATTACTGTCAACTATATCAGCTTATTTTGCTTGCCTCTTGGTGATCCCAGAAAAATTTGAATACTCCCAACAAACGGAAACCATCTTGGTCCTGGCAACTTAGCTGCAAGCTCATGAAGTCTTCGTCTCTTCCAATGAAATTTAAAATACCATAGCACTAAAACAACACTTAATGCATAAAATAATTGCCTAACTAAACTGGAGTTCAGAGGCACTATATTTTCTTTTTCCACATCCATTATTAAAAATCACACTGTTTAAATTTTGCACCAACAAAAAATGTCAATTATTATTACACTTTCAATTAACACCCAGAAATTATCATCTCCATTCGATAAACAGTTTGTATTTTAGTCTAACTTTAACTTTTATATGAGTAGAAGTTTTCAAAAATCCTTCCCACCATACGTTTTTAATGCAATTTTTCATAGCTTTTGTATTAGGTACGAGGGTCGGTCAAGAAGAAGAAAAGATCGCGTTCGTTTAAAATCACAAGAAAGAAATGAAACTTTCTCTCTCTCTCTCTCTCTCTTTCTTTCTCTCTCAGAAGACGGCTTGGTGTAACGGGCAGCGTGCTGGTCTTTGGATATAACTATCGTCGGTTCGAATCGCGCCACGATCTCATGTATGTTTGTGATGTCGTTTAGTTTTAATTAATGACGTTATTTCATGTAATTAAGAGTCTAATGAGCTAAGATGTCGAGCGTCTATAGTCTACAATAAATAAACATATAAAGAAACCAGCTCTCACTTACTCACCGGTATACTTTCAAATCCTTTCTCGATTATATGTACCAAAAACAATGCAAACTTTTACGTAAATGCCATATATGATGACTAATGGTGGCCCAGTGATCCAAATTCGACCGCAATTCATTAAATTTTCAACTTTGAACGTCATTGAGGTTCTTTTATCATTATATAGATTTTTCCTGAATTGATTTTACCTGTGTTAATTCGTACAAATAGTGATGAAACATGTATTGTACACTTTCCCTTATTAAAACGAAGAGAACGATTAACACAGTCAAATTGGTACCACACTTTTTTTTGCTTCCCGTATTTATATATAGATTTATAACGAAGGAAACAACTTTTTATTGTCTTCTTACTGTCATCTATTAACAAGTTAACTTTCTCTATAGTAGTACCTACCGCAGTTGTATTTCTCTTGCCATACCACAATATGTTATAATCCATCACCGCACGAAGCCTATTTAAAATGGGCCAAATCGAGTCATTTGAAGGGTGGGTTTTAAATGTTCGAAAATATTTCGGACCTAAAAATACCGAAGAAATTCTCAGAGTCGTTTCAGAATTGAAATTTTACTCTATAGTAAACATTAAAATGTGCTGATAAAATTTTAATAAAATCAGCTGGACAGGACCAAACTTACAAATTTTATGAAAACACTAGTCTGGTGAAACGATTTTTTCTACTAAAGGGCGTATTTAATTTGGTACAGATGTTGGATTGATAATGATATTAAAATTAAGAAAAAAATTATTTTAAGGGACGTGTTAAGGGGTATAATTTTTTATTTCGTCTAAAAACATTTAAGTTAACATAATAAAGCTACAATGCATGTATTATCAAATACACTATATTGTCGACAGGGTTTTATTGTTGACTGTTTAGCACTAAGCGAAAGTATTGAGGTAGAAATTAAGCTCTGTGTCGGTTCGTATGAATGGATCTTTAGACATCGTTCGCGTTGTTCGAGAACTTGGCTTGACGCACGGTCGTATCTCCAAATTAAATAAATACCTCAGTAAAAAAATGCGACACAACTGATTTTTGGTTTTAACCTATAAAGCAGGATATGTAAATATAGGCTGTCAAAATTTCTTTTAAATATTATTTTTATAATTTATTTAGAGGTTGTCCTTAAGCTACGTAAGGTTTTATCGTGCTTTTCTGACCATCTCCATTCCATGTAACACCATGCAGACATAGCTTGGCCTCTCCCTCAAAGAATACGTAACTTTTCAAATCTTGAGTATTCAAATTCGACGAGTAATTAGCGTCACAGCAAAGTGAGGAAAATAGTATGACGTAACGATAGTTATCAAACCGCCCTCCCCTTTGTAATGCCAATAGACTTTGGAGGTTACCCGTATCCATACGTAGTTTATGGACAACCCATTATGAGTGAAAAAATACCAGCCAATTGGGCAACGGAACAATTCCAACTTCAAAAATATTGACAGTTGATATAGTATAATAAATAAAATAAAATAAAATATCGCGTGAAGTGAAATGGGTAATGGCTAGTATTCAATATGATATTTGGGAGGGGAGGGAGATGAGTACGCACATTCTCTTAGTTTACCGAGATGAATGTTGTGTCCCAACTTCATGATGATCGGTGTTACCGTTCAAAAGTTTTAGTCGGACGGACAAATTTTGAGTTAAATTTTGCAACATTTTTCATTGATGCTCCGCCCCTATTGGTCGTAGCGCAATATTATATAGCCTATAACCTTACTCGATAAATGGGCTATCCAACAAAAAAAAGCATTTTTCAATTCGAATCAGTAGTTCCTGAGATTAGCGCGTTCAACCAACCAAACAAACAAACTCTTCAGCTTTATATATTAGTATAGATTAGAAAATATTTGAACGATTCAAGTAAAAAGTAAATTGCATACGTGCATGTTTTATAAAACTGGAATAGTAATCTGGTTTTACTGCACTTTTGTAATTTATGCGATTTAGAATATAAAGATTTGACTTGATAACATTGGGAATTTACATTATTATAATAGTAGACTGCATATCTAGTGTCGTAGTGGGTTATATTATTACGATGGAATGTGACATGATGTTTTAAATGAGAACCAGAGATTTACTATTGAATTGGTACAGCGCGATCAACTTCCTTTTACTTTTCGCACTAGCACGTAATGGGTCACTTTAATCGCTCATATACATTCATGTAAAACTGCTAATTTCATCCCAGTGCTCATGACATTTCAGTCGATGCACGCCTTAATTTTTTTGTAATTTTGTTTTTGTATTTTTTTTCTCTTTGTATAATAAAAAAAAAACTGCTAATTTATAGTGTCAGAAAAGAACCTAAAATTCAATAACATATAATCACATCACGTAACGATCGAATCTATTGTACATTCATTTAAAATTTTGATTTTAGTAACACAGTTCAATTATTGCTGTTTGAATTTCTATCTATCTATCTATCTATCTATCTATCTATCTATCTATCTATCTATCTATCTATCTCTCTATATATCTATAGGTGCAGTACTTCGGACATTTTGTCACCACCACTCATTGTTTTGATTTCCTATCTTTTCTGTTTCTTCACTATTCCTCGATTTTCCTGTTGAACCGTATTTATATATAATAATAATATAAAAATAATAAACTGTTTAACGTCCGTTTTTCGACTTTATGTCTATAATCATTACTATTTTCCATCTGTTACACTTATTATTGTTATTTTCTACATTTTTTTAACTTCAACCTAATTAATAAATAGCAATAGGCGTATGATGGAATATTAGGACATTAGGATAAGGTAGGTAAATTTTGAGCATAAGAGTTTGACAAGACATGGCCTTGAATAACGAACCATCCCGATATTTATCTGGAATTATTGAGGGAAACTATGGAGAACCTCAACAAAATGGCCGGTACAGGAATTACCGTTTTTTAGCGAAAGGCAGCAGAAAAAAGTCCCAGCCACATCTGCTCCTGCTGGTACCTCCTGAATGCAAGTCTAGTGCTCTCACCACTACGCCACTCGCTCTCATTTGTGGAACCGTATTTACAATCACTTCTTCTACAAATTCACATTTAGAAATTTCGATAGAGCTGTTTCAACTTATTTCCTAAAACACTGGTAATAAGAAATTAAACAAACGACCTCGTATTGGGTTTATAAAAAAAATGTTTGCACACCCTCTATAAAAATGGGTCAAGATAAACAAACGTAGATAGTCTACCATTATAAATATATGAAAAAACAATAGTAGCCGCAAATAATAATTTTCACAAAGTACCTAATTACACAATTGAGCTATTAAAACTGTTTAAAATATACTGAAAAAGAGTGAAAAGTATCTATTTTTAAGAAGTACGCGTAAAAAATGTAGCAGATATCTCTATACAGGATGTCCCATCGGTCTGGGGGCGGAGGATAGCTCCTCACTCAGGCAAATATTAAAATTCTGTTTTCGCTAGTCGATAGGTACCTCCTTTGTGCACAAATTAAAATTAGTTTCTTTTATACAAAGTGTTCAAATACAGAGTGGCACATTAACCTTATGTTTTTTTAATGGAACACCCTGTATATTGTGACATTTTTAGAAAGCCAATTCAGTGCTGATCAAATTGATACACAATTATATAGGCCTATCTTGAACCGTTCACCCGCTGGAGGGAGTTAATTGAAAAAAAAGGCCCAGTTTAGACGCTTTTGGTGGCTAAACCCTTTGAGATACTGACTTCGAGTTTTCGCAGAAAAAAAGGTTTTTTAATGCAGATTTCATTCATGTGTGGAAAAATTGTAAATACTAATATATACAGGGTGTTGCATTAAAAAAAATAGTTTTTTAAAGTTTTGAAAAAGTTTAAAATCCCCGTTATTAAAAAACAAACTACAATTTTTCCATACGTAATTCTTCTTCTCCTAAACTGCTCGACCGATTTTGATAAAAAAAAATTACTTATAGAGTTACCTGGATAGTTCTTAACTATTATATTAATTATGCTTATGTATATCCTATCTTAGATTACAATATTTTGGTTTGGGGACGTGCTGTCGAGGCATCCAGGATTTTTATTATTCAAAAAAGAATTATGCGGATAACATTCAACTTAAATCCGAGAGAATCTTTAAAAGAAACCTTTATTCTAAATAGAATCTTCACACTGCCTAGTATATATATTTATAATACAATAATACACGCAAAATTAAGTCGCTCTAACTTTTACACTCTGTACGGATGTACATGAGCATAATACAAGGAGCAATAGTAATCTATTCGTAAATAAATGTAATATTATTATTCTAGACCTATGACAGTGCCATATTATTCGGCAGCTAACTTATTCAATAAACTCCCCGATGAAATAAAAAACATCAACAGTACAAATATTTTTTGAAAACAAAAGACTTTCTTTATAACAAAACTTATTATAATGTTGAAGAATATTGTACGATTTTTATATAACTTTTAATGTTACTCTGTCTGAATATGTATCGCACAATAAATGTATGTATGTATGTATAGTTGAACCCCGTAGGTGCCGCTGTTGTAGAGATCAAGAATTTTTTTTTAATTTTCCGATCAGTTTTAGGCGCGACCCTAGCTGTAGCTGGAAGCCCCTATATGTACTCGCTTTGTCTGTGAATTTATGAGTCACGCTTTTTGTATCCAGCGTACAGCCCAAAAGCCTTAACCGATTTAAAAAAACTTTTTTTATTCGATTCGTCTCCGGGTAACATAAATCCTAACGTCGCCCGATTTTTGAATTTTGGTCCAAGAGCGGAGAAAATTAAGAAAAAAAAAGTTTTTTGCTTATTTTTCGCTCAATTTAAATCAAATCGGTTTGAAATCAGTTTTAAACGAAAGAGGAGAAAATTTTACATAGATTTCATATAACAGAATTTGCCCAAACAGTTTTTTTTATACAGATTAATATAAATTACTATTTTTCTTAAAAAACGACTGATTTTTACTAAAAATTGTATACATTTGACGCTAAAATTATTCATGCATGTTTGGGTCAACACAGACATCATTTTTGAGAATTTTCAGCCATCTATGTGCGGTCATTTTTTAGTAAAAAAATAGTGAAAAAAACGTGTTTTTTTAAGTTTCGGTGCTATTTGCAAGTTAACAATTGCACTTAGCGACCTCTGTTAGTGCTCATTTTTTAGGAAATTTCATAAGGAACAACTTTCTCAATGCATATGCTACACTAAAAGTCAAGAGGAACGGAGATATTAAGGGAAATAGAGAAAAAAACACTATTTTTGTCACTAATTATTAATTATAAAATCAAGCACACCAACAATTTGTAAGCAAACTTAGGGGGTTGAACTACACCCTAAAACGAAACGATTCCAACAATAATCTCGCCTGTGCCCGAATAATACACTTTTTAATGTTTTTACCTCCTCGCCGTCTAGCCTATAATAGTGTTCGGTGGATATGGGCATAAGTGAATTAAAATTTGCTGTAAGGAATCCAAACATACTAATTAATAATTATTAATATTTATTTAAAAAATAATATAATTATTTGTTATAATCAATATTTTTATTCAATTTTGTTTAACGCTAGTGTTTACCCGAGGCGTGTCGCCTAATTTGCAATCCTCTCATGGAATAGAAGGCACGACTTCCATTATATCTAAGCACCAGTTGAACCTGTGCACTGTGTTCATGCCACTGCAGAGCAGGAAGTAATATTAATTGAAATACCGATGCTCTAACTTGATTATATGTCTAATTATTCCTAAAGGACAAACTTTTGCTCATTAATAATTATTTGAAAACAGCCACTAGGATCTAGTTACACACTAGTTATAAACATAAATTGCAAAACTTCTACAACTTATAATTAAAAACGTAATATTTTAAAACAAATAAGCACGACTGCATTATCAGACCAACAATAATAGACAATTTATATAAGGTTTAATATGCGCTAATGATATTACGTCACAAAAGATGTCAAAAGTTAATGGTGTGGTTGTGAATACGCCTAGCGCTCATCGAAAGGAGACGAAACTCCTATTTTTTCGATAAAAAAACTCGGTCTAGTAGAAACCATACTTGCACCTTTAGTGTTCAGTGCCATCAGCAACCCACTTGTATGCTCTACAGTCAAATTTGGTTCCGCAGTTATAAAGAAGTAAACAAGTAAATTGTTTGTATAACAATTGATCGCGATAGAATTTTTCAATCCTGATAAATCTTTTTTATTTTTTCCATAGGTTCACAAATTTTTTACTAATAATGGTGGAGTGCCGTAAGGTTTATAACTTGGAACCCGGGTCCTCTGAACGGATTTTTGTAAAACCTTTTGGAATGTGTTTTTAACACTAAATACTAAAATGTTTACCCAATTGTTATTGTCGCTTTTGACATAAATGTAGATATGCCACCCCTTCTCGGTGGCGAAATTTTTTTTGGAAAAAGTAATTCCAGGTATCGATACATCATTGAATTTTAAGCAAAACATGTCCTATGAAGTTATTCATTCCAATCGATATTTATCCAGTTATTTGCAATTGAAAATCTCGATTTTTCATTGAAATATGGACATTTTAGAGCGCTATTTCACGGATAACTCAAAAACTATGCGCTCTATTAAAATACTGAAAATAACAAAAATTAAGCTTATTAAATTACGAATCGATTCCTTTTTTTATATTTTTGTACGTACAATAGAAACATGAGAGTTTGTTTGCTATCAAAAATATTCATTCCTTTCAACGTCATTTACAGGGAGACAACACCGTTTTGGTAAAAAATGTTGAATGGATTCTTAATGCAGCTTGAAAAACCCTTGAAAATGAGCTTTGCTACATGTTATTATCATTTAAATTGACCGAGTTACGGCGAAAATGAGATGGTCATACATATTTTTTTGAAGGAAAGATCGATAATAAAACCGATGGCTTAATTGCAAGAATCTAGTTCAGCGTACTCCACTTACGATCTACTACATTTGGGCACTAACAACACGTATATTTTGAAAAAAAATCGATTTAACATCGAACTTTTTTCCAAATACTGAAAAAAATATCTTTCTGTTGCAGTTAAACAAAGGAACATACGCGAAATATGCAAGATACAAAAAATGTAGACCTTTGTCTCTAGAAAATTTAAGTGTTTTTTGTTTTTCCTTTAGGATTTCCATTTGTTGTGATATTCGTAAGAACTTCGGGTTACAGCGCAAGAGGTACCTTTTCGGAGTAGGTACTTTAATCTCAGACATCTTAAAAACGAAAGCCTTAAAACAGTTCATCTCTACAGATTCTGTAGCCCCGGAGCGTACCTACTAAATGCTTTTTGAAAAATTAAGATATCTCAAAAATTGGCAAAGTTATCGTCAAAATACTACTTTCTTTCTTTTGATATTCTCTTCATTTTTCAATTAATTGTTGTAATATACAAGCTAATATCTCGGTTGGACTCGATTATTTCGAAAAAAGTTTCAAACAAAAGTTTGAAGGGGGACATTGATTAGAGACAAATATCACTCTCCACCATCATCCCGTGCGCAAGGATGAGGGTAACTTTGACATTTTTAATAGGAACACATATTTTTTATCATAAATTATGATTTATCAAGAAAAAAATATGCAACACTATTGTCTGAAACATTTTTTTTACCCGATGCCTCATTCAACCCCTAAAATTCATGTCAAAAATCGGTTTCCCGAAACTCCATTAAATTTTTATATCTAAACAACGACCTTGCGCAGAAAGTATTGAGAGGTAAGTGTTGTTTGGTTTGGGAAAGGTCATCGATTAAACATACAAAATAACACCGATCCCTACGCGGGGGTGGGGGTGACTGAAATTTTTAATGATTAAAGGGGGCGGTGGTTTTTTATGTGTTTAATCAATGATTGTTTCCAAATCAAACAACATTTACTTCTCGTAATTTTCTGTGCAAGGTCGTTGTTTAGGGATAAAAATTTAATAATAATGTTTCGAGAAACCGATTTTTGATATGCATTTTAGGGGTTGAGGGAGGCATCGGGTAAAAAAATGTTCCAGACAAATGTTGCATATTTTTTCTCGAAAAATAATTTATGATAAAAAAATGATGTTCCTATTAAAACTGTCAAAGTCACCCTTATCCCTGTGCAGAGCGTGAGGGTAGGAGGTGGTATTTGTCTCTAAACGATGTCCCCATCAAACTAAACAACTTTTGTCACAAACTTTTTTCGAAATAATTAAGTCCAATCGTCTCAAGATAAACACCTCACCCTGTATTGTTGAAATCGAAAATGGCAAATTTTAATAGGTAAACTTTTTGTTTAAGTTTTTAGGCGCGAATAGCGTAAGCTAAAGCGCCTATATGTACTCGCTTTGTCTGTGAATCTGTGATCCCGAATTTTGTATCCAGCGTACAGCCCAAACGGCTTAACCGATTTTAAAAAAACTTTTTGTGTTCGATTTGTCTCCGGGTAACTTAGATCCTAACGTCGTCCGATTTTTGAATTTTTGCTCTAGAGGGGAGCAATTTAGAAAAAAACGAGGTAGTCATTTTATTTGTGTGCTGTTTTGTTTTCCTCAGTTTATTAGAAGTGATGTTAAGCCAGATATTTTTCCATTCTTCGATTATGTCTTTTTTGTAGAAATTCTTGGCATCTGGAAGTGGAATGTTCGTATGTATTTGGGCAACATTTCGGAGGATAGCATTTTTGGCCTCTTCGTCAACTCGTTCATTCCCAGTGATGCCGCAATGACCCGGTACCCAGATGAAAAAAACAGAAAACTGGTAGCTTAATGAAAGAACGGAGTTTAGAATTTCAGATAGTAAGGAGTTGTCTTTTTCTTCTAATTTCTTGAGTGAGCTGATAGCACTCCAGGAGTCAGAGCAGATTAAATATTTGTTGGGAGCTCTTCTTTTTATGTCCTGTAGCGCCATTAGAATTGCATAAAGTTCGGCCGAAAATATGCTAAAGGAGCTGGGAAGGCTGTAACTCTGACTGTTTTGGCCTATTACGTATGCGCATGAGACGTTGTCTTTCATTTTTGATCCATCTGTGTAAATTGGAATGAAGTCCGGATATTTGCTTAACACTTCGAGAAATTCCCGTTGGTAAACTATCGGATGTGTATCGTTTTTCTTAAGATTGTGAAGCGTCTCGATAACTTGTATTTTTATTTTAGACCAAGGTGGAAAAGTAGGCTTTATATTAGTGTTGTCAAATCTCGGTACTTTTAAGTATTTAGGGTACCCGGTACTTTTATATCGAGTACCCGTTACTTTCTACCCGTTACTTTTACCCGGTACTTTAAGATGCTGAGAACCGGATCTAGGTATAACTAATACTGTATTATAGCCGCCAGCCGGTATTCGTTACTTGTACCGATTGCATACTGCATACGTATTGGTATTAACGTACTGGTAGGTACATTATAGCACGTCGTTTAGGTACAATATACAACCTCCTTTCATAAAACAATGAAAACAATGTTATCTAATTGAAAGTTATGCAAATAATTAAGTTGAAACTTTATCATTTTTTGTGAGTAAAGCGAATTATTTTTTGTAGTATTTAAATAATATAATTTGCATATTGTATAATAGGTATTAACCATTAACCAATGTCAATTTCGGAAATACAGAATACAGATATCATATTTTATATTGTGTAGGTGAGTGAAACTAAAACAAACTGACAGACAAAAAATCATGTACCTAAATGGCAGAATCCTATGAACCGTGCAAACTACAATTAGGTATTACGAACTTATAAATTACGAATTAAATTTTTTTTATAATTGCACTAATATGCCAGTTTTGTTTATTTGGTAGTTTGGAAAATTCCTAAAGTAATCAGTGTCCTATAGTGTAGGAAATTCACTGATTCTACATTCTACAACGCAGTCGTGTCTATATTTTGAAACCGACCTGTATGTGTATAGTGTACAATATGGATACTGTATCGTTTTGTTTTTTTTAGGATTATAAAATAATTTTATGTATTATACTGAACCAAATAAATATAATTTAGTTATTAGTTTAATAGTTATGTGCAATCTACAGTAGGTAAATTCTTTTTTTATTCAAAATGTCGTGTTATATTTTTTTCCTACTTCTAAAGTCAGATACCTATTACAATTGCAGATACAGTGTCGTCATAAAATTGTGACATGTAATAACAAATTAATTATGTACATATTTGAAAAAATAAATCTTATTTCTGTTTCTAACTCTAAGGGAAACCGGAAAATGGCTAAATATTATTAAGGGATTCTGATTTCTGAACTGCCTTTGGCGTCAGTTTGATACACCTCACCTACGTATTTTGTATCGCACTGTAGCGTATTGTATTTGTAAGTTTCATATAGCAGTGCCAGACGGCAGACGCCAGTACATGTGCTTGAGTAATGTGTACTCATAAGCACGGATCTCTGGGTATTTGTACCGTAATGTGTACACATAGAACCGGATCTCTCTGGATATTTGTACCTATTCATACACGAAGTAACGGGTACTTTTTCAATTGAATACCCGGTACTTCGGATCTTGGTAAGTACCCGGTACTTAGTAACGGGTAGTTACATTACTGACATCTCTACTTTATATGCATCATGATATTGTCGAAATTGAGGTGTTCATAGTGTTGATAGAAAGGTTTTTTTATTCTTTTTTGTTTGTTGTAGAGTGATTGGTATTGGGGTGTTATGATACTGTTCCTTATTGGGTGATTTTCATGACTGGCTATGTTTAGAGTAAGGTTGAGGCACAATAGTTTTCTTCGAAAATTTAGCGGTAGTTCACCAGCTTCGCTGTATAGGCTTACAACTGGACTTGTGTGATATGCACCAGATGACAGTCGAATTCCGAGGTTGTGGATAGAGTCTAGCTTTTTTAGTAGTGTGTTAGTTGCAGTGTTGTAGATTTGGCAGCCGAAGTCCAGGACCGATAGCACAGTTGCTTTGTATATTTTAAGAAGGCTTATTCTGTCGGCGCCCCAATTTTGTTTACTTAACACTTTTATTAGATTTAGTTTTAAATTGCACTTTGCTTTAATATCGCATATATGGCCTTTCCAAGAAAGTTTGTGGTCATATAATAGGCCTAGAAAACGTTTTTCCGATTTGTACTTTAGATCACAGTTGTTTAGTTTTAGCACTGGATTTAATGTTGGTTTAATTAACCTGTTAAAGTTCATACAAACTGTTTTTTCAGGAGTAAAGTACAGACCATTATTGTTGGCCCATTCGTGCAGTTTGTTTAAAGCGGTTTGTAGTTTTTTTTGTGTATATTTTAGGTTTGATGTTCTTATATAGATTATAAGGTCGTCAGCGTACAGCAAGTGTTGGACGGGTGGCTGGAAGATTGAACTTAAGGAATTGATAGCTATTTGGAATAAAGTGGGGCTTATTACTGAGCCTTGTGGAATGCCATTGATTAAATTGCCAGTGTTTGAGAATGTATTGTTAATTTTTATTTGAAATGATCGATCTGTCAAAAAGTTTTGGATAAAAATTGGTAAGTGTCCTCTATAGTTCCACTTATGAATTTGATGCATTATTACATTTTTCCATAGGCGGTCAAATGCTTTGTATATATCGAAATAAATAGCTATAACATGTTGCTTGTTGATAAAGGCATTGTTTATTTCATTTGTGAAGATTGTATGCACATCTATTATCGATTTTTTCTTCCTAAAACCATATTGGTTATTTGATATTAAGGATTTATTTTCCAGGGACCATTGTAGCCTGTTGGTCACCATTCTTTCGAAGATTTTTGATAGTGGGCTTGTTATAGATATAGGACGGTAGTTGTTAAGTTCCAGACTATTTTTGTCAGGTTTAGGGATAGGTATTATTATCGACTCTTTCCACTTGCTAGGTAGTACTTCGTTTTGCCAAAGCATGTTCAATGTTTTTAAGATGTATGCCAATTCATTTGAAGGAATATGCTTTAGTGTTTCGGGATAAAGGTTATCTGGCCCTGGAGTATTTTTTTTTAATTTTTACAATTGCTGCTGTTAGCTCTTCAAGTGAGAAATCGGAATTGTATGATTCCCGATTGTCTGAACTAAAATCTGGATTAACCATTTTTGTTTTATTCGACATTGTGATAGGGTCCAATGAATCGTCGCTTGATATCTTTTCAAAATGAATAGCAAAAGCCTCTGCGATTGCTTCTTCTTTGGTGATTAGTTTATTATTATACATTATTGCAGGTATACCAATTTTGCTTTTTTTATTTCTTATTCTGTTAATTTTTTCCCATATTTCTTTTGTAGGTGCTGATATGTTAATTGATGATAAATAAGATTGCCAGCTTTCAGTTTTAGCCTTTTTAGTCAAATATCTGACCTTGTCTTTAGTTTTTTTGTATTTTATTTTAGATTCTGTCGTCTTATGTTTTAAGAATATTTTCAGAGCTTTTTTCCTAATTTTAATGGCTTCAGCGATGTCTTTGTTCCACCAAGGCACGGATTTAGAATTGATCTTGCATGTGGGTATGGCTGAGTGTTGTGCTTTGTAGATGACGTCATATATATTCTGTACTCTTTCCTGAGGGTTAGTAATTTCAGAGTCAAATTTTATTAAGGTGGAAAATAATTCCCAATTACCTTTTTTGAAGTTCATGATTTTATTTGTCGGGCCAGGAGAAGACATGTCAGTGATGTTAATTAATATAGGGAAATGGTCGCTGTTACAGGTATCAAGATGAATGTTCCACTGAAGGGATGAGGCAAGGGTGGTGGATGCTAGGGTGAGATCTATAATGGAGGTATTTCCTGTGGCAGTACTTATATGGGTGGCTTGGCCATTATTCATAAGACAGATATTGGAGTTGTCAGTTAGCAGTTTCTCGATGATTTTTCCTTTGGAGTTAGAGCTGGTGCATCCCCATAAATCGCTATGTGCATTAAAATCTCCTACTAAAATGTAGGGGTGAGGAAGCTGTTTAATTAGATTTGTAAGATCTTCCTCAGAGGGATTGGTATCGGGTGGAATGTAGACGATACATATGGAAAAGTTCAAGTTGTGAGTTGTTATTTTCGTAGCCACTGCTTGAAGATCTGTTTGTAATTGTATAATCGAATGGTGAAGTGAGGATTGGGTGAACAGTATTGTACCCCCTTTAGCTCTGAGTCCTGTCAGGTCGTCATGTCTATTAACGGAGTATCCTTTTAAGGAAACGGAATTGGTGTGTTTTAAATGCGTTTCTTGTAATGCAATAATGCTAGGTTGGTACTCTGTTATGAGCTGTTTGAATTCAATATAATTATTATAGTATCCGTTTAGATTCCATTGTGTTATTAACATATTGTCCAAATAATTAAGCAAAATTAATTTCACTGGATTCGTGGTCGTCTTCTGTGTTTGTGGCTGTACCTTCCGTAGTTGATTCTTGCGATTTTATATGATTTGGTTTTCTTATGTACCGTGTGAATGTGGCCTTTGCTAGTTTGCTTTTCAGTTCTGGGTATAACTTTTGAAGAGTGTCTATTATATCTTGAGGATCGTTTGAAGTTTTATCCAGGGAGTGAATAATTTCAGTGTAGTCCTTCGAGTTGGTCAATAGTTCCATTAGTTGTTCGTACGAGATAACAAATTGATTATCTTTGTTGTCCATAATAGGTTTCAGTACGTTTATTTGAGTTTCTAAGTTAGTTGTTGAGGTGTTTTTTGCTTTTTTCCGTTTTTTTGGATTTAGTTCTTTAACTTTCATTTGCTTGTTAGGTAGTGGTAGATTGGTAGGCATGGCGAAAATTCCTTCATGTTTATTTTTATTTTCTGTGTTTGGTGTAAGATCAAATGAGTATGCTTGCGTTGTGAGTTCTTCCTGTGGCAGAGGAGAGTTTTCTGAAGAGGATGTAACATGTAAGCGCTTAAGTTGAGTGCTTGTTTCAACTTGCATGTTAATTTGTTCCGCCATATCTTCAGCGAGTGACGTCTGGGAAGGTTTTATGATTTTATTTGGAACAGGGTGGATCATCGCGTTGACTGTAATTTTATTTTGATTTTGTATGGTGTCCTCAGATCCGGAACCATCCTTCTCTGGACGTTGGATTGTATTTGTTTGTTCAGAAGAAGTTTTCTCTGTACATCTTGAGGTTGAATGGGAGGTGGAGTTGCAAAATTTACATTTACTTTCCTCTATGGTTAGATAAATTTTATACATTTCACCTTCGGCTTCTATGTCGATTGAATAAGGGATGTTTTCGATATGACTTATGTATGTGATTTTTCTGGCTGTTTTTATGTGCTGTAATTTTGGGTTGTTGGTAAAGACACGAATGTCAGTTATGCTAGATAATAGGTTTATATTGTGTGCTTTCAGCGCTTGCTCTATTTGGTTATTATCTATTATGGGCTGCACTCCTGAGATGATTAGTTTTAATCCGGGATTAATTAGTCGTCTAGTTGATATTGCTTTGTTTCTGATATTCAGCGTAGGGTAGCGATTTATGAAGTCGTTAACAATTTGTTTGTTTTTCAGATAGAGACAGATTCGATCCTGCGACATTTTAAAAGCATGTGTAATATTTTCTGGGCGTATTCTGTCTGCTACTGCTTCCATATAATCACAGAGTACGAGACCATCAACCGCTGGTAAGATTATTGCGTGTTCTTTAGTTGGCTTATTTGTTTGATTAATGGCATCTGAATAGGATTTGTTAATGATTGTAGGTTGAGGCTGAGCTATTTTGGAGGCGCTATCAGGTAAGTTGCTTGAGTTTGATTTAATTTCAGTTTGATTTAGTTGGGTAATTGAATATTGGTTCTGGGGTATATTGTTGTTTTGGTTATTCATTCTGATAATGTAAGATTATGTTTATTAGCTATGTAAATTAGTAAATATAAATTATATATTTGCGTACTTGTTTCGGATAGCGCGCAACGCGCGCGAGCGCGCCTGTTTATTTCAGCTGTTTGACGCCTATAGAGATTATGTATTTGTTTAATGCAGAAATAAAAAACATGAGTTTTAAAGTTTTGGTTGTAATTAATCCTACTACTGATTCATTAAACACTCACCATTATGAGATCGACCACATAGCACATTAACTAATATATGAATTATTAATTTTAACACTGTTAAGAACTATTGAAATCAATATATAGTATTTAATAAGTATATTTATTTCGCGATAGTTAAACACGTCCGTATCACATCAAGTTCGGAACAAGACTCTTGAATAACTAATTATTAGAACACAATACTTTGACAGATTCAAACGTCACTTTTGACATTTCTTACCGTTCCGACACCACGGATGAGCGGATTGAAACCAAATTTTGGGAGGATGTTTGATATGCAAATATAAAGTGGCCTATTGTTTTTGGGGAACATCGTCGCATGCGTAAAAGAATATATCTTTTATAATGTTGTTTTATATAATAATAATATAGTTTTTAAATCGGTTTATTATTCTACATATTTTTACTAGAAATTTTTGTAAATTTTTTGTGTAAAATCGGCGCATGCGCAAAAGAGATATATGCCGTCGTTGTTTTTTTTTTTAATATAATAGTGGTGTACTTTTAATGTTTTTTTATTTTATTTTACAAGGAAGTTTTGTAAAATGTTTTTTTTTTGAGGGAAAGTCGGCGCATGCGCAGAAGAGGTATAAGTTATAAAGTTGTTTGTATGTAACAATGGTATACTTTTCATAACAGTTTATTATTCGATCTATTTTTACAAGAGTTTTTTATAAATTTTGGGAAAAATCGGCGCATGCGCAAAATAGATTCATACCATCGTTGTTTTTTATACAATAATGGTGTACTTTTTATAATGTTTTATTATTCTATTTTAAAGAAAGTTTTGTGAAATGTTTATTGAGGGAAAGTCGGCGCATGCGTAGAAAAGGTATAAGTTATAAAGTTGTTTGTATATAACAATGGTATACTTTTCATAACGGTTTATTATTCGATCTATTTGTACAAGAGTTTTGTAAATTTTGTTGGGAAAAATCGGCGTATGCGCAAAAGAGATTCATGCCATCGTTGTTTTTTATATAATAATGGTGTACTTTTTATAATGTTTTATTATTTTATTTTAAAGAAAGTTTTGTAAAAAATTCTTTGAGCTAAAGTCGGCGTATATATGCTATCTTAAAAAAAAACTTCGGAGAAGTAAAAACTTCGTTCTGTGCTAAATTCAAAAACTTGAGGCGATTATATTATCTTAAGATTATAACTTAAAAAAAAAAGAATTTCGAGGCAGACAAGAAATTGAAATCAAGCTCGAAATTCTGTGCGTAAGACGTCGAAAAAAAATGAATTTATAAAAGCTACAAGAGCAACAGCAAAAAAAAAATGCAAAGAAGGTGTTCGCATAACTCCTTTAGTTACCACTAAAAAAACGCCGTCTGTGCACTTTTTTTTGCTGTTGCTCTTGTAGCTTTTATAAGCACAGAGTTTCAAGGTTGGATTTCAATTCCTTGTCTGCCTCGAAATTCATTTTTTTTCGACGTCTTATGCACAGAATTTCGAGCTTGATTTCAATTTCTTGTCTGCCTTGAAATTCTTTTTTTTTAAGTTATAATCTTAAGATTCAGTCGCCTCAAGTTTTTGAATTTAGCACAGAACGAAGTTTTTAATTCTCCGAAGTTTTTTTTTTTAAGATTTCACGTCTTTTTCCAAAGTGTGAGACATTATTTTTATTTTTCCTTCAAAATAAACATATGTGCATTTTTTATATTGTTGTATTTAAATGCAATGAATCTCCGAAATTAGAATATGTATTGTAGAAAACAACACGATCCTTACTCCATGCAACTGTGGTTTCGAGCGCGTCTCTCATGTATTTGTGGGCGTGACATGTAAGTTATACCGTGGCAGCACTTGATTACGCGCCAAATATAAATGCACTTTTGTAGTTTGTTAAATAAGAAGTAACAATCAAAAGTCGGTTATAGAAATTGCAATAATCGACTTTTGATTTTTACTTCTGATTTAACAAACAGTACTACAAAAGTGCATTTATATTTTGCCGCGTAGTCCAGTGCTGCCACGGTGCAACACCTAGTGATGTAATCGGCTCATCACACCTCCATGCGAATACCATACATTCAATTTGTAAACAATCCATGTGAAGTCTATTAAAAATAAAAATGAGCTATAACAAGTCTATGCTCTGTGATACATGATTCTTTTTTATATTCATTTGAAATATGGATATTCTTGAAGATTCCGTGAAGGCACATTTTGAAGGCATGAAAAAAAAATCAATGAACAAGGCCCACCATTAAAAATACAATTTTTTTTTTTATATCATTTGTAAAATACTTATTTTGCATTAAAAAAAGAAGTTTCACTTCGTAATCTTTTCACTTTTTAATTTTTGTTGTACTTTTCATGATAAATATGTTTTTTAATAAATTAATTTATTTAAATCTAACTTCAATCATATATTTTGTTATTTTTTAATAAAAGATTTGACGAAAGTGAATTTTTCAAAAAACAAGAAAATAATAAAAATTAAAAATTAAAAAAGAAATAAAAATATATGAGAAAAAAAATTGAGAAAATAAATTAAAACTAAAAAAACAATTAAAAACATAAAAAAAATTAAAAATTGAAATTTTTTCCAATGATGCTGGCGGGAATCGAACTCAAGACCCTGTTATTAGTTATTACTAGCCTAACGTCGTAACCGCTCGTCCGCGGGCACACTCACAATATAAGCTGTTATTGTGGTACAGAAGTATATATGGGTGATACGAAAAATCGATCCTATGAAAGTCACGTGGTCACAGAACTATAAAACTTGGAAACTGGCTTCATATACACGGCGTTATATGGGACAAAGGCAAAATCAATGTATAAGAATACGCTAGAGATTCGTTGGCATTTAGCACAGAAAAGAATCTCTAACGACATTCTTCGATAAAGTTGTTTTTATATAATAATTGGATACTTTTCATAACGGTTTATTTTTCTATCTGTTTTTACAAGAAAGTTATGAATTTTTTTCTAAACTCATAATTTCAGAAATATTTTGAAAAAAAAATCTGGTGTTCTTTTGTTCTGAAGATGTTAGTTAGGTAGTTCTTTGTTTAATTTTTGCATGACATAATAACATATTACATAGAGAACCATGAAATTTTTTTCCTTTCTATATTTCATTATTTTCAACTGTTATTTTTTTCTTAGATTAAGTTATATTATTAAGCTCCAAGTCTCGTTAAATATATACACCGATTTTCAAACACCGGGGTATATGATGCAAAATTTCGCGCCTTGTAATTCTTGAATTACTTGGGCATATACTCCCACTGGTTAACAATGCAATCGAAAAGGTTTTACGAAAATCCATTCAGTGGAACCGGATTTCGAGGTTTTTAGATTTTTATGTCTTACGGCACTTCACTATAAGGATATTTAATACAATAAAGAATAAATTAAAAAAATATATATCTTCGACGTGCTTGAGGTTTGAAACCACGACCCTACGATTACGGGTCTCGAGCGCTGCCAACGAGCTAGTCTAAGGTTGTACGTAAAGCTTGGTATTACTATACATTACAGAAAATAAATGTTGTTATTCCTCGGTAAGTTCTAAGAAATAAAGTTCCTATTAACAAACACACAGTTTTCGAGATACAGGATGTAAAAAAATGAGATTTTTTTATTTTCAGACGATATCTCAGGAACCGTTTGAGATACAAAACTCAGCTTCTATACTTATCATTCCAGTTTGAAAACGGCGACAGAAATGGTCAAAGAGCACTTGTTGGCAGAAATGCGCTCTCTTTTGTGTAGTCTGAGCCACTCTCTACAAATCTGCTTAGTAGAATAGGGGTCTAGCGCGTTTCGATATGACGCTGGGGCACTTAAAAAAACGGCAAAATTCAAAACTCCTCTTACTGACAAAGGTAAAACAATAAAATTCGTGAGAGGTTTTTGCACGGTCACGCTGTATTTAATTTCAACAAAATCAATCATTTATCAAGACATTATAATGGATGTGAAGTTTACGATTAAAAATAAACTGACAAACTGCGCGCTCTCTCCTTGTTTTATCTTGATCTTATTTAATTAAAACAAGGTCCAAAACCCGACACGTTTGTGTTGTCAGTATGAAGTTATTTATGCAAGCCACAGATAAAAATATTTGTAAACACATTAACCTTAAAAGAGTTTATATTTAAATTATCTGTACATATTACATACGGTAACCAGTGGGAGTATATGCGCAAGTAATTCAAAAATTACAAGGCGCGAAATTTTATGTAACATACCCCGGCGTTATGTTTGAAAATCGGTGTATATTTTTAACGACACCTGGAGCTTAATAATATAATTTAATTAACTTAAGGAAAAAAAATAACAGTTGAAAATATTGAAACACAGAAAGGAAAAAATCATTTTAATAATTTAGGATCATAAATATAAAGCATTAGCTGTAAAAACTCTATGATCGTTTATTAGTCACAATCAATAATATAACTATGACCCTAAATTATTAAAAATTATATTTCCTTTTTGGTACATTTCAAGAAAAACTTTCTTTTTATTAGTATTTTATTTTTCTTGTTTTTATAGTCTTTCAAAATTTTAACTATTATGACATTAATTTATAAAAATTATTTTATTATTTTATTCAAGATGGTTGTGAAGGACAAGGTATTCCGCATTTTGGGGTATCCGCCATATTCTATATATGCATTGTCACCAGACTTATGTATGTGTGTGAAATTTCAAAGCTTTAGTTAAAGGGGCCGTATTCATAAAGACTTGTTAAATTTCTAAATAGTTATTGAATTGTTAACTGCTATTGAACCAATAAGGAAAGTTGGTATTTATGAAGCAGAATTGTCAATTATATAACTATTTACTCGTTAAGATTTGTGTCATTATAAATTGTAAGTTGTTCACTGGATATCTGTAGGTAAAATGAAATATCTCTAAATATCTTATCTTTTTCACGCTGATGAAAACAAAACAATAATCAAATCTTTGTTAACATCTAATTATATTTTATAATAAATAATATTTCTGACTAATTTTCAGATAATCTTTCGTACTAACCAAATATACATGTGATCTATGGAGGGTAGAGTCGTAGAGATTCCTCTATGATGTGATCAATAACGCAGTCATATTGAATTAATTGTCAAAAACCGAAAAAATGTAATAGAATATATTTCTTTTCTTGTCAAAAACTTCATTTCAATAAAAAAAATTATCGACCAATTATTCACTTTTTTTTGTTAATATATTTGTCTGAAAAATTGAGCGATAATTTTATTTATTGAAGAATTCTAACCAGACGTTAATCAAAGATTTGAAAAACTTAAGTTGTTCATGATTTTAATAAAGATTGTCTGAAAAATTAGTTCAAAACAATATTTGATCCTAAAAAAAAGAAACTTCAAAAACATTATCCGAACTTTGTAATTATCTGGAATAATCCGTAATAACCAAATTTTACATGTGCTCAATAACACAGCAGCCATATTGAATTAATTGTCAAAAACCAAAAAGAAATAAAATAGACTATATTTCTGTCCATGTTAAATCGTCTAATAAATAGTTTAATAGGTGGGTCTTCTACTGTGCGATCGGCGAAAGAAGACCGGTGGGGAAAGGGCAAGAAGTCGCTGATGTGTTCCCAAATTATCGGAATTCATAGGCGGCGCATAGCAAGGCATGCAAACAATGTATAGCTTTAAATTTTAAGGCATTATTTTGAGCCTCTAACTCGCACATTTTAATTACATTCGCTATGACCTCCCTAGCGCCACTTCAAACTGTTTTTCCCTTTTTACTTTCTATTTTGATGATATTCAGACAACACCCCTCAACTTAGTCCGTGGACGCACGCCTATGTACTGTCTGGTGTATGATTTTTTTGTACTGTTAGCAAGTGTCGCTGTATAGTCGTACGGCTATAGCAATAGTACAATTATCGCGATAACACAATTGTTAAACGTTTGGTCGACTGGACTCCCTTATTGCATAGAAGCGGTTCCAGGATCATTACCTTTTACTAATATTATGTAATATAAAATACATGTGCGCTCTTCTGCAATAAGGTCAGAGGACTACATTCCATAGACCGGTCTTCTTTTAAAAATCCAACAGTACGTATTAAATTACTGGACGATTTAAACATCCATTAGCACCATATGTTCTTTGTGAATACCAAATCTGTCTATTATTTGGTTTATTGGTTCTCTATGAATACTGGTTCTGGTAATGGTTCTCTATAAAAAAAACTACGTTATAACATATATCGCATGCGCCGATTTTTCCCAAAATAAAATACAAAACTGTCTTGTAAAATAGATAGAATAATAAGCAGTTATGAAAAGAATAACATTAGTTTATGAAAAACGATGTTATAATATATATCTCCTGCGCATCTCCAAAAAACTTTTTACAAAACTTTCTTGTAAAATAAAATAATAAGCCATTATGAAAAGTATACCATTATTATATAAAAAACGTTACAGCACATAATATCTCTCTTTTGCGCATGCGCCGATTATCCCCAAAAAAATTTACAAACATTTCTAGTAAAAATAGATAGAACAATAAACCGTTATAAAAGTATATTATTATATAAAACAACATTATGAGAGATATACTCTTTTGTGCATGCGCCGATAGACCACTTCATATTTTCATATCAAACATCCTCCCAAAATTTGGTTTCAATTCGATCATCCGTGGTGTCGGAATGGTAAGAGATGTCAAAAATGACGTTTGCATCTGTCAAAGTATTATGTTATAATAATTAGTTATTCAAATTGTTAACTCAGAAGGCGTTGCATTCCAGCTATCGCTTGGATCGCGCCTAAAAAGCAGTCGTGATAGGTGTGTGTGTTTGTACCAGCTAATATCGAGAGATTTTGAACGGATTTGAATGCGGTTTTTATCATTCGATAGCTTATTTCTTGGCGAAAGATTATGGTTATACTAACTGTCTGGTTCAACTTCACCAAAATGCAAATCGGACTGAATCCACTATATTAAAGTTAATGAAGGTTTTGGTCCCGAGTACAAATAAGATTGATTCCAAGTTGAAGAGCGAACTAACGAATCGAGTAAATAACGTATTGATTAATTATAAATTTGAGCAAACGAGCAAAGCAAGTGTGTAACGTATTAACTCGATTGAATCGCTGAGTGAATTTTCGCAATTGAATAACTTATTCAACTTATTTAAAGTGCTCCTTGTTAATGAAAAAATATAAAAATATATATATAATAAATTTGAATTCTTGTGGGTCCTTGATATTTGGAGGCCCAGGGCTTCAGTCTTATGTAGATCTGTGTAGATCCGTCCCTGCTCATCCTCTTCTGTAGTAGAGTAATAAAATATAGCCTATATCTTTCTCATCTAGCACGAAATTTCTAAACTCTGAAAAAAAATTTCAAATCGGTAGGTATACCTTTCGAGTTTTGAGGTAACATAAATATTGTTTTTAGGCGCGACCCAAGCAATAGCTGGAAGCGCTTATATGTACTCGCTTTGATTGTGAATCTGTGAGTCATGCTTTTTGTATCCAGCGTACAGCCCAAACGCCTTAACCGATTTTAAAAAAACTTTTTTTTCGACTCATGGCTGGTAAATTAAATCCTAACGTCGCCCGATTTTTGAATTTTGGTCCCAGAGGGAAAAAATTAAGAAAAAAAAAGTGTTTCGCTTGATCTCGCTAAATTTAAATCAGATCTGTTTGAAACCAGTCTTAAACGAAAGAGGAGAACATTTTACATAGATTTCGTATAACAGAATTCGCCCAAACAGTTTTTTTATATAGATTTATATAGAAAAATAGCTGTATAAATTCAATTTTGTCTAATGCATCGCGCGACGCGGTCGGTCGTCTTTGTCTGCCGTACCATGTAACATGGAAATTAGAAGATTGTGTACATCTAGTCTCAAAATGAAAACGGCTGAATTCCTAATATAGTAATTCAGTTTTTTGGTATTAGTATTTTGTGAAATGCTATGCCTTTTAAGTTAACAATTTGAACAACTAATCATTAGAACATAATACTTTGACAGATGCAAACGTCATCTTTGACATTTTTTACCATTCCGACACCACGAATGAGCGGATTGAAGAATCCAAATTTTGAGAGGATGTTTTCTATGCAAATATAAAGTGGCCTATGTCACGAAATTGTACTATTAGGAATCTTATATAAAAACTAAAAATGTGTTACGGGAACACATTACAGAAGTGAAACTTCTATGTGTACATGTTTCTATCTATATATAATGTAGGTATAGAATATAGATACAAACACTGGCAAGAAAAAAAATTACGAGTAAATTATTACTATCTTATATATTGTTATTGTTGAAAAAAAAGACTTGCAAAGCTGGAAATAGCTTCTGGGATATTTTGGAAATAACAGTTTAATGGAAAACTGTCGCGCCTTGTAATTCTTGAATTACTCGCGTATACTCCCACTGGTTTATATATAAATTATACATAAACAAAAAAAAAATTTTAACGAAACTGGAAAGTTTGAGATAACTATTGACTATAAATATCTAAAGTCAGTTGCAGTTATTCATGTTTACCCTCATAACTCGTTGCCCCCTGAACAAAATTCTGCGTACGACCTTGCAAATGTATATCTATGCAAATTCAACTAAAACTGGTCATAGTCAGTCATGTTTGATACTGCAAGCAAGTTCCCAGTTCCAAGGTTCTAATCCGAGAACCGATAAAAATTGTCATTAAATAATTCCAATATTGATAGATGATAAATTGAAAATATTGCTCGTAAGATTATATAACCCAATTTATCGCAGAAAAGTCATTGCAATTGTTTTTAGTTGATTAAGTATAATTTTATACTCATTATTTATTTTTTTGTTTTGCTGGTTACAGGTTATGATAATCAAAAGTATTATGCAACATTTTAAAGGGGATTAGGTTAGTAATATAAGAACTAAGATCGGTCTGCTTCCACAATAAAAATGATTTTCCGAAGTAACAAAATATGTTTAACATTGTTTTTCTGTCTTTGCGCAAATGGATTTGAACCGAAAAGAACAAAGTACTAGGGTAACAGCAACGCGAGAAGATAAATAAGTGGACACTCATACTGTACAGGTACATCAAACAATTTGCATCAAAATTGATACAGCAGCCGACTGTACAGGGTAAAAAAAGCCATTAAACTTTTCGTTGTACAAGCTTAATACCTTTTAATTATTCCTGACGGAAATTAAAAACCAGCTCACCGATGTCGGTCGAAGCAGACCAGCGAGTTAGCTCATTCCGCCTCATTCGCCACAAACAACGGATTAGGCTTTGTGAGCTCACGAAACTAGTCTTTATTCCTGCCAGCTTTAAAATGACGACACAGATTGCCGATGTCACTAGATTAATGACAACACACTAATGTAAACCGTGTGATTTATTTAGTAAGTTTCAGTAATGTAGGCTGCCTAAAATTTAATTGAACAATTTGAAAAAATATGCTATTAATCTAGACAGACAAGTCGATATGACTATCTTATCCAAACACGTACTATAAAACTTGACGACACCCGATAAAGACAAATAATTTAATATAGGTGTACAAGGTTTTGTCATCAGAAATTACGAGAAAATGTAATTATTATAGTTGACAAAACCAAAAGTGCACATCCAGCAAGTTTTCCACTGTATAATGAAAATTGAAAAATAAATTTAAAAAAATTGAAAAAAAACATCTGAGATATTCAGATTATATCAAGTGGAATAAAATGGAATAGGAAAGAAGTATAAAATTCAATGATGTCAGCAGGAATCGAACCTGGGACCTTGTTATTACCTACTTAACGAACGCCTTATCCACTAGGCCAGGGATGGCGAACCTTTCTACATCAATATTTTGCCAATATTTTTCAAAAATATTTAATGTAGCCATGGCGCGCCGACAAGCAACCAAAGAAATTTAGTTATCAAAAAAATTAATCAAACATAGGTGAAAAGAATAATTTCGATATTAAACTGAGCGCCATGAAACTTTTTCGTTTTTGTTATTTGGTGACACTCAATATTGTTTTCGACATCTAGCATATTTTTAATAATTTTGATTTTGCACCTCAATCAATGCCGTGCCAAAAATAATCTGTCGCGTGCCATAGGTTCGCCACCCCTGCACTAGGCCATAGCGCCCTTATATCATGGTATAGAAGTATAGCACTTATTCTACGGTAATTTACTACAATAATATAGTTATTGGCGTAACTAGTAGTCTAAGTCATTCATGGCGTGTCAGGCGCGATATTTTCAGTACGGGTGGTAGGTGCGCAGGCACGAGCGAAGCGAGTGCATACTGCGCACCGGAGACGAGTGCTGAAAACATCGCAACTGACAGGTCATGACTTAGCCTACAAGTTGCGCCCATAATTTTATTCAACAAATGCGCGTTACTCATGTTTTTAACACGGTTATACGTTCATATAGGGTATGTATACAAATATCTATTTATTTTTTTATAAAAAAATTGTCAATACTAACAGCACGATTTAATGTTTTGGTTTGAGGTTAGCCGGTTATGAATAAGCTCCATGTCGAAAACATTCGGCCTCTCAATTTTAGCCTCAATGAGTAACAACAGGGAGTTTTTGTTACCTACTATTTCGTTACGACTCAGAAAATAGTTACGTTTATTTTCATTACTCTACAATGGCCGAGCTAGTAGGAATCTTCATTGAGTTATGACAAGTAATTGTCACCAGTCGGTAAATGGCTATTTAGGGTTCGGTTTTTAGGCATGATAAAACATGAATAGCGCGCATGAGTTGAATAAATATATTTTTTTAACTATTAGCTGTCAAAAATCATAAAAATAAAACTGTTTATAAAAATTAAACTATTGAACACATGTCAATGAATTTAAATAGGGCTCTGGTTTGATAGTAAACAAAGTGAATAAAATATAAACCAAGGTGATACGATAAAAATTGCGATCTGTAGAGCTAGGACGTACATAAGTACAGACCAACCGACAACTGCTGTCGTGATTTTCAATTACAATTTTAATAATAATTATGAACTCGAATGGATCTAAAAATGGTTCTGTTTTATAGAACAGAATATCCTCTTTTCAAAAAGCTACAATTTGAATGGATTTCGTGTGAAATTAACTTAGATATAACTTCTTGTATGAACGAAAGTCAGCTCTTAGACGCAATGCGATAATACAGCACTTACCGCTAGTGTAGCGGTATGTGCAATAAATAACATTTGTGCACTATGTTACTCGATAGTTATTCATTATATAGCTCTATATCTTTATATATTATAACATTTCGGTGTCCGTGAGTTCCTCCTAAACGGTTTGGCCAATTTTGATGAAATTTTTTTTACTAATGGGGTCACCTGGATAGTTCTTAACTATATTGGACCCAATAGGTGGCGCTGTTGTTGAAATCAAGATTTTTTTTATTTTTTTTTTTATTTCTCATTGTTCACAAAGAAGATTTAGTGCTACTGGACGTTTAAATCGTCAAATAATTTCTAGGAGCTGTACCCACCTAGCTATTAAACTATTTAATAGAGAGTTCAAAAAGGACAGAAATATATAATTCTATTTCATTTCTTTTCGGTTTTTGACAATAATAATCCAATATGGCTGCTGCATTAATGATCACATCATGGAGGAATCTCTACCTTACATAGATCGCATGTTAATTTGGTTAGTACGAAATGGACACATCGTCTCGCATTATATGTTACGATAAAAATGGTCACTATGTTTAAAATTTAATTTCCAATTTAATATTTACTAATACTTATAAATAATTTTTTTAGATAGGTAGGTAATTTTTTAGTTTAACTAAATCTGAAGATGGTCCAAATGCAAACTGAAACTATGATTTTAATAAAGAAAATCTGAAAAATTAGTCAGAAATATTATTTATTATACAGCGTGTCCCATTTTAATGTCCCACCCCGGATAACTTTTGTCAGTGACCTTGAATGAAAAATTGTTTGGTACAAAAGTTGTACAACTTGGAGGGGGACATTCGATGGCACTAATACTTTTGACCTTGGGTATAAGGTTCAAGGTCATTCAAGGTCAACTTTGTTTTTTTTAATGGAACGTCCTATTTTTGACATCGGCAATCGATTGCGCGTGAAAAAATATGAGACTTTTGTCTGAAACTTTTTTCGAGAACGGGCAAAACTCTGTGCGTCTGTTAGTCTGTTAGTCGGTTATTCGGTTAGTCTGTGAACACTATACAGGTCAAACGGATGAACGGATTGAAACAAAATTTTGGGAGGATGTTTGGTATGCAAATATGAAAAGCCCTATTGTTTTTGAAGAAAATCTCACCATTCTCGAGTTGAAAATTCAAAAATTTTCAATTTTGAAGGCTAAATTAATTGAGAAAATTTGCCCGTTCTCGAAAAAAGTTTCAGACAGAAGTCTCATATTTTTTCACGCGCAATCGATTGCCGATGTCAAAAATAGGACGTTCCATTAAAAAAAACAAAGTTGACCTTGAATGACCTTGAAACTTATACCCAAGGTCAAAAGTATTAGTGCCATCGAATGTCCCCCTCCAAGTTGTACAACTTTTGTACCAAACAATTTTTCATTCAAGGTCACTGACAAAAGTTATCCGGGGTGGGACATTAAAATGGGACACGCTGTATATAATATAATTAGATGTTAACAAAGGTTTCATTATTATTTTGTTCTCATCAGCGTGAAAACGATAAAATATATGGAAATAACCTGATTTCACTGAACAACTTGCAATTTATAATAAGACACAAATAACGAGTCAATACCCATAATATTATATTTGACAATTCTGCTTCATGAATACCAACTTTCTTTATTGGTTCAATAACAGTTAACGATTCAATAACTATAGAGATATTTATCAAGTCTTTATGAATACGGCCCTAAGACTTATACCTAGTATAGATTTTTTAAATTTTTATACCCAGAATTTTAGGTGCAACGTTTACCACAAAAAGTTTGAGTACCTCTACTGTATATAGGAATGATTGGACTGCAGTGCAGTGTTCGCGACAACTCAGCATGCAATCGACACATTACATTGTATTAGTAGGTACAGGCAATTCATTGACAGAAACTTGTTCAAAGGCTTTGGCGTACGAAATTCCGAACACCGCATTCATTTTAATCTGATTTCGTCTATTCAAACCGATTCCATCATTTAAAAAGTCAATTTTGAAGCTTAACAGTTTAAATAAAACTGCATAGGAAAGATGCAGCTTTAGAAATTGTATCTGCTAAAATTCTTTTATCGATTTCTTCACTTGTCTGCAATTCGCAATGAAACAAAATATTTTCATTAATCTTTTATCTATAAAATATTGCAAGAGAGACGCCCCAACAGGCTACAAAGAATTTCGTGAGATAACAATCGGCTCGTGATTCTAACAATGACACACAGATTGTTGTGGAACAACAATCGGCTTGTTGTTTTAAAATTGATATACAGATTGTTATGGGGCAATAATCGGCTTGTTATTCTAACAATGACACCCGGATTGTTCAGGGACAACAATCGGATTTATTTTTCAAACAATAACAATATTCGTAGGTAAAAAAGGCTTTGTTGCCAAATTCAAACAACAATGAATGCAAGAAAAAGAAAGAACTATCCAGCGCATATATACACCACCGCGATAGCTCAGTGAACAGACAGTCAGGTATCGTGTGTTTCATCGAGTAAACAATCGACATATATTGACAGTCAGTACCGTCAACAGTATTGAGGTAACTGCTGAAATAAATAGATAAATGAACTGTGTAAATAAACGGTACACGAAATAAATAGTGCGGAGTGGTTAATAAACCATTGATTTAAATTATATAAATCTAGTTTAACATAACATAAATAATCTCTTGTATATAGTTATATAGTGTTTAGTGTACATAATTAGTGACTTTGTATTCTTTGTTAGTTAGGTATTCTTTTATTTTATAAGCTTTGTTGTTTGCTTCTGTTACGTTATAGAGAAGTGCTTTTAGTTTGTTTGTTTATTTGTTTTGTTAACGTTTCACTATTGTAAATAAATATTTTCTACCACGAACAAAAACAGTTTGTTACAATATATTACAGACTTATACGGTCAATGATGCAGAAAATAACTGACGAGTCTGCTGTCTATTTTCAAAAAATAAAATATATGCTATATTTCAGAAACTAGCTGTTACGAGAAACTTTCTTTTATTGATCGACAGTAACTTTGCAGATGAGTTCCACGGCCGCAACCTGAATACTCCGGAATCAGGGACGCCGACTTTTAGCAAGTCCCGTGAGCTTGCAAAAACTGGTGAATTGGGACTTTCGGTGTGCTTTTGTACACCATGACGATACTTCAAACCTTTATTGATATCAGAAATAGATTTCAAATCTTTTTGTTCCGTGTATTTTTTGTAGTCTTTTTGACCTAGCTACGTTTCTACATAAAAATGTTTCTTATGGTTAGTATTACCCATTGATTGATTGATCCTTTTTCTGAATCAGTAACTGATTCAGTATTTGTTACTGTTGTTTCCAAAATTAAACCAGAGTAAATCAGAGTAGATAATAAAAATCCAAGCCTTTTTTCATCGCTTTCTTTGTAATTTGTCAGCAACCTTTCCTGTCATTCCAATTCACAAGTAAGGCGGTGAGTGGTACAAATTTAGATCTATGTTCAGTTTTTAAAATTTTTTTCATCGTAAGGTCCCCGAGTTAAAAAAAATATTTTTATAAAAAGTCTGTTTGCCTGTGAGCACGAAAGAGGTCGAATGGCCAACTAGACCGAAACCAATTTCTTTTTTTTAAGTTTATGGATAAAAGAGATATACGATAACTCCTTGTTTTTTTATATCGTAAAGTTGTACTTTTTATAACAGTTTATTTTTTATTCATTTTTCAAGAAAGCTTTGTAAGGAATTTTTCTTTGTAAACTTCCTAGTTTTTAAATATTTCGAAAATATAAAAACAATAAGCTGTTCTTTTCTTCTCAAGATATGTCAAAAAGAAATTGGGTAGCTTTGATTAATTTTAACATGTGAAACCACGTTATATAAATAATAAACATACTTAATAAAAAAACAAATAATGTATCATCTATTTATTACCAGCCGTTACCCGCATCACTGCATGCGTTAACAGAAATTTTATATTATTTATTTATTACTATATTATGTTAAATGTCAGAATTTTTGAAGTTGGAGTGGTAGCTACTGTCGTTCAATTTTTTGATGGCAATCTTTGGAACTGAAACATAGCCATAAAATCTCTTTCGCTTTCAATTGCTTGTAAAATAGCAAAAAATTAATCTATAAACTCTTTTACTGCCCTATTTTTAGTTTTGCATTTATTGACTGTATATGATTACTCGTTGTATTTTGTAAGCAACCTTTCATAAAATGTTTGGGTGCGCATGATTGTATTATTGTTTAATTCAACCGAAATGTCGACTAATTCTCGCTGTCGGTGACACCATATGCTTAATTTTGTATTTTAGTCGGGGTTGGTATGAATACTGGAACCGAAAAATTAATTAATCCAAAAAAATATATAAATATAAATGCTAAATTATATTAATTTAAAGCTCAATAAAAAAATCGTGCCGTTTCAACTGGAAATCGGGATTTAAATTGACAAAAATGAATTCGCTATCACAGAACCATAATTCAAATTGCCAATATTGAAATACGGACAGTATCGGGTTTATGTTTGATGTAGAGGATTCGCACGACATGTTGGCAACGTGACTACGGGGTGGAATCGGGATGATGGGGGCACTGAGGTGATGGGAAGGAGGTGTGGAGGGATCGGGGCCACCAGGGAACGCGATGTCATAGCGATCTAAACATTACCTAATGGCCCGGAAACTCCCTATGATTGCATTCGATGTGCCTCATTCAATTTTGTTTCCCGCGTTCATTCGCGAACCCAGTTTGTAAAACACAATCGATCAGACATCTTTATTGTTTTTGATTTCGATTGCATATTTGCTCAAAGGGTTAGCTACACTTAAGGAGCGTTAATACGCAAATCGGCCTGCGAAATCGTCAAACAAAAAATATCTGTGCAGTGCGTATTGTTTACACAATCTATCCTTGCGTTGGAGTATTCGCTACTAGGTGGATGATTTACTTAGCGCCAGCTATACTCTGCGTTGCACTACTCGATACTGGTCGAACATAACTTCCCGCACATTGCGACTTTTTCTCATATATTAGAAGAAAATATAATCAATGTACTGTAGATTTTTTTGACAATAAGCCCTCAAGAAAGTTAAAAATAAGGATCTAAAAAGTACCCACTTTTATCGTTGGCGAAACATCCCTTTTTGAGCGGAAAAATACCCCTGGGACGGACCCGTCTTGAGTTTTCCTTGTTAGTGTATTTGCCATAAGGCACTTACACTATTGGCGTCGGTGGGATGGCGGGACCTAGGGGTCGGACCAAAATCTCTCAACGTTTCATAGCCTCCTAAAAAGTTTGGCACCATTTTTGGAAAAGTATGTTTATGTAACATATATATTTTATAGAATATAATTGATTTTAACTAAATTTAGACCACATATTGAAATCCATCATCGCACAAAGCCTATTTAAAATGGGCTCAATCGGGCCACTTTAAGGGTGGGTTTTAGGGGTTGAAAAATATTTTTGGGCCCAAAAATACTGAAAAAATTCTTAGAATCGTTTCAAAATTGAAATTTAACCCAATAGTAAAGATAAAAATATGCTGCTAAAATTTTATTAAAATCGGCCCGACAGGACCGGACTTAAAAATTTTATGAAAACAGTTTTTAGATATGGATTTACTTAGTGAAGGGTGGATTTAATTTAGTATATTGATAGTAATATTTAAATTAAAAAAAAATATTATTTTAAGGGATGTATTAAGGGGTTAAATTTTTTATTTTGTCCAAAAACAAAAAAGTTAAGTTTACAAAATAAAGCCACACTGTCTGTATTAACAAATACACTATATTGTCGGCAGGGTTTCGCACTGCGACCCGAGTTTTTTTATCTTCGAAGTCGTTACTCGGTTCTTTGATATAATATGAATACATGTATACCTATTCAATTTCAAATTCAACAATAGCTTAAGCAACGAATAAATCTAGATGGAAAAGTCGAAAGCAGAACATTTGACTTAGGAACTTTGTTTGGACTAGTTAGGAGATAAACATACTAAAAGTCCTTACCCCTCCGAGGTACGCCCGAAGGGGGGGAGCACAAAGAAGGTCCCGTTTTTTGGTATTTTGCTTTCATCTCGAAAACGGTACGTCGTACGAAATTTTGTTGGAATACATAATGAAAGCTGATAAAATTCTCCACAACTTTAGTTTTCACACTTTTTATCTATCTCCAATCTTTGCCTAGCTGTGAGCTCCGAAAAATGGTCGATTTTCAAAAATGTGTTAAATTCTCTGTAGCACATTGTAACAATACGAATTTGTCAAAATCATTTCGTATTGCTCATCCACACTATTAAAAACACCCACACACTATTAAAAAATAACATAAGCTGGGAGTACCTCCACACAGGGCCCTCTTTCCCACTGGGCACTCTGGCACGTGCCCAGGGCCCCGCGATCGATAGGGACCCCCTAGTTTAATGGTATACTAAGTACCTAAACTGTTTTAAACAAAAATCATCAGTGAACTATTAATTTTCATATACTTATTTTTTTTGTGTCCTTCATGTTAAAATTGGGAACGTGATCCTTTTAAATATATGCATTTTATATCACATTCCTCGACTTAGAATCTAGAACCTTGTTTATCTATTTTCTTTGTCTATTCTAACAAAATAGTGCTCTGTTAAGGTCATAGGGGCCCCATAATCCTAATGTGCCCAGGGCCTTCAATAGGTTAAAGCTTATGTTATTTTTTAATAGTGTGTGGGTGTTTTTAATAGTTTGGATTAGCGATACGAAATGATTTTGACAAATTCGTATTGTTACAATGTGCTACAGAGAATTTAACACATTTTTGAAAATCGACCATTTTTCGGAGCTCATAGCTAGGCAAAGATTGGAGATAGATAAAAAGTGTGAAAGCTAAAGTTGTAGAGAATTTTATCAGCTTTCATTATGTATTACAACAAAATTTCGTACGACGTACCGTTTTATCTCCTAACTAGTCCAAACAAAGTTCCTAAGTCAAATGTTCTGCTTTCGACTTTTCCATCTAGATGCCCCTTATGAGCACTCATTGACTAAACTACAAGGAACATAATAAATTCGACTATTGAAAAGTATACCACATCCTATTCGTACGACATTTTTTCGTCCGAGTAACGACCTAGAAGATAAACGAGGAGAACTCAAAACGGGTGTCCCGGCAACGATAGAGGTGGGTGCTTTTTAGAACCTTATTCGTAACGCTTTTAAGAGTTTATTGTTAAAACAATCAACCGTACTTTAATTATTAAGTCTAAGTTAATTAAACAAATCTATCAACGGTATTTTCTATTTATCATTAAATATCATAATAAATTGACAAAAGTGGCAGATATTCATGAACTGCTGCAAATTTCGCAAACGCGATCATGAATATCAGCTACATTTATATAAAAAAAAAATGGAAAAAATTAAACAATTTTTTAACAACCGATTAAGTAGCTGTTTTGAGTTGAAGTTATCAAAATTTTTAATTTATTTTTTTAGTATTCTGTATTTAATATTAAAAAAATTTATAGAAATACAATTTGCACCCAATCTATGTGTAAACAAAATGTTGATTTACTACAAATACATCAGTTGTTTTAGTAGAGAACATGCCGCGCTGTCAACTTCAGATTGCCGAGGCAAGTCCATAAGTAAATCGCTCAATATAACATGATGTTTTTAACGAAACCAATATCTACTTTGAACTTGTAACTCTGACAAGGGTCGCGTTGTTATATTGAAAGCTCACCCCCAAGCCAAACTTCAATATATATTTCAAAATTGAAGTTTTTGAACTTTTTTTACAGTATAGAGGTTGAGCTATCGTCGCGACGCCCTACCCACTTGTGTTGTGTTTACGGTGTTGTCATCGCGACATTAGATCATCTCAAATAACAATAACCTATACTCCTGGCGTGTATCTAACAGCTCTCTGCGACCGCCCGTTTGTTGAACACTATAAAATCTGTAGTCACAGGGCGAGCCGGTTCAAATCGAAACTTTAGTATGATTGGCGATTTGATTTTAGTTCATTCAATGTTTCAAAGCTTTTTTTGTTGTTATGAAAACCTCGGTCGAAATTACGTACTTCCGGTATCAATTTTAAGGCAGAAAGTCTAACATTTAAGCATTGATGGGATTATGCGCACTGATGTGGGAAGTAAGTACTTTCGAGTGGCATTAAAGAATAAAAAATAAGTTTAAAAACTAAAACCCGACTACTGAAAAGTATGAAAAAAGAAAATATTCTCATCTGAGGATTGTCGTGGTCTTATGCCACCTACCCTAACAAAACATTACATTTTAACGATAATTATCTCATATACAGGCTGAGGCACATAAAGTGTTACAGAGCAAAAGCACTCAAACTATTGATCATATCCAGACAAAAGTTTTAGTGTTCGAGAAGGCCGTCATACTGGACCACCCTATATTTTTATCGGTGGAGGCGCTGAAGCTACGTCAAGGTCAACTTCACTTTTTTTACGAAACCATGTATTTTTTTCGATGATTTTATTAGTGATTGACGAATTCAGCAACCTACAACACAATGTCATTCTAATCACACAAAATCGTAGTAGAAAAATCTAAACATATCGGAATATTCACTTTTAAAGGATCCACTAACCTTTGCTTGGGTCTACCTACGGAAGATGCTCGAAATGATGACATTTGTGGTGTAATTTCAGTACATACGTGACTATTTTGAATATTCTGAATATTGAATAGAATATTCTAAAAACAAAAATTTTGAATTTTTTTAAATAAATAAAAATAAAATAATTTGAATGACCTTGTGTTGTAGGTTGCTGAATTCGTCTTAAAATCGCTAATAATGTCATCGAAAAAAAATACATGGTTTCGTTAAAAAAGTGAAGTTGACCTTGACGTAGCTTCAGCGCCTCCACCGATAAAAAAAATAGAGTGGTTCAGTATGACGACCTTCTCGAACACTAAAACTTTTGTCTGAAACATTTTTGGATATGATCAATAGGTTGAGTGCTATTGCTCTGTAACACTTTATGTGCCTCATCCTGTATATGAGATGGCATACGACCACGGCTATCCTCAGAGGAGAATATTTTCTCGTTTCATACTTTTCAGAGTCAGGTTTTAGTTTTTGAAATCTTTGATTAACGTCTGATTAGAACTCTTCAATAAATAAAATTATCGACCAATTTTTCATACAATATATTGACAAAAAAATATATAAATTAATACATTAACGTTTCGATCCGGATTTGGATCTACTTCAGAACTAATCTAAAAATAAAAAAGAAATAATTAATATTTAGTTTTTATTTATTTTTAATGGAATTCATGAAAGATTTTTTTAATTAAAACTCTCTAACTAGTTTTTACATAATACCCCTTACTTGTAAGATATACCACATCTAGGTATTACACTTAGGTTTAGCAGTTTCTGAGATGAACGTAGATATATTAGTGGATATTATGCACTAAATAAAATTATCGACCAATTTTTCAGACAAATAATTAACAAAAAATATATATATTCAAAACATTAACGTTTCGGTCCGGATTGGATTTTCTTCAGAACTGATCCAAAAAATATAAAAATTAATTAATAACTAGTTTCTAATTAGTTTCTATTAGTATTATGATTTACTTTGTAATGACCAATGAGACACATATTTAAGAAAATTATTCCCGTTTAAAACGGACTTCAAGAAGTTTGAGTCTCGTTTTTCGACACTGTTGTAGAATCTTGCAACTATAATATATATAATCATGAATGTAGTGCACGTGTGAAAAAAACGACTGGAGAGAAAATCACAGTTTATAGACGATGTTATATTCGGAGATTCTTTTATTTTTCAGAACCAATAAAATCATCGTTTTTTGACGTGATATCAAATATAAATTTCTCTTTCATTTTTATAAATTCGCACAGGCTGAGTCTATACAGCATACAATATACCTCTCTATAAGACATATTATTGTGTTATAAAGAGGTTTGGTTTTTTTAAGGCTAACAGCAGTTAAAGTTATCTGAGCATAGCACCAATATAATTTCATTTTATTAATGGAGTCCAAATTCCAAACTTTTACTTAGACTCGCACATAATACTCACATTTACTGTTATTGTACATTTCATTATTAATCGAACAGAACTTAGACATCAATCGTCAGATAGGTAACAGATAATAATGTGCTTAAGAGAGTCATGATCCCCATTTAGAACAAACTTTGTAAAGAAATCTATATAATATGTAAAAATAAAAAATATAGAATAGTTACTTCTTACCACAACTGTTGTGGTAAGAAGTAACTATTCTATATTTTTTATTTTTACATATTATATAGATTTCTTTTCAAAGTTTGTTCTAACTATTCTAACTATTCTATATTTTAATATTATTTTTCAGAGGATAATAGATCAATAACAAAAAATTCTGTTAAGCTATATTTTTTCAATCGCAACGTTTCGTTTTATTTCTAAAACTTCCTCAGGCTCTACAAAAAATACATAATATAAATTAAAATACAATAAATACATATATAATAAATAACATTATTAAAAATGATAAATACCTTAAAGAATAACTTAAGATTGGTAATATTATGCATTTCATTTATAATATGTAATTTTTATATAAGATTCGGAGACATTCAGTAAATTTAAATCCCTATATTATTAAACGAGCTAATCTTGTACCTATGTATCTATGTACCTATGTCCCTAAATATTTTCTCGAAAACGGCCCTAACGATTTGGATGAAATTTACTGAAAAGGGATTTTGGGGGGCAAAAAATCTTTTTAGCTAGGTCTCATCTCTCGAAAAAATCGTTTTCTTACAAATTTTATCATTATAAAAATCAATTTTTTGACGTATGAAAATACTTAAATATTGTAAGTAGGTTTTGGAATTTTATACAATGAAACAATTGTTTTCAAAATATTATGACAGTTAATCTTTAATTACTATCCAAGTGAGACTTAATTAAAATAAATACGTATTTGAAAGAAAGTTATAAACAATTATTATTATTGGGCTTTGACATGCTCACTCCTGACATCTGGTGGCTAACATAAAAAATAAAATGTGAATGCATTTAGTCGATCTATCATCTGTGAACAGTACTCCATTCGTACTTTTAAATTCTTAAAAAATGAAATAAATAAAAAGTTTTGAAAATAACTGCAGTTAAAAAATCAATGAAAGTTTGCTCTGCACATTTTAAAAGATGATTTTATGTTTTCAAGTAAGTACTATACAACTGTAACGTTACTATTATATTATAACCTCATAGTTATAATATACAGTTTGTTTATTATTAATATTTTTATCTACAGATACTGCTAAAAAACAGCATTTGAGAGAAAATAAATGCTATAAGTACCTTCAGTCAATTTACCTGGGAAAAAAAACACAGCTACTGATGAGAACCGTAGGATACAGAGGAACAAGAGAAAAGAAGAACAAAAAATTTAATTTGGAAAATAAAGATTCAGTACATCAAACATCAATGAAAATTATAATAAATTGTAACTAAAACTAATTTTTTAGTGAAATAATTACTTTGATTGTCGTTATGATCATCATCATTTTCATTATTATCTTAGTTTTCAACAATAAGACTATCATCATTTTCTTTATTGCCTAATTCATACAATAATTGAATCCTATGGTTCTGATCAGTAGCTGTGTTTTTTTCCCAGACAAATTGACTGAAGGTATAGCATTTTCTTTCAAATCCTGTTTTTTTAGCAGTATCTGTAGATAAAAAAATTAATTATAGACAATAAATTATTATATTAAAACTATATGAGGTTATATAGTATAATAGTAACGTTACACTTGTATACTTACTTGATAACATAAAATCATCTTTTTAAGCAAACGTTCATTGATTTTTTAAGTTCAATTATTTTCAAAGCTTTTTATTTATTTCATTTTATAAGAATTTAAAAGTACGAATGGAGTACTGTTCACAGATGATAGATCGACTAAATGCATTCACATTTTATTTTTTATGTTAGCCATCAGATGTCAGGAGTGAGCATGTCAAAGCCCAATAGGTGAGTAATTTTAATAAATAAATTTTTAACCTAAATTTGAAGCGAAAGATGCAATATCATAGATCAAGATGACGGCGAATCAGTTTTACAAGTACCGGATTGCCATAAGGGCCGACAATCCTCTTCACAAAGGAGTCAAACTGTTTCAGCAATATTATCTTATTGCTCCACAAAAGGAAGCGAAGCTTCCCCAGAGAACCTACGGTTCTTATATGGAGAGCCGAAGGCTCGACTAGTGTCGTTTACAACCGAGCGGGGCGCAGCCCCGCGAGGTAAGACTGTCACAAAGGTGGAGACGTAGGCTCCACAAAGGGAAGCGACAGAGAACCTACGGTTCTCAAAGTTTTGGCGATATCAGCATATCAGTATTTTATTTAACTTTCCGAGCAAAGCTCGGTCACCCAGGTACTTGAAAAATAAACGTTGAAACGTTGCTATTGAAAAAATATAGCTTAACAGCATTTTTTGTTATTGATCTATTATCCTCTGAAAAATAATATTATAATAATTACTTTGGATCTGAAACACATAATGTCATATTCTATATTTTTTATTTTTGTTTCAACCACAGTGCTCTTAATATTTTGTATACAGTATGTAAACACGTAAGATGCACATAGGGAAATTAGCAGTGGGAAAACATACTTGGATCAGAGTTAGCCATGACTGCATTAGTTGTTATTTCTATTGAATTATCGTGATAATCTTGAGGATTTCTATTTTATTTTGATTTATTTTTATTTTACTTGGCTTTTTTAATAATAAAAAGCTCTTATAAATCATTATTTAAATTTTTTTGTACAAAAATAAAACAAAAAAAATAACTCCATCTATTTGGAAACATTTCATTCAAAAATTGTCTGACTGGTATAACGTATGCGCGTTGGTAAATCAAGTGACCCAATGTCTTTACGTTCAACACGAATAGGCGGAGATATTTGATCTCGCACTATATTTAAGTATTTTTGGAAATTTAATGTCGCATTAATAAAAAAAGTCCGATTATGTTGTAATCATTTGAATATTTTCTTCGGTAGTATACACATTCATTTTGCAAAAGAATATTATCTGTCAAATTGAAAAACAAGATTTCAAGGCTCACTCTGATCCAGTCATTTTTTCCCAATGTTAATTTCCCTATGTGCACCTTACGTGCTTACATACTGTATATACTCGTAATATGTATATAAAAATCAATTGTCGTGCGCTAGTCTCGCAAAAACTCGAAAATGGCTTGACTGATTTGATTTTTTTTTTTTTTGTTTTGTCGCCTAAATATTGGGGTGGTTTTGGAAAAAAATATTAGGAAAAACCTAAAAGAACAGTAAAAAAATCGAAAAAATGAAATTTTTTTGTATATGTTCGTCATAGTCCGAATGAGATTTTTTAGTTTTTCGGCTGTTTATTTTGGTTTTTCCTATTTTTTTCTAAACTACCTTAGTATTGAGGCGAACACAACAAAAAAAATTTTTCAAACCGTCGAGCCATTTTCGAGTTTTTGCTAGACTAATGTATGACAATTGATTTTTATTAAGGTATATAAAAATTAGAAAAAACCCAAAGGAACAGCCGAAAAATAGATTTTTTTTGTATATATGTTCGAAATAGTCCGAATTTTTGGAGAAATAAAAAACTGGAAAAGTTGCTCAGAATACAGCGAAACCAAAGGCTTCACTATTGTTGACGCTGCCGAGTGGACGCAGCCTCGTGACCACTAAATACTTTTAAAAAAAGTTTAAAGTCATATTTGTTAAATTATAATTTTTATTCTTTAGAAGAATTTTATTCAAATGTATTTTAAATATTGTAATTGACGTGTTCTATATATTGTAAAATATTGATGGTATAAAGGTGTATGTTATGTTATGTTATGTTACAGAAGTGTGTAATACGGTGGAACCGAAGGCTTCACTATTGTTGTCACTGCCGTGTTTCATCTCAATCGTGTGCGAACCCGCAGGGACAGGGTATTAATAATAAATATATGACAACGCCCTGCAAATACGGCTAATATTCTATAATAATCTATCTTTTATAGGCAATCTACAAATCGAACCAGGCCACTAGTGTACAATAAAAGATAATTTGTAAGTATATCGTTTTCTAAGAAAGAAATAGTCAAATCAAATTAATATAGGCAATATCGAAGTCGAGGATAATAGGGTCGTTCCACTTATCAAAATTTGATAATTTTGAACACTACATATCATTCCTAATACACAAACAAATAATGTAATCCACATTTTTGAATTTTGTATCCTTCCTCTTAATTACAACCAATAATAATTAAAGAAATATTTATATTTTAAACACTGAGTTTAAACCACCATATGATGACGTAGGAAAAGTAGTCACACTTTTTTATGTGAGGAAAGAAATTCATGCAAATTAATTTCCTTCTGGTTCGCACAGATCAATGGTCGTGACAAACGGTGGCGTTGCTACCGTATGACAAAGTGGAGAACGTGCTCTAGAGCTTTCTTGAGAAATAAGAACTTACAAAAATTCCAACATTTATATATTTTACATGTTTAATTTTGATAAAGATAATATTGGTTAGGAAACCCAGTTTATTTCTTATACTGATACAGCTGGTCTGACTACGTTACTGGTGACACAGTAAGATCTAGTCAGGTAATCATAAACTAATAATAATCTGTTTAAAGATTTTAATAATAATCTGCGTCATTGCGATAGTGGCAATTCTAGGTTCAAATTTCTATTGTAAAAAAAACACACACTTTTAGAACTCTATTTATTATAGAAAAAGTCTCCAAACAATTATTCAAAACATTATATTTGTATTCCAACAAAACAAAAATGTGTAACGACCTCATTGAATTAATTTATATTGCTTGTAAGACAGTCACAAATATTGCAATCTCCGCACGATAAGAAAATTCAATTATTTATAAGTGCAGATTATTAATTTCTTTGTGAAATTTGACTCCGTATGCTTAGCAGTGACAAACAATCGTTAAAATAAATTGCCCGAAGAGACGTATTGTAGACGCTTACATGTAAGTACACAGCTATGTGGAGGAAGGTAGGTAAATGAATAGCGTGGATTTACTATAGAGCTAGCATAACACGGATAAAGAGGAAGAGAATGCCGATCATCCTTCTATCGTGCCGCATGTACAAGCCATATATAGTAGGGTGACACTGGAAAGTATAGAAACTAAGTTGAACTGAGTTGTTGAAGAACCCTATTCGAATTGCATTATCTTTAAAAGTTAAATATTTTGACTAACATTAAATTTATCTAAAGTTTCTTATGTCAAACATCTAATGACACGTTTGGTTGGGAGTAAAATCGTTCGGCTGGGACGACACCTTTATGGGACGAAGTTTTATGGAGCACGTTACGTTTTTCAGTTACTAGAGTACCGTTAGATGACAGAGCATAACTTTTGCTGTTTTGAATTATTGTAACATAGCTTTTGTTGACGGGAACATCTAACTGAGATTTATTAGTCACTAGGTGGCGCTGCTAGTGAATTAAAGTTTTAGTGTCCATAGGGTTTTAAGAAGTGTCTGTAGAGTGCGCACGATTTTACGGAATAGCCGTAGAGTGTCCATAAGCTTTGTAACTTAAAGTTGCACTTGGCAAGCTTCAATTTATGTTTCACATCTGCCAAGTTACCGAGATTTGTGCTTTAAGTAAGGGAGGTTTTAGGCTTTGAGGGGAAGGGAATTCAAAAAATTTTTAAGTAACAGAGGTTTTCAAATTATCTAGGTACTGTATATTTAAAAAACAGGCTGTTTTCTTTCAAAAGTCTGGTGCCGATCAAACTATTTAGATTATTTCTTTTAAATGAAACTTACTTTCGCACTGTAGAGTGAAATGGGTTCATGGAGCTGAACCTGTTTACGGAACGGCATGTAAAGGGAACGTTGCACCCCCACTCCCCAGTTCTCTTCGCCGTTGAGCTAGAGTAGGACGCTTAGTACTTGATAATTATGAACTTCAAAATTTATGTTTTTGGGAAATGATTATATATGTTTGACAATTGAGTGGTTTTCCGTAAATGGACCGCTTTTGAATGTGTGCAAAACAAACTGTGTTCTGTTTAGAACCATCAAGAGTACCTAGTGTTGTCAAGCCCAAATTCATCGTTATACATAATACCTACTCCAGTTAAAATATCCTCTAACTGCAAATTTCTGGGTGCTTTTGTTGATGAACACCTTATGGTCGGTTCATATTGAAAATCTATGTTCTAAGCTCAATAAAATGCTTTTAGACGACTCAAACTCGTAGCTAGTATGGAAGTTTTAAGAACAAATTACTTATTTTGGTTGCTTTCAATCGCATCTCAGATATGGTATCCTCTTTTGGGGAGCTGTGGATAGTACTCAACTCTTCAGAGTTCAAAAACGACCTATCCGCATAATTTATGATATTCCGCAGTCTACATCTTGTAGAGGTATTTAAAAAAAAACAAAATTTAACATTACCATGTTTGTACATATACGTCTGCCTCAGCTTTTTTCGTAAGAACATGGATATTTTAAAAATTTCTGAAGTGAACAGTAGCAGAAATAATCAATATGAATATTCTAAGCATTCATTTAGCTTTGTTTACGGGCAGCTGCAGATATACTATGTGTACAAGAATCTTTAACAATCTTCCGAAATCCATAAGATCATAAAAAATGTTTTCTGCTTTTAAAAAGGCAGTATTTAATTTTTTATTGATGCAGAGTTTTATTCTTTTTATGAATATTTTTTATAATTTTACTTTTATTATAATATACAGTATTGACTTGTTACATACTTCTGTCACTGTAACGAATAAATATCTATTCTATTCTATTGTATTCCATTTTTCCTCGTTTATTTTTCCGGTCTCTTAAAAATGACAGAATTTTTGATTTTTAAATTGATTATAAATTTCATACAAATATTCACAGTAAACTCAGTAGAAAAATGCAACATTAAAAATAATTTATTGGCAACATTTTCATCTAAGAGGCTGTTCATTTATTACGTAAGATAATTTTAACCACTTCCTGCCCTCCCCTCCACCGTAAAAAATAAGACTTTGGTGACCCTCCCTCTTTCAATCTTACGTAAGATCAGTATATTATTCTACTAAAATTGCAAAGAAAAAGTAGCAAAATTATAAAAACTTGACCTCGATCAGGCTGGCAGCGCCAAAAGGTCGTATGATAAAATTATTGGCGTGAGAATTAAGGGCTAATTTAGTGCCCCATTTTTAATATTAAGGCTCTTATCCTTTTAGGCAAAACCTGTGGCGCTGCTAGCTTTAGAAAAAATTAGCATCGCCACAGAGTCGAATGATGAAAAGAATGGTGTGAGATTTAAATCCTATTTAATGGCTAATTTAGTGTTCAATTTTTATATTTAGGGCTCTTGTTTTTTTAGGCAAAATCTTTGGATAACCACTATACGGTGGAAGTACGGGTTACATATGGTGGAGGAACGGGTGGACCTGGCAGCACCACTATGAAGAATCATTTTAACGATTGCATGAGGTTAAGGACTATTTAAGGGCTAATTTAGTGCCTTATTTTGAAATTTAGAGCTCTTGTTTTTTTAGGCAAAATCTTTAAATAACCACTATACGGTGGAAGTACGGGTTACATATGCTGGAGGAACGGGTGGACCTGGCAGCGCCACTATGAAGAATCATTTTAACGATTGCATGAGGTTAAGGACTATTTAAGGGCTAATTTAGTGCCTCATTTTGAAATTTAGAGCTCTTGTTTTTTAGGCAAAATCTTTGAATATCTTCTATACGGTGGTAGTACGAGTTCCATATGATGGAGATGCGGATCACTAATGGTGTAAATGTCAGGTACAATATTATGACGTAAAATCACAAAAATTGAGAATTCTGAACAAGATGAGGATTTTATGAAAGTTGGCATGCGTAAAAAGAAAGGCAAACCAGCTAATTAGAAGAGGAAAAGATTCTTCATTGTAGCGCTGCTAGGTCGACCCGCTCCTCGACCATATGTGACCCGTACTTCCACCGTATAAAAGTTATTCAAAGATTTTACCTAAAAACCAAGAGTCCTAAATTTAAAAATAAGGCACTAAATTAGCCCTTAAGTAGCCTTTAGATCTCTTACCATTCTTTTCATTATTCGACTCTGTGGAAATGCTAACTTAGAGCTAGCAGAGTCACAGGTTTTGCATAAAAGGAAAGAGCCCCAAAAATAAAAACAGGGCACTAAATTAGTTCTTAAATAGGCCTTAACTCTGATACCAATAATTTTACCATTCGACATTTTGACACCGCCAGCTTTATCGAGGTAAAAACTCGGTTTGTGTTATAAAAATGTAACGTTTTAATATGAATCGGTAACACATGTTTTACTCAAAATGTGAATCAATCCAAGGGCTTAACAGCCAGTCAGCTAGTGGATCAGCAACTGGAACGTCTCTGCTCTGCGTCCACCCATTCAACAATATCAATATTGTGTTTGCGTCATATGGCACAGAGCTTCGTAATACACTTCCGTACGATCCGCGCATGTGCGGGATTGCGCGCGTTTTGAAATTATAATTTTTTCTTAATTTTGAGACCTTACGTAAGAACTCCCCCATGAAAAAAAATAAGACTTGTTCGTCTTACGTAATAAATGAACAGTTCCAAATCTGGAAACGATCCACTCTATTTCAATAATTCATTTCTTGCCGCCAGATAGTGTTGTAAATACCATAGATAATTAAAACGTGCCAGTATGTGTTGTTTCCACTAATACCTTATAATAAATTAGACATGAAGTCACATACAAGAGTGTGTTCGTAGCACACCTACAGTCGATGCTACGAATGCTACGAAGAACACACATACATCTTCAAATATATGTCGGTATAGAAGAGAACTGTAGAGGTACAACTGTTCTTATCTTAACGACTGTCGTCGTCGTTCTAGTTACGTTTTACTTTGATCTCCTAATCCGTCCTCGCCTTACCCTACAACATATTATACAAATGTATCTTATTTGTACCTCTACCGCTTTCCAGCTCGGTAAATATCTACTTACCCACCTTACCCAGTCATTTACTACACTGCGCTTCTGTTAAAATGTCTCTTAACAACTTAACACTGCATCAAAATTATATTCATATGCTAAATATTGTAAAGATTTAAACATTTAAGGCAATAGAAATCACATCTTGATTCAGTTTTGATAATAAATAAACAATACGTTTATGTATACTTAACGATATTATCTGAAGGCAGTTAGAAAAGACACCAGTTCGTTTATATTTATGACTAATTTTTACTAGCGATTTCGCCATCGTTAATTTCAGTTTCAATGACCTTTAGAAAAAGAAAAAGCACTAACTTATCGAGTATTATTGTAGTGATTGGTTTATTTATTTAAACACTACAGTTATTTACTTCAAAAAATCTGGTGAGTGCGAAGTTCTGATCTTCTTTGGAGGCAAGTTAGTTTGAGTACTCCTGGCGGTTCGCGTGTCATTTATATAGGGGTCTTCTAATAGCGACTTCCGAACTTTGACAGTGATAGCGGCCATCTTGTTGAAGCTACATCTGTCAAATTGAATGTTATTTATTCAGTCTGTTTTGCCAAATCACCATGGACGGATGTAACGTTCAACAACACGTGAAAATGATACAATTGTTTTATCAAAATGGGTGCTCTGTTTGGGCAATGTTCATCGAAAAACATATTCAACGATGAGGCCCTTTTTTTGCTGAATGGGTACGTGAACAAACAAAATTGTCGAATTTAGGACGATATCAATCCCCATGAGATCCAAGAGTGCCTAATGTATCCCGAAAAAGTCACTGTTTGGTGTGGATTTTAGGCTGGCGGCGTCATCGGTCCATAGTTCTTTGAGAACGACGTTGGCCAGGCCATCGCCGTCAACCACGAGCGCTGTAGATCGATTATTATACACTTCTTTTGGCCTGAATTGGATGACACCAACGACATGTGTCATTTGAGGTTATGGTGATCTCACGTGGACGTGATGTGAGTTGGCCACTGATATCGTGCGATTTGACCCCTTTAGACTTTTCCTTGTGGGGTTTTCTTAAGTCGCAGGCCTGTGCGATTAAGCCAGAAACCATAGCGGCCCTCAAAGCCAACATAACCAATGCCGTCGGTCAAATTCAGCCTGATTTATGAACCAGAGTCATGGAAAATTAGAAATTTCGCATTGTCTAAATACGGCGCTGTGCGCCTTTCTTCGTCGTATTACGAACCCACTGACTATGCATGTACGCAGCACCAATAAGAAAAAAATATGAGCGTACCTGATTGGTCTGCAATCTAACACAACCAGCGCAGCTTGTCTGTCCGGTTTTGGTACCGACAGAGGTCTGTTCTCTATACTAAGTTTAAAGTTTGCGACACAGCCTCGTTGTCCCTTTTTCATTTTTTTTTTTTTTTTGAACGAAGCTCCTTATGGGACGTTATAGATATAGATAAAGAGGGCTAGAAAAAAGTGTAATAAAAAACTGTAAGAAAAAATCGTTAGAAAAAACGTAAAGAAAAATCTACATATATAATTACCTATTGTATGTCTGTCCGTAGACATAGAAAGTTGAAATTTAGCACACTTATAATATAGGGCATGAGACAGATCCTAACGGAGTCGGATTTTTGAATTTTGGTCACAGAGGGGAGCAATTTGAAAACAAAAAAGCTTATAATTCGCTCAATTTAAATCAGATCGGTTCAAAATCTGTCTTAAACGAAAGATGAGAACATTTACATAGATTTCGTATAACAGAATTCGTGCAAATAATTTTTTTTATACATGAAAAACATAAATAAACACTGTATAATACATTACGCACGCGGATTGGTTATCCTTTTCTGTTATACGGTGTGTTATGGACATTTAAAGATTGCGTCTTAAAATAAAAAGATTGCATTTGTGCAAAAACCGATGCCATTTCAAAATATATTACTCGGTTTTTTGACATTAATATTTTGTGAAACGCAACGCCTTCTAACTTCACGATTTGTTATTAAACCTATATAAATAATGATAACTAGGCAAGGTCTACAGTTCAGTGGTAGAATACTCATCTGCCATGCGTGTGTCCCGGGTTCGATTCCCGATGCGCAACAATTATTTTAATTTTTTTTTTGAGTTGCAAATCACACGATTAATTTTTGTTTAATAATCATATTATAATATTATAAATAAAATTTTCGAATAATTTATCAAATTAGTAAAAAAATTATGTGATACCTACATAATAAAAAGCGAAAAGATTTTCTTTCCAACCGGTTTTTCCTCGACACTTCTAGTCTTTTTTTCATTTTAGGGAGGAGCGTATAGATATTTAGACATCAAAAAGCAAACATTTGTGAAGTGAGTAATTTTGATTCTATTTTAAAATTATGTCGTACCTATAATAACGTCAGTGCAATGTTTAAAAGTAAATAAATTTGGCGTCACTATTGATTTTTGTAAATATAAAAAAATAATAATATTAAAATAAAATAATAAAAATATAACTAATAAACAATGAGAAAGATTTAATAAATACTTGCAATATTATATACAAAATCAATCTGAAAGAAATCCAAATGCAGTATATTATTTCACTGAAATAATATACTGCATTTGGATTTGAGAAAGATTTAATGCATTTGGATTTGAGAAAGATTTAATAATTACTTGCAATATTATATACAAAATCAATCTGAAAGAAATCCAAATGCAGTATATTATTTCACTGAAATAATATACTGCATTTGGATTTCTTTCAGATTGATTTTGTATATAATATTGCAAGTATTTATTAAATCTTTCTCATTGTTTATTAGTTACATCAGCATGTCCGGCTAATTAGAGAAAGTCAACACTCTTGTAGTGTTGTTATTAAAATTATTAGCTCTCGCAGGTAGTGGATTCTGCGGTGCATTGTGTTATATATAAGAGAAATCATGAATTAACTGTCGTGGGCACTGTAGAGTAATGCAACTCAGCCAACGCGAAATTGGTTGTTTCGGGTTCAAGTCCCGACAGTGACATTTAAATTTTTCTTATATATAAGCCTTCTAAAAAAAAAAAATATATTATGACGATAATATTCGTTTAATATTATTATGCTTTCACTATTTCAGTGAAATAATATACTGCATTTGGATTTCTTTCAGATTGATTTTGTTTGTAAATAAAAATATAAACTGTAGAGGTTAAAAACCTGAATGAAACGGTGCATTGAATTTAACGTCTTGTTTCAAGGTTTCCAATTAAAGTACCGATGTAGTGTCTGCTGCAATAATTAAATGAATGAATGAACTGACCTTCGTTACCTGAGCAATATCCTGAGCAGGGCTGCCAGATTTCTCTCCTCAGAAATCCGTCGGTAAGGCGAAAAGTGGTGGGGGAAGTGGTCTGAAAAATCCGTTTCCATCCGTTCGCCCGGTTCACCCATTAATGCAATGAGTGTGAGAGAGATAGAGAGTAAAGTGAAGTATGCGGTACCATAAACGACACATCGACGTGTTTCCACCTTCATTATGGCTTTATTATTAACATTATTAAATGAATTTCGTATAAGACGTTGAATTTACTTTTACTTACAAACAGACTTTAAATTGAATACAAATGATTCATTTTTTCACATCCAATGAATCGATTATTTCGTAGATTTTTCACATTTTTATGAAATAAAAATATTATATTGACTGTTAGAATGTTGCGATAGTAACAAACGCGGCAGTACAATCAGTTAAATCCTCAATGTGTTCCGTAAATCCGTGTAACTCGAAACACTTGACTCCAGTTGTGTGAAAAAAACGCATCAGACAAAGATAGCGAGTCGATATTCATCGATATAGGTGTGTGTTTCGCGAACACATTGTTTCATACACTCTCTTATCTTTTTCTACCCAAATAGAGAGAGGAGTAGGACAGAGGTAGTGAAAGAAACGTGCTCAGATATGCTCGAATGTGCTAAAAATACCCGAATGTCCCCAAATTATCGAGTGAAGTTTGAATTTATATGTAGTAAAAAAATTAGTTGTCTGTAAAGTCGGTTTACGGACGATAGTTTTACGTGATAACGTATTCCGTAATACATAACCTAAACCTCCCAAAATTTGGTTTCAATCCGCTTATCCTTGGTGTCAGAATGATAAGAAATGTCAAAAGTGACGTTTGCAACTTACAAAGTATTATGTTCTAATAATAATTAGTTATTCCAATACTTAACTTAGAAGGCTTTGCATTTCACAATATACTAATGTCAAAAAATTGAATTAAACATTAGAAATGCAGCTGTTTTCATGTTAAGACAAGACATACGTTTGCTTCTAATTTCCATGTACGGCAAACAAAGACAACCGACCGTGTCGCGCCATGCATTACACAACATTGCATTTATACAGCTATTTTTCTATATAAATTTGTATAAAATATTTTTCTATATAAATTTGTATAAAAAAACTGTTTAGGCAAATTCTGTTATACGAAATCTATGTAAAATGTTCTCCTCTTTAGTTTAAGACTGGTTTCAAACCGATCTGATTCAAATTGAGCGAGAAATTAGCAAAAAGCACGCACAGGGTCAGGCGGAACGTTACGCGTTAGGAACGTTACGTTACACTTTTTCGAACATGCAGCCGGTGTTTTATCAATTTATAAGATTGGTGATTCATCAATTTATAAGACGTTATCACGTCAAAAAGGTAAAAAATTCGGAAAAGTTAGAAAATCCGTTAAATCCGTTCAGATCATGAAATCCGTTCCATTATCCGTTCAAATTTATTTCTACTCGAAAAATCCGTTTGGAACGGAAAAATCCGTTCATCTGGCAGCCCTGATCCTGAGTCATGACTGGCAAAAACAAACGAATTCTTGACCGACAAATCAATGCTATGTAACGTTAAAAATATCACAACCGATCTAGTATAGTAGCAAGACGTTTTAAAAAAAGACTAAAAAATATTTAACATATATAAATATATGACGGTTTCCTATATTATAACTCATTGTCACTATAACTAAATAACATTTATTTAATTTCATATTTACGACGATACAATTTCTTAAATAATAATACCTACTTACCTTGTCGACGACAAACGCGTTTCTCTGCACTACTTACTCTATACACGGTGTCCCAACGAAAACTTGTACCCCCATAAAACTCGGCAAAATAAACGTTTTGAGAAAAAACACGTGATTTTTATATCAAAGGGGACTAATTTTTATGCAAAATCATTCCTGTAACTCTAGCCTTATGCAGGGGTAGCAAACCTACCCAATTTTTTTAAATGGGATGGGGGCTAAAATGATCTCTAATTTGGATTACTTACACAAGCGTATTTGTTTTTCTCAATTCAATCGATTTGTTACCGAGAAAGTGCTTCTTGAATTTTCGAAGCTAAAGAACTAATAAAGGCACAAAAAGGTTTAAACATGTTTAAAATTAAATTATATAATGTATTAGAATGGAAAAGTAACAAAATCAAGAAAACTAATAAGAATTATGCTGTTCAGGTTCGAGAGTTTTTGAATGAACGTTTTCCGGAACGATGGATTGGTCAGCTGGATCCACAGATTTCAACCTCCTAGATTTTTTTTGGGGGTCATCTGAAATCAACCGTTTACGGCGTCACTCAACCCGAAAATACACAAGAATTCCGACAAAGAATTGTAGCCGAATGCCAGCTAATAACTCCTGAGGTCTTGAGAAATGTAAGATCTGGATTTGAATCCAGAATTTATTATAATATGGCAATTGTTGGAGGTCATTTCAAGCAATACAATCGATATTTTAAACCTTTTTGTGCTTTTATTAGTTTTTTAACTTCGAAAATTTAAGAAGCAATTTCTCGGTAACAAATCGATCTAATTGAAAAAAAACAAATACGGTTGTGTAAGTAGTGAAAAACCCTTCCAAATTAGGGATCATTTTACCCCCCGTCCCCTTAAAAAATTTGGGGGGTTTGCTATTCCCGCACAGGGCGAGTTGCAGGAATGATTTTTGCATAAAAATTGGTCCCTTCTGATATAAAAATTGACGTGTTCTCGGATTTTTGTCAAAACGTTTATTTTGCCGAGTTTTATAGGGGTACAAGTTTTCGTTGGGACACCGTGTATAAGCAAGCGGTCTATGTTCTCTGTGCACTGATCTCGCATGATCAGAATGAGATAGATAATGTAGGTATTATAAATATGAGCGGTAGTTAGTGGGCTGTAATCTTTGGCACTGTTGCCGTCAGCTTTTTGACCCCAAATACAGTCGAACCTGGATAAGCAGGAGTTCAAGGTCCGCGATCTCTTTTAACTATTGGAGGTTTTTCCCTAATCCGAGTTGCTAGCTTATAGAGGTACAGAAGTGGCCTTTCTCACTTATAGAGGTCTATAAAAATATAGCAAATGTGTAGTGATAAACATGTATATATTATTCGACATAGATAATAATTCGACATAGATGCTAAAAAAAGAAAACAAAAAACAAAATCAATTATACAAAAACAATGTTAGTTAGTTCAGTCATTCTTAAATTTCGTGGAACTATTAAGTAGTTAGTCTCAGTTATTTTATATGTACAGGTTTCTGTTCCTCACTTATAGAGGTTTCAGAGGGTTACAAAGACGGTACTCTCACTTAAGGAGTTTTCTCGCTTACCCAGTTCTCACTCACTCAGGTTTGACTGTATATTTATTTTGTCAGTTTTTATAATTTATGTGAAGCCGTTTTAAGTGCTAGATGAAAAATTTAACGTCATTATGTAAATTAAATGAAACTCATTCTTATGATTGAAGTCCCTTATAGACTCTTTATTAGATTGAAAAGTAATTACAGAATTAACAGAGACTTCTTCCACTACCATTGCAGTCAAGGTCAACCAGCATTCTCTCCTCTCTCGTGAATGTGTCATATAAATCGTGAAACAACCAATGCAGTGACAAGCCAATCGACATTCTTGTTTCTGATTTCGCATGACGTGCAGTGTACAAACTCCGTACCTATATATTTTATGCTACCATAACAGACCGGTGGGCAGTTATTTCCAAGCAACGTCGGCCGAAAATGGCTATATTCTGACAAAAAAAGTCAGCGTCAGCAAAATAAATCCGGGCGAAACCGGACAAGGCTGCTTTATATACATAAAGGCCGGTGCACACGAGGCTGGAAACACTGCTCGGACTTCTGCTGGCCAGCAGGCTGGGTACGAGGCTGAAAATGACGTCACTGCGGGCTCTCCAGCTAGCTCACAAGATAGATTTTAAAATTAGAACAGAGATATTTTTTTGCTAGGTTCCCTGCTTGCTCTAAGCAAGTGCCAATCAGGAAACAGTATCTTGTCACGTGGGAGACATGAACAAACGCCCACAAATCAACATAGCGTCATTCTGCTTAGAGTCAGACAACAGACACGTTTTGCTCTGTCACTGCGCGCGCATCAGATCTATCCTCAAAATAAACTTGAAAAGACGTCTCGTGTGAAGCGAGCGCATAAAGGCTATTCAGAAAACCAGCGCTAGAAAACTAGTAGTCAAATCTAGTAAGGAATCTAGCGGCCTGAAGTTTCCGTTCATCGGACGTTAAGAGTATTCGTCCCTGCAAATACCCCCTGCACTCTTCATCTCAAATCTTTTCCCCTCGCTTAAAAACGGTTTGCGCTCTACCGACGCTATTTTCAAAGCTGGAGGGTTCTGGTAAACGCCAAATGAAAAACAAAGAATCAGACTACAGATCCTTCAGGCAAATTTTTTGAAAAACAGTTTCGCCTACGTGTGAAATATTACGTAACTTATTATTTTTTTCAAAAGGTTGTAAGTTTTTTCAGGATTTTTTTTCAAAAAATTCGCCTGAAGGATCTGTAGTCTGATTCTTTTTCTTTCATTTGGCGTTTACCAGAACATCTAGCTTTAAAAATAGCGTCGGGAGAGCGCGGACCGTTTTTAGGCGAGGGGAAAAGATTTGAGATGAAGGGTGCAGGGTGTGTTTGCAGGGACGAATACTCTTAAGCTTACAACATATTTCTATTCTCAATTTATATAAATTTTACTGCGACATCGACGTTTATTTGACATATATACGTAGAAATTCGTTATGCACCTACTACCTACCTATGTAAACCTTGGTACCTGGTGATGGGTTACATGTATAACATTTATAAAGTTAAATACAATTAAGTTAATTTACACTAGTGATAAAACTATACATAGTTAACTATAGCACTGACTCGACGCGGTGGTTGGTCGTTGTATATTACTACTACATAATTCTAAAACTGACAAATACAGTCTTTGTCATAAAAAATCTACACTCAATAATTTAATGGAATCATTGCACCGCAGCTTTGGTCAATATCAGACCAAAGATTTTCTCGAAATCGAATTTCGAGTTCTCACGGCGAGTGACGTGGAGGGAGCGCCCTTAAAAACCGCATAACGATACATTTTGGAAAATTACTTTAAGTGGGTTGTTATGACATAAATAAAATAGACTTGCCAACTTAAATTTCAAAATTTTCTATAAATGTTTATCTCAAAGACCGCGCATATTATACCAGCACGATCAACGTAACACAGACCTGCAACCTGCATGATTTCGAACACTATATTCGTACGGACTAGCAAATTTTAGTGCAGGTTCTGTGTACGGCCGCCATTTTGCTGTTTTCAAGTACTGCAACATTGGCGTGTTTAGTTTAGTTGAAAGAGGAAGAATCCTGGAATAAATAAGGTTTTGAGTGCATCTTATTGATGAAAATAATTAATGAAAACCACACATCACTAGCATACTACATCGGTCCAGCACTGTTAAGCCGATATTGCAGATGACCGACTGACGGTCGTTGCCGGTTAGTGTTTACAGATGCTGGTCTAATGTGCGCTACTTCGTTGTATAACATGGATAACTTCAGGAACAGGATTTTCTACTGTGCTAGTTGTGTTGGTATAGTATGCGCGGTTTTCTAAATATATTTTTTTGAAAACGACTTACATATAAAAAAAAATTACAAAAAGAAAACTGTTCTGTATAACGGTTCACATTATACCATGTCTTCTTTAAATAGACAACCACCTATCTATCTATTTTTTTGGCATTCCAACTCTACAAGTGAGGAATGGTACTAAAAATGTTATCACATCATGTCATATAAAAATTATTAAAGCAAGTTTGTCAGCTATCAAACTAATTTCTTTTGGACAAGATCTACAGAACAAAAGAACAGCTGATTTTTTTTTATTTTCTAAATATTTCAGAAACTATATAAACTTAATAAAAAAATGTTTTTTACAAAACCTTCTCGTAAAAAAATAGACTAATAAACAGTTATGAAAAGAATATCATTATTATATAAAAACCACATTACAGTATACTTTTTTTCTGCGCATGCGTCGATTTTTATCAAAAATAATAGGGCTCTGCATATCTGCATATCAAACGCCCTCTCAAAATTCGTTTGACCAGTATCGTGTTCACAGACAGACTTTTTCTAAAAATATGTTTGTTTTTTTTATTGGGGGAGCGCACAACTAAAAACTATTGTAAAATTTGAAAAATGAATTTTGAACTAAATTAACACCATTTCTCACTGGTGGTGTGGGAATGGTAAAATATTAACCTAACAACTGTCAATAAATTTCTTAGTTGAAACACTGGGTGATTTCAGAGCAAACTACAAAAAAAATAAATTACTTTTGATATAACAGAAGAACCATATTTATGGTTATTTTGATAGGAAATTACCTCCCTTACTTCATTTGGTCGTCGACTTTTGGGACATACAAGATTACATTTTAGAATAATTTTAAATAGAACATAGGAGATCTTCCTACATCAATTTTCGCGTAGGCAATGCAACGTAAATTATTGTCTTGTTATAGACAACAGACATATTTTAATTTGCTTTCGTTGTAGTCGTTATTAGATTAATATCTCATCAAAATAAAGAAATAAGATTGTTATTTTCAATATTACTATTATTATTATTGTTGTTGTTGTTATTATTATTAATTCGCGTTCCATTACCCACGTGAAAATTGATGTAGGAAGATCTATTATTCGAATCTATATATTGATCTTGCACGTTTTGTTTTAAATTATTCACTCCGTGTACTTTATCAATGAACAAAACGTTAAACATATGATATTGCAATATTCTTTTGGTTTATTAAAGGCCTCTACGATACTGCGGTTCCAAGTGCGCGTTTCTTGCCTGTGCGCGGTGATCCGTCATAAATAAAATTGACTATTAAAAAATTAATCCAACTTTTGGAGGATTACGCCGTCGTTCCTTTATCGTGAGCATCGGTATAATTATGTAGATTGTAACTAACAGAGCGGCTACAGTGGCTAGTGAGGCTGCAGCGACACGCTAAACAAGACAGAGATAATATTATTCAGACTTTAGTTGAGCCAAGTGCGTGAATCCTGAAGGCGCAAACGGGATCGAAACATGACCCTGATATTAATCATCCCTACCAAAGCTACTGTGCAGAGCTTCCTGTTGTTAAACTTAGCCTGTCATCCAATTTAACTAACTCCCTCCGGCTTTGGACTTAACAAGGGATGCCCTGCACTTATACTATCGACGCGAGGGATATTTCATTTTAAATATACCATTCTTTTAAGGTCGTCAACACCAAGGATTAGTTAGATTCAATTCCTACGTTCGGTTTGTTATTTTCAATCAAAATGGTTCTATTTTTTCGAACAAAATCCATTGTTTGCGAAAAGTTACAATTTGAATGAATCTGGTTCGAAATTATCCTACATATAACTATTTGTATGAGCGACACTCAACTCTGGTGAGCAACGCGTTAATAGAGCACCGACTGTTGGCGGTATGTGCAATTTAAATAATATCGTACCTTTACCAGTTCAGATTAGCAATTGGGAATAGAGGAGCATGAAAATGCCATTAAACAAGACCTTCGCGAAACGTTCGACATTTCTGAACGTCGGTTTCACTTTAACTCAATAACCAAATTGAAATGCCAGTTTGTGTAACATGGATCTACAAAATTTCGTCAAGTATCGTCAATTGTTATTTTACCATTCCAACCCACAAGCGGGGACTGGTACTAGTTTAGGTCAAAAATCACTTTTCAAAATTTTACAATATCTTTTCCTTTTGAGGTCCCCCGAATCCAAAAAACGTAGGTATTTTTGGAAAAACTCTACACGTCTGTTTGTTTGTAAGCACTATACAGGTCAAACGAATGAGCGTATTGAAGCCAAATTCTGGGAGAATGTTTGGTATGCAAATACGAAGAGCCCTATTGTATTTGGGGAAAATCTGCGCATGCGCAGAAGAGATATATGCTATAACGGTGTTTTTTTTATATAAAAATGGTATACTTTTATACGGTTCATTATTATATTTATTTTTTCTTGAAAGTTTTGTTAAAATATTTTTTTTAAGCTTTATAGTTTCGGAAATATTATGAAAACAAAAAAATCAGCTGTTCTTTTGTTTTCTAAATGTCAGCATTTAAATGTTAAGCATGCTTTGATTGATTTTACATGACGTAGAACATATTATGTGGGTAATCATGGCAACGAGTAGCAAATATATTGAATACTAGCCATTACCCGCGTCATCTCACGCGATATCAGAAGTTTTTTTTTCTTTATTCAAATGTCAACATTTTGAACTTGGAATGGTCCCGTCGCCCAATTGCCTGGAATGTTTTTTTAACTTTAAAAGATGGACGGTCGAGAAATATTCCAAAGTGCATTCAAAGGATAAACGTCATGATTTCACTATTCAAGTGCACTCTCCTTTTCTTATAACCTCTGTCGTCGAGCGTCTATAATCTACAATGTCTATCTATCTCAATCTCTCTAGTATTATTGCACTCTGAGAATTTTTGAATAAGCCGTTAGCAGTTTTTTCTCTCCTTGTTCAACCCTAGACATGATGGCACAGGGTGCAGATGTTTGTATGCCCAACCCGCTTTGTTTTCGTTCTGTAAACTTTATACTCGCAATGAATAATTGTAAGATTGTTTGTTTATTATTGCCTGGACTCGAACCCTCGCCACCTATACATACGTTAGCTGCTATACAACAAAATATGACATGAAATTTATTAAAAGTTTTTGAAATGGGTATTTTAACTTATACATTATTTTATTAGCTAACTAAAAAATTCGTCGTTTAAAATGTTTTATATAACAATATAATACAAATAGCTCTTCAGTTGCTATTGTTATTCATCGTTATAGTTTCAATGCAACGGGTGTTTTATAATATAATAATAAAAACAATATTTATTTCTACACGACCAAATACACGATTTACATAAAAGTGTCAAGAAATGTAGGTATAGTCTTAAAGTAATTCATTTATATTATATGGTGAAATAATTAATAAATGTTCTTTTGACAGAACTCGTAGTTCATTATAACGATTCTCCAGCTGTATATAATTTGTTAACCCAGTAAATAGTTCGTAACCGATATAGATGTGTGTTTTTTCATAAAAACTTGTACGATGTAAATAATCAGAATATACTTTGAACAAAATAATTATTGATTTTCATATAAGATAGTATTTCAAAAATATACATTGATAGAAAAGTTGAGATTTTTTTTGGCTTGGAAATTTCTTTACATGGAGTTGTTCTACTGATTTTAAAAATTGCACATATGATCTTTTTTGTACCAGAAGAGCTCTACCGTAGCATCTGTCCCAAATGTTATATTTAATAGCGGAATAAACGTGTGCAATATAAAATATGAGTTGGTCTTTATTTAGATAATCTCGCAGTATTTTTATTTGATCAGAGATTTGATTACCTTTCCTACATAAGCTATATATCCTTTTACTATTCTCACTGGTCCGTCCCTTTATTGTGCATCAAATTGTTCATAAAACTACTATATATATTTGTAAAAAAAGAATTACTTTAAAAGTTTCTTTTTATACCTAGTTTTCGTAGCGCCAAGGTGGCCTAACCCCTTAATTTTGTACGCTAAGTTGCACCAAATATGGTAAAAAAATGCATCTATACTATTTCTGTATTATTAAGGTATTATTTAATTTCATCAGTAAAATAAGAATTTTCTTTGCCAATTTAAATCCGGGCTTTAAGCTTAAAAATTCGGTTTTTTGAGTTTGTCCTAGTATATTGACATTACAGATGGTAACCCTAGATATACTGCAATGTAAATTGTACTACATTTGTTTTTTTTTCAAATTTACAATTAACTGATTTTTGTGACACCACATTTCAAGCATTGAGAATATCTCACTAGCCATTTTATTAACATCTGCCATGTCTGCAGCATTTATCAAAATTGTATAACATCATCTGCGTACATTATGATTTTTCCAATATATATATATAATATGTTCGTTCAAATCATTTACGAAATAAATCAAAAACAATGAACCTAACATACTTCCCTGCGGAACTCCAGTTAGCGTGCTTTTTAATTGTGTTCGAATGCCGTCCATTTCAGCAAAAAAAGTGTCTGATAAGTTGGTTAAGAATACTAAGCTTTTCCAGTTTACGCGAAAGAAACTTATGGTTTAGTGTGTCGAATGCGGCGCTAAGATCGGAGAATAGACTCAGCACGTATGTTTATTATCTATTGATTTTGTAACATAATTATAAAAATCAAAAGCTGCCGTTGCTGTAAAGCGGTTTGATCTAAACTCACAATAGCAAACTGAAGCTAGCTATTTGTACATACTACCGCAATGAAAATTTATATTATAATAGTAGATTTATATTATTAAAGTTTTATTAGTCATAAAAATTTGATTTTATATGTCAATATAATTTAAAGTACAATAATAAATTATTATCTAATGGCTTTTACACGATTTTATTTAACTTATAATCTATCTATCTGTGTGTTTAAGTAAAAAAATTTTACTTGCCAATTTACATATCTAATAGTTTATAAAATATCATCGCAAGTAATCCTGGAAAATACTCATTTTTACATTTTTTGTTTTATTTCAAAATTCGTGAAAAAAGTATGAGTGAGACACTCGCGCGTTAGAAGTGAAACTGCTTAGGTTCTTACATTTGTTAACGATTTTTTTTATTTCAGGTTGAAAAGGTTATGTGGAATTTGCCACAGTGACTAGAAAAAATGCTACGTAATGCGCATGCGTGCAGAGTGTGCATAATGCTTTGACAGAGTAGAAACGATTCTCCCACTCTATCCTCTCAAATGCCGTTTGAAGTCGGAAAAAGGGAAGCGTTTCACTTTTCTTCTGATCCAAACCAATTCACCTCCCTAGTGCGCCTAAAAATTTTCACTTCAAAAATATTTGTTTTTTTAGTTAGGTACCTGGATAAATAAATAAATGGAATTTATTTTGTTTTTCGTGCTGAACGGATTGTAATATGGATTTTATCATTCGATAGCTTATTTCTTGAGGAAGATTTAGGATTATTGACCCGGATTCCAAATTAGATTGAAATTAAGTTTATGTCAAAAAGTGAGTGAGTGAATAAGTGAGCAGCGTGGTAACTCGTTTTACCGAACGAGGTGAGTCCCTTTATAAGAACTTATTTGTAGGGAGTTTTGAGATAATGAAATTATGTCAAAGTCGTGCCATGTACGTATACGCAACGTCTGTCTATGCTGTTTTCTTACCTAAACAGATTTTCATGCGGTTTTCACGAATACTGAGATAAAATATGTGGACTGTTCTTATAACAGAGGTATGTTTTGCTAGAGCAAAGCCGTGTAAATATGGTTCTTAATAAATAAAACTGCAGAAAGTAGAAACTAGTCAATAATCTAGATAAGTATATATTTGAATAGAAATAAATCACGAGGCTTACAAACTAAATGTGACTTGTGAACAGTCGTTTCTCTGAAAGGCGAACTTTAATTCTCTACAAGCCATAAATCAATATTTCATCAAATACATAATCGTAGAGTTCAGTCAATTAACGTCTGTCGATTACCAGTAGTATCAATGGCAACGACATATTCTATCATACTAACCTAACCCAACCTATATCTTCCCAAACTGCTAAAGTTGACTAAAGTTTCATCATCTTATGTATGTCGGCATCAGAGTCTACTACTGTATTGATAAAGTCTTCGACAGAATGATCTTTGAGTAAATGAGCAAACACATCAGTGGCCAAAAGATAAAACTGTTTATGTCAAATTTTTTCTAATATTTTCTCCACCTAGAGGCGGAGCCCATTTTAAAATATTCAATATGACCGCCCCATGCGAAGCGTTTGCATTCACAATATACGAGGTTTTGTTATTTTATTTCAAATGTATATTTCCGAGGAAGAAATTTGTCACTGAGTTGATATCAATCCTTTAAAACATAATTATATTGAAGGGAAAATAATCGCGAATACTGGTCGCACCGTAAAATGTGGCAAGATTATTTGATGCAAGCTCTAGTGATATGGTTAACTTTGTTGCTTTCTGTATTCAGACATCAAATTTGAAAGAGAATCCGCATGAAATCAACGCTTTATACCCAGCTGACAACTGTCATTTTTCAATTTAATAATTTGATATCAACATTTACACTTGATCAACTAACTCAAATTATAGGCACTGCTCAACACATATCTCACGTGGGGTTGGCATAGGACAGTTCACTAACATGCTGAGTAGATGGCGCAAGATCGAAGTAAAATTCCTATACAAGAACTTTAAAATAATTGTTTATATATCTAGAACGTAAGTGATTGTAAATTTCGCATAAGAACGCAAGAGTTGCCTTTAAGCGAAATTCGATTGAACTGCATCGTTCGAGGATTTTTGTTGGTCATAAACAAATGAACTATCACTTTGAAGGGTCATTTACATACAGATTTGTCAAGTATGATCGAATTCATTTGAGCCGTTTTCGAGAAAAACGCAATTTTCTAATTTCGTTCGTTAGTAAACTATCGCTTCAGAATTTTTCCGAATTGAACGAATGACGGCATCTTGTAAAGTTATTAATGGCATTTTGGTTTATGTGTAACAAGATCAAAATCGTTTTGGAGAGTAGGGAATCTGTTGTCCATGCGAAAAGTTGTGTAATAGTTGAAAAGAAAATTCCGATTCCGAGTCAATCTCGACTACCGGTTAGTGTGAATAGTGACCGCGTTGTGTCACAACCGTGAACATAGACCACGGACTGTGTCAAACCAAGTTCATCAAAGAAAAAGGAAAGAGCAGCCGTGTTTTATATTACATTTGAAGCCACTGTGTTATATTACACGAATCATTTAGAGCCACTTTTGACCCCTTAATAACTCAAAATCTATTTAACATAAACATATTAAATTTGGTTTATTTATTAAAACCCCTTAGATTTACTAGAACCCCAAATTTCATAAATATAGCTCAAATGGTTATTGAGATATTTACGTCTAAAAATCGACATTTTTATCACTGACTGACTGAATGATATATAGATCAAAAACCTAACCCACCACCAGATGACCTAGAAAAATGTTTATAAAGGAAAAAATCAGAAAACAATGAATTTTTAAGGTTTGAAATATTTTCCAAGCAATCAATTTATTAACACCTAGCGCCTTTCGCAAAAGAAAACTGTAAGTACAGGAAGAAAGATTAATTTTACAAATCACTTTTGAATGATAAATAATAATAATTTCTATACAAAAAGTAATAATATCCCATCGAAAACATAAATGTCTAAAAAAGAGCCAAGTTCAATATCCACTACAAAAAGAATTGAGATCTAAAAAAATGCCAAGTTTTCACACCTAAACACATAAAGTTTAAGATAAATCATAATATAAAACACAAAAGCTTGCCAAGTGAAAATTTGGCACCTTTATAGATCTCAATTCTTTTTTATTGGGTATTGAACTTGGCTCACTTTTTCACATTTATGTTTTTGATGGGATTTCTTTTACCTTATACATTCAACACGCTCCTGTGTAAAATATAAACAACAATTTGTACTAGTGTTCAGACCAAATTACATTTGTTTTCTGTTTTTTGTCATTATTTTCTACACACGCGGGCGTCACTTCGTTCTTCAGCCACAATAGCAAAGGGGTAGGTATATACATAATACATATCAACACGTATTATTGCCAGGGGCGTAGACTAAAAGAGTTGTCGTTCACATCAAACTCTTTATTATTTCAATCAAGAACAATGGATACCCTGCAAAATAATACTATCTTAACTCTTAATATCAAATTCTTTTCCCTCGCCTAACAACGGTTATAGGTCTTTTGACGCTAATGAGTTCGAATAAAAGCTAATGCGGCCCGCCTTCAACATTTTTCCGGCCCGCGAGATTCATCACAGTTTTACAAAATATATTTATATTATTTCATTTGTATTTATATATTTTTTATATTTAATTTTTAATGTTGTGCGTTTAGTATCATTATTATGATAATCTATGTTTACATTAAAGAATAATAGTAAACACAATAATAATAACTCATTTTGTTTGCATCTATAGTGGGTCTAAATCTAATATGGGGATATATCATTTTTTATATGCGGCTCGCGGAGTGATGATGCATGTTCAAAGTGGCCCGCAAGATCATTTGGGTTGACCACCCCTACTTAAAGTATAGGGTACATTGTATTCAGGTTAAAAGAATTTTTGTATCCAAATTTAGCAGGTATCCCGTCAATTCATCGCACGACAATTCATCGCTACAATTTATCACGAAACATTCATCGTAAAATATTATATTTTTATGATTCTCTAATTTTTTTAAATATACCTGCATGTAAATAGCACTTACTAATGGCTACTAAGAAACAATTTTTATTTCTTTAAAACTGCATACAATTTTAAGCAACATATTTAACATATTGTGATGAATTCATTTATATAATTTTTACGATAGCTGTGTTTTTGGTATAAGTACAATTTTTTAAGATTAAAAAAATGACTACTAGTTCATTAGCTGTGTTTTTGTCATAATATTATGTATTATTTTTTCAATATATTGTTTTACTTTTCTGCGGTTCATTAGCTATATTTTTGGTATATGTACAATTTTTATTATGATTTTTTCGCCACGACTAGGCATGAGATTTATGTCAAAGCCAAAATTAATCTGAGTGAAGAAATAGAAAAAGACTAATCAACAACTAATACCTCAATGGGTTTTCTTTTAAACTCATAAACGATCGGTTATCGAACGTCTATATACTCACCATTATTTTTTTACGCCACGCCTTACGACTGCACAAAATTTAATTCGCCTTTTGATTATTACATTATTCTCATCATTAAGCTCTGTATATTAAAGTCTATAAAAAATTGAGATCAACATTACGTCACTCTATAAATATGCGTTTGTCAACTGTCTCGTTCCAAACACCTACTTCTGTGCGCCGTAATCATCGTGTAAGTACGGCCCTGGAGACAGCAGATGATCCCATCACCGGGATCCGACAACCAGGAACACAGGAGAAACAGACGTGTTAATTTAGTGTTATTGCTCCCGGGCGTATTTAGTGAACGAATTCATTTAACGCGACGCTGTCAGATAAACGTTCCCTTCCACTCACCCTCCCCCCAACCTCCGGCCTCCTTTCGAATCATTCTGCTTCCTCTGTATGAAGGTACATACAGCGCACATACGTCACATGCAATGACGTTTACAAATATAGGTACTATCTTTACTCAGAGAAGATAAGTATACTCTAGAAAAATATCCTTGTCATGCGATCTTTGCGCCATCTAGTGTTTCATTTTTTAAAATCTGGTTCAGTCAAAACTTACAAACACATGGAAATCAACTTTATTCGTAACCATAAAAAAATATTTACGCACAATGTCAGTAAAAAAACTACATAAATGATATACATTTTTAACCGACTTCAACAAAAAGGAGGAGGTTTTCTATGTTCATCTGTATATTTTTTTTTATGTATGTTCACCAATTTCTCCGTCAATTATGGACCGATTATCAAATTTTTTTTTTTATTCGAAAGAGTGCACCTCAGAGGTGGTCCCATCGGAACCAAGTCAGGATCTGATGGTGGAATCCGGAGCAATCGAGGGAAACTCTCAAATTTCAAAGACACACATAATGTTTTTTATGTATGTTCACCGATTTTTAGTGTTAGATTAACACTAAAAAGAGAAAAATAAAATATTTTTAACAAAAAAATTGAACCGACTTCACACTAAAAAGTAAAAAATAATTGCGTATTGAAATGTTTTGGAGTCGGTGTAGTTCTCGGAAAAGATTTCATTTTGGCTGACACCGACTCCAAAACATTTCAATACGCAATTATTTTTTACTTTTTAGTGTGAAGTCGGTTCAATTTTTTTGTTAAAAATATTTTTTTATTTCAAGATTTTTTAAATCTTATCTATTGTTAACAAAATAGCAATTAGCTATTAGCTATTAGCCCAGTCAATGCACGGTTTCCCTCGCAATTCTATCAAACAGCACCGATTAGCACCAAAATTTGGCTGTAGGTTCCACTTACCCTCTACTTCAAAGTTGTCAATGTGCCGAGGGTCGCTTTTACCCTGGGGGTGAACGCCACCCTTTCTCGAGGATGAAATTTTTTTTAAATGTACAATGTTAGGAACGTCAAAAAAAGCTTTCCTTACTTTATATTAGGTTTTTTTCTTTATAATATACTCCTGATATGGTTACGGCACATAGTACAAGCCTGCCGTGAGCAAACGGGACATCTATACTGTCTGCTGTTTACCATTTTCAAACGCTCTTTTGTCATTACACAGATGCAATCTTCGCAGTTTGCTTCGTAGTCCTTGAATCACTTTCCTAACAAAACACATTCTGCGTCCAACTATCTACAAAGATATGCATTATGATACTCTAACGTACAAAACAAAGAAGCTCACCTTCACGAAGGTACTGTTATTATCCAACCACAATAAGTTTATCAATGGTCGTGTGGTGTCAAATAGAGAGCTACCCACGTATCGAAATCTCGCACTTCTCTAGTTTCTGTAAACGGGTCATCAAATGAGTACCTACGGGATTTGCTAAAAGTCTACAATTCTTCCTACAACGTATATATTGTTTCACTAAAAACCAGATAATTATTTTATTTTCACATATCTAATAATCACTATTATATTAAAAATGGCCACAAAATTTGGTGTTAATGTTTTGTGATTATAAATATTCTTTACTTAATTAGAATTTTTAACATGTCAAAAAGACATCGCGCGAGTACTTTCGTTACAAAAGGGTACGCGCTTACCTCAAGATTCCTGTAATTTCGCTCGCTCGCTCGAATGATAGTGTACAAAATGTTATCAAAATCGGTCTATATGCCGCTTTCAGATGCGAGAACCGTTTATTTGATAGAATTAGGCAGACAATTATTACTATTATTCCCTAAATTTTTAAAATAATTCTAGTCAATTGGGCGACGGGACTATTCCGACTCCAAAAATATTGGCATTTGATATAGTATAATAAAAACTTTAAAAAGAAGTTTGACCCTGCAGGCCATCCCTACAAATTCCCGCTATTTTCGAGTTTAAAACGCTCAAAAATACATAAAATATAGCAAGAAGATTATTTTTTAGCTAAAAAAAATCACTTTCCTACGAATGTTTCGTTCACGATATCTCGGGAACAAATGAACCGATTTTGATGCGGTTTGCATAAATCGACGCAATTTTTAAACCTAAAAAGTAATGTATTACAAAAAAACCGATCTGACCTACATGATATATTTCACATAAAAATTTATCAAAGCATGCCTAACTAGTTTTTTTCTGACAGATCTACAAAACAAAAGAACAGCTGTTTTTTTTATTTTCAAAATATTTCCCAAACTATAAATTATAGAAAAAAAAATTATAACGAAAGTTTCTTGAAAAAATAAATAGAATAATAGGATCTTATGAAGAGTACTATATAAAAAACACCGTTCTAGCATATATCTCTTCTGCGAATGTGCCGATTTTCCCCAAAAACAATAGGGCTCAATTGCATATCAAACATCCTCCCAAAATTTGGTTTCAATCCGTTCATCCGATCTGTTTGAACTATATCGTGTTCACATACTAACAGACGTAGAGAGTTTTTCAAAAAATGTGTTTTTTGGATTCGGGGGACTTCAAAACGAAAAAATATTGTGAAATTTTGAAAAGGGATTTTTGACCTTAACTAATACCATTTCCCACTAGTGGGTTGGAATGGGAAAATGTCTTAACAAACTTTCTTGAATAATTAGAATAACAAACAGTTAAAAAAGTATACCATTATTATATAAAAAACAACGTTATAGCATATATCTCTTTTGCACATGCGCCTATTTTCCCCAAAAACAATAGATCTCGTCATTTTTGCGTATCAAACGTCTTCGTAAAATTTGGTTTCAATCCGTTCACTCGTTTGACCGGTATCGTGTTCACAAACATACGCACAGAGTTTTTCCAAAAATATGTTTTTTGGATTCCGGGGACAGCAAAACGAAAAAATATTGTAAAATTTTGAAATTGAATTTTAATGTTGATTATTTCTTTCTGTTTCAGGGTCAAACCGAATCGACTGAATTCTTAACCAGATTTACAATATGTATATACTATCTTAAAAAAAAAACTTCGGACAAGTAAAAACTTCGTTCTGTGCTAAATTCAAAAACTTGAGGCGACTGAATCTTAAGATTATAACTTAAAAAAAAAGAATTTCGAGGCAGACAAGAAATTGAAATCAAGCTCGAAATTCTGTGCGTAAGACGTCGAAAAAAAAAGAATTTCGAGGCAGACAAGGAATTGAAATCCAACCTTGAAATTCTGTGCTTATAAAAGCTACAAGAGCAACGGCAAAAAAAATGCAAAGACGGTGTTCGCATAACTCCTTTAGTTACTACTAAAAAAACGCCGTCTGTGCACTTTTTTTTGCTGTTGCTCTTGTAGCTTTTATAAGCACAGAATTTCAAGGTTGGATTTCAATTCCTTGTCTGCCTCGAAATTCTTTTTTTTTTCGACGTCTTACGCACAGAATTTCGAGCTTGATTTCAATTTCTTGTCTGCCTCGAAATTCTTTTTTTTTAAGTTATAATCTTAAGATTCAGTCGCCTCAAGTTTTTGAATTTAGCACAGAACGAAGTTTTTACTTCTCCGAAGTTTTTTTTTTAAGATTTCACGTCTTTTTCCAAAGTGTGAGACATTATTTTTATTTTTCCTCCAAAATAAACATAATATGTGCATTTTTTATATTGTTGTATTTAAATGCAATAAAAGTGTTCATATTGTTGTATTTAAATGCAATGAATCTCCGAAATTAGAATATGTATTGTAAAAAACAACACGATCCTTACTCCATGCAACTGTGGTTTCGAGCGCGTCTCTCATGTATTTGTGGGCGTGACATGTAAGTTATACCGTGGCAGCACTTGATTACGCGCCAAATATAAATGCACTTTTGTAGTTTGTTAAATAAGAAGTAACAATCAAAAGTCGGTTATAGAAATTACAATAATCGACTTTTGATTTTTACTTCTCATTTAACAAACAGTACTACAAAAGTGCATTTATATTTTGCCGCGTAGTTCAGTGCTGCCGCGGTGCAACACCTAGTGGTGCAATCGGCTCATCACACCTCCATGCGAATACCATGACATTCAATTTGTAAACAATCCATGTGAAGTCTATTAAAAATAAAAATGAGCTATAACAAGTCTATGCTCTGTGATACATGATTCTTTTTTATATTCATTTGAAATATGGATATTCTTGAAGATTCCATGAAGGCACATTTTGAAGGCATGGAAAAAAAATCAATGAACAAAGCCCACCATTAAAAATACAAATTTTTTTTCATATCATTTGTAAAATACTTATTTTGCATTAAAAAAAGAAGTTTCACTTCGTAATCTTTTCACTTTTTAATTTTTGTTGCACTTTTTATGATAAATATGTTTTTTAATAAATTAATTTATTTAAATCTAACTTCAATCATATATTTTGTTAATTTTTAATAAAAGATTTGACGAAAGTGAATTTTTCAAAAAACAAGAAAATAATAAAAATTAAAAATTAAAAAAGAAATAAAAATATATGAGAAAAAATTGAGAAAATAAATTAAAACTAAAAAAACAATTAAAAACATAAAAACAAATTAAAAATTGAAAAACAAATTTTCCAATGATGCTGGCGGGAATCGAACTCAAGACCCTGTTATTAGTTATTACTAGCCTAACGTCGTTACCGCTAGTCCACGGGCACACTCAGACTATAAGCTGTTATAGTGGTACAGAAGTATATATGGGTGATAAGAAAAATCGGTCCTATGAAAGTCACGTGGTCACAGAACTATAAAACTTGGAAACTTGCTTCATATACACGGCGTTATATGGGACAAAGGCAAAATCAATGTATAAGAATACGCTAGAGATTCGTTGGCATTTAGCACAGAAAAGAATCTCTAGCGAGATTCTTCGATATGTATGTATTGTTACACACTCCCCATTGCGACGACAAAGGATTTCGTGAGACAACGATCGGCTCGTCATTCTAACAATGGCACACAGGTTGTTGTCTAACAACAATCAGCTCGTCTTTCTAACAATGATACACAGATTGTTGTGGGGCAAAAAAATCGGCTTGTTGTTCTAACAATATGCGTAAGTATAAAAGTTTTTGTTGCCAAATTCCAGACAACAATGAATGCAAGAAAGGAAAGAACGATCCAGCGCATATATAAACCACGGAATAGCTCAGTCGCAAGGCAGTCATACATGGTGTTTCATCGAGTGAACAATCGACATAAATTGTCAGTTAGTACCGTGTACCGTACTGAGGTAACTGCTGAGATAAATAAATAAATGAACTGTGTAAATAATCGTGTGTATACAGTTAATAAGTAAGTGTGATAAGTAAATTAAATGTGTGTTCCTGTGTTGTAAATATTTTTTGTACATAAATAGTGACTTTGTATTCATTATTTATTTTATTAGAAGTTAGAATTGTTTTTTTGTTTCTGTTACTTTAGAGAAGTACTTTTCGTTTGTTTATTTGTTTTATTAACGTTTCACCATAGTAAATAAATATTTTTCACCACGAACCAAAACAGTTTCGTTACAGTATTTATGAGATATCCGAAATTATCCATATATCTGTTTGCTTGTAGTTACAGTTGAACTAATTTCTATGAATAAGTATTATAATAAAATATATACATAATAATAATGCGTTTAACGTCCGTTTCTCGACTTTATGTCGTAACAGACGCCATTCGCACTATTACTGTTTTTTTTTCTACCACACTTCCCGTTATTTTCTAAAATTTTTAAACTTCAACTTAATTAAAAGCAATGGGCGCATGAAGGAATTTTTAATAAATTAGGATAAGGTAAGCAAATTTTAAGCATAGGAGTAATCGGCCATGGCCTTGAATAAGGAACCATCTCGATATTTTTCTGGAATTGTTGAGGGAAACCACGGAAAACCTCAACAAGATGGCCGGTACAGGAATTACCGTTTCTCGGCGAGAGGCAGTGGGAAAAGCTGAGTCTAGTGCTCTCACCGCTACGCCAACCAGCTCGGTTTTGAAATAGTATTGAATGGTCCTAAATTTAAAATATACCTGTAGTGTATCTGGTTAAGATTAAACCGATATTAATTCCAACAAAGTCATAGGTAACAACTTGTTTTTGAATAAAATCGACTATAATCTTTCTGGTATTCCATATGCAAAACCTTAAAAAGGGTGTAACTGCTTCATTGACTCAATATCTCTTAGCATACTGTTGCAGCTTTCCTTCCAACTGTCATCGACATTCGGGAGATGAAATAAGACAAGACGAGGGCAAGTTTAACGATGCAGAAAATAACGTGCGAAATTACTAAAGGAGCGCGTAATCGGATCTTGGTGTGTGCATTTATACATTGTTTGTGTCAACCTGAACTCTAAAACATGTCGCGTCACCAGCGTTATGTAAGCTTGATATGAAAACGTCACGCTGGCTGATTTAATTATCAGCAAAATGTGTTTTAATCAATATTGGGCTTAGGCGCGCATGAAAAATAAATCGTTCGGTCGGATCTTTGAAACAAACTGTCGTCGGTTCGAATCCAATCTTCGCCCATGGATATTTTGTGATGTCGTTTAATTTATGTAATTTGATTTGTAAAATTAGACGCTAATAACTTTAGAGTTTAGACTGTTTTAAGCAGCCATCATCTACAATTTAAAAAGAATCAATCGGCTAGTAATGACAACGGTTTTGTATAAAAAAGTCAGAAGTTCTCTCTGATATGCTCTTCTAGTAATGTTTGGAAAATACTGGGTTTAAAATACCAAAAAAAAATTAAATGATAATTTGTTACGTACATCCAAATGTTCTGTTATGATCAGTGATCACAATAGAATTTTTATTTTATTTATTAATTATTTTCAATAAAAAAGTTTTTGTATTAATAGGGATATTTTTTTTCACTTTTTAAAAAAAATATATTTTTTCATAATATTATTATCACGATGGACAGGATATCTAATATTTATATTTTTAACTGTTATCATTGAGTATTATATTTTATTTAATAATTTAATATATTAACAATGACATATTTCTTTATTATTAAATATCAATCGAAAGAATTGAAATGAATATATATAGGTATAACCGCTGACTTAATGAGTGCCAATTAGTGTAATAAAAACATGTATTACATACTTATTGTACTGACAATTCTTATCTGTAAATGTACAGCTTGCAAGATGATAAATATACTATACTACTACTATACTATAATATAGTGAACCTCTCACTTACATATATTCTAAATCTGTCTATTAGCAAATATATTTTTATGATCCTTTATCCATTGAGAATTATAATATACGGATTACAATCTTATCGACATTTCCTAAAATTATTGAGAAAGTTATACACAGAAAATTTTTATTTTCTTGCGCAATATTATCTATTGTCTAATTGTCAACATGGTTTCAGACCTAATAGATCGACAGAAATTGATTTGATTGAATGTATAAATAAGAATCTAGATGATAATAAATTTGTTGCTGTATTGTTTTTTGACTTATCAAAGACTTTTTTTTTCTTAAAGACAAACTCTATAAACTTGGTATTGAAGAATCAATCAATGATTGGGTAGATCCATATGCTAAAAATAAAAAAATTAATAATTTCTGTAAGTGGCATGCTACTATAGCGGCGACTTTGTTTATCCTCGACATCTTTGAGCTCCATATTTGCTGTAGGGTCCATCGATACTTGCTGCAGACAGTCTCTTGGACGACTTTTACGTTCTGGACATGATTCTCACTTACACCCAGATAAGTATAAGATTCTCCGGCGTCAAGATGCTGGATGACTCTTCCATCAACGAGTTGTGCGTCTTCCCCGTAATCCCCTATTCCTCTTTTTTTGATATGCAGAACTGCACATTTATCTAATCCGAATGTCATTCCAATATTCTCACTGTATACTTGCATGGTTTTTAACGCTAGAGTTAGATCTGTAAAGTTTTAAATCATCCATATAAAACAAATGGGTGAATTTATGCCCTCGATTGGATGGGACACTGCACATATATCCGCGAGATCTCTTGCTTTGAATTTCGCCTACTTCTCATCCGGCTTTGTCGTGTCGTGATAATATGTTGCATGAGAAGAAGTACCTAGGCTAATAGTGAGAGAATTTTTCAAATCGGTTTCGAAAGATAAGATCTTCAGTGATTGACTAACGGACAAAAACATTATTTTTTTTATGTATTACGGTACGAGTGTGATCATTTAGCACAGTAAATACAATTATTTTTATGATGTTTCATAAAATAAATTTCTAAAGTTTTTTATTTCAATCCTTTGTTGTTGATATATTATTTTAAGAATAATTTAGTCTGGCAAAATTGACATTGCTGTGCAATAAGAATTTTTATTGAGTTTAGAAAATGAAGTCTGGCGTTTTATTTGAAATTAAAACGAACAAAACAACGAATGCACTCGCAATTGTCGAGTGTTTTTTGTTTTGTGTCACATATATTACCGTCATATAAGAACATATAATATGTTGAGTTGTAACTAAAACTATCTGTAGGTACAAATCAAAACCGTTTAGGTCGTATACTCTATTAACGCTTTACACACCAGAGCTGACCTTCGTTCATACAAATAGGCGACCCGAGTTTTTTTTTCATTGCAGTTAAAAAAACACAGCAATTTCGATCACATATCTCAAGGTTCCTTCCAATTACACCAGTATTTTGAAATAAGGCTAACAATATGGTTCGAAACTCGAGAGAGAGATTGTGAATTATAGACGCTCAACAGCTGAGGCCATCAGCGTCTATTTCGAAGCTCGAGACGTGTATTTGACAGTGCTGTTTTTTTCAGTGCAATGAAGAAAAGAACTGAATTATTCGTTTATTTCATCGCGAAGCGGACATAAGCTTTCTTATCTTATGGACAAATACTGTGTCATTAGCAATAATGATGCCAGATCTTGTGAATATTTACGCAAAGTTCTTTGAAATTACCACCCTCCAAATCGTTCGTCCTTGATATTTCAGAAGAACGGTTTATTTATTAGGAGTTGATTATTTATATAGACTGGATAGTGGATAGTATTGGCGTATTCGTATCGAAATATTTTCGGATAATTTTTTTGGTGGAATAGATTAGGAACATAGTATTTGTTATGAAAACATGTTATTAAATGATAACTCTGTGGGATAGCGGCCAACTCAGGTATGTTTACAATATAAGGAAATAATAACTTTCTTCAATATTTGTACAATTTTTTTTTCAAGTTAATTGACCGATTTTCAACAAAAAAAACTATTTATATTTTTTTTCATAGTTATAAATTCTTGAAAATTGAAAAAATGCGAGTTTTCATTTTAATATTAATGACGGTTTGTGGGTCCTAAGGTTGGTGATGTATACTAGGAGAAGATTTGTTCTTATATTGGTGAGAACTGGCAGAAATTTTGTTAACAAGGGTGTTCAGAAATGTTATATTATATGACTTGCCGCTTTTGTAACTTCCTTTTTTAGTTTAAAAATTTTTTTATTTTTTATTATTTTTCTATTCAGATAACAGGTTTTTTTTTTATTTTTGTGGCGTAAATTCGTGAATATTGATCTGCATGACATGTGGTTTCGGAAAATTTAGAGGGAAAACGCCCCAAAATCAAGAAAAGTCATAGAGGAAATAGGTGTCAGACTAGACCTAATGAAGCCATATACAAAGTTTGGGGAGAGTATGTGTCAGTAAAATTTTTGCCGATGGGCACTCTAACTAATAGGTACTTGTTATGCCAATTATTTTATTATTATTATCATGCCTTGGTAACACTATATAAACAACGGGCGTCTCAACAATCTATTCACAAAACACATAATATGACTGGGGTTACAACGTCACTGAAAATATAAATCGATGCATAATTTTCAACTCCATACCACTAGGGATTTTATCCACAATCTGGCAACACTGATTGACAGTTGCTACTGCATGCTGGGGTTACGTCGCGTTTTGCCACTGTAAACCTATAAACCAGTTCCAAGTTTACGACGTTGCTTTCGAAACTAAAGTACCGGGATGCGTTTAAAATAAAACAGAACATTCATTCTTAATTTTAAATTTTATTTTCAGAGCAGTAACTGCATTCGGGACAACAAAAAATGATCAAACGTAAACGTACCTACCTCATGTGCCCATGGTTCCCATACATCATTCACCGTTAATCCCAGAGCCGACCGTGGAATTTTCTATGCGTCGAATACCTACACAGAAAAGTATGCATTAGCATTGACGCAAATAAACAGGAAACTGCAATTATTAGTATAATTTTTATTCTGCCGGAAATAGAAAAATTAGAGCTGCTAAGGGGTTCCGGAAGGATGGACTGTAATATCCCATGATGATATTATAAAAGTACTCATTGAGATCAAAATTTTGACTTGAAATTGATTTATATAATCAATGACAAAAAGATTATCCAAAAAATGACCGAAAATGACATCAGTATGCCATAATTCGGCAAGAATAAAATAATAATTGTGGCTACCTATCTGCCTCAATTAGGGTTGCCAGGTGTTCGGTTTTTTACGGTCGTGTCCGGCCATATATTTACGTCGCCGGCTTTTGTTAGGCTTTTGGTCTGTGTACTTTTAGTTGTAGACTTCTTGATGTTGTTCAAGAGTTTGAAATTGTTATTTTTTAATAAGTAAAGATTTTTTTTATGTAAACGTTGTTAATTTTTTAACAAAACTGTGATTCACTATTAAATAATAATTATTAAACAACTTTAATACGAACATAACAGACGGTTTTAAAAAGGTATGTTTGGTTTTTAAAAAAGATACGTCCGGTTTTTAGGGCAAAATGTACGGCCTAATACGACGCCGATTTCGGCTTTTGTTTTTTGGGGCCTGCAACCCTTGCCTCAATACTTAACATGCAATGTTTGTATACGATATTCAATACAGAGGAAACCTGACGACAGACGTTTATGACCTCTATTGCCGAACGTCTATAAATTATAGTATCTATCTATCTACGGTAACTCTCCGTCTATGTAGTTTTTTTTAAATATTTATCAAGGTTTTTATATGCAATAAATATACTTACAGTAGTACCTACTATATTATACCTACCAAAATAAAATATTTTCAAAATATAATCTTTGCTAATGACAATTGTGAATCCCAGTCCGTAGTACGGTTTTTTAATTTAATTATTCGTTAAATATTAGTTAATAAACTATTCAATACATTCAATTTATAATTATAATAATATTATATAATAAATAAAATTATCGATAATTTTATTTATTGAAGAGTTCTAATCAGACGTTAATCAAAGATTTGAATAATATTATATAATTTATATTGATATGAACTGATAATTGTGATTGTGGTATGGCATGTATGGCAATCTCAAAAACGGTTAATCGTATAAAAAATTGTTTGCGACAAAATTTGTAGAGAATTTTATACTATATAACATTTATAATAAATGCAAATACGATATGAGGCAAAGGAAGCGAGATATTTACAAAAAACTGATTTTCACAACCTTTGACATTGAATATCTAAGGACACTCACACGTGACCTTTTGAGACAACATTTAGAATGCCAAAATAAAGGTTCATACAAATATTCAGCTTATTCCGTTTCATTCCGAGATTGTACCCTTCTTTTAGCTTATTTGACTGCACTACTACATATACGATTTTTATGGACTCTAGAGGGGAATAAAAATAACAGACAAACTAATAAAAATGTCACTTGTATCTCTTAGATCATCGACCTTGTTAAACAATTATTAATGATTAATACCTGTCATTTATAATATTAAGAATGTAGTTTGAATTAAAAGGACATCAGATAATTCGTTTATATTATTTAATACTAGTTTTCACCTCTAACTTCACTCGCGTTAATCTGTTTATAACCAACTTCAATTTGACGAGTTTTTTTTGTGCACGTTCCGCAATACTTCCGCCAGTTGCAAACCAATTTTAATGATATTTGTTCTATTCAATAGAACATACGCTCAGGGTCGTCCCACATAAATTTTTCTAAAATCGTTTCAGTTTTTTTTATATATATTATTCTGCAATATCTCCGCCAGTTATGAATTAATGATTCTTTTTCTATTTATTTGAGCGCACTTTCTGTATTGTCTCATAAGTTAGTTTTTTTTATATACGATTCTAGTGTAATCACATAAGAAAACAGCTAAATAAAAGAAGCTGGTTAATATTTAATAACGTACAACTTGCATTTGTATAGAATTATAGCGAACTCGGTAAAACAATGATACACAAAAAACTAAACATATGCATTGTTTTTACGTTGTATTGTTTGTTTATGAAACACATGTGACGTGGAATTAATTGTAGCTATCCGATTTGTTTTTGAACTAATAGCATTCAGGAACTCTTTAATCAGGAGACCTAGCTTCCTATGCCTACTGTGTTTTGAAATGGACCGTTTTTTGGTGCACGCAAGATGGGAAATATTCGGTTCTTTCCACCTGTGTGCATTATCCAGTAGCTGACGCCATATTGTTTCACGCGACAGATATCGGTCCACCGCTACGGTTGAGCTGGTTTTTCTTATTATGACTTCGTAGTTTACATTGTCAGAGAAGAGAGACTGTATAGAAATTTATTTCTAATGGAACAGTGTGGCCAGAAATTTTAGTTTGTCTTGTTTCTGTTAGATGACAGAACGATTGAGATATAGTGTCGGTGTATAGATGTCGCTATATAATATAGATGTCGCTATTGTTTCATATGTAAATTAGCTCAGAAGCAAACAAACAGACTTTTTGAGAAAATACCGTAATTTTGTACAAAAAAAAAATAATAAAAACTATCCTATAGCCTAAGTTGCACCAAGCAAGACACATTTACAAAATTTCATTAAAATCTGTTCAGTTGTTTCGGAGATTAGCGCGGCCAAAATTGTGACACGGGAATTTTATATACCTACAGAATGTTAGAAAAGTTCCGGAACCCCAAAAATCTCGTAGACGATGCATGGAATAAAAAAACGTGAAAACACGTACAAAATATTTTTTGAGAGCTATTTAATGAGACCACCCATGACCCCCCACCCAGTGGGTGTAGCGGTGGGAAACTTTGTATTTTTAAATGGACACCCCTAATTTGTATTGCCGATTCGGATTTTAGTACAAAAAACGTAAATTTTACTTGAAATCTTTTTTGTTTATCCGCGACACATGTCGCGGTAATCGCAAAAAATGAAAAAGTCAATTATTTTTCGAAACGATCAAATAAATAAATAAATTATAAGTTATATTTTGCAACATTTTTTATTGATGGTCCGCTCCCATTGGTCGTGGCGTGATATATAGCCTGTAGCCTTTCAAAAAAAAATGTTTTCTATTCGAACCAGTAGTTCCTGAGATTAGCGCGTTCAACCAAACAAACAAACTCTTCAGCTTTATATTATATTAGTATAGATAACGACGGAAGCGCTTATCACAAATGATAGACGGATAACGCTTTTTACCACTGGGAATTATAGATAACAAGCACTGCAGTAAATATTCGATTAAAAACGGGTTTTGTGTTAACCTGGAACAAAGTGTCAGACAGACAAAATTTTACTGATGCCTGATTTGTTCTAAGTTCTTATTCTACAAGGGCGTAGATAATATGGGTGTAAGGGGATATAATAATAAAAAATAAAACTGACAATAAGAAGAATACTTGGCTAAAAAATAAAATTTAGAAATACGTTTTGAAAAGGAATTTGTAAAATTAGTTTGGGAATTAACATTTTGCTTGACACTTGCCTTCGTGATTATTCTTGTGTGTTATTAATAAACAAAAATATTGATTTTTTTACTTTACCCCCCCACAGAAAAAAAAATATCTATCCTATACATCTACGTGAAAATTTCTTTGAAGCGTTATTGCAGACAGAGTTGCTGAGTTTTTAAACATTGTAATTTTATAAACAGACCAGTTTATGCGTGGGACATATTTTCTCGTTGATATTGAAATTCTCGTATGTTAATTCAAGTACATTGCATTTTTTTTACACCGACCTTGCATTTGACATTGCAACAAATCAAGAACTGAACATGCATTTATTGCTTGCATAAGTTAAGGTCATTTCTTTGTTTTTTAGCTATTTTAACTTAAAATGAATTTGAAATTTTACACACGTGCATTATATAAACCTATATAATTTAATAAAAATCCGACCAAGTACGAGTCGGACTCACGCGCCGAGGGTTCCGTACAAACTTGTAGGTAGGGAATTGAGTTTCGAAGATTTTGCACACTCTACCGTTGAAAAACTGTTGTCCCCATACATCGACATAGAGAGAGATGGTGAATTATAGACGCTCAACAGCTGAGGTCATCAGCGTCTTACATCGACATAGGCGAGTTTACCTACTAAGTGTATAATTACAACTACCCGAACTGTACAGTATGCCGTGACTATATCTGATAGCCTAGCAGTCGTACCGTGCTGTATGCGAGAGTTCTCATAATTGTAATTTAAAATATACTGCCGTACAAACGCACCGTTAGCGGACGCTTATTTGTGTTAGAATTGATACTGTGTACGAGCGTAGCATGTTATTGCGGTTTGTGTTACACAGTATAGATTGTATTGTATATAAAAAAATTGGTTTTTCATTATTTGTTGTCATAGCTCGGCAATAGAAACACACACTCTGTGAAAATTTCAACTCTCGGCCTATTGCGGTTCATGAGATTCAGCCTGTTGACAGACAGACGAACGGGCAGACGGACAGCGAAGGCTTAGTAAAGGGTCCCGTTGGGCACCCTTTGATTACGAAACCCTACAAAAATACCCATATGTAATAGTTGAAGAACGGTCAAGTGCAAAAAGCTAAATGTATTTAAGGGGATAGTTCAGGATTTTGACACTGTGCCCTGTATTTTTTAAAACGTGTTCTGTATTCATCTAATGTCCTGTAAATGGCTAGTCTACACAATATATATATATATATATATATATATATATATATATATATATATATATATATATATATATATATATATATATATATATATATATATATATATATATATATATATATATATATATATATATATATATATTGTAATGAGTAAAATGTTTTTTTCTATAAACAATAATATCTGACAGAATTTAAATTTCGTCCAAAATGGGATTTATAAAACCGCAAAAAAGCGATATTTCTCAGATATATATATTTTTTTAATTATCGGTAGATACGCTGATTTCATGAAACAAATAAAAACTTTTATATTTTTTCAAGTTTAGAAGCTAAATTTTTATCCGAAGTTTCTTAGCCAAAAGAATCACATTTTGTGTTTGCTCTTAGGCTTTAGCAAATCTTTTCCCGCAAATTTCATCAATAATAAAAAGTTTTATGGAGATACCTAATACCTATGACTCATTTAGAGCGCTTTTTTATAACCATATATATGAAATAAAAATAGGCACTCTGATTTCTGCAAGCAAAATAAACAATCTGTGTCCTATTTTTTGGCAATTATAAACGTTGAAATATGTTAAACCAAAAGAAATGCAAAATTTTCTCCCCTAAAATGATACAAATTGAGCAGCGCATTCATAAATACGATCCTGTTTACGAGGACAACGCAATATTTCTAGTTTTATTTACTAGTTTTTTTATTATAACACACGATTTATGATTCGCCTGTACAAAGTACAACGTAAATCACATTTATGTTGTAAATACATATTAAAAAGACAGATGAAGGGAAAGAAAGATGGAGACAGATGAAATGGATGTAGTGGGAGCGAGACGACCAGCACATTTATATGGTTAGAATTCAGCTATTCAAAGGTTGTAGAGTCACCCGACCGCAAATGTATGACATAGCTGAACTTTGCCAGACCTTTCAATGAACTTTGTCATAAACAGATAAATACATTTTAAAGTTAAATGGGGGCTACATAATTTAATTGAAGGGCATTCATTATGAAATTTTGACTATTAAAAAAGCACTCGTTCTCATATTTTGAAAAAAAAAATGTGAGCACAGTTCAGTGGAATAGACGACATTCGCCCTGTCCTTGCTACGCATGACGTGTTTTTCGGTTTTTCGTCACACCGTTCGGTTTTATGTCACATAATGAAATCACTCTCATATGTATTTGGGACGGAAGTGAACTTATATTCTGACACATCAATAATAACCAGAATTTTCAAAACAGCAATGTCAGAATCGGGTTTACCGGCCTTACAACTACCCAGATATAAAATTAATTTTAAATTAAATACGTAAAATTAAATTTCGAAATGGTCAGGTACCTATCAAAGACCAGCTGACTGTAATTTTGAAAGAAAACACGACGTGGTTGTGCTTTTCAGTAATAGATACCTCCAAAAATCTAATTTTAGGGCGATCGAACAAAGAGTTTTAGTCAATAAAGTATGGTGGCTTTTTTTCAATGAACCGATAAAGAATTAAAACTACGTGATTGTCATCAGAATAGTCGCTTGAAACTCATTCAGCAGAAATTACATTCCTGTTAAATTTTCATTATTTTCCTACAAATTTGACACCACTTAAGGTGAAGTGAGACAAAAATTGTACAGTGCTGCAGTAAATTCTATCATTGGCCATATCAACATTTATTTGTTGGTAGGAGAAACTTAAAGCCGCTGCACATGAGACGAGGATGGAAATAACGTCACTGCGGGCTCGCGTGCGAGGTCACAATACGGATTTCAAGATTAGAACCGGGTCTATTTTTCGTACTGCTTTGTCGTTTTGTTTTGAGCAAAAACTAATCAATAAAAAGTATCTTGTCACGTAGGCGCCCACACAAAGACACGGCGTCATAGCGTGTGTTCAGTTCAGAGACAATAAACGTTCACTTTTTGTTAACATTCTAACTATCATTGCACTGGGACCAAACCCAGCTTCAAAACATGCATCATGTAAAGCGAACACATAAAAGCCATCACCAAAACCGGCCCCACAGCACGCTTGAAACCTATCAGCCAAATCTAGCAAGAAATCTAGCAAGGAATCAACCTCGTGAGTAGCGACCTTTATTGTCCTATCTATACTAATATTATAAAGAGAGAGAGCACCCGATTTCAATTTTTTTTTCACCAATATTTAGAATGGACGTTCTAAATGAACACGGGCTGTAATATATTATCGCGTTAAAATAAAAGCGCTTTTTGTGGAGACCAATTTTGCAATGTAAGTCGACGAATAAACGGTAGCAATCTACAAATTCGGGCGAAGCCGGACCTGGCCACTAGTTTTTGATACAGCCGTCCCAAGAGCACGGTTGCAATTTGGCACCCAACTCGGGATTCACCCGTTTGCGGCAAACTTCAGTTCAGTTTATAAAAGTAGACTATTGAGATGCATAGCATCGCCTCCTTGTGCATGCGAGTGTAAATATTCCTCCCGCCCGCGACCCCTCAGCACCCTTCGCCGTGACCCGACGGCCATACAAACACACACACAACTAAACATTTATTTGCATGCGCTATCTTATAGTACCTATTCGCGCACTGAAAAAAAAGAACAGCAGAGCAAAAAGCAGAAATTCAATGAATGTTTATCCAGATTAAGTCCATTTATCACGTGTTACGATCTTTTAGTCGAGATTTATCACAGCCGCCTGCGTTATGTTTTTTAACATTTTTATGCTTTTCCTGTTCTCCCCGCGCATCACACGGGATATCCAGGATGTATCTGTTTCAAAAGCGTGCAGACGTGTGATTTTAAAATGTTTAATGACAGAGAGAAAGCAATATTTTTAAAGTAAAACTTCTCATACGAGTTTGGCCCGTTTAACGTTTACGTTAAATATTTAACCGATCCAATGAAAAACAGATCACATGATTATTTATAGTCTATTCCATGTACCGAAATTTGCCGGGTGCGTGACGGCAGCACCGCCTATCGTACACAATTTTTTTATACTCTTATAACATTATATCAAATGAGCATTGTTCAAATAACTGTGATAATAATTAAACGAAACCTTTAATTATATTATCAAAATTTTTATTTCCAGTTAAAGAGATATAGTGTTTATGTTGCACAGAAAAAAACATACTGAAATAATTATTATTTAGAGAAATGTATGAAAATATATATTATATCACTCGACGTTGACTTCCACGAAGACTACTAGCGGGCAATAGAGCGGGCTTGAACTACATTGTTATTATTGTTTTAAACCGCGAAACTTCTTAATAAACGATATGGCAGGGAGCGTGACGAAAACGACATCTAGCGGTCACATGAAATTATACTCTGTAACCGTTGCATGATTTATTGCTCATTTAGTCTACAGCTCACGTTGCGATCGAGTCAGTTGTCAGAGTCAGTTGTCTATACTCTGCACCCGACCAATAACAAAAACATGAAACTCTGCAGACAACCAATGCGCTGTTTAGGTGATAATTGTATTTTTAACCGACTTCAACAAAAAGGAGGAGGTTCTGTGTTCGTCTGTATATTTTTTTTTTTTTTATGTATGTTCACCGATTTCTCCGTCAATTATGGACCGATTTTCAATTTTTTTTTTATTCGAAAGAGTGCACTTCCGAGGTGGTCCCATCGGAACCAAGTCAGGATCTGATGGTGGATCCCGGAGAAATCGAGGGAAACTCTCAAATTTCAAAGGCATGCATAATGTTTTTTATGTATGTTCACCGATTTTTAGTGTTAGATTAACACTAAAAAGAGAAAAATAAAATATTTTTAACAAAAAAATTGAACCGACTTCAAAAAAGGCACTAAAAAGTAAAAAATAATAATATTGCGTATTGAAATGTTTTGGAGTCGGTGTCAGCCAAAATGAAATCTATTCCGAGAACTACACCGACTCCAAAACATTTCAATACGCAATTATTTTTTACTTTTTAGTGCCTTTTTTGAAGTCGGTTCAAATGTTAAAAATATTTTATGAATAAGTAAGTTTCACTTCTATAGTGTGTCGCTTGAACAACATAGATCACTGTTTGCCGAATCTATAATCATACAGTTCGGCCGTCCACTTACAAAGTTACGTTACAGTCGCTGACTAGAATTTCAGAGCAGAATTTATACAGTTCGACCGTCGCCGACCGACCTGTATAGAGTCAGAGAGGCCTACAAAAAATAGGTAGTGTCTTCTAAAATTATTCTTTCACGCAATAATGAAATAATAATAATGTTTGTCATATAGGTAATTTAACGTTATTTCGCAAGAAAATCTCCTATAATCTATTCCGTAATTTCGACCATAAATGCCCCACATCTCTCTCCATCCTTAATACAAATGTCTCCGAAAAAAGTTTGTTTTAAATAATTGTTTTTAACAAAAAAACTTACTATTATATATTTATAGCATCTCTAACAACACAAACAAATGAGGAAAATTTTAGTTATGAATTACATCTTAAAGGATTGGTATATTTTTTGCTGTAATACCAATATGTTTTGTAAAAACAACAAACAATAAAAAATTCTCTGACGCATTTCTTAAAAAAATGTAATTATAACATATCTTTGCTACTATAATTGACATTTTTTTTATTTATTTTGTATTGAAATCCAATTAATTGGATAAAAATTAACTAACATAATCACGTAAAGTTTATTTTCCCAGGAATTAAATTTTTTTGTATTTTCTGCATTGAAGTTTGAAGGCTAACAAGTGTAACTAAACCAATTATAAAATATTTTACTAATTCACATATCAATAATTTATTTATTCAATTTTAATTAAAATTCCGATGTGTAAAATCTACATTTTTTAGATTCTAATCAATGTGTCTTGAGTAAACTTTGTATTTTGTGTTAGACTTCACTCACTCGAATGCCTATTTTGCGTTCAGATCGTATTGCCTTACGGTCGATTTTGGCGGGCACCCTATTTTTCCAAGGTAGTCCATTTTTCCAATAAAGTCACTAATAATATTATTGTTGATTTTATATACACGCCTTATAAAAGATTAAATATAAAATGTATAAAAACATAAAAAAAAAAATCAAAAAACTAACAGAAGTAAAAAAACAAACTAACAGAAGCAGAAAAACAAACTTTAAATGTAGTCGGGTAAAAATTTTATTTTTGGTGAATCTCCTCCTAGGTCTTTGGAATACGAGCTTAGTGCTTACATCACTCACTTATTAACTTACTAATTGAATATACAGTATAATATATTAAATGGCGTTTGAGTGAAATTATCAAGGGACGAATCAAAGAGACAGGCTAAATGAAAAATGACACGGGATAATTGAGAGAGACGCAAATCAAAACACAGCGAAGGTTTTTTTTTTAATTTCAATTTTTAATTTAATAGTATAAATATATTGAAGGCCACAATTCATTACCCAAGCCTTGTATACATTCACGAGCATTTGTCGATTTCAATTAATATCCTGAATTTATCAGAAAACAAAGTGTATTTCCGGTCTAATAATTTTTTCAATATTGCAAATATAACAGAAAAACTAAGTGGTTCATTAATTTTGACCAAGAGTCTTAAGGAGGTTGGATCAAAAATTCAAAATGATTCAAATTTGTTAAAATTTCAAAGAGATATTCTCCTGTAATATACATCATATCTTAAATTTTGAACATTATGAACATTCTCAATGTTTAAAAAATGAAATTCAAAATATATTTTTAATACCAGCAATCAAATGGCAGTCAATGAAATAGTGACATAAAATACCAGAAACTCATAAAATCAAATATAATAATCAAATATAAGTGCCGGATTAGTGAGACTCTACTGTAATGTTAAGATTAATTTCAAAAATAACTATGCTATGAAATTTTGAAAGTTAATAGAAAACTAGAACTTTTTCCCGTACTAGTAATGAGAACCTAATTAAATGAAACACAAAGATCCCGATTTACATAAATTCTCAATAAGAAAATGGCAACCGTGCTTGCTCTTCTCCGCTTGTGTTCCCTTGAGGGTCGAAATAGAAGTTTGTGGGTTTGCACTTGCACTGTCTAATAGTACACTAAGTCAAAGCAAGAGCGATATATTATGTGTGAGAAAAAAATGCAATATTGCCAATACCTTTATCCTAATTAAAATGTATCATCTCCGAATAAATTTAGCGAATGTATTTTATTTTAGACATCATATTATTATATAAAACTAGGAGGCAATGTATAAGCATAGAGTTTTCCCCGCACCGCGTACCCCGCAAAAGTGTCTAGCTAACCTCCATAATATATAATCTTAGTGCAAGGGACTGTGAAGTTATCAATAATAAAAGCAGAATGCAGCTCCTAACTAGCAAATAACGCAATGAGAAATGATTCAACAGGATGACGTTGAGTTCGAGGATAAAAGCGCGCGGACAAACGCATCGGATCGATCACCGGGTGCCATCTGTTCACAAGTCCATTAACTATGCTGAATGGATTGGATGGAAGCAGTTTCCTATCGACATTAATTTTACTAGTTACATCCGTCAGATCGAAGAGTTGTTTCTTACAGAATTATATAAATCCTATCGTTCTGATCAACTTGCGCAGCTCTACTAACTACTCACACTCAGCTACTTCTTATTTATACAAGGATGTGAAAAGTAATTCCATTCTTTTATAAAAGATGACCTCCTGAGTAATGGCGTAACAGAAGGATGGCAGGACTGACAACAAACCAGGAGCCCTCGGCGCACCATTCTACAAAAGTATTTATTAATGCAAAATTTACCAAACCCAGTTTCGTTTTAATTTAATCGTTTTTAGACTTTTTTCTTTGCTACCTGTTCTAGATATCCCGGAATGTTAATGCAAGTTTTCTTTCATAATTTACGAAGATAGGAGGGGAGTGTGTGGATGGAGCGGAGAGTTCAACGTTCTTTTTCGTTGGGGAGTTTAAAGTAAATTTTAATATACTAGAGACCTCACCGTAAAAATGTGTCAGGGTTCTTAAATTTTTGCTACGGCACTGCTCCTGAGGTCAGTTTCGGTTGATACATTAAAAATCACTAAAGTGGCTTAACTAGAATCCGTTGTATCATAAAATTATAATAGAGCTATCAAACATTTTTGGATAGGTATTTGAGGCACCGTAAAAACGTGTGTGACACTTCTTTTTTAATGTCTGAATGCAAAAGGTTGACGGGTAATAACACCTAGCCAACGCTTGAATTTTTAACTTTGCGGAATTTTATTTGCAAAAAAGCCCTTGAGGCATTTTGAAAATTTTTTAAATCTTTAAATTTAGTATTTTATAAAATAAAAAATAAATAAGTCAGATTATTTAGTCGGGTTTAAATGTTTGCCAGACGATTTTAAAATTGTATATCATAAAATATATCGAAAAAATATAGTTGAGGCATGCTGAGATTCACTGAATAATATTTATACCGAGAAAAAAATATTTTTGAAAGAGGAGGCTTTTTTGGTGGGACTTTTTACCTGCCGTCCGCTGATATAAGCTCTCTTTTAAATTTAAACTTACACTCACGTATAATATAATACATATTTATGTTCAAGGTACATTTCTACTTTTTCTAAAGTAAGAAATTATACAGTTCTCGCGACCTGCGACCCAGGAACTATTTTCTTATTATTAAAATACTCGAATTAATTAAGTATCTTGCTCATCATTGATTTCAAACAATTTTGTTATGAAATAAGAACTGTATGTATAGACTGTGTTTTGTTATTGTAAGCAAAAAAGAAAATTGAAATAATCAATTTGAGTGTCAGAACGTCTGATCTAATTCATGGATTTAATCATTTTGAATGCGCCGATTAATTACTTAATTACCGGAAACGGTCGTATTCAGCTATCATTAGAGACGTTGGCAGGCCGGTATAGTAGAACCATAGCGTAAACAAGTTATGTAAGAGACGCGTCGCTCCAAACTGTTCCTTTGATGTTTAGCAGGGTCTGATCTACATAGGAACTAATACGGCTTAAATCATGTGTCTCCAAATCTCAAGGGCCCACGAAATTTGATAAAGTTTTAAAATATACTTTTTCACTTTTTTATTATTTTGTATTGGATTCTTGTAATCTGTATCGTATTTATAACCATCAGTAATAATTGAAACCTAGCTCTGTTGACTGGTGAATAAACAAATAAATTAATTAATAAACAATGAGCATTTATTGTATCGTAAAACTAATATTAATAATCGTTATCTTAAGTGAATTATGACACCTTTTTGGGTGATTTTTGACCATTTCTTTAGGTGCATTTTGACAATATTTTCAGTAAATTTTGATGATATTTTAGGTGAATTTTGACAATTTTTTGGGTGCATTTCGATGTTTTTTTGGGTGAATTGATAATATTATTTATTTGATCAGGTCACTAAGTTACAACTCTGATTTTGACGTTATTAAAAATGAATTTTAACCTCAATTGAAAGATTCTTAATCTATCAAAGAATGAGGCCCCATTGGAAAAACCTAGAACCATCCCGGATGTTTTGACCTTGAAACTCTCATTAGACTCTTTAAATAAGTAGGACATAAATCGCGAGAATTTTAATGTTGCACCATATTAGATAGATAGATAGATAGATATATATATTTTGTCAGTCGAGATATAATATGAATAAGTTATAATTTTAAATATAGAATTTTCATTATTGTTAGTAATTGAAGCGTTTATTTTTAAAAATATGGAACCAGTGTAAAATAGTAGATGAATAAGAATTCTGTAATATTTATATAAATGCTTAATGCCTTGAAACTTTAGGGGATGGAGGTGTCCTAAATGCCCGTGGTATAAATATTATAATTTGTAGGCGTCTTATTTTTCTTAGTTGATCGATAAACTCTAATGTATTACGTAAAATATAATTCCGCATATCTTTAAAGATAATTTAATATATTCAAAACTATCGAGGACACTATTGTACCTTCCTTTTGTATGCAGCATTGGCAGTTCTAGCGTTATGTGTTACTAGCCGTTATTCACGGCTTCGCACACTACTGAGACAAAATACGGATGCGTTCCCATTATTTGGCATAGTTAGTCCATTCTCGGCGTGGGCACTCATTAAGAACGGATTTTATGCAAATCCCTCCTCTCGTCACCCCCCTGCCTACCACCCCTCTCTTCTCCGCCCACCTCTCATCCCTCGCTCTCTCCCTCTCCACCTCCGTATCTCTTCCTTTCTCCCTCTTTTTCTCTGGAAATATTATATTGGCCTTCCCATCCACGCTCACCCACGTAATAACTTATCCCAAAGTATATGTGATGGTTGATGCAAAATCCGTTTTGGATAGAAATTGCATAAAATTCGCTCTTAATGGGTGTCTACGTCGAGAAAGAAGTAACTATGCCAAATTTCAAGTCAATCGGGTGTATAATTTTGGAGATCTCGTGATGAATCTGTGAGTGGTATTTCGATTAAATATATAGATTATAGATATATGGCATTGACATGAAAAATTACAGATGTAGTAATTGTGTAAACATTCTGTCTTCTGAAATATTCTTCCTTGTTCGAGTATCGCGTCTTATACTAATAATAGCTTTTATAGTAGAGCGTTGAAGACATATGCAGTGCTTCCACACTTACAAGTACACGCCTAGTATCTGATATCTAATTGAGTTATGAACACAGCGCGAGCCTATTTGTCTGACTGTCAGTCAGCTAATGTGGAAAATTGTAACTAGATGAATAATGACATCAACTGATTACTTCTACGCTTCGACGTTATATCACCTATGTTTCGGTACCTGGCGCCCCTATCAAAATCTACCGCAAGTATTAAGATATACAGGATTTCATTTTTAATTTCTACTAGGATTTAAGTCTAGTAATACGAAAATCGAATTCGAATTTGCGGCGAGTTATAAATGTTCGTCTGCCAATTTAGTTATGACCGGAAATGTGTTGAAGAAGCCTGACTATTAGGTCGTTCAATGAATAAAAAAAGATTTAAAACTTGAAATTTTCAAAGGTTTTCTCATGTTATTTTATTGTCACATTATTAAAGATAATTTACTGATGAATGAAAATCAAAAATTTTTATTTTCTCGGGAACGGCCATATTTTTGTTTGCATTTCATAAAATATGTTAATAATGACCTAACAATATCCCACCATTCAGATCTAGAAAAAGTACTTACTTAGTTTACTGATAAAGTGGACAATGTAGTTCAGTTGTTTGTAGAGGCTAAGCTTTCAAAAATGCGTTACCTAAGTCATAATCAGAAAACATCGCTAAAATTTCAAGTTCGTGGGTTAAAAAGTTTTGGATGTGCAGTGATGAGTCACTCAAAAGCAAAATATATCTTTCCAAAATTACGTTTTTGATACAATCAAAAAATCCATGATATTTTTGACAAAATCAGCCAAAGTAAAATATATTTGCAAATAACTCTATTATGAAATATTTGAATAGGAAATTTTCGTGGCTATTTGGATCAAAGAAAGTAGTACTTTTTTATAATTTTGCATTATTCTTACGTTTCGGCAGCGTTCCTGCCCTCCTCAGAGAATCTATTAACAAATTGTTCGAACATTAAAATTTACAATAAAATAAATTTAAAATTACTTGAAATAAGATCAACTTACACAAGCCGTCAAAACAGAAAGTACGGTTGTTAAGTCTAAATTTACTATTCTACTATATGAAAGTAGAATTGGCCATCCCGATTGCTCTGAGATTTATTTTTGAAGTTAATTGCTCACTTTTTTTACGAAACGTTGGCTAATAAATGCAATTTTTATATTAGTCACAAATTTTAATTTTAGATTTTTAAGTCAAATGAAGCTATTATTTGAAACAATTTATATTATGTATTTCTATAACGCTCATCATTTAGTGCAGAGATTTTTAGCGTTAGGGGGGAAATATAAGCAGCCTCTCTAAAAATGTGTGCCGTCGTATACTGTCCTTTAACGTATGTATCTAGAATAATCGGGTGAAACCATGAAAAACCGCAACCAAATGATTAGTTTTTCGGCGAGAGTCAGTAGAAAAAAGTCTTAGCTACATTGCCCTCTACAGGATTCGAATGTAAGTCTAGTGCTCTATAGTCTACACCAAGCATCAGCAACAGGCGGCCCGCGGTTCAAATCTGGACTGCGGAGAATAGAAAGATGGACCTCGTTTCCAAAGATGAAGTTTTCTAACAAGACCTTTGACAGGAACTTTTTAGCAAAGTTCCAAGACTTCCCAGAGATAGGGAGATTGTACCAGTTTTTAAGAACTCTTATGAAATTACTCTAGCATGAAAATACATACATACATACATACATACATACATACATACATACATACATAGCTTCTTTATTCATTTAGACAGGTGTACACTGCATAAATAGCGTCAACAAATGTAAATATAATAAAAACACATATCAATCAAAAATTCATATCAAAATACTCATTGAGGCTGTAATTACATTGATTTATTAGAATATTTTTGAATTGTTTTTTAAAATGATTCAGAGGCAAGTTTCTGATTTTGGTTGGTATTTTGTTATAAATTTTTATAACAGAGTTTGTCACGCCAGTATAAACTACGTGAAGATTTGTTTTTAATAGATTTAATTGATCCTTCGATTTATGTCGGGTATTGTGATCATGCCTTATCTCATGTAATTGAAATAGGTCTGGATTTTGCAAGTAGAATATAGCACATTTGAATATGTTGCAGTCATAAACTGTTAATATTTTTAATTTCTTGAAAAAATTTCTGCATGATGTTCTACTGCTAATTTTGGCTATTGCTCTGATACATTTTTTTTTGTATTAAAAACAAATCTTCAATGTAACTTGAGTTTCCCCATATGATAATACCATACTGTAGGTTAAAATTTACTAATCCATGATAAATATTTATTAATTCCTTTTGGGATATTTTTGAGTTTAATCTTCTGAGTAAATATACATAAGAGATAGTTTTATTTATAATATTTTCAACATGTTGCTTCTATGATAAATTTTTATCTATGGTAATTCCTAAAAATTTTAGTGAGTTGCAAAAATCTACTTGGTTCTGATCATTAATTATCAACTTGTCAGGATTTTCACCATAATTTCAAAATTTAATAGCCTGGGTTTTAGGTATATTTAATTTAAGTTCGTTATTATCAAACCAGCACTGAAATGCATTAATCGAAGTCGCGATATCGTGCTCTAGACTATACAAAGATTCCGCTTTGTAGATAAGAGCAAATCATCTGCAAAAAGTAATATATCTTCTCCAACAAAGCAGCTTTGAGGTATGTCATTTATGTAGAGCAAGAAAAGAAACGGCCCCAAGACAGAGCCCTGGGGAACCCCTCTAAGTATGTTTTTCATATGTGATTTTGCTAATCCCCTATTTGAGTTGATTTTGACTAACTGTTTTCTGTTAGAGAGATAGGAACAGAGTAAGTCTAGTGGTTTTCCTCTTACACCGTACTTTTCCAGTTTTGTACATAAAAGATTTTTGTCGACAGAGTCAAATGCTTTCGTGAGATCTAAACAGACATCTACAGATATTAATTTATTATTCCAATTATTTAAAATAGTATTAACAGCATTGAAAAGGGACAATTTAATAGACCTATTTTTTATAAATCCAAATTGACTTTTGGTGAGCAGCTTATTTTGTTGAAAAAAGTGCAATAATCTCTGGTATATTAATCTTTCAAAAACCTTACTTAATAGACTGACGTAGCTGTGCAGTTTTTTCAATCTTTCGAAATCATCAGTTGAGATGAAAATTATCGACCTGCAGGACGATATGTCTTTGAAAATGTACCAAACTAGATCCGCATAAGAGTTTTAAGCTATAAGCACGTTTTGGAGAAGTATCTGAATTGTAAAAAACTGGCTCCCATGTTGGGTTCCACATACATTGAAGACACTAGAACCAACCTAAAAATTTGGCTCAGGATTAGAGGTACAATTTTTCTCCAATAAGAATTTTTGTATTTATTAAATAAATACATTTTATTGGGCTCACAATATGGTTGTGGTTCCATTTTTAACTGCGATGCGATTTTTTTTTTCTTCTCTGAACCACGATAAAAATTTTCCAATAAATCCGAACTCTACTAGAAACTACTTTCCAGCCTCTGGTCTATATCATAATGCTACTTGGTTTTAACTAATATAGGGGTAGATACTTTTTAATCGACTACGCCAGGGTTAACACGTTCACTGCTCATGACGCGAAATCGCGTCATACGCAATCAATCAGAGCGGCTGATGACGCGATATAGCGTCACGGTAGTAGGCATGCATAGAGCGAATTATGTGACTCAGCTGCTTCCGTATACATGCGATGTGTTGTGAGCCTGTGCATTACGTGTCGAATAACTATATTTAAGTGCTAGTTTGAGTTCGTGATGGATTCCGACGGTGCAGGGCCCTCCGGAGTAAAAAGACCAAAAATACATGAAAAACGTGAAAACAGGTTTCGGTATAAACTACCTTTAGCCGAATCCGACATCGAAAAAATTTTATTGGCCTCTGACGATGATTTTGAGGATTCCGCTTCAGAATATGAGAAAAGTGAGTCGGATTTGGATGAAGTTGAAAATGTGCCTGTTGAGACAGATGCAGATTTGGATTTAGATTTGTGTTTTTGGTTGTTTTTTTTTATTTTTTTACGTTCATTTATATTTCAGGTATGAATTGCAGCAAATATATTTACTTTTGAAACAACATCACGCATGACGCGATAGTGCGTCATGAGCCTTATATTAAAATATTCATTGCGTAAGGCTGATGACGCGTTTTTGCGTCATGGCGGTTTTTTAAATTTTTTTCAAAATTTTTGACAAAATGCACTTCTTGGTGGTATGTGGTAACACTGAAAAACCGTCAGAAAAAAAATCAACCTTTAGCTTCTGGGGGTCCCTACGAATATTGCGTGAGCAGTGAACGTGTTAAAAGTAATCCGCGCTTAAAATCAATACACCAACAATAAATTGTGTATAATTTCTATAAACTCGAACATTTATCTCAATCATAAATTTCAGGTTGACTATTTCATAGGAGTGTGTAATGATATTTATAATAGCAGTGCATCGTGATTCAAAGTGCATTTTAATTGAACATTAAAGTCATTGAACAAAATATAATATGTAACGTGAATCAAAAGTTAACAATTGTTCAGCTATAAACTTTAATGGGTTAACAGGTTAGTGGAAAATTGTACCATAATGTTAAAAGTAGGATTCGAATTTATTAATGACGCTGTAATTATACAAGGTGTGACAAAAAGTCTGCTTATGGGAAATATATTGAATTTTAAAATATCTCAGCAAATATGTGTTCCCGTCTTAAGACAGAGAGCTCACGTGTTGGATTTAGAATTTTTTCTGTATTCTTAAAATAAAATTTAAAAAAATAAAGATGCCAGTCGGGATCGAAGCGGCGATCAAGAGCGTTGACCTTTACACTTTGTAACTTAATTATTGTTAAACTAATAAATCATGAAAAATATTTTATTTACTGTATTATTATTACAATACAATTAAAGAAATCATAATATTAAACGATTATCCTCATAATATTTTTAGAAGGCTTATTAATAAGAAAAATTTAAATGTCACTGTCGGGACTTGAACCGGAAACAACCAGTTTCGATTGTGCTATGTATAAGAGAAATAAAAAAATTACTGTCGTGGTTGATTTGGGTTCAAGTCCCGACAGTGACATTTAAATTTTTTTATAAATAAGCCTACTAAAAATTTTATGACGATAATTGTTTAATATTAATGCTTTCATTAATTCAGTGGAAAAATATGCAGTATGCTGGAATTTAATCGTAATGAATATTATTAATATTATTGTTTAACTACTTTTATGACGTTTTAAGCTGTCAAAAATAATAAAATAAAATTGTTTATAAGAATTGAACTACTGAATAAAGAATATTCGAAGGCGATTCTTACATCTCGGATGTACGCACGTACAACAATCTGCTGTTCAGTTAAAATTTTAGGACTTATTGTCTTATTATGAACTTGAGTCAACCTAAAATGGTTCAACATTATAGAACAGATTCTCTCCGTTTTCAAAGAGCCACAATTTAAACCAATTTCGTGCGAAGTAAAATTTCTGGTATCAATGAATCAGTTCCAATGCGTAAAGTTGTAATAAAGCATAATCCCGCAGCGGTGTCGCGGTGTGTGCAATTACTAATAAAAAAATTTTACCAACATTTCTGTTTGAGATTTTTTCATAAGACTTATATTAATATCTGTTGTATATATTTCACTATTTCAATGGTCAGTTACTGGTTTTTTATACAATTTAATAAAATCGCCTATTTTAATATACAGGGTGAGGCACATACAGTGTTACAGAGCAATAGCACTCAAACTATAATTGATCATATCCAAAAATGTTTCGGACAAAAGTTTTAGTGTTCGAGACGGCCGTCATACTGGACCACCCTATTTTTTTATCGGTGGAGGCGCTGAAGCTACGTCAAGGTCAACTTCACTTTTTTAAACGAAACCATGTATTTTTAGTGTATTTGCCATAAGGCACTTACACTATTGGCGTCGGTCGGATGGCGGGACCTAGGGGTCGGACCAAAATTTCTCGACGTTTCATAGCCTCCTAAGAAGTTTGGCACCATTTTTGGAAAAGTCTATTTATATATGTATATATATATATATATATATATATATATATATTTATATATATATATATATATATATATATATATATATATATGTTTTTGTATCAAGTGGAGATCCGACTAAATTACAGACAACCCGAGGTCCACCACAAAAAAAAGGTTTTTTGGAGTATCTTTTTCACAAAAAGGCTCCTTTTATTGTCCTTAATCTATAACCCCGCAGAGGGGAAACAATTTCTGCGTTTAAATTTTTCGTGATAAAATTTGAACAAAACGAGATCTGTTATAAAATGTAAACAAGTGGAGATCCGGAAATGTATATCATGATGTATGTAGCATAAAATGAGATCCTGCAACATTGCCAAATTTTTGTGACGTTGCGACGCAGTACGCGTGCACTTTTAGTGTTCGAGTTGTGATAGTGACGAAAAATAATTTGCTCCAAAATGTGGGAAAAAGTTCGTAAATCTAGCTATAAATAAGAAATACACGACAACTGCTAGTAGGTATACAAGACGAAGGTAAGTTAAATTAACTTTTTAATTTTTTTTAAGCTACATTCAAGCAGAACTCTTTTTTGTGAATGCAAAAACCATTTTATAGTACAGCAAAATATTTTGCTGTTATTAAAAGCATTTTGTAATAAAATTTGAAAGACTATAAAATTGTTTTTTTTTAAATTTCATCATTGATAAATTAAAATTGTAAACGTAAATTGCCTTTTGTTTCGTTAAAACGAAAAAAATCCGGGTACTTTAACATCTTCCCGTCTCAGAAAACAAATTGCAACTGTTTTACAAATTTTAAACCTTAACGATAATGAAATGGAACAATTGGCTACTTTTATGGGTTATACGAAGAAGACGCACGAACAGTTTTATAGGTATGATATTTTATAAATAAACTATAAAAATTGTAGGAAAAAAATTATTTTTCTTTCGCTTTAATTAATACATATTTTAGGATTTTTTTTAAACATATCTTATATATGTGTGCCAACTAGTGATGCGCCGGATATCCGTATCCGCGGATATCCGAGGGAGAAGAAAGATCCGCGGATCTTGAAACCAAATATCCGTATCCGTTAGTTTTATGGCGGATCTTTTACGGATTTTATAATAATATATATAGGTAATTAGGTAATAATGAGAAACTGTTAAATTCCATTCAGATTATTTTTTATTTCTTAAAATCGTATTTGGCACCTTTATATTGCAAAAATTTATCGTAGTGAGTACCATACCAATAGTACATAACTCAAAGGTACTAATAAAAAACTATCTTTATAATGAGATATCTGATATTGCACATCGATCTCTGGAATCTGTTAGGAGAGTTAACTCTTAAAGAAGTCAATAACTTTTTCCCATAACAGTCTCTTTCCAAAGGTCGATGTGCAATATTTACCGCCGCGTACTCTAAGAAAGTTAAGATCCGTATCCGTATCCACGGATCTTGAAACCAAATATCCGTATCCGTATCCGCGGATCTTGAAACCAAATATCCGTATTCAGATCCGTATCCGCGGATATGCATTTTTAACGATCCGGCACATCACTAGTACCAACTAAAACGAATTATTTTTCAATACAGGCTGCTTCGTAATTGACTGTCAATTTTAAAGGGGGTTTATTAATTGTGCATGATTTTAAGACAAAAAGTTTATAATAAACATTAGGCCCGATTTGCGTCATATTTGATACGCAGGGTGACACATTTTTTTTTTTTTAATTAAATTAGTTATTTTAATTGACTGTCAACAAATAATAAATTAATAAAAATCTTAGGTTAGCTTCAGGTTTATTAAAATACCTAAATCAATTTTTCAAAAAAATCTCTATCACCTTGTATATCAGAAATGAAGTAAAAACGAACCTATATGTATAAGTATATTCAATTATGAAACGCACTGTATATTAGATAAATATTTGTTATACGTCATCTCACATTATTAAGAGTGTGTGGGCGTTAAATAAGTTGTGCTTAAAAATTAAAATTATGTACTTAGATTTAATATAATTGTAAAAATGTTTGTTTACAGTACTTGGGAAAGTCGCGATTTACCGAAAAAACTCGTGCATTTAGTAAATGAGAAACATTGACTATTATTTCACTTTACTGTTCAAGTACCTGCGACTTTTTAAATATTTATTCACTGTCTCGCAAAACTAAACATATTACATCTCTTGCATCTCACTTATCCTTCCGCCAAGTAATTCGAAAAATAAATTTAAACTTTATTTTAAGATTACCACAGGAAGTTTACCAAACCGCAAAAATAGCCAAGTTACTTTTAATGATGGAAAGGGGGGTCGACAGTGATAAATTCGACGTCGAATTGGAACAATGGAATAGACAATCTTTCGAGGAAAACGAAAATGGTAACAATTATTATTAATGATTGGTAAAGAACGTATTAAGAAAATTCGTCCCTGCAAACACCCGCTGCACCCTTCATCTCAAATCTTTTCCCCTCGCCTAAAAACGGTTCGCGCTCTCCCGACGCTATTTTTAAAGCTAGAGGGTTCTGGTAAACGCCAAATGAAAGACAAAGAATCAGACTACAGATCCTTCAGGCGAATTTTTTGAAAAACAGTCTCGCCTACGTGTGAAATATTACGTAACTTATTATTTTTTTCAAAAGGTTGTAAGTTTTTTCAGGATTTTTTTTTTCAAAAAATTCGCCTGAAGGATCTGTAGTCTGATTCTTTGTCTTTCATTTGGCGTTTACCAGAACCCTCTAGCTTTAAAAATAGCGTTGGGAGAGCGCAAACCGTTTTTAGGCGAGAGGAAAATATTTGAGATGAAGGGTGCAGGGGGTATTTGCAGGGACGAATACTCTTAGTACCACGTATTATTATTAAAACTATTTTTCAAACATTAAAATATTAAAAATCACATACGTAACACTTTTTCTCATTTTTGACTGTCTGTTATCAGATGTCCCAAGTCAGCGAGCTACACTAGATGATTCAAATACTGTTGTGGTCCCCGAGTAAGAAACCCAGAACGATATTAATTCTGAATCAGAGGAAGGTTGCGTATGAATGATCACCGAAAGTGCATGAACCACATAAAAATCTCTGTTGAAATTTAGAATTTTGAAAAATAATTATTGCTTACAGGTACATAAAGTTTATTCTGATATAGGTACAGTGTCACAGACATGACTTATTTTTGAAGATAATCCCATTAAAATCTATATACCCTGTAATATCCCGAATTACGCTACTCCAAATTGCGCGAACTCGAAGTTATGCGATTTCTGTAGACTTGCAAACTTGACAGAACAGCTTAAATCACGTTAAAATAAAATTAATAATCTTTGTATTATTAATACGAAAATTCGAATTCTTCTTACGCTTATTTTTTACAGAAACACCACGCAAAAAGGAGAAGAGTAAAGTAAACACAGACAAAAAAAATTGCCGTGGATCATGGAATAAACAGCAAAAATCTAAAATGTTACAACTTTTTCAAAACTCATATTAAAAAAAAATTCTCCCAAAAAAGCAGAATGTCTAAAATTACGGGAAAAATATCCAGATTTATTTAAGGACAAGAACTGGGTACAAATAAAAGTATTAAATTAAAAAATATGTAATAAGTATAAATCTTTGATTAATGTCTGATTAGAATTCTTCAATAAATAAAACTATCGACTAATTTTTCAGACAAATATATTAACAAAAAATTTCAATTAATACCGAAACGTCAATGTATTAATTATTATTTTTTGTTAATATATTTGTCTGAAAAATTGGTCGATAATTTTATTTATTGTAATAAGTACAGTTTCAGTTTAATAAAAACTTATGATAATATTTTTTTTATTTTTTTTTCTGGAAATATCTACATCGTTTGCTTCCTGCCTCAAGCCATTACTCCTTTATTATAAATAAACGAACAACTAAAAGAAATTATTGTAGAAATATTGATAATCTAATTTTTTTTACTTCAATTTGAATATCATAGCATGCTCAACTTTTTTTTCAAATACTCATATAATATGTAGATAAATCAATTATATTTAACCGCTAGCCTTTAATCTTACGCTTACCTATTCCTACGGTTTTACTCATTAACATGATCATTATAAAATGCAATGTTACAAAATTACAAAGTTATGAATTTTATTCACTCGGTTTGAGGCTTGAGCTCCGAAACAAACTTAGATGATATAACATAAAATAAATAAACGCGTCTGTGTGTATGAAAATATGCGACGCAGTGTTGCCGATTATACAGGATCTCAGGTTGTGCATGAAATGTTATATACAAGTTTGGCACAGCAGTGACCTCACTAGTGCGTTTGGTGTAACTACTCGTGTATAAAAATTGATAAAAATGGGAAAATGGAGATCCGGACTAAAATTTAACTGCGCATTCCCCACACCCATATTAACCGAAAAAAATTGATATACACATAGAAACACAACGAGATCCGATTCGGATCTCGGCTTGTCAAAACGGATCTCCATTTGTATAGCATTTATCACCAAATGATCTCACCTTGTATAGAAAACATATCTATATTTATATATATACGTATATATATATATATATATATATATATATGTGTACGGGCTATAACTTTCGAAGGAGTTAATTTATTTTAATGAAATTTGGACCAGATGTTGAAATTCATCACCGCACAAAGCCTATTTAAAATGGGCCCAATCGGGCTACTTTAAGGGTGGGTTTTAGGGGTTGAAAAATATTTTTGGGCCCAAAAATACCGAAAAATTTCTCCGAATCGTTTCAAAATTGAAATTTAACCCTTTAGTAATGATTAAAATGTGCTACCAAAATTTTATTAAAATCGGCCCGACAGGACCGGACTTAAAAATTTTATGAAAACATTAGTCTGTAGATATGGATTTATTAAGTGAGGGTGAGTTTAATTTGTTGTATTGATAGTAGTATTAAAATTAAGAAAAAAATATTATTTTAAGGGGTGTATTAAGAGGTTAAATTTTGTATTTTGTTCAAAAATTAAGTTAAGTTTATATAAGGGAGCCACACTGCCTATAATAGCAAATACACTATATTGTCGGCAGGGTTTCGCACTGCGACCCGAGTTTTTTTTTTCGATGAAATTATTAGTGATTTTAAGACGAATTCAGCAACCTACAATTAAATAAAAAATTATCAGATCCAAATCGGTCATCACTGAGCACTGCAGAGTTAGTAACATGAGCTGATCAGCATCGTGGCATGAGAACATTAGCACTATAGGTGGAGTGGATGAGAACAAATTCCCACTGACTTTCTCTTAATCATAATGCTTGTGTTTATATCAGTTTTTCGTGAGTATTTCAGCGGCAAATTAATTGATAATAGTGCTTGGGTTGTTCAGAATTGCAAAGGAAATGACAAAATATTTTTTTTAAACAATGCGTGTTACAATGTTAATATTTTAAAAACAATAGCCTGCCGCGGTGCTGATCAGCTCATGTTACTAACTTTGCAGTGCTCAGTGATGACCGATTTAGATCTGACAATTTTTTATTTAATCTGTAAGTATTAAACTGTAACTCATGTAAATTTCAGCCCTTAATATTGTAAAATGACGCCACAGGAAATAAAAAAAAAAAAAATATTTCGGCTCCAGAAAGTCGGAGGATTGATTTTTTTTTCAAATTCACAGAAAAATACCAGCTATTAAATGGCAATAATGACGATTGTAGAAAATTTCAATTTTTGAAGATATTTAATTTTTATTTTTTTTATAGAAAAAAAATACCGATTTTTCGACCGATTTTTCGCACATTACCGATCAATTCAAAAGGCGCGCAGTAATTGCAAACATTACGGGAACTATTAAAGAAAATTTTAAGCCCCAAAACGTTTATAAAAACTCACGGGTTTATGAGTGATTGGCATTTTAAAAAAATGCTTTTTTTTCGAAAAAATCGGTTTTTGCAAAAACTTTTCATTATTTTTCAAATTTTCAAAAACGCTTTTGTTTGGATTGCAAAGGGCTACCCTTTCACCAAGTATCGCTTAAAGATTATTTTTTTTCAAAGAGATATAAGCGTTTCAAAAAACAACGATTTTTAACGGTTTTTTAATAATTGCCATTCCATTTTCAAATTTTTTAACATCGGACCAAGCCAGATCGATCCGTAATAATTAATTCTATAACTTTTGTATTAAACTTTTCTCAATCCAAAGAATATTTTTTTTTTAAAACGCAAAAAACAGTTTTTGACGAACTTTGGCTCCAATTTTCGGTAAGACCCATCACTGTCAGTTGTTTTAAAAATACAGCATTGAATTCTACGGAAAATTTCCGATTTTTTACATATTTTGGTTTGCTGTATAACGGTTACAAAAAAATAACATTACGTTCAAAATAGAATGACCGGTCTATAACTCATTTTTTTTTCTATGTAAGAATCGACAATTGTATAAAACGTGAAGAATATTGTTCGACAAGCGCCGCAATGCAGAATCGTGTTGGCCTAGGCCGTTGGGGAATTTGCCTAGTTTTCCTAGTAGGTCTGACGTCACGTTTTTATTTAGCCAGACGTTGATGCTCTCACAGTACATAAACATAAATAAAATATCACAGTCAAATGGAAAAACTCCGTGAATGCTTTTCGTCAAATATTTCCAAATTTACGGTTTTTGCTGAAAAAGTTTAAATATTTCAACGCATATGTGAATTTGTGATGACGTATGGTATATGGAAGTCGTGTCCCAGAGGATACCACGACGTTTTGTCTAGGCTGCGTCTCGATGAGTTTCTTTTATTTTAAGGCGCTGTAAATCTTTTTCAAAGCAGATTTGTATAGCAATATATTTTTTTTTTCTATAGCGACACTTCAAAGTCTAAAGTTCATTTTAGATGAAAACAATTTCATGTAATTACATTCATATTTTGAATTTATACAGATAGAAATAAGAGAAGAAGTTTGTATCTATGTTACCTAAAAGCTTGAGAAACACTGGACCGATTTTAAAAATTATTTTATTATTTAAAAACCTACTTTTTGGTCAGTAAATTAAGTAATTTATTATTACGTTATGACAAAGGGGGGAAGACTATTAAGTCAAAATAGCGATCTGCCCCCAAGTGAAGCCGGCATCTTGTAATGTAGGTATATAAAAGTCGACGCCTGTTCAGTGGCGGATTTGCCTTAAGGCCCAGTAGGCCCGGGCCTAGGGCGGCCAGATATTAGAGGAGACCAATCATGAGAAAACACATTATGGCGTATGACGGACTGCACTGTACGGTGAAGTCTGCACCGCATCGTATAACATTAATCTTTCTTAACAAGTGATCGGAATATCTAGTTTAGATCAATATTTTGGACAGTTTATTTTTAAAATGCATTTAAAACAGACAACTTATTAACACCAACAATGTTGAGCTATTGTCGAGAATTTTTTTTATAAATTGGAGTTTAGGTTACATAACGTTATTCTAAGATGATTTTACGTCAAGTTTGTCGATAGCGAGCAACGTCTAAGTTCAAAAATGAATGACCAATAATAAAATTCATGTGGTTAAGAAGTGACCAAATTTTTTTAGTGTCCAACCGTATTTTCAGTTTATTTAACTGCAGGTATACTAATTGAAAAAAATTAAAACTTATACTTTTTGACGTGATAACGTCTTATAAATTGATGAATCACCAATCTTATAAATTGATAAAACACCGGCTGCATGTTCGAAAAAGTGTAACGTTCGTAACGGGTAACGCGTAACGTTCCTAACGTTCCTAACGCGTAACGTTCCGCCTGACCCTGTGCGTGCTTTTTGCTAATTTCTCGCTCAATTTAAATCAGATCGGTTTGAAACCAGTCTTAAACGAAAGAGGAGAACATTTAATTACATAGATTTCGTATAACAGAATTTGCCTAAACAGTTTTTCTATACAAATTTATATAGAAAAATAGCTGTATAAATGCAACATGAAAACGGCTGCATTTCTATTGTTTAATTCAATTTTTTGACATTAGTATTTTGTGAAATGCAACGCCTTCTAAGTTAAGTATTGGAATAACTAATTATTATTAGAACATAATACTTTGACAGTTGCAAACGTCACTTTTGACATTTCTTATCATTCCGACACCAAGGATAAGCGGATTGAAACCAAATTTTGGGAGGTTTAGGTTATGTATTACGGAATACGTTATCACGTAAAACTATCGTCCGTAAACCGACTTTACAGACAACCAATTTTTTTTTTATTAAAAAAACAGTGTGCAGCAACTAAGGCTATTTACACTGAACTAAAAGTAACAAATATGAAGGTAAGTATAATAATAATAAGTACATAATATAATAATTACTTGGATATAATATAATAGAATAGATATAGGTTAAATTAATTTATATTTTATTTCTCAGATTGGAACGTTCGAGGAAATTCATTATATTTGTAACCGCGTCTTCTATACTTTTTTTTATCAAAATGTAATAATTCCGGGGGAGATGGCCTTACGGGAGAGATGGCCAATAGAAAAAAGTCTAACTATGAGTAGCTCTATTTTCAATATAGTTTGCTTCATTTCACAACAAGCAATAAGTGTTAGTGGATTTGTGTAAAAAAAAGAAAGGAAAGTTGAGTAATTTGACTTTGATTTTTTAAGACATGTTTGTTATTAATTAAGGGTTTGACATATTAAGTGTCTTAAAGGGGTTTTGAAAGTTTTGTTATTTTTTTTGTACTTTCCTTGTGAGGATAATCATTTTCACGTGTTCTAACCTCAAAATTTATTCAAAAATTTATACGCTGCTTTAATTGCCTAATGTAAACATCTCATCCGGACAATCGGGAGAGATGGCCACATTTTTTCGGGGACAGATGGCCATAAAATAGGGCATACAGCGCAAGCTCAATCAGTTTCAGATCCAGGCCCAAGTACGTCCAGTCAGACGATAGACCAACCAACACCAACAAAAGCACTGAACAAAGTATCTCCACTGCCTGTAAAACTCAACAAAGTCCGCAAACGAGTCAAGGAAGTAGGCATCCTCTTTACGTCTGAAGAACATATTAAAAAACGAAAAATAAAAGAAAAAGAGAAAGAAGAAAAAGAAGAGAAATTTAGAAAACCAAACATAATAAAACAGGAAATTAAGACCGATACATTTAAGCAAAACAAGAAACGTAAGGCTAATCGCAGTTTCTCAGATAGCAGTTGCGAAGAAACTCTCATGGATTTCAGTGACACCTCAGAAAGTGAAACTAAAGACAGAGAAGAAGAAAACTGCAGAAGTTGTGATGAAAACTATCATAAGAAAAAAAATAATTGAAGATTGGATTTAGTGCAGTGTTTGTATGTTCTAGCTTCATGAGAATTACAGCCAGGTCGAGAACATGTCTTCCAAGTGTGGTAATCAAAAAAAGAAGGAGTTAAAAGTTCTTAAGTGCAAAGGGAAAGGCAAATAAAGTACTGGCCATCTCTCCTGACCACTATGGCCATCACTCCCGGATACTCCGGGAGAGATATGGCCAAATCTACTTTTTTTTCAAAGTTTATAATTACTTGTTTTGGTCTATTTAAAAGTAATATTTCGTTTATGTTCTGTAAGAATTATAATTATTAAAGTTTCGTTTCCCGCAGAATTCAATATTTCATTTATTTTAGTTCCTTCAGAATAGCTCTTTAAAGTTTGTAGGGCCATCTCCCCCGGAATTACCCAGGTATATTGTATATATTACGAACAGTTGTGATATTATGTTAAAAACAAGCCCCAGCAAGTTTCAATTGTCACACGAGTTATAACATCATTAAATACGATAAACGCTGATGACCTCAGCTGTTGAGCGTCTATAATTCACAATCTCTCTCTCTCTCTCTCTCTCTCTCATTAAATACAAGATATATATGACATTTTCTGAACTATTCTCTATAAAATAGCTGGTTTTGTTTTTAATTTTATTTTTTTTTCAACATTATACTTCTAAATTTATTTTAAATAAAAATAAAACACACAATAGGTACTCAAATAAAACTGGTTACTATAGTTACTAATAATAAATAACTACTGAATATTTAATAATTACAGCACCTACCTAGGTACTAGTGCGGAATGGGTCACTTTACATGTCTGTACGTATATGCATGTAAAGCAGTTATTTAGTAGGGGTAGTGCAAAAAACTATTACAATTATTGCTTTTCATGTTTGTGAATTATAATGATCAGCCGAATCAAAAGAGTTAATAAGATTTAAACTGAGGAGCAAGATATATCAACAAGATTTAAATTTTCACAGACTTTTGTATTCAAGTCAAGTACAGGAGTTCATAAACATTTCAATAATTACCTATGCCCAAATATAGAAATTTTAAAAGTTAAAAGTTAAAAATGTAACTGTTATAATTAAATATATTTTTCGCTAGCAGTTGTGAGCAGTTGTTTTACACCATGTGATGTATTTTTGCATCACGTTTTTAATGCTATTGCTAGAGGAACAAAACCGTACTCCCTTATTTCCCTGTGGTTTAAGCTTTATCATCTAAAGTTAACATTGAAACATTAACTTCACTCCAACACGGTTTCCATTTTTAGCGTTTTCTGATTACTCAACCCAATTCGTTTTAGTTTAAAATTTGTTTCGGCTTAAATATTTTAGGCTATTCAAACTTAAATTTACAGCATTCTTTACTTTGTTCCACGATAATAATATTTTCAATTAAATCTAAACTTAAGGGTTTTCACAGTATTGGAAACTTGATAATTTCAAATCTACTGAAGCCCCTTTTAAAAAAAATAATTTTAAAAAAATAAAAACACACTTTTTAATAGTAATTGTAAGAAGTAAAAAATAATTTTTAGATATAAATAATGTTCAACAACGATAGGAAATCCACCAACTCGATATAATTTAATTTTCTTAATAAACTATTCTCATTTAAAGATTCTTCAAAAAATTGAATTTTATCGAGTTGCCCAGACTTTCTGTAGCTCTTAAAAAAAAGTATTTAAAATTTATTTTTTATTTTTTGTTTCACATTGATATAAAACCATTACTTGAACCAAAATTATAATTTTTTTGAAAATTTTTTTTGTACTGACCTTAAACACACTAATAAATTATTCAAAATCAAATCAATTTCGCATAACTTTGTTCAAATTCAGGCATATTATTTTGTAAAATTAACTTAGATTTTTAATTTTTTATGGAATCACAAACTTTATGTTTGTTGCAACGATATTAAACACCCTGTATGCTGTTTGATTTTCAACAATTCTAAGAGCACCTAAAATGATTATCGAACATGCACCAACTTTTGGCAATATTTGTATTTTGGTTGTGCATTTAATTAAAAAATTTCCCATATGTTGCACACTTAAGTGACCACACAGTATATATAATTTATTATATTGTCATGGGTTGAATGAATAAATTAGGGGTTATGGATTAATAGCCCGTCATCCTAGGAGAATTTTTGTGCTCCCCTTGTCCTGGATCTAGTTTTCCAATAGTTTGGATCTTCTCAATCATGGGTTCATAATACGTGTGCAAGGTTTCAAGTTATGCAGAGCCTGGAAGTGGGTGAAAATTTATCAAAATATTCCGTCATGTGGATACATTCATAAATACATATAGGTCAAGCTAATAAAAGAGTTCAATAAATAAAATTATCAACCAATTTTATTAACAAAAAAAATAAAAATATATTTTTTTATATTTTTTGTTAATATAAGTATTTGTCTGAAAAATTGATCGATAATTTTATTTATTGAAGAGTTCTAATCAGACGTTAATCAAAGATTCTAATAAAGGAGTGTTTAGAAATAAAATTAATAAATATCTAAAATATCACTTATTGTTGGTAACAAACTATAATTTCTTTTTGTTGCAGGTATAAAAAAAAGCTTTTAAACATTGCCTTAAAAGGTTAGTAAATATTACTACATATAGGTATTTATTTGCGTACCACAAAAATTTTTGACTCTTATAGCGCTAAATATTGCAAAAAATACATTCTTAAATACTAAACAGGAATAATTAGAATTAAAAAAAAAAACTGGAAATGGGTATAATAATTCATCCACCGATGATACTGCCTTTAAGATTCTACGGTTAGTGTCTATGCATGATCTCTTTTTAACCGACGAAAAACAAAAACGGAGGAGGTTCTCAAGTCGACGCGTATATTTTTTTTTTTTTGTTTTTTTTTTTTTTTTATTTATGTATGACCACGCATAACTTTTTACAGAGTAGTCCGATTTTGATAATTATTTTTTTGTTTGAAAGGGTATACCCCGAAGTTGGTCCCATATAAATTTGGTAAAAAAATTCCAACCCTAAGGGTAGGAAAACAGGGGATGATTGATTGTTCACTCACTGATTCTAATGTATGACCACACATAACTTTTTACAGAGTAGTCCAATTTTGATAATTTTTTTTTTATTGAAAAGGGTATACCCCGAAGCTGGTCCCATATAAATTTGGAAAAAAAATTTCAACCCTAAGGGTAGGAAAACGGGATTATTGATTGTTCATTCACAGATTGTAACGTATGACCACACATAACTTTTTACAGAGTAGTCCGATTTTGATAATTATTTTTTTATTGGATAGGGTATACCTCGAGGTTGGTCTCATATAAATTTGGAAAAAAATTCCTACCTTAAGGGTGGGAAAATAGGGGTGATTTATTGTTCACTCACAGATTTTCATGCTGAGTTGTGTATTACAATTTATTATAAATTATATAGCCACAAAAAATTATAAAATAAAAACTTTTTAACAAAAAAATTAAACCGACGAAAAACTGAAAAGCAAAAAATAATAAATCTTTTTATTTAACTAAGTTCTATCTAAGTAGTTGAACGTATGTGACAGTCTAGTATATCTAAGTAATTTTGAGTCGGCGTCAAACAATCAATGAACAAAGATCACTAAAAGAAATAACCAAATCAAATTAACAATGATACGTGAAATCTCCAGCGATAAACATTAACATTCTAAACATGCGCTCTCCACACGACCACTCGCAAAGACGTGTGCCCTCAGTGTGTGCCCGTTCGGGTTGCTCTGTCGCTGACATTAACTTCGTGAACGCTCAGAGATTTCCGGCAAAGGATTGTTGACGCCGACTCAAAATTACTTAGATATACTAGACTGTCACATACGTTCAACTACTTAGATAGAACTTAGTTAAATAAAAAGATTTATTATTTTTTGCTTTTCAGTTTTTCGTCGGTTTAATTTTTTTGTTAAAAAGTTTTTTTAATAAACCAGTCATGCTTCTAGCGGTTTGGTTATTAAAAATATAACAACCGATGAGACCTCGTGTTAATAATAATGCAAGCCTGTGTTAATCAACGGATTAAACTTTACAGATAACTTCCGATTTCACTTGAGCTAACTTGCAAAGTGAAAACTCATAAAACGTGATATTTTGTAAATACAGGTGACCGGTAATTGCTCGTATTCCTCTCAGGGGAAGAAAAGTATGACTAATTTAGAATGATTTAACTTGTGTCACTTTGGGGTCGGAAATGCGTCATTTTCGAGAGAATCTACTTTGTTTTTTTCTTACAAAAATCCGAATTTCGGGAGTTAAAAATAAAAAAAAATATTCTCACTTTTTGGCCTTAATTTTTCCATGATCTGATAGCTTACTTTCCTATTTTACTAAAGCTAAAAACCGCGAAACTTACTGTTATATTTTATGTTGTGTGTTAAAACTTACAATAAATAAAAAAAAATAAAGTAAAAATTCTTCACAGAAGTGTCATTATCATAAAAAAGACGAATTTCCGACCCCTACGTGTTAGAGGTTAATCATTCTTTGTCATAGTTTTTTCTTCCGAGAGAAATACGAGCAATTAGCGGTTACCAGGGTAACCGGTAATTGCTCGTATTTCTCTCGGAAGAAGAAACTATGACAAAAAATGACTAACCTCTATATGCAATAGGTCATATGCATATAAGACTCCAAATTGGTTAAAATTTTTATTTCGAAATATATTTTAGTTCTTGATCATAACGTAATGGTTATTTTATGAATCTAATCACTGAAAAAAATACAAATAATAAAAAAGAAATGTAGAAAATAAGCGCTACTTTCGAATTTTCAAAACGCATTGTGACGTCAGAGTATATATCAACAACAGTTTTCATGACGACTGTGTCGTCTCACAGTAAGATTATGTCAGTATTTAGAGAAAACAACAAATATACTTCATTTAGAACATTGACAATTTGACATCAAGGTTGGCATGCATCGTATATCATGACGTCACATAAGCCCGCGAACATGGCCGATTGTTTAAACTGTCTATTTTGGAATGTGGAATTTAATATTTTTTTTCTTATGATAATATTACATTTTTAAATGATTATCAATTTTTTTCCGTATTATGGTTGACTAAATAATCTATTAAAAATATAAAAAAAATCATGCATATGACCTATTGAGAGTATGAACAGTAAATCCTAATCGTTTATATAGATAAACGATTAGGATGTTCTGTTCATACTTTCAATTGCCTCTATACTTAAGAGAGAATTAGTAAAGCCATAACTCAAAAGAAGGGAACTGTTTGTTTTCGTCATTTTTGTTGACAGACAGTTTAAACTGAGACACGGCCATCGTGACGATATGGTAACGGCATTGCGGACCATTGTCTGGTAGTTCTGAATGCGCGTCTCTCGGGATCAAGGAGGCACGCCGGAGCAACCAGCCAGGCAGTCAAACAGCAGGTACGCGTCTGTATCCAGTACTGAGGCTAGGCTACTGTCACGAGACAGAAATAAGAAACATAGAGATCACCGAAGTAGGAAGATAAAATACAACCGGCAACGGAACACGGAAGCCTAGTGGCATGTGGGAATCCTCTTTATTCATTGGATGAACAGAGCTCTGCAGAACTAGATTCATTCGCTTTTGTTTTTGAGGACTTACAGACACATATTAATGTTATATTTACACGTGTAACTAGAAACAATCGTTGTCAAACAATGAAATATGTGGACAGGATTTTTCAAGGTATTTTTATTACAAAAAATGAAATATTCTGAACAAAACTATATAAAATCTGAAAGACAATGAAGCCCGAAGCACATGCTTTTTGCAGTAATCTGTCACTGAACAAATGTTTTTAACGTCACGAGGGATGCGTGGCTTTTTAACGTTTGATTTTTATTAACAGTTTTAAACGGAATAGAAAAATGTATTGCGTTAAATAATACATATTTAATACGAAAAGGATAAAAAGAGTGTGGTACCAATTTAAGTATGTTAATTCGCACACATTGTGATGAAACATGTATCGTTCTCTTCGTTTTAATGAGGGGAAGTGCACAATATATGTGTCATCACGATGTATACGAATTAAATTAACATAGGTAAAATCGATTAAGGAGAAATCCATATAATGACAAAAGAATCTCAATAACATTCAAACTGAAAAATTTATCAATTACAGTCGAATTTTGACCACTTGGCGACCACTAGGCTTAGTAAATGCCAATTACTTCTTCGATAACAAATGTGTTTAAATATAACAAAAAATGTATTTTTACTATAAATAAATTATTTCATAAATATTTTAACTTACTCACTTTTTGATATCACGAAATAATTTGTAAGCAAACAGTTTGAGGGACACAGTTGTAAAACAACGCTTTTAAGGTAACTGGTAACACTCTATAATACCATCAACTTACAGACTTCTGTTTTACCGTTACAAAATAAGTTCAGAGAGAACAGCTTAAATAGGGAGAGAGAGAGAAGCAGATGGAACAAGACAGAAAACACTGAAGCTATCTCAAGACGACCGAGCATTTGCTTGATCTCTCCACGAATTACTTTGTCGCTAAATCGGATTTCACCAAAAATATTTTTGTATCGCATTTGTCGCTTTTCGATTGTTGGTAGTTTTTATTAACCCTTCAGAAGAATAATGGCGAGTTTGAAACATTTTATGATTGTGTGTTAACATCTTTATACATGGCTGGTTCAGATCTTGATTTGATTTTGTCAATGGCTATTTATAGTGCGTACTAATTATCACACATGACGGCATCCCATTTTGACCATGAGCGTAGACATTACTCGCCGACTCCAGTTTTATTAGTGTATTTGCCATAAGGCACTTACACTATTGGCGTCGGTCGGATGGCGGGACCTAGGGGTCGGACCAAAATTTCTCGACGTTTCATAGCCTCCTAAACACTTTGGCACCATTTTTGGAAAAGTCTATTTATATATGTATATATATATATATATATATATATATATATATATATATATATATATATATATATATATATATATATATATATTTATATATACAGTAAAACCTCGTTAACACGAACTCGTAAAAATCAGGCAAAATGTTCGTGTTATGTGGGAGTTCGTGTAAACCGAGTATGGCATAAAATACAGTCATTTTTAGGCGCGAATAGCGTAAGCTAAAGCGCCTATATGTACTCGCTTTGTCTGTGAATCTGTGAATCTGTGATTCTGTGAATCTGTGTGTCACGTTTTTTTGTGTCACGCGTACAGCCCAAACGCCTTAACCGATTTCAAAAAACTTTTTTTTGTTCGATTCGTCTCCGCGTAACTTAGCTCGTAACGTCGGCCGATTTTTGAATTTTGACCCCAGAGGGGAGCAATAAGGAAAAAACGAAGTTTTTCGCTTATAACTCGCTCAATTTAAATCAGGTCGGTTCGAAACCTGTCTTAAACGAAAGAGGGGAAAATTTTACATAAGATTCGTACAACAGAAAATGCCCAAACAGTTTTTTTATACACATTTATATAGAAATAAATTCAATTTGATATAACCGATGGCAAACATCTTTCGGTTATCTCTCTCTGTTGCACGGTTTAACACGGCAATTTAAAAATTGCGTATGTTCTGTCTTAAAATAAAATTGGTCGATAATATTATTTATTACAATAATGAAATAAAAAGGTAGCATTTGTTCAAAAACGGATGCCGTTTCAATATTTGTAAAATGCAACGCCTTCTGAGTTAACAATTTGAATAACTAATTATTAGAACATAATACTTTGACAAATGCAAACGTCACTTTTGACATTTCTTACCATTCCGACACCACGGATGAGCGGATTGAAACAAAATTTTGGGAGGATGTTTGATATGCAAATATAAAGTGGCCTATTGTTTTTGGGGAACATCGGCGCATGCGTAAAAGAATATATCTCTTATAATGTTGTTTTATATAATAATAAAAGGGGAATTATAAAACGGTCGAATAAAAAAAAAACTTGGTGACTGATGATGAGATACTGTTTTAATAACTTGAATATTAAAATAATAGTTGTGCGACTAAATTAATAAGTGAGCGACGAAATTACTAAGTGAGCGACTAGAATGCCTTCGGTAATTTTGAAGCAGATATCTTCAACCGATTGAGATGAAAATTTGTATACACGTTTAGTTTGGATGACAATGCATGGTTAGCTGTGTGACGTCACTCTAAATCCAATATGGCGGACTTCTAAATATGGCGGACTACTTTTATTATGCTTTCCTACAATATGGGTATCAAATGAAAGGGCTTGCTGAGAATAACTCAAAAATAAAGTGACGTCACTCTAAAACCAATATGGCGGACTTCTAAAGATGGCGGACTAAGTTTTTTATGCTTTCCTACAACATGGGTATCAAATGAAAGGGCTTGCTGAGAATAACTCGAAAAATAAAGTGACGTCACTCTAAATCCAATATGGCGGACTTCTAAAGATGGCGGACTAATTTTAATATGCTTTCCTACAATATGGGTATCAAATGAAAGGGCTTACTGAGAATAATTCGAAAAATAAAGTGACGTCACTCTAAAACCAATATGGCGGACTTCTAAAGATGGCGGACTAAGTTTTTTATGATTTCCTACAATATGGGTATCAAATGAAAGGGCTTGCTGAGAATAACTCGAAAAATAAAGTGACGTCACTCTAAAACCAATATGGTGGACTTCTAAAGATGGCGGACTAAGTTTTTTATGCTTTCCTACAATATGGGTATCAAATGAAAGGGCTTGCTAAAAATAATACGAAAAATAAAGTGACGTCACTCTAAAACCAATATGGCGGACTTCTAAAGATGGTGGACTAATTTTATTATGCTTTCCTACAATATGGGTATCAAATGAAAGGGCTTGCTGAGAATAACTCCAAAAATAAAGTGACGTCAATCTAAAACCAATATGGCGGACTTCTAAAGATGGCGGACTAAGTTTTTTATGCTTTCCTACAATATGGGTATCAAATGAAAGGGCTTGCTGATAATAACTCAAAAAATAAAGTGACGTCACTCTAAATCCAATATGGCGGACTTCTAAAGATGGCGGACTAATTTTAATATGCTTTCCTACAATATGGGTATCAAATGAAAGGGCTTGCTAAAAATAATACGAAAAATAAAGTGACGTCACTCTAAAACCAATATGGCGGACTTCTAAAGATGGTGGACTAATTTTATTATGCTTTCTTACAATATGGGTATCAAATGAAAGGGTTTGCTGATAATAACTCGAAAAATAAAGTGACGTCACTCTAAAACCAATATGGCGGACTTCTAAAGATGGCGAACTAAGTTTTTTATGCTTTTCTACAATATGGGTATCAAATGAAAGGGCTTGCTGAGAATAACTCGAAAAATAAAGTGACGTCAGTCTAAACCTAATATGGCGGACTTATAATGATGGCGGACTAAGTTTTTTATGCTTTCCCACAATATGGGTATCAAATGAAAGAGCTTGCTGAAAATAACTCGAAAAATAAAGTGACGTCACTCTAAATCCAATATGGCGGACTTTTAAAGATGGCGGACTAAGTTTTTTATGATTTCCTACAATATAAGTATCAAATGAAAGGGCTTGCTGAGAATAACTCGAAAAATAAAGTGACGTCACTCTAAAACCAATATGGCGGACTTCTAAAGATGGCGGACTAAGTTTATTATGCTTTCCTACAATATGGGTATCAAATGAAAGGGCTTGCTGAGAATAACTCGAAAAATAAAGTGACGTCAGTCTAAATCTAATATGGCGGACTTCTAATGATGGCGGACTTAGTTTTTTATGCTTTCCTACAATATGGGTATCAAATAAAAGAGCTTGCTGAGAATAACTGGAAAAATAAAGTGACGTTACTCTAAATCCAATATGGCGGACTTCTAAAGATGGCGGACTAACTTTATTATGCTTTCCTACAATATGGGTGTCAAATGAAAGGGCTTGCTGAGAATAACTCGAAAAATGAAGTGACGTCAGTCTAAATCTAATATGGCGGACTTCTAATGATGGCAGACTTAGATTTTCATGCTTTCCTACAATATGGGTATCAAATAAAAGAGCTTGCTGAGAATAACTCGAAAAATAAAGTGACGTCACTCTAAATCCAATGTGGCGGACTTCTAAAGATGGCGAACTAATTTTATTATGCTTTCTTACAATAATAGTATCAAATGAAAGGGCTTGCTGAGAATAACTCGAAAAATAAAGTGACATCACTCAGAATCAATATGGCGGACTTCTAAAGATGCCGGACTAAGCTTTGTTTGAAAAAGGGGTATGCGAATTGTCTCGCACTGAAACGGGAAGGAGCAAATATGTAGTTTTTAAAAAAAAAATTCCGGGCTGAACGTTAAATATACACCGATTTTCAAACAAAACACCGGGGTATATGATGTAAAGTTTCGCGCCTTGTAATTCTTGAATTACTTGGGCATATACTCCCACTGGTTTATTTAAGTGTCAAATCATATGATTTATTTTAAGTAAACATTGAATAATTATTTATTATAAATAATCTAATAACATTAATTGTTCTTAAATATTATCTGAGTTTGAAAGTTTGTTTTTATTTGTTTACAAAATACATTTCAATATTGTTTTGACGATAAGTTGGTCGGAGTTTCTGTGCACATTCAAAATTGATTGTTTCGAGCCCATCTGAAAAATTTTGAGGTATGTTTCTATTTATAGGATTTCGAGTGAATTTTTAATCTCCCAATCCTTTGTCTATTTTTAGAATGTGAGTTAATTACTTTTGTAATCCCTTAAGCGAATCTTTTCTTTTAGTTGTATTGTATATATTCATTGACCAAAATGATCAAAATATATGATTTGAGAATTTTTGTAGTTCGTATTATCCGATAATTAACCGTGAAGGGACGAAAAAGTTGTTCGAAGTTCGTATTAACGAGGGTTCGTGTTAACCGAACATAATTACATTAAAGCTTATGTGACCATTGTCGAGAGCAAATTTTTGTTCGCGTTAAACCGAAATTCGTGTTAACCGTGTTCGTGTTAACGAGGGTTTACTGTATATATAAGTGTACGGGCAATAACTTTCGAAGGAGTTAATTGATTTGAACGAAATTTGGTCCACATGTTGGAATCCATCACCGCACGAAGCCTATTTAAAATGGGCCTAATCGGGCCACTATAAGGGTAGGTTTTAGGGGTTGAAAAATGTTTTTGGGCCCAAAAATACCGAAAAATTTCTCGGAATCGTTTCAAAATAGAAATTTAACCCATTAGTAAAGATAAAAATGTGCTGCCAAAATTTTATTAAAATCGGCCCGGCAGGACCGGACTTAAAAATTTTGTGAAAACGTTAGTTTGTAGATATGGATTTACTTAGTGAAGGGTGAATTTAATTTGCTAAATTGATAGTAATATCGAAATGAAGAAAAAAATATTATTTTAATGGATGTATTAAGGGGTTAAATTTTGTATTTTGTCCAAAGACAAAAGGATTAAATTCACATAATAAAGCCACACTGCCTATTATAGCAAATACACTATATTGTCGGCAGGGTTTTGCACTGCGACCCGAGTTTTTATTTTTTAACTCGCCTGGAAAATTTTCTGTTCAGCGTCCCACCATTAAATTGTAAAATCTTACCAATTCACACTAGCCTGAGGTTTATTGTTTGGAGGGAGGTAAAGGTTTTTTCGCACTATCCTCTATACAAATAGCTGCTTTACATACATGTATGCAAGTATGAAAACTGAGTCAATAAACCTCTAGTGCTATTAAATAGGGTTTAATTTAAAATCAAGTCAAATCAGAATTTTTCATCAATTTCATAAAAAAAGTATATAAATTATAGACGCTGAAAAGCCAATGTTATTATTGATAGTAATATTAACAGAATTTAACAATTTGAAATCTGCAAACAAAATGGAATCTGTAAAAAAGTCATTCTTATACGTTGTCCACAACAATGTTTTAATTCAAAAATTGTTTTAATGATATTTTTAAATAAAAAAAAAACAATATAAAAATAACTTGCACAATTTGCATTGAGGTACGTTATAATGTTCAGTTTTTCATATTTGTAATTTATATGTTTTATGTAAACCTAGAGTAATTAAAATAATATTTAAAGCAGTTCATTATACAATATACATGCTCATAGGTTCTGATGATGAAAATAAAATTTTCGAAACGTTGGCCACAGGCGATACTCTGGTAAAGCTTCTTTTCTCTATTGTTCCTCAACCAAAATATACTTCCTGAAAGATATCAACATTTTTAAAATTATTATTAAATATATTACTAATTAATTGCAAAAAATAACTCTAATAATTTAGAGTGATGATGATCCTGTTTAAATGTTGGAAGATTAAAGGATGAATCCTGGTGGCATAGGATCAATAAACTAAGCAAATACTAAAGGTCTTTTTATTGCATTTTATTATCTGACGTTTCGAAAGCTTTATGCCATCTTCGGAGAATCAATGCTGTCTGTTTTCTCAGTATTTGCTTAGTTCATTGATCCTATGCCACCAGGATTCATCCTTTAATCTTCCAATTACTAATTAATAATAAGGTCATTATCATTAAAAAGTTCAAATGATAATTTTGTGGCACGTGATCCCTAATATGACTTTAGCGCTGGCAACGTAAGTAACATATTAATTCCTCAGGAAATATTATTGAAGAAGTTACTATCACCAAATTGGATCATAAAAATTACATAAATAATAAATTATATAGCGAATGGCAAAACATATGGGCAGAAACACAGGACAACAAACTCAAAACGATAAAAACACATGTAAAAAAATGGATAAGTCCTACTAAATTATCTAGAAGACAGGAAGTAGCTCTTACTACGGATAGGAGACATACATTACTAAACACCTGTCTAGACGTAAAACATATTCTAGTGGAATGCCCTTTGTACGAGACTTTTAGAGATGAAGCGGACCTAGCAACAGACCTCAGCATCATCCTAGATAACTCTGAAACAAACATAAATAAATTAATGAATTTCTTAGAAGCATCACAAATACTAAATAAGATATAATACCTAAATACTTACCTTACTTATAGTTATATGTATAATACCATATTATGATACTACTTATATGTTAATCAAAATGTAATAATGTAAAAATTACTTTATATATTTATAGTAGTGCTAATAAAAAAAAATTGTTTAACCCGCTCCTCCACCATAAGCAACCCGCTCTTCCACCACGTGAGAAGAAAAAATCTAACAAAAATAGTATTATTATCACATTTGAAGTATGAATGTCGATTACCGTTTTTATTATTACATAGTAAGATGAATTTTATCCTAGATGTCATTTTTGCGGCTTATGTTGTCGACCAACAGTTTGAACTGTAAAAGTTGGGTCTCGAATTTATTTGAGCATTGTATATTTTGTGAATTTGGATTACGGATCTGTGTCGTAATCATTTGCGGATTTCAGTTCGGATATTTATCGGATAGTTCAGTTTGCATTGGTTAAAGTAGTCGGTGGTCGGATTTTAACGCTCCATAGTGAGCTTTTCCCAAACTACGGGCTTGCCTTAAAATTTTTTTATTGTTAGAATTTTTTATCAGTATCGGATTTTTATGCTATTCCTGGCGATACCTTTCGGTAATTTTTATCTCGTTTAAATTGAAATCTTTGATTAACGTCGTTTAAATTGAATTTCTGTAAAATGTTTTACCGGTGTTTGTTGGTCGCGGATTCTTTCTTACTCCATCTTCTAGTACCTCTGCTGACTGGAAGCATTGCTAAACTGGGAGTAGATTAGCAGAGTGGCGCCCATTCCTTTACTATTTTTTAATCAGGCCGTTTGGTTAGCAGGCTGCTCCTGGTCTCAGTTTTAAACAAAGAAACCGTCTGCGATTTTATTTTATTTTTTGATTTACTGTCATTCTCCTCTTACTCTCGAACTCACCCCCAGCGCGGATCAAATGATTTTTCCCCCCGTTAAGGGCAAACATTATAACTATTTATTATATAGTTACTTTTTAAAAGATTGTTATTCAACTCTTATTAAACATTATTTTTTAAATGATGTAGGTTCCATAGTTTTATTTCTGTGCATGAAGATTTTTATTGTAATTCTTTTTTGATGGTTTCGTGTACGTTTTGTGTCTGTTTGAAAATAAATATATATTCTGCTCTATAGATGTTTCAGTTGCTTTTGTAAACCTTTCCACAACGCGTATTAAATAAATTATTTTTAAAAGGCGCAACTCCCCTCATATACCAACGTACATTTTAAATCTAATTAAACTTAGAAATACAGTAAGGCGTAAACGTACATTTTGTATTCAAAAAGACAGAAATTAATATAACTCCCCCGAGGAGACCTCATTATTGTTGTGTATTTATTTAGATTTAAAATGTTTTACGCCAGTGAATAAATTTAATTTAGTTCAGTGTGGCGTGCGCATTGACGGTCCTAAAGCGGTAGGCAACGGAAAAAAATATTACTTTAAGACCCTCAGCATTAAACTTGTACCTAGTCTGCCTGTTGTGCGTTGACTAGTTATAAGAAGTGAATATACATTTTTAGTGATATCCCCGAATTAATATATCCCTATGAAGACATTTGGTCATTTTTTGGTAAATTTATTTAAATTAAAAGGGGACATCGAGAATCTCAGCATTTTTGAACACTTTTATTTCCGTTGGGCATATACTTATATATTTATTTGTTTCAAACCTTGAACCGATTTTCCACCCACTTTTCATTGAGTTAAAATTTTGCACATCTATGTAGTTCCAATAACATACAATATTATTGTAACTATCTGATCGACCTAGCTTCGTCCAGGTGCGTATTGCACATTTAAATTTTTAACCACTTTTCATTAACCGATTAAGTTTCAATTTTGCATACATGTGTAGTTTCGATGACAATACAATGTTATGATAACTAGATGACTGACCCAGCTTGGGTGCGAATAGAACTTTTGATTTTTCACCCATCTCCCGTCAATCAATTGAGTTGAAATTTTGCAGACATATTTATTAGTTCCGATGACAATAATTAGCCTTGCAATAATGCGGCACTGTGAGAGCTGTAAAGGATCAGAAGTGTAACCCTTTGTATGAACCAAACCAAAATATGATTTTTTGAACATAACGCGATTAAAACACTTATTAATTAACTACAAAAAGAGCTCAAACGTTGAATTCTCGGAGCGATTCAGTGAATCGGATAAATTTTATAAAATCAGATTAATCAAATAAAGCACGCATAAAAATGGAATAAATAATAAAATTTATAAGTTAAACGGTTTTATTGTACAATATATGACGTACTAAACTAAATAATAAAAATTTTTCAGTTAAACCAATTATTGTTAAACGGTTTTATTGTATACAATCGACGATGTACTGAAAACTAGAAAATAATTATAGGTCAGCAATCTGGGGTTTTGGTCAGACAAAAATTAAATCGTGGGGCTCATTTAATAACATTATAAGAACGAAGAAAACAGTCGAAAGCGAGACATGATTTCCTCCAACAAAAGAAATTTTTTTACTAAATGCGCCTCACGATTTAATTTTAGTCTGACCAAAGCCTCAGATTACTGACCTACAATTAATTATTTTCAAGCTTTGAAGTAAAATCATCGATTCTACAATAAGGCTGTTTTTTTACCTATTTTTTGCTATTTCAATACCAATTATACCTAAACAAAGACGTTTCTATAAATACTATGTATGTATGATACCTAAAAACTCGAGAGACTAATAATTCGTTTTACATCATTATTTCACTGACAATAAACTATGCATTCAGGAGTAGCGTAAGCTTTACGCTACGACAGAAAGCGAACGAGCAGTGAGCGAAAATGCGAATTTGTCCCGGATAAACTCAGACAGAACAGCCATCTAGTTATATTTAAAATATATAGAGCAAGAGCCCAGACACGCCAGACCTACATTATTTCAGTATTGCTAAGATTTTGTCAGTAAATGTGCAATAATTTAGTTAAAATTGTATGCTTGAAAACAGGGGTCTTTTAGAGATAACAGGTTCTTAATGTACATAAAACACGTGTTTACGTACGTACACAATGATATTATGCATTCATATGAGTGCGAATGAGAGCATAAGATGATTTTTTTTTATAGCTTCATGAAATGTTGGTTGTTTATTTGTTTCCATGGAGTATTTTTCTCTTAAATGAGCCTTTTTCCTGAGAATAGTGCAGGGAAAGTGTCACGAGAGGCAGCACTAGTAGTAGGGACAAACATAAAATATTAACATGCCAACCAATGTTATTTACGTGATATTATTTTATTATTTAAAAATATAAATCTGAAATAAAAAAAATTTTGAACTGATAAACTTATCACTGAGAGTCATCATTTACATATGTTATCGAAATTATTTTTAAAATTAATTAAATGAATAAAAAATGAATAGTAAATTTTTGACAGTTTATTACCATTGATTAGAATGAGATATAACCTCAATCATTTATTAAATTATATTCATTTATTATATTTAATTAAATTTATTTTATTACCATATATTTTTGATTCATATTTCATTTGGAAATAAATCTGAAATTCATAATTATTTTCAATTTCTCTTATTACAGTTTGAATTTATCGCTAATATTTTACTAGAGTCTGCATACTAACCTGTCTATTAATTCATTTTTTTTCCAGATACTTTTAAATTACGACACGCAAGCCAACGTTTTAATGTTACTACATTGTTATCTTTTACAGTTGCAAATTTTAGTTTTGTTCCAGGAACATCATCTTCTGTTAAAAACATTTTTTTTTCAAGTACACTTTAATGTGTGTTTATAGGGGGATTTGACAGTGTTTGTCCCTACCGAACTACTAGCGCTACTAGTGAGTGATTTTTCGTACTTCATGAAAAAGGCTCATTCTGTGTGTGTAAAAAAATAAAAAACATAATTTCATGAAGCTTATAAAATATAAAATATTTTTAACAAAAAAATTGAACCGACTTCACACTAAAAAGTAAAAAATTATTGCGTAATGAAATGTTTTGGAGTCGGTGTCAGCCAAAATGAAATCTATTCCGAGAACTACACCGACTCCAAAACATTTCAATGCGCAATTATTTTTTACTTTTTAGTGTGAAGTCGGTTCAAATTTTTTGTTAAAAATATTTTATTTTTCTCATAACATACATAAAAAACATTATTTGAGAGTTTCCCTCGATTTCATCGGATTCCACCATCAGATCCCGATTTAGTTCCGATGGGACCACCTCTGAGGTGCACTCTTTCGAATAAAAAAAAAAATTGAAAATCGGTCCATAATTGACGGAGAAATCGGTGAACATACATAAAAAAAATAAATAAAAAAATATACAGACGAACATAGAACCTCCTCCTTTTTGTTGAAGTCGGTTAAAAATTATCTAATACTCTCACTTGCAGTCATATGCATTAAAAAAAATTATCTAATACTCTCACTGCATGCATAACACCATTGAGAACATAGGTAAACTCGTGTTTTATGTATCTTTAGAACCTGTTATCTCTGAAAGGCCCCCGCTTTCAATCTGTACATTTACTGATAAAATCTTAGCAGTACTGAAATGACGTAGGCGCGGCAAGTGTTGGATCTTATACGTTGATGAATGAATTTCGTGCGACTCATCATTCATGACGCTCGTGTAGTAGAAATTTACCTCTATACATACATTAGCAATGCTGCGAAAAATTGACAACTGACTCCTACGTCTACATAAGGGTTAATAAATAACCGTGCATATAATATCTATCAGGCTTGTATTTGAGGCGACCTTTTTTAATTTGAGTTTATATTTTTCTGAAAATTTTAACGTGTTCAAAATAAACTACACAGAACTCTTCATGTCTGAAACATACTTTTTAATTTGCAAAACATAAAAAAACTCTCGAGTTTTTTAAAGTGGATACAAAGTTAGTAATTTATTACATGTTGCTAAATATTATCAGCGACGTACGAATAACAACCTCAAAAATTCAATAAGTCAGGGTTTGACAACAGCCGAGTCTCATTTTCCAAGTTGGGTTCTGTTTGTATCAGACGTACAATTTTAGTCAAAATATATAAAACTAATATAATACTATTATTAGAAACCTTACTAATCAATATTACGCAAGTAATTACTACTTACCTTATCAATTACATATTTATAAAATTTAATACTTACCTATACTGTTATGAGTAGATGTATTTCAACAACTGTTTAGTGCATAATATAGCCATAATTTAAGTAAAAAAAAATTAATGCAAGTTTAAGTGTCAATTTAATGTAATTGTAAAGTTGTATTTAAAATAAAGTTTAACTATAGAATTTTAACCTAGTTGTATTCATTTTGGTAACAAATAAAATCAAAAAAATTTTGGTCCTTCGAGCCGGATTCTATTTTGAGAACTGGTAGAAATATCAATAATTAAACAGTGTAAACGTCCTTCGTTATAACGAAAAACTCCCTATAACGTCGAAATTTTTACGATTTGGTTGGTTTACCTTAAAACCTATACATTAATACCCTCTTTATAACGCAACAGCCATTCTCTATTACGAAGAAATATGTTCATATTTAGGCGTCAGCAAATGTTTACAGACATAAAGAGGACCATTCTGAACCATCACCATCTATTCAACAAGCACTTGATGACGCCAAACTATAGGTATATGTGTTTGGAATAAATTAATTTTGTGAAAATTGGTTATTTTTCTTTCTTCCCTCCATATAACGAAAATTCTTTATAACGAAAAAAATGTTCGGTCCCTTAAAATTCGTTATAAAGAGATTATACAGTACATTGAAGATTATTGTTAATTTGGTTGTTTTTCTTTCTTCACTCCATATAACGGTAACTCTCTATAACGATAAAAAATGCTCGGTCCCTTGAGTTTCGTTATAAAGAGTTTACACTGTATTTTCAATTATTAGGTACTATAAAAAATAAAAATTGAAAATATGGATTAGGCACAAATAACTTAAGTTTTCGTTGGCGTTAAAAAAATAATTTTTTAAACTATACATGAATAGATACCCATGTAAAAACAGTTTGCAATAGCTATAGTTTGGTATATGACTCTTAATCCTAATCAACAAATAGGAAAAATTTCACATTTGATTGACACTTATAAAGTAGCTCTAGACTCTACAGTGAAACTTCGTATTCTGTGATGTCTAAATGTAAAATTAGTTCTCGTAGTTTGTGGAATGCAGTTGCAAATACGCTTTATTATGAGAATGATTCATCATTGTAGACACTGATTAAGTCATCCGTCGCGATAGTGGAAGTTTCGGGTCTGAGTCCCGATGGTGACACTGGAAAATAAATTTTATATAGCATTGTACCTGTCTAACAATGAGTGTGTTTCATACAATATAATAGTAAACACTGTGCTGAAAAGTTAATAATTATATCTTTGTTTTTTGACAGACATTCTGAGTGTTCTATAAAAAGCGTTGCATGAGTAAATCGGATTGAGTGGAGTAGCTCCATGGACATAAGTCAAAAATGAATCCCTCAATTTTCGTATTTGGCTACGCCACTGTGTGCTATGACGCGCATATACACTCACGTATGTTTATGCCTTTTACCAGGGCGTTATCTAACTGCAGATAATATAATTTGTGAAACCCGACAGTACATACATTAACAGGCAACACAATAAACAAGTACAAATGCACAGATAACTCGACTAGAGAACATGGAACTAGCATTAGAGTAACTCCAACAACAATAATAATATCAATGCAATGCACAGCGAGGTGTCAGCGTTTTGCCCGGTTTCTCTAAACTATAGTAATTTTAACACGAAGTTAGCATTTGTGCTTTAAGAGTGCAGTGAATAAACAAAAACTAAACTTTTCGAAACTGTGTTAATTATTTATAGAAAAAACTCGAGTCGCAGTGCCAAACCCTGCCAATAATATAGTGTACTAGCGGCTAACTGCGGCTCCGCACGCGATTGAGATGAAACGATGTTTTATACAATAGTAGTATACAACTGTCAACAAAAGTATATCCCTTATCGCATATTTACTGTAGCTGCTACCCGCCCGCTACACTGGACGTAACATAATTAAAATTCAAATCTTCTTGGTTTCCGGGCTTGTATGCCGTGGTCCATTGGTATTACTACCTGACGTTTCGTCTACAACTGCGCCACAACCTTAAAAACCCTAAGAAATTCAATTTTTGGCTACAACTGCTACAAGCTACAATTTAATAGTATAAATGATTTTAAAACTTTTATATTGGAGGTTTACATTGACTATATAATATAACAAGGTTATATTAATCAACTCTAGAAGTCTCCACGTTCATCGCGCTTTTGCTCATTCGTAACAGTTCGTTCAATTTCGGCGCTTGTTAGAAACCTTCGGCTTCGGCCAAAATTTCGACCCATTTTGACCGTATTTGAAGGTCTCGCTGATGGTGGGTTTTTTGGTCAAAGGTGGCCGAAGCCGAAGCGGAAACTTCGGTCGGACACTAGTAACTATTCACGTACAGAAACCAGCGCTACGGGAAAAAAAGAGTATTTGTTCAAACGAACGAAACAAACTGTTGTATTATAGTGCGTGCAGTGCGTAGACGAAAGGACTACAATAACATGCGTGCATTAGTGCGTGAACAGAGCATCGGCATATCACTTTGGGGACGGTTAATGTCACGCAAAATGAGAGCGTATGTAAACTGTTTTCACTGTATGGATACATTTACTGAATTTCGGATACCAGGAAAAACTCTACACTGGCGTAAACTGAGTCGTCGAATATATCGTAAAATAAAGAGAAAGATATGATAACTTGTTAAGAATTTAATTTTAAGAAGCTCTCAGATTTTATTATATAACATAACTAGAAGCTCGGTGCGCCTTCGCCCGAATTTGTAGACTGCCTAATAAAGGTAGACATATTATGCTGCAGCAAACTTTCTTATAGGATACTTTAGACCCCACTCTTTTGTATAAGAGAAAATAGTGGATCGCTTCTCACAAATGATAAGGCAAAAGATTTTGTTAGAACTTTTATTAAGCATCAAAATTAGAATTTAAATATAATGTTTTTGAGCTCAAAGAGCTTGAAAACAGCGGGAAGTTTTAAGGCTGGCCTTTACGGTCAATCGTTTTCAGATATTATCTTACGTAAAGTTCACAATATCCCCCCGCTCTCTTTTCCAGCAAAAATAAGAACTATTACGCTAACTTCGATTCATGACGTACGATCGATTTTTTCTAATAATAGTATATCGCCAGCTTAGCCTGAAGATTTATATCCGTTTTTCACTTACTGACTCATCACGAGGTCTCCAAAGCTCTACGTTCGATTGACTTGAAATTTGGCATAATTACTCCTTTCTTAACGTAGATACTAGATACCCACTATGAACGGATTTTATGCCAATCCTATCCAAAACGGATTTTTCGACGACCATCACATATACCTATTTTCGACGACCATCACATATACCTACTATGGGTGTGAGCTGTTACGTGGATGGTTGCCTAGATGGGAAGGTTAGTATAATTTTTCCAGAGGAAGAGAAGGAGGAAGATAAAGGGTGTATATGTCATGGTAGGCGAAAAATCCGTTCTTAGTGAGTGTCTACGTCGAGAAAAGAGTAACTGTGTCAAATCCTCATCCGTGTTTCCTCTCAATCGCGTGCAAAGCCGCGGGTATAGGCTAGTAGTAGGCTATACGTATATTGCATTAACTTCTATTACATTTTCAATCTCAGGAATCAAATTCACTCTATCGCACCAAAAAAAGTTTTAGTTAAAAAAATCGGATTATTGATTCTCGACTTATAGGCGTTACTAATAGACAGATGCCGCGTGTTATAATGTATGTATTGCAACAAAACTGTTCTTCGATGTGGTGGTAAATATTTATTTACAACAATAAAATGTTGACAAAACAACAACTTATAAATAATAAAAATAATGCAAAATCACTAGGTACATAGAAAAATATACAATAAATGTTTATCTAAGCGCTCTAGAAATTTATATCCAAACTAAATGATTTATGGTGACCGAACACTGTATGTTAACACTATACTGTCTTAAATGTCCTGTCTGTTCAATGCCGCGTGGCTGTAATTATATGCGTGGGATACCCATTCTAGTTTTTTCTCGAACGTTCGAAACGCTTCCACCTGCTTCTACTAATACCAGTGGCGTGCGTAACAGTATATAGGGTAAAACGATGCTGACTCCCAAACTATAACAATGTCTTTATTCAGTCGAGAATTCGATCCTTTAAAATAACTGTACCTATTATTTCTTCCCATCAGCTAGTTAATTTGACTATTAATTGAGACAGAATAAATCAGTTTATCAGTACACAACGCAGTACTAAGTACTACAATGAACTGTGATGGTCATATAGTTCATTACCGTCGTTATCACAGTAGGTAATGATCGTGTCATGATTCTGCGACCTGTAACTGTAACTGTAAGTAGGGGTGCGTTGAACACACGACTGATTAATTCACCTGCCGTTTATCTCACCGCATAGGTATTGTAATACACTAACAAAACACACACGCGCACACACACACACATGCTATGTACATTGTTAGTTAAAGGCGATGTGTTACGTTTAACAATTATATTAAACGTCAAACTTTTCATATGAAGCTTACCTTTCTAGTTTTTTAGTAAAACGACATAATAAACACTTCGAACAACAGATAATTTGTATGATTTTTTTTTGACTCTTCAGAAAACAGGATAAAATGGAACAACACGATATAGTGAGGGACTATTCCTACTTCCCATCTCTTCTATGGTTCGAAAGTATTGGAAACAGTCTGAATCATTTTTATCTTCTTCAAGGGATTAAGAAACATTCACGTTTTGACACCCGAAATCATTGGAGATTATCAGTGTATTAGCCATACTGACGTTTTCTATGCATTTTCTATACGCCAATTAGATTAAATAATAATAATAATTATTATTATTATGGTACATACACTATTGGCATAGGTCGGACGATTGGATCTATGGGTCGGACCAACTTTTCATAACCTCCTAAACAACGTGGTATCATTAATTTTTTTCTAATTGATATGTGTGTTAATCTATCTAATCAAGATTTTATGAGTGTTGTTGGTTTTTAGTACATCAATAAACAAGTAAGATGCCCGTGTTTTTTAAATTAAGAATATAAACGTATAATTGTTTTTTTCGGGAACCGATTGTTAACTAGGTGGGAAGTGTTGTAAGACTGGCTATTAGGGTGGAACGAAAAAATTGTTTTTTTTTTTAATTTTGAAATGTATTCCTGTGACACGTCATGTATTCTCTTGATGACAATAAATATTATTATTATTATTAATAGTAAGAAAAAGTTGCCTTTGTATACCTACGTATTGTTTACCTTTAAAATTTCAAAATGTACAAAAATTAGTTCTGGTGCCCCATGAGGCTTGATTTTTGGATAATATATCTCAGTATTAAAACCACGCCACTGTTTGCGCTCAGCAGTGATACCTAATCTAATAATATAAAAAAGTGACCTTTTGGTGCGTACATGTAACCACAAAAATTGGGTTAACCTTGTTGACAGTATACGACTGTCTCAACATATTTGAAGAATAACACTTTTTTAAATATATAATGCTACAACTATTTCTACCAGCGCCCCACTGTTTGGTGTCTGTTGTGGTTGTGGTAACACGCATGCGTTACAAATCGGTAAGATTTCGTAGTAGGTTGACTAAGTTTAAGGATATAGGTTCATGGTTCAGGATTATAGGTTTATGATCGACAGTCGACTGTATCGGGTAGTGTATGCAATTAATAAAAGGCCTAGGACAGTAAGGCAGCGAGGTTTAGTATCAAGCATTTTATTGTTTATTTGGTGTATTTTAAAATGTTCTCGTTTGCATTTTTACGGCCTGAAGAAAAAGAAAGAAGAGAGAAATGTCCAGATATTTAGGTTTCAAAATTAAATACAATGGACGACAGTTCAGGAAATGAAGATATGTCTATTGTGGGGAAATAGTTCCCTGGAAATGACCCTGAAAAGAATGAACACTTAATCTTTCAAAGAAATATAGCAAAACTTAAGTATCTGGACATTTTCATCTCCTTTCTTTTTCTTTATTTTTTCTCGTAGCTATGACATCAATAGAACCCTTGAGTATTTTTCTCTCAGTTCGTTGGTCAATAAGAAATAATTGTTCATCTTTAGGAATTTTCGGGGATTTGTCACTATTGCAATATCAAACTAATTTTTTTTGCTCTTTTCTTAGAATAAATTTAATTTTAATTTATACTTGTCCTTTATTTAATTTATGTACTTGTCATGATAGTCTATAAATATTTTCATAATTCGGTTATGCAACTCAATGGGATTAGAAGCTTTATTTATATTTCAGGCCGTAAAAATTCAAACGAGGACATTATAAAATACACCAAATAAACAATACAATACCCGATACTAAACCTCGCTGTCTTACCGTCCTAGGCCAGTGGCTATTCTGTCGAAGTTTTTTAACAGTGTTCCAACATCCTCATGTCGTTTCCAACACAGATATGTGTACCCCATCTTACACCACAATTGGATAAACGGAGACATATTACATGCTTTCTATTTGAGTTAAAGTATTTTAGATTATCCTCAGTTCCTCATTACGGTAACAATTCTGAACTGCATTAAATAGTTTGCACTTCAACACTGCCTTATTTATGTAACCGCAGTCTTTATGTCAGCGACATAGCAATATGGAACTAGGACGATGCGAGTTGCAATACTGCCAACTGTCGGTTACATTCAATGAAGTGCAGCCGTTGCTAATCGAATATCTTGCGCTCATACCTACGTACTCGCTTTTCATTTCACACTCCTGATCTTTTGTTACTGGCTTCCGTTGCATGTTCAATTAAAATTTGTATATATTCAGCAAAATTTTAATCCCTCTACGGTATCAACACTGAACTTGTTCATTCTGTGATCTATGAACGAGTGCTCCGCTAACAGCTCGTTCACAATCTCTGCGGTATATAATTTAATTTAAACGAATATTTAAACGAGTCGGTTGGTTGTTATATTGACGCTTGATTAATCAATCGAATTAAGCTTAACTTGAAAATTTGTGATGCTATGTTTTTTAGACAACGAATAAGCGTGTATTGGAAACTGGAAGTTCCACGTTGCTCATAGCGCCACTTCCGGTTGGTTTCACCGATATTTAATAACTTTAATAACTTTACTTCGGGCGTCAATTTTAAGGCAGAAAGTGTAACATTTATACATTGGGATATTATACGCACCCATGCCGGAAGTACGTACTTTCGACCGGCTATAAAGAAAAATAATAATCATGCACACCGCTCATGAGACTGCCGCTACTGCCGCCAGCCAATAGTCGCGAAAAGCTGTCATTCGTGTTTATACGTATGACCTCAAAGCTGCTTACTTGAAATATATGTGTGTTTATGTAATCAACTACTTAATTGATTAATGTAATTAATAAGCGTGGGTCCTTTCGACCGAAGTATGAATAAAAATAGTATAAACTTTTAGATTCTTGTACTGCGCCTCATGACACGTAAGTTCAAGGCTCTCAAACCTTTTGCCAGTGTGTTGTTATATATTAGTATTTACCCTGTACGTCTAACATGGGCTCGAAACTTGAAAGAGCAATCATTTTTCCATTAATTACATATTCTTGTTTCATTTCGATATTTCGATCCGTTTTCAATAAAAATCGATTTAATGAACACTATGTGTTGATTACACGAGAAATTTTCAAGTTCCCAATCTAGATATTTTCAGAATAATGGCGAAAAATTTTAACTTTCAGCACTCTGTATTTCCGAAACTATCAACTTTCGCATAAGGCAGGTTTGCGCCAATGATCTCTATTATCTTCAGCTTTTGGATTTCCCATTGTTATTGAATCACCTGTACAGCGCCGACCCTGGGGTAGAGCGAGAGTAGCGGTCGCTCTAGGCACCAGGTAGCAAGGGGCACTAAAATGCCAAATGCAAAAAACAATTTCGAGTGAAATATAAATTTTGATTAATTAAAATTCAATAATTGTTGATTTTTGCAAAAGTTTGGTAATTATTATTTATCTGCACTAATATTATAAAGAAGTAAATTTTGTAAGTTTGGATGTAGGATTTCCGAAACTATCCATCCGATTTAAAAAAAATCCAACAATATTTAGAATGGGGATTTAGGATTAACATAGGCTGTATATTATCGCGTTAAAATAAAACGGTGGCAATCTACAAATTCCGGGCCGCTATTTAACATAACCTGTAATATAATGTGAAAGCGTCAACCAAAGGGCGCGGAAAGATAAGCTCGCTCTAGTCTGATCAAGGGCTAGGACCGTAGCTAATTCTGTATAAAATTAAGTATTAAAAAGTAGAGAAAGCGATAAAGTGACTTGATTTCTATTCCTCCTTGGGAATAACCGAATGTATAGCGATTCCGTGACAGCGAATCCGGTCGGATCCGACCGGATTTCCATCGATCCGGCTGGATAAATCAAGTTAGAATTATTTTTCCTCTTCTTTTCAAAATGGACTGTTCATGAGAAAATCGAGTGAGTGTACTATAATCAACTTTATTTAATCTATTGAGATCACAATAATTAGGTATTTGAACATACTAACAAGTCTCATTCTTATATTTATAATAGACATAATGATGAATCCTGTGTAATGAATGGCACAATTATCACAATAAAATTAACTTCTTAGTGTAATCAAGTTATTTTAACTTACATTATCAAAAACTAAAAAATTTTGTAAAAAAGTAAAATCAATTTTAAAATAAATCACACCCAATCAATCATTACATTGTATAATTTATGTGATATGAAACGTTGTCTCGACGTTTTCCTGTGTCATTTTATTTTATGAAATACCTACATACATTTTTTTTCTTAGAACTACTTGTTTGTATTAATAGCCTAGACGGCGAGGAGGTAAAAACATTAAAAAGTGCATTATTCGGGCACAGGCGAGATAATTGTTGGAATCGCTTCGTTTTAGGGTGTAGTTCAACCCCCTAAGTTTGATTGTGCTTGATTTTATAATTGACAATATAGTGACGAAAATAGTGCTTTTTTCTCTATTTCCTTTAATATCTCCGTTCCTCTTGACTATTAGTATAGCAGTTGTTCCTTATGAAATTTCATACAAAATGAGCACTGACAGAGGTCGCTAAGTGCAATTGTTAACTTGCAAATAGCCCCGAAAGTTAAAAAAACACGTTTTTTTCACTATTTTTTTACTAAAAAATGACCGCACATAGATGGCTGAAAATTCTCAAAAATGATGTCTATGTTGACTCAAACATGCATGAATAATTTTAGCGTCATCGGTCAATTACTTCTCGAGTAATTAGCTATCACATTTTTTTTGTTTCCTTGATTGCAAATTGCGCCATTTTTTTTTACAAACGGGTTTCGCTGGTCGGACCAAGCCAGAAAAATCACAAATCCATTCAACTTTAGTATTCCGTTGGAATTTTTGGAAAAAATTAATTCTAACCGATTTTATAACGATTGAATATTGGAAAAGTTATATGGTTTTATACGATTGTCTAAAATTGGTATCGCTAAAGAAATCGTTATAAAATCGGTTAGAATTAATTTTTTCCAAAAATTCCAACGGGATACTAAAGTTGAATGGATTTGAGTTTTTTCTGGCTTGGTTCGCCTAGCGAAACCCGTTTGTGAAAAAAATGGCGCAATTTGCAATCAAGGAAACAAAAAAAATGTGATAGTTAATTACTCGAGAAGTAATTTACCGATGACGCTAAAATTATTCATCCATGTTTGAGTCAACATAGACATCATTTTTGATAATTTTCAGCCATCTATGTGCGGTCATTTTATAGTAAAAAAACCGGTCAAGTGTGAGTCGGACTCCCACACGAAGGGTTCCGTACACTATGTACTTTTTAAATACTTTTGTAAAAGAAATAAGAGAGGCGCTATAACAATATGTAACCAGTGGGAGTATGCAAGTAGTTCGAGAATTTCAAGGCGTGAAATTTTACATAATTCACCCCGGAGTTTTTATATTATAAACACTTTTTTAACAAAAATTTCTTGTAGAATAAAATAATATAAAGTTTTGATAAATATACCATTATATCAAATAACAACGTTATGGAAAATATCTCTGTTGCGCATGCGCCGATTTCCCAAAAAAGAAAAAGTACCTACAAAACTTTAGAATAATAAACCATTATAAAAAATACACCATTATTATATAAAAACAATGTTATAGCATATATCTCTTCTGCGCATGCGCCGCCTTTCCCCCTAAAACTTTTTACAAAACTTTCTTTTAAAATAGAATAATAAACCATTATGACATATATACTATTATTATATAAAACAACGTCATTGCATATATTTCTTTTGCGCATGCACCAATTTTTCCCAAAAAAATTTACAAAACTTTTGTAAACATAGATAGAATAATAAACCGTTATGAAAAGTATACCGTTATTATATAAAAAACAGCCTTATAGTATATATTTCTTCTACGCATGCGTCGATTTTTTATCAAAAATTTATTTTACAAAACTCCTGTAAAACAAAATAATAAGCCGTTATGAAAAGTATACTATTATCTTAAAAAAACAACATTATAATATATATTTCTTTTGCGCTTGCGCCGACGTCTCTCAAAAACAATAGGTCTCTTCATATTTGCATATTAAACATCCTCCCAAAATTTGGTTTTATTCCGCTCATCCATGGTGTTGGAATGGTAAAAAATGTCAAAAATGACGATTGCATCTGTCAAAGCTATATGTTCTAATAATTAATCAATTAGTTATTCAAATCGTTAACTCAGCAGGCTTTGCATTTCACAAAATACTAATGTCAAAAGACTGACTATTATTTGAAATGACATTCGTTTTTGAACAAATGCAATCTTTTTTTTTTAAGACAAAACATACGCAATATTTAAATTCCCATAGTACACTATGCAACAAACGAAGACAGACGATCTCCGTGTATGCTATGGACTAGACAAAATTGAATTTATACATTATATTTCTATATAAAGCTGTACAAAAAAAGTATTTCGACGAATTCTGTTATACAAAATCTATGTAAAATTTTCTCCTCTTTCGTTTAAGACAGGTCTCGAAACGATCTGATTTAAATTGAGCGAATTATAAGCAAAAAACTTAGTTTGCTCCTCTTTTGGGAGTTTTGGGGGGTTTTTAATTATTTGTTGTTCTAGCGGCAATAGAAATACACACTCTGTGAAAATTTCAACTCTCTACCTATTACGGTTCTTGAGATACAGCCCGCTGACTGACAGACAGACGGACAGACGGACAGCGGAGGCTTAGTAATAGGGTTCCGTTTGAGCACCCTTCGGGTACGGAACCCTAAAAATAGTGAAAAAAACGTGTTTTTTTAAATTTCGGGGCTATTTGCAAGTTAACAATTGCACTTAGCGACCTCTGTCAGCGCTCATTTTTTATGAAATTTCATAAGGAACAACTTTCTCAATGCATATGCTGTACTAAAAGTCAAGAGGAACGAAGATATTAAAGGGAATAGAAAAAAAGCACTATTTTCGTCACTCATTGTCAATTATAAAATCAAGCACACCAAAAATGTGTAAGCAAACTTAAAGGACTGAACTACACCCTAAAACGAAGCGATTCCAACAATAATCTCGCCTGTACCCGAAAAATACATCCAAAACTCCTCGCCGTCTTGCCTATAAGATTACATAATATTGTATTCTTGTATATTTACACAAGAAAATCTCACAACAAGCTTTTATATCATATAAATTGTATAATGTAATAAATGGCTGCGTTTGATTTAATTTCCAATTTATTTTCTTTTTTTTAGGGCATTTAGATAAGTGCTTGTTCACATCACGTGACGTGGGAGAGGAGGCGGCTCAGCGTTGAACAACTCACTTGCACACGCACCACGCGTTTAAAGGACCTACTCATGCAACAGCGCCATTGTTTTGCCAAAAATTGACATCATCGGATACGGTGATCGGATCCGGTAAACGTTTAGTGATGTACCGGATACGGTTTTCCGGATTGCAATCGCTAATTCTAAGTCCCCAATTTCTAGGTTTTAATCTGAAATTGGTTTGTTAAAATAATAACAAATTAAAAATATGAATTGGTACTAAGCCCAAATAACCCTAGGACTTTATATTTGCAATTGTGTTATAAATTAAAAAACTGAACATACTGATTCATTTATATTTGTACCAGTCGGCAGTCAAATTCAAGACAAGAAGACAAAATATGTATTTGATATTTTATAGCTATAAATAAAATTCGTCCAGTCAAACGAAATATTTTATTGTAACAAACAAATAGTCAGTGTATATTTTATAGATGTACAGAGCCGAGATATATTTGTGTATGAGGGTGTTCCAAAAGTCTTGTATTTATTTATTAAAAAAATCAATGATGTTTCAAGAATTGTGAATTTAAGTTTACTTATTTCAGTATGTACCTACCGTGCATCGCTGTGCAATTTCGCGATATAATTTTTTACTTTCCATCTCTATTTTTATAGGGCTGCGAGTACGTTTTAATAACACAGGCATCGTTTGAGACCATTTTCTGATTGATGTTTCTGTGTATATGTAGTTAAAAATGAACAGCATAAGGTCATGTAAGCTTTTTTTTGTTGATAAAGTTGAATAGTTTTACACATGAGTAAACTGTGTTAAACTGTGAGAAGGATAATTATAACATTTATGATTATTGCTAGCGTTATATTTATGACAATAATCAGTTCTCACTGAAAAGATTTGTAAGTTTTTTTTTAAATACACTGCTTTCACATAGAAAGATTCCCACCATAGTTAATATTTTATTCTTCTTGAATACTCCTCGACAGCTTTCTCTAATTCCAACTTCACAAATTATAATTCTTAATGCCTTTTTCTGGATTTTAAAAATTTTTTGCAATTTTGCTGGTACACCCCAGAAGATTATAAGATTATTCCAAAATTAGCTAATGTGTATAATATAGCACGATAAGCTGACGTTGCTCTATTCATGTTTGCGTTTTTAATCAGAACTCTAAGCATATAACATAAAGGTGCTATATTATTGGAAAAGACCTCCACGTGACATTTAAAAATTAAATGTGATGGCTAGCATTTTGGCCTGGTTATAAAAGTCAACATGAACGTTGTCCAGGAAAGACAGCATAGGGATATTCCCATTATTTCTATGTTATCTAAATATTACACACTGTATTTAATCGTGTTTAAAATTAAACCATTTATAGTAAATCATTATTTTATACGGAATTGTTCATTTATATCTAAAATTATATTTGAGACAAGTTTGTTGGACACTAATATTTTTGTAACATCAGCGTAATTCACTACTAAGTTTTTTTTCAGACACCGCATAAGATCATTTAGCAATATTATGATGAGAAGCGGCCCCAGTATACTGTCCTGAGGCACACCTCTCTTCACAATTCGGCTATCTGATGTATGTGAAGAACTACCCGACTAATAAATACCGTTTGAGTTCGATTAGTCTATCCAGGACAAAGCACAGTATTTTTATTCTGTAAGCATATTAGTCAGAATGTAACTTTTCATAAGATTTTGATCAAAAAATGTTTGTTTTACTTTCACGTTTATACGGTCGAACGTACTTGAATACGCAAAAAATTCTTGAACTATAGAATGTAAACTAAGTTTCACTGCGTGTTATTAACCTTCACTTGCGGCTTTGCTCTCGATTATGAAGAAATGCATATTAACCGTCGCCAAATATAAAGTAGCTTCTGAGATTTTCACAATTTAACTTTGCATACAAATAATAGTTTCCTGTACCTACTTGATATTTACATAATACATGTATTGTTTTGTATGTAACGTTTCATTACGTTTATTTCGAAAATTTTATAAAACTGATATTTAAATACATGGTTAAAAAGAGAACAAAAAGCTCTATCAGAACAGCTAAAAAATGTCTATGGTGCTATCTAAGGAAAAAACATGAATGCTGTCTCTCTGATCGATAATTATTTACCGTCATCTTGTAGATAATTACATCCCATTTATGAATATATAGGTTATTAAGATGTAGATTTTTAAGTAATGCCATGTGTGGGACAGCCTGTACCTAAATATTATTCAAATATATTCGTTTGCTGAAAGGATGTACATGACTTGAATATGCTGTGCAACTTCACTGCACCCTGCATTTATTCTCATATTTTGTCCACATATTTTCATATACAGTTAAAGTACTAACAGACGGTCGAACTTGGTTCGAAGCGGACAGCGGATCTGGTCCGCTCCGTACCAAATCTGTTCGTCTGTACAGTAGTCTGCGTGTCCGCCCGGTTCGATGGGAACAGATTCGGTCGTCTGTTGCAAGATCCGCCGTACCATGTCCGTTGTCGGACCGGACCAAGTTCGACCGTGTGTTAGCACTATTACATTACACTATATCTAATATTGAACGTTTGACATTTTCATATGAAATTGTGTCTTTAAGAGCCACGTTTTTACATTACGAGTTTAAACCAGTTTAAGTGAATTCAGTTTAAAATGCAGCTTAGTTTATATTGCTTTTTTTATCAGCCGTACAGATCAAACGGCCCAACCAATTACAAAAACGCTGTTTTTGTTCCGTTCCTTCCAAGATCTATTTGTGCGTGACGTCCCCCGATTTTTAAATTTTATTGCCGGAGAGCAAAAAATTAAAAAACTGAAATTTTGCTTATAGTTCAGTCAGTTGGAGTCAGGTCGTCTTAAAACCTGTTCTAAACAAAAGAGATTTTTACATAGATTTCGTAAACGAGAATTTGTCAAACATTTTTTATATTGATTAGAAATTATGAGGAGCTTGTTTCAATTGTCCTTATCTGTTACACAGTAATATATTTAGGTATAAGCTTATCAATAACTCCATTTTAAGCTATAGGTTTAACAGCTAAACCGATCCTAATACTTTTATTGTCAGTTGTTTTTTCAAGTTTGATATCTGTAGAAAAGGTCAGGTGTGTCGTCATACTTGGTAGAAGTGAAACTTATAATTTAATATAATGTGACAATATCTGCAGGTATTTAAATAAATTTCATCAATATATTCATAGATTTAAAAACTGACCTTTTTCTATGGTTTCTCGCTTCTAAATTGTAATTTTTTCTTCGTTAAATTTATTGTTTATAAAAAATACTTACTGTTTATAATTTATAAATTAAAATATAGAAATTAATAGCCACCGTGGTGATCAAAATATTATGTCGAGTTCGAAGAAATCGTATGTTTTTATGTGTAAAAATACTTTTTCTACAGTAGTACCTACTACCTACATCTCTAAATGTTAGTTTTTACACATTTAAATAATTAAATTATTAGTAAACGAACGCCTGCTTGGTATGAATTTTTTTATATACGAACGGAGTGAGAGTATCTTTTGAAAGTGTGTCTTGTAATGGCACAGCTGCTGAATCTTGATCGCTTTAGTTTAGCCAAATTCGCTTAGTCAGTAACATCACGTGATCATTTTGTATATCATAACATGCGTATGACGTTACTTCCGTCGACAATTTCCGTGACAGAAAATTCTGCGTTACTGCGAGCTCAGGAGTTTCATATAAAAAATGCAATGGCGTGTTTCCTGTTGCCCGCCTTAAAATCATGCTATCTCTTGTGCAGTTTTTACTGTAGTCATAGAGATATAAGTAACTAGAGTACGCCAGTGTGTATGCTTGTCATAAGTTAAAGTGTTCTCAGTACTCAAATCGGCATTGTTTTGCATCATTAGTTACCATAGAAATGAGGAACTGTTTTCTCCCTTAACTGCAGAGCTTTCTCGCGTACTCTAGTGTAATATATCTATGACTATAACAAAAGATAATATGAACGAAACTTTGGCGAGAAATAGTTGAGTGTCCCTGCCTCTAAACACACAGAGTGCTGTGTATAGAGACCACTAGACAAGGGCGTCATCTGTCCGTGGCGTACGGGTAATACGGCGACCCAGCTCTTAGCTATAACAACAGAACGGGGATCGGATCGGATCGCAGTAGGCCGGGCAGTAAATATCAGCGAGTGAATGAATTAGACGAGTGATTAATGAACCGGAGATAATGACGCCAATAGGAAAGAACTGGCTCGCTGCCATCTGCTTCTTCTTCTTCTGCCTGCGTCGCTCGGTCGAGCGGTCGAGCGCACGAACCGCAGAACGCGTCGCGACGGCTGGGATTTATGTTGGGCAAGTCGCACAATCATGTTGCGTTTTTCCCTACATCGTTAAACATTAGGGTTTTCGGTCTGTGTTCTCTCATCCTCAACGTATTGGGTTTTTATCAACGGAACTAAAAAACACAATATTATTTCGGTCACGACATGCCGTTGTTTCGTTTTGATTGAGGAGAAAGTTTGTTCTGATTTTGTTATTCTCTTGTTTTACTTCATGTGCTTCATAATTGTCTTAATTAGAATTTCCAACTTCTAGTTATCTAAGTTGTAAATTTATCTCATTAATAATATAATGTGTTAATTTACAATCCTTGCTCCTAATTTTTTGTCACTTTCTAACTTTAACATCACTGAGACAGAAACTTAATAGCGCTGTATAAATATTTACTATACAGAATAGCGCCATTAATTTTGATCTAAAAGCTTTAAGAAGTGGAAGTAATTTCGATACACAATAAAACCGATGACTCGTGCTTGCAAGTTTTTTCTCAAAAAATGTGTATTTTTATGAAGTATGATTAAATTTAGACTATGATCACATCAATGACTGGTATGCTAAAGTCAGACCAGACGTGCAGAAAGCAGAGAAGATACGACTGATGTGACTATATGCGTCAACTTAACGTCAAACCGCATGAAATCAGATTCCGAATGCGCAGAAAAGACACACTTATGTGATTATGCATAAACTATTACTATGTATGTAAAGAGAATTTAAAAACTACCTTATTTATTAATTTTACATTTGACGTTAATAGCATGCATTTATCTTACGTTACTAACCATAATGGCAGAAACAAGACTACCAATGTGTAACTGACCCTATCTTAGACTTCGCGCATACCACAAATAAATACGTTTTTATATTATGTCCCAGTCTGTATAGTATTAACAACCGGATATAGAAGTTTTATCCGTATTTTGATATACTTTTTTATCCAAACCAAACAAGGCAAAAAAGGCTTGAAAGAGACAATTACAAAAACAATGGTTTTATAATGTTACCATTCGTATTTTATAGATCAATTTAATGAGGTAATCATTTTCCCATACGTAAAGATTAGATTTTAACACTTTTAAATGATTAGGTACGTACTAGGGGGTGGGTTGAAAAAAATTGTTTTTTCTTTGTTTGGTGTACAATTAGTAGCTTATAAAAAAGAAAATTTTCGAAATATTTTTTTTCAATATTATGAGGTGGTCCACTAATTTTTAAAATATATAATAAAACAAAGTTTTCGATTTCCAGACAAACTTTTTTTTTACTTATACTCTCTAAAAACATCTAAGAATTACCGAATATGATTGTTTTCAACTCAACTTTTACTCTTATACATAAAAAGGAGCATGATATTTTTATCTTTTTTTTATATAAAGAGAACCGGATTTAAATTTGCCGCCATTTTGTTAATACGAGTTGTACGGTGATATTTTTTTGACAGTTGTCATGTACAAACCACGCGATTTAAGAATATGGAGAAGTATTCAAACGTACAATGTTTAATTTTATTGTAAAAAGACATTACAAAAATGGTGAATGTTTTGCGAAAACAGTTCGCCAATTACGTCAAGTTTTCGGTCGCAATTATGTGCCGAATGAATCGACAGTGAGGCGCTTAATTACAAAATTTGAAACCAAATTTACGCTGATGAATCAGAAGACCATTGTTCGTCGTCATCTTTGTCGGTGACTCGAAAATATAGCCACAGTAAGAAAATCTGTAATTCTTTGAAAATGCGACTGGAAATGCGCTAACTGTTAATGGTATGTGGTATGATGGTATTGCGAAATGTTAACGGAGTTTTTGTGGCCCGAATTGGATTTAATTATGACGTGGAGGATTTGTTTTTCCATCAAGACAGTGCGACCTGCCATACAGCACGTGAAACAATGGTGTTATTGCAGACCAAGTTTCCAGGCCGTGTCATTTCTCGATTTGGCGATCAACATTGGCCATCTAACGCCGATGGACTTTTTTCTTTGGGGCTATGTTAAGGAAAAGGTGTATGCGAATAAGCCGGAAACAGTTGAACATCTTAAAAAGGAAATACGGCGCGTTATTGCTGAAATACAGCCACATTTATGCGAAAACTTTATTCAAAATTTCATCAAAAGACTGACTGTGTCAGAGGTTTCGTGGTGGGCATTTGCCTGATGTTGTATTTCACGTTTATCGGAACTATTTTTCTTTATGTAATTAAAAACTAAATGTGCCTTTTTTTAAAATTAAATCCGGCGCTCTAGTTGGGACACCTTTTACAACAGTAATAAGAAAACAATTTTTTCTTCTTTGACTTTCATATTCGGTAATTCATGTTTTTAGAGAGTATAAGTTAAAAAAAATTCATTTGAAATCAAAAACTTAAATTTATTATTAATTTTAAAAATTAGTGGATCACCTCAAAATATTGAAACATTTTTTTTCAAAAGTTTTTTTTTTTATTTTAACAAAAAAAAACAAGTGAATCGGCTGCTGTATTTTTATATAAGTAAGCTAGTGTATCCCCAATCTAACAAAAAAACATATTTTTCGACCCACCTTATTACGTATGGTACAAGAAAATAGAAGAGATAACCAGTGACGGATTAAACTTTTGGAAACCCCCAAGGAAGCCACTCTAAACATGTATTATAACAGGTTTTTTTATACAAAAATTACAAATACCTACATAATTTTGTCGGTAAGGTTTTGTATTGCGAATCGAGTTTGCTACATTTCCATACCTGTAATGCAACATATCTCTAAAGTACTAGTACCCTAAATTAATGGTGCGGTAATGTTGCAGCCGTAATACGACGGTGATTGATGTCACAGAAAAATTGTGCATCATAGAAATGGATGCAGTTTTTTTGGTAGCGCCGGCTTCACCGTAACGTAAAAGGGTGGCGTACATTTACTTTTATGCACACGCTTTTTTGTAACGTCATTCACCGTCATATTACGGCCGCTATATTCCAGTATCAATTTTTATTTATTTTATACCACATTTACTTTATAATATATACATAAATCAAAGTCCCTTCGCCGCGTCTGTCTGTCTGAACGCGATAAACTCAAAAACTACCGAACGGATTTTATACGGTTTTCACTAATAGAAAGAGCAATAAACGAGGAAGGTTTCTGTATATTATTTGTAAATATTTTATAATATTTTCCTTTTCACAATTTAAATTTTAAAATTAATTTTATATATTAGGAGTTAAATTAATAATTTTAATTTATTGGCAATAAATATTATAACATTCAGAGCAATTACAAATGGAGCATTTTCTACTGACACAATACGCCATCCTATGTTAAAAATACAGTCAATAGTGGTGCGGCGGTAACTTTTTTCCGTTGTATGATCTCGAAAAAAGTTTTTCGAGTTACTGCGATGCAACATATGAAGCTGTTGAGTGTCGACGATTATGAATTGAGAATATTTTTAAATATAGAAGAACGTGTCAAATCTCCAGAAAGTCCCCCGTTTCTTACTGACCTAAATAACATAATAAGTCAGGGTGAAACAAACGATACCTAAAAAATATCAAAATCGAAAGTTTTGACATATTTTGCAGGTCCATTAATGGATTATTTCGTAGAATGCTCATATTTTCGCTTTTAAGGTTTGTGCCCACCTTTACACACAGTGCATCACTGCTTATAATAGAATACCTACTCAATATACTATCTCTTATGTTCGGCGTTGTTCGTACCCCAATAACCAAACTGAAATCAGTCCAGTGATTTTAAAAAAAAATCTCGAATGAGAAAAGGGGACTTTTCTTTTATATATTATAGCGACCTGTCCCGATTTCACCCGGGTGCAAAACTGTTCTGGAAATATTATGCAAAGTAGGTACATTGTTTTAATGTATCTCTAAAGATTTGGTCACCTTTAGCGATGTAAGCGTAAGAAAACAATTTTTTTAACAAAACACCGTCAAAGTTCAGCCATTTTGTACGAAATATTTACAAATTATATACAGGAGCCTTCCTCGTTTATTGCTCTTTCTATTAGTGAAAACCATATGAAAATTCGTTCAGTAGTTTTTGAGTTTATCGCGTTCAAACAGACAGACGCGGGAACTTTATTGTATATATATAGGCTATAAAATATTTTTATTATTTCACATAATATATTACAAAGTAAAAATGAAATTGAAGAGAAAATCGAACGCATTAAAAATGTATGTAGCTACTCTTTAATTTTGAAATAATCTTTTAATAAAATAGAAGACAATTTCCAAGAATTTTTAAGATTCAAAATTAAACAATTTTTCAGAATAAAAAAATGTGTAGGTATAATATAATAAATGTGTACACATTTTCAACTAACAATTTTGTGACTGAAAACGTGTACACATTTATCATATTATTATGCATATTTTTCATTCTGAAAAATTGTTTAATTTTGAATCTTAAAAATTCTTTGAAGTTGTCCTCTGTATTATTCCAAGGATACTTAAAAATTAAATAGTACATACATTTTTAATGCGTTAGAGTTTCTCTACAATTTTATTTTTACTTTGTAATTTTGTGCGCGATTTAAGTAAAACATTAGAGCATTAAAAATTTATTAGGTTTAGAACGAAGAGTTTTTTTCTGCGTAAAATTAAAGTAGAAATGAAATTGTCAAACAACGCAAGTCCTTAAGATGTCACTGCGTTGTCACGAATCTAATCATAAAAAGACGTCATAATTTATGACGTATTAAATAATGCAGACGGAAGCTACCCTTAGAGAATTTACTAAAACATTGCACATGAAATAGAATATTCGCTTTCTAAATGTACGTTATACAAAAGTCATCTGTTTTTATGGAATGAAAAAAAAAGTTGTTATCTGTTTTCAATTCATTCAGTTCTTAAGAATGATTTATAAACAATAAAAATAAATGAATTAAAAACGGAATAACAATAATGCAACAAAGGAAAATTCTTGACAAAGATTTCGTTACAATTTTATTGATAAATAAAACCCTTATCACTGTAAATTGTATAAATAATGCATATTAATGTACAGAAAAATGAAATTGCAACGGGACCTCTGTCTAAAATTAAATATTCCTCAAATTTCCGAAAAATTCTCAAGAAAATTAAATTTTGAACAGATATTTCGTCGTCCATTCTTGTTTTCCGACAGATAGAAAATAAAAAAATAAATAAAAAAATTACAAGTTCTTTAAAAATAGAAATAAGTATAATCTGAATTGTTCTCATAGATCCGTCACTTTGTGGTAAAAGTGAACCCACAAATTTACTAATAGTAACACGATTATTTTATAATTTTAAAGTTTTTAATTTTTTATCGATTAATATTTATTATTTTCAAGGCATCCATAAGAACAAAATTGAAAATCAAAATTGTCTTTAAGACTCAATTACAAACTAATAAATATTTTTAATAACTGATTAATTTACCAGCTTTTACTCACGATTGTTTTACCATCTCTTGAAAAAACATAAAGATTTTGTGGATTCGATACACGTGAGCAAGCCACATAGGTACAGCTGACCGTGCAAAAAATATGGTTTTTCTAATTTAATTTCAGCCTCAGGGTTTAGTTTTAGTTATTCTGAAAGCAGTTTTTAATTGAAAATTATAACCTTTTAAATTGAAAAGGCAACTCCGTTGGTATAATAATTGGTATTCGTGGTATTAAAATTAGATTTAGATTTGCCATTAATTATTAAAAAAAAGTAGTTTATGTCCTTCCCTAGACTTTAAAAGATCTCCGTATTAAATTTTATAACAATTGGCCCAGCGGTTCGGTCGTGAAAGCGTAACAGACAGACAGACAGAGTTACTTTCGCATTTATAATATTAGTAGGTATATGGATTTATCAGGTTAGCATATAATGATATAATTCTCCGCTATATATGTACCACAACGTTCATTATTTATTAGAAAATTAGAAAATCTAAGACTAAATTTTCAGTCCGGACATTTTTGTGTGTAAAACATACATTGAAGCTAGTAAACGTGTTATTAAATTGTGCGAAGTAGAATTAGATGAATAGGGTATAATTTTTTTTACAAGTACAAATTAACACAATTTATCAGTTGAGGTACGCGCTGTTGTCAGTTTGCAGTTAAACTTTCTAGCGAGCCTATTGACGACATAAACTCGATTTCAATCTAACTTGGATTTAATCCGCCTGATACACGGTTAATAAAGAATTTTAGCATTTTAAGTCAATATGTTGGTGAAAATTAAACGTAAATTATAGATTTTGTGTATTAAGGAATTATCCTCGATAAATAAATTAACAAACAGAAAGTTATGAAAATTTGCAGATATGTCGAAACCTTTTCAAAAATGACTCATTTAAATTTTTGTGATCTTTGGTTGACTTTGAAAAAAGATATTGATAATTTTATTTCTCTGCACTTAACATGAGTCTTATGGGTATCTGTTATTTTGACGCACTCCATCATTTATTACGTTGGAATTGACAAACAGATTTTGATAAAATTTTGAGGAAATATAAACGAATATTCTATGAACATTTTTCTTTTTCCAAAACATATAAAGCTTGCTTATGTTAACAGAAATAACTAAAACAATGCCGAGATTTTGTAGCAATTCATAAACATGGCAACACCGAACAATTATAGGTTATAGCGCTTCATTCAAAGGTAAGTTACGAAACTGCAGCAGTTTCGATAACGTAAGAACATACGTAAATTGAGTAAATGCTAAATGCTATAGTACAGTTTTTGAGAAACTTCTCTTCCCTTCCAATAATATCTATTTTCGCTCATTTTCATAAATTAATGCGAATTTGACGATTATATACGGACACCGCGTGCTGACTATTCTATGCTGCGTACATAAGCACTATACTTGTACGTGGAACAGCAAGGATGCCATGCTGCTAAATTACATATGTACTACGTTACTCAAGTAGAAGAAATTCTTTGACTTACTGCGTATACCGAGGGTACCTCCTTAATCGAAAGGACGTATTTGGCTGTCAGTGAGAGAGGACACTTTAACGATTTTTTCGTCGAATCTTGTATTTCAGATAAAGAAATTAAAAATAAGAATAACGACAATAAAAGAAATTTGCTTTATACCTCAATTTTAAGGCAGAAAGTCTAACATTTATGCATTGGTGGGACTATACGCACGCTAGACTTTCTGTCTTAAAATTGATGTCGGAAGTTTACAGGGTACTTTCGACCAAGATATAAAGAAAGTACTTACTTTCGACCGAATTATAAAGAAAAATAGTATGTACCACACGGGCAGAAAGTTTGAGAGGCTTGAACTTGTTAAATTTTAACATCAAAGTTCAGAGGATTTTTTAATACAACCGGCAACATTGGACATTCTGTTCAGAGCTTTGTGAAAAATAAATTCACGCTGGTTGTATTTTATGCTGCGGTGTTGTACAAATCATTTACCGAACTAATTTAAATGTGTCATGATCAGGCCAAGAAAATTACTGTCATAAAAAAACTCTCACGGTAATATTTCACTGTCAGGGTTAAAAAGTTTCCTAAAATATTTCACTTTTTGATAGTAATTATAGAAATACCAGAGTTTATAAATTGCTTATAGCCCAAAAGTCAGTAACACTAAAACTCTATGGATCTTCGAACAGGCCAGTTTACGGATATTAGGAAGCCCTGCTTAAAAGAAAAATACAATTGTCGAAACACCTTTATACTTTTAATTAAAAAAAAAAAAAAAAACAATGGTTGGCAATTGAATTTTTGAATGCATTTTTGAAGTGAAAACTTCTTTAGCGGTGTTGTACACTTTTTTTGTAATGGGTAAAAAATGTTAAACTCGCGTCAGATCGAAAATTGGTAAGACCTGATCGAAAATGCGTAAGACCTGATCGAAAATTCGTAAGACGAAAACTTTTGTACACTTTTTTTGTAATGGGTAAAAATGTTAAACTCGCGTCAGATCGAAAATTCGTAAGACCTGATCGAAAATTCGTAAGACGAAAACTTTTGTACACTTTTTTTGTAATGGGTAAAAAATGTTAAACTCGCGTCAGGACACGTGACCTGATCGAAAATTCGTAAGACGTTAATATACAAGTTTTCACTTCTGCCGGCACTCCCGGAGTGCAACCCGTCTTTTTTTTACATAACTGCGTTTGTTTAATTTATAACCTCGTAATTAAAATGTTATATGGAACTATCAAACTTAGCATGGATACAAAGCCATAAAAACAATACGACGTCATCGGAACTTAGCTAAAATATATATATTTTTTTAATTCTATAGATATAATTTTTTAGTTATGAGGTAAAAAATTAAAATAAAAGTAGTTTTGCTATAAGACTTGGATGTGGTATTTCCATTGATCTAAAAAAAATTCAATAAATGCTTTTTTTCAATGAAGGACCTGCCAATCCATCACGAAACGATTTTAAAAGTTAAAACCTTTCATTTAAATGTTATTTCAACCTATTCGGTTGGCGGGGAACCCGCCAACCCACCGAGCTTGAACACGTTAAAAATGTAAATTTCAAAATAAAGTAAACAACATTCTATCCCAAGATGCATATAGGATAAGCGTTGTTTTGGGTGACCGGAAGTTATTCCTTTTTCACGGTTCGGCTCACTCCACCCTGCCAACCATTGTATTTTTGTTTTAAGCAGGGTTTGAATTTCTCAAATATCTGCAGTGAATTGGCCTTTTCGGAGATCTATATAGGGTTTTAGTGTTCCCTTCCCATACTATAATATTATCACTTTTAGGCGAGACTATAGGTTAAAAAAATACGCTGTGGTACCTATATCTGTATTGACTTTAGTTTTTAAAACCCGCGTACACTTATCCAGCACGGACCAGCACGACCAATATAACGTAAGCCAGAAAAGTATGTTCGTGAAAGTACTCATGTCATTTAACGGAGTAACGTACATTAGACCAGCACCTGCAACCAGCAGTCGGTCCGCCTGCAATTTCTGTCTAGCCGTGCTGAATCGGTCTAGCATGCTATGAATAAGGTAAACCCAAACACTACTTTTTATCATGACTTCTTCCTCTTCACACACCATCGTCATAATAAAAAATTCTTCCACCGAAATACGCACGTCCATGCTGCTCACTCATTACTTGAAAACTAAATAATGTCTGCCGCACACAGAAAAAAATTGTGCTGGTCTAGTGTGTGAAACGTACAAGTTGCAGGTTCAGGCTGTGCTGATCAGTGCTAGATAAGTGTGCGCGGTCTCTTGAACGTCTATAATCAGTGCCTCAGAGCCATACTGACTTAATCACATGTCTCTGGAAAACGCCTTTTTTAATTTTTGAGCGACATTTAGATAAATTAGACGTCTCGTTGTGGCCCTACAGACATAAAAAAATAAGAAAATAATAATAATCAAATAAGAATATTAGTCATTATATAAAAATAATTATTTTTATTGAAAAATCAGTGGGAACATTGAGATTGCATTTCGTTGATAAGTTTGTCTATATAAGGTTTAATTTGAGAAAATTTTAGCCGTAGCTCTTCTTCAACGTTTTTTATCCATTTGTGTATTTATTTTTTATGTAAATTATGGCTGAAAATGATGTTTCACACAAGTATGTCGTACAAAATAGGTTTGAAACTTCTGGGTTCGAACTTTTGACAACTATCCAAAAATCTTCAGGCGAAATATCATTAAAATTGATTTTCAAATCGTCATCAGTTGATATTTCTATTAACTGTTCTTCTTCTTCAGTTGTGAGATCTTCTTCTTCAGTAATGGTAAAAAAAAGGATATTCATTAGGAAGAAAACAGGCGGTATGGAAATTGAATAAAATATTTATTTTTCATAACATAAGTTTTTTTTCACATAATTTCACCAAGTTCTTACGGCCCCTCGGAATACATTGGCGGCTCCGGACGGGGCCGCGGCCCACTATTTGAGAAGCGCTGGTTTATACAATATACGTTACCATGTAAGTTTAGTTGCTTTAAAAGTGCATCAAAACCAGTTTTAGCTATTTCCTAGAAAAGTGAATAGAACGCGATATTAAATCTTTCAATTCAATGATATAAAAAACACTATAACTGTATATCATTAATATTAATACACATAATTTATTTTACTTAAACAATTATACAAATCGATAATTTTATGTATTAAATAATTATATATTTTCTGTCAACAAATAGTGTTATTGATTTTATAAGGTGTTCATAAGTATTCAATGTCACTATAATTTATCAAATGTTGATTGGTGCAATTTTCAAATTAGCATAAAAAGCAGATATATTAAAGCGAGTTGGAAACGAATGGGCTAGAATTAAGTTTTAAAAATATCGCACGAATTTTAAAAAGAAAAAAAACTTTCTCACACCTGTCACGCACAATACTTTAAAACGAGAGCATGTAAACGGATGTGCGAAAAAAGTGAAAGTATGCACGGCTGATATTGTGTTGAGCGTCTATAATCTACAATCTAATCTATTCTACACGGCTCATAACACCATTTTACATGCTCGTTTCATAAAAACAAGTTTCGGTTAATAAATTAATGTTTCTATGTTGTTGCGGATCTGGTTGGTAAATTAAATAGATAATATTTTTAAATCGTTTTATTTCAACTTATAAATTATAACTGACAAATAAATTAAAATTCAACTGAAAGTTAACAGAAAAAAAAGGAAATTATGTAACAAGTAAAGAAATTATGAAATGAATAAATTATTTTATTAATATAAAGTCAGGGCCGTAGCATGAGAAGTACGGTCTCCGAACATTCCGCCCGCCTTGTCGTGAGCGACGAAATTACTTGTTTGTTGAACCGCCCGCCGTGACAACGTTGGTTGATAACTCTTCATCACGTGGTAGGATACATAGCTTGACAACCGGACGCTTTAGGGTTGATCCTCTGGTGAGTATGGTAACAACTCGTACCTGTTGATCCGGACCGGGATGCACATCAATGATGCGTGCTAGTGACCATTTGGAAGGCGGCAGCCGTTCATCTTTTAAGAGCGCGACATCTCCAATTTTTACAGGTCGTCGGGCAGTGATCCATTTTGATCGCTGCTGGAGATGATGCAGGTATTCTGAAGACCACCGAGTCCAGAAACTCTCATATTGTTGCCGTATTAATTGCCAACGTGATAGTCGATTTACTGGCACATTGTTCAGACTGGGTTCCGGGATGGTTGTGGGTGCGCAACCGATTAAGAAATGTCCTGGAGTTAGAGCCGAGGCGTCATCGGGATCATCGTTTAGTGGGATAATCGGTCGTGAGTTCAAACAGGCCTCGATCTGCGAGAGAAGAGTTGATAGTTCTTCGTACGTTAGTGTCGTTTCACCAATGATACGTCGAAGATGGTGTTTCACGGATTTTACTCCCGCCTCCCACAGGCCGCCAAAATGTGGACTGGAGGGGGGTATAAAGCGCCATTTTGTTCCATCATTGCAAAGGACATCACTCAAATGACGCCACTCTTTTGACGCAGCACGAAATAGCTTTCGAAGTTCTTCGTCAGCGCCAGTGAAATTAGTTCCATTATCGCTTAGTAGTGTGGCACAAATTCCTCTTCGTGCTGTGAATCGCTTATACGCAGCGATAAATCCTTGAGTAGAATAGTCGCTTACCGCTTCAAGATGAAGCGCTTTTGTTGACAGACAAACGAAGAGTGCAATATAGCCCTTTTCGCTTTTATGTCCGCGACCTTTACTGGTTCGAATAGATATCGGACCCGCGTAGTCGACACCAGAATTCAAGAACGGTCGGGAAGGTGTCAGACGTAAAGCTGGTATGTCACCCATTTCTGGTTGGCTTGGAGTCGCTCGATGACGGATACATACTACACATCGATGAATAAATGAACGAATCACAGTGCGTCCTCCAATTATCCAATATTGTCGTCGAGTGTAGTTTAATGTAAGCTGGGTACCGCCGTGCAACATAACCTTGTGCGCATTTTCAATAACTAACTGAGTAAAATGAGATTTACGAGGTAGAATTATTGGATGCTTTTCGTCAAAATCCAGAATTGAATGACGGAGGCGTCCGCCTACGCGAATTACTCCGGCATCGTCAATGAATGGACGCAGCTGATAAAGATCGCTACGTTTTGGTAACGCGAGACCATTCTGAAGTAATCGATATTCCTCAGAAAACGAATCACGCTGAACTGTCTTGATCCAAAATTTTCGTGAATCATGTAGTTCGGTTGGTTCAAGTGGAGTGAACACTCGTTTGTTTAACTCCGAGCGAGCATTTAGGATGAATCTCCGACAATATGCAGTCACGCGTGTTAATCGATTGAGATTAGAATATTTGGTTAACAGATTCCAGGTCCGATTAACTGGTGTGGTTGTTGCGTTCAAAGATGCGACTTCTTCCAGATTTGTTGTGGCACTAGCAGTAGATTTGTCGTGAGGCCACTCAGATGAGTGATGCTTTAGCCACGTTGGTCCATTCCACCATAAGCTATGATCTTTGAGCTCTGAAGGTGAAATTCCCCGTGAAGCACAGTCGCTAGGATTCTCATTAGTGGGTACATAGTGCCAAACACCATCTGGTACTGTTGTTTGTATTTCAGCTGTTCGGTTCGCGATGAACGTTTTCCATCGTGTCGGATGACTTCTGATCCAGGCTAATGTCACTGTAGAGTCTGTCCACAAGTGAACAGGAACAGATTCATAATTCAAAGCTCGTCGAACACTCTTGATTAGACGAGTCAGCAGTAAAGCTCCACAGAGCTCAAGACGAGGTAAAGTTACAGGTTTCAAAGGAGCTACCTTTGTCTTCGCAGTTAACAGACTGACAGAAATTTGGTCAAATTGTGTAACTACTCGTAGGTAGACAACGGCAGCATACGCTCTTTTTGACGCATCGGAAAAGCCGTGAAGCTCACATTCGAGCTGGTGTTGATGTTGACCTATCCAACGCGGAATCGAAATAGTCGTTAAATCATTCAGTTGACTCTGATACGTTGTCCACTTGTGAGCTAGTGTTGCAGGAAGCGGATCATCCCAGGAAACGTGTTCTAGCCACAGGGTTTGCATCATAATTTTTGCCTCAATGATGACTGGAGCTAGCCAACCAAGAGGATCGAAGAGTTTTGATATTTCTGATAACATCGTTCTTTTGGTCGAAACAGAGTGATCGTTGTTCAATTGGACTTCAAAGGTGAAACTATCGGTGAGTGGTTGCCATTTGAGACCAAGCGTGCGAACAGAGATGTTAGAATCGAAATGCAGTTCAGTTTGAGATTGACAATCGTGTGATGAAATAGAATCTAGTACTTCTGCTTGATTTGATGCCCATTTACGAAGATGAAAGCCTCCACCTTTTAAAAGTGCAATGAGCTCGTCTCTTCGAACTAATGCCTGTGGAATATCTTCGGCTCCAGACAGGACATCGTCAACGTAAAATTCTTCATTAATAATATGAGCTCCTAGCGGATACCGAAAACCATCATCAGATGCGAGTTGACGAAGGACACGTATGGCCAAATAAGGCGCACATGTCATGCCGTATGTAACAGTTAACAGTTGAAAACTTTGTAAGTCTTCATTTGATGATTCTCGCCACAATATTCGCTGCAAGTCAACATCTTGGGGGTCTATCCGTATTTGCCGGTACATCTTCTCTATATCGGCCGAAAACACCACTGGAAATTTACGCCATCGTAAAATAACATCATAGAGGTTGTTTTGCAATTTTGGACCCACATGGCAGTGATCATTCAGAGATGTACCCGTTGATGTCAAACTTGATGCGTTAAATACTACTCTTAATTTTGTAGTCTTGCTAGCTACGTTTAAAACGCCATGATGAGGTAAATAGCAAACTTGTGTTTCTAAACGGCTTTCTTCCTGATTTGAAACTTTAATCATGTGACCGAGCGCTTGATATTCTTGCATGAATTGACGATATGATGTCGCCAGTGTTGAATTTCTTGTAAATTGTGCTTCTAATCGATGTAACATTCTTTTAGCGACGCTGCGGGAGTCGCCTAATGGAAGAGGTCGCTTAGCTTTTAGTGGCAGTCGGACTATATAGCGACCATCAGCTTCTCGTCGAACGGTCTTGACAAAGTAGTCTTCACAGTCTTGTTCTTCTTGTGTAAGCAGAGGATGTGACGACTCAACCTCTTCAAGATTCCAAAACTGTTGCATCGTTTGTTGGAGTACTTCATTCGAGACGCAATGCAACGATTGCATGTGGTGTGCTGAATGATCTTGAATAGTCTCAAGTGCAGTAGTTGGACCACTTAGGACCCATCCGAGGGTGGTCTCTTGCGCAATAGGTGCTCCAGTCGAGCTTCGTCGTATCCCAGAGAGAATTACTTGCCAGTAGAGATCTGCTCCAATCAGTACATCGATGTGACCTGGTTTAGAGAATGTTGGATCTGCAAGTTCGATATCGTTCAAGTGGGACCAGTTACTAAAATCAACAGGAAATGATGGTAAAAGTTTCGTTAATGTCGAAAGTACTAGTGCTTTGAACTTCACGCAAAAACCTGGAATTAGACGTGACTGCAAGTTCAAAGTTACCATCCCGTTGGCAGTCGTTGACTTTTGTGCACCAAGTCCGGTGACTTGAACATTCGTTGAAGTTCGGTGCAAATGTAGCTGCTGAGCCGCTGATTCGGATAAAAATGACACTTCAGAACCTTGGTCCAGTAAGGCTCGTGCTTCAATACGTCTTCCGTTTTCCGACTTTAAAATAACGAGGGCTGTGGCCAAAAGTACAGGTGACCGTTTTATGCTTGATATGTGCATAGTAACCTGACTTGAGTTTGAGGATCGTGTTTGACAATTGCGATTTTCGGCTACAGATGATACGTTGTTGTTTTCATTTGAATTCGTTGGATTGATGTGCACCAGTGTATGGTGTTTTCCATTGCATTTCTGACATCGTCGTTCTGAGAGACAGTTGTTGACACGGTGGCCTGTTCGTAGGCAATTGAAGCACAATGCGTTGCTTGTTACAATTTCTCGACGCTCCGCAAGTGGTTTTCGCCGAAACACTGGACAAAATCCAATTATATGTTTTGCTGTGCAGCAAAGACACGTGCGCTTACTGGTCGATGGTAACCCGGATGATTCTTGAGCAAGATACGATTTAGGACCGACTGACTGACGGCTACTTTGCTTACTGTTCGGTAACGTTGACGTGTCTGGTTCGCTTTGTTTGGTTGGAGCTATTGCTTCCAAAGTACGTATACGCCCTTCTAGAAAGTTTTGTAGCTCATCGAATGTTGGTGGATTGGATGATTTGCTCAGTGAGTCTTCCCAATCTTTACGGGTAGTACTGTCTAGCCTTTGCGCTGTTACGAAAACAATCCAATCGTCCCAGTGTTCAACAGGACGATCGAGGTTACGTAGCGCTCGGGTGGCTTCAACAGTTCCATCTACTAGCTGTTTCAAATCAGAAGCTGATTCGGTGTTCATCGGAGCTAATGACATCAGTATTTTCACTTGCGTTTGAATAATTATGCGTTTATTTTCATAACGTTCAATTAATCGTTCCCATGCAAGGTTGTAGTTTGCTGCGGTTGTAGCTACATTACGAATCAAACTTTCAGCTTCACCAAAAAGACTTGCTTTTAAATACTGAAGTCGCAGAACATCGGTCAGCGTAGAATTCTTGTCCACTAGTGCCGTGAATAAGTCGCGAAAGGACGACCATTCTTCATATTGGCCAGAAAACTTCGGTAAATCGATTCGCGGTAACGGTAAATGAGATATATTCGATTCTGAAACGGTTTCGGCTTGGATGTGTGGTTTGTTTAATTTCAGGATCTGTTCATCTAGATAAGCTCGGGCGTCCATGTACTCACTTTCAGTGGCTTCGTGCTGATTATTAGCAAAGTATGGTTGAGCTTCAATTTCTTCATCGGCATTTGTTACTAGATGACTATGTAGCTTATCAAACTTCATCCAATATTCATCAAGAACTTTCAATCTAGCTTTGATGAAAGATTCCGTCCAGTTCGCTTTACCAGTTTTTTTGAAATTAGCGAGAAAGTTTGTGATAGACCGTGTAATGTCGTTTAGCTGTTTTATCAATCCTTTTATCTCAATGGTTAGCGGCATGATGACTTAATTTAATTACGTTTAATAGAATCAAAATCGTTGATCACACGTTTTTTTTTTCTTCAAATTAAGCTGTCGCGATTTTTTTTAACACTGCAAAATATTATCTAAATCCGGCTCGAAGGACCAATGTTGCGGATCTGGTTGGTAAATTAAATAGATAATATTTTTAAATCGTTTTATTTCAACTTATAAATTATAACTGACAAATAAATTAAAATTCAACTGAAAGTTAACAGAAAAAAAAGGAAATTATGTAACAAGTAAAGAAATTATGAAATGAATAAATTATTTTATTAATATAAAGTCAGGGCCGTAGCATGAGAAGTACGGTCTCCGAACAATGTAAAAAAATCTCTTTACGTGCGTTTTTCTTGTAGGACTGTAGGTGACTACCAGTTTCTTTTTGTATTTGAATTTCAGTTGATAGGTAGTACTACATCTAAGCAATTTTGGGTTTAAAGAAGTGGATGAAAAATGTAATAGAAGTTTTGGCCCAGACAGATTTAGGTCAATAAAATGACGAGCTCAGTTTCCACTAATTCGAAAGTTAGAAGAACTCTGATCGGATAAAAAGACCGCTTTTTAACGTATTTTTAAATGTTCGGTGTTTTTAGACATTTTCCTAGCCGTGGAAATTTTCAACTTCTCTACTTTAATATTTTTTGACGTGATAACGTCTTATAAATTGATGAATCACCAATATTATAAATTGATAAAACACCGGCTGCATGTACTAAAAAGTGTAACGTAACGTTCCTAACGTTCGTAACGCGTAACGCATAACGCATAACGCGTAACGTTCCGCCTGACCCTGTGCGTGCTTTTTGCTAATTTCTCGCTCAATTTAAATCAGATCGGTTTGAAACCAGTCTTAAACGAAAGAGGAGAACATTTTACATAGATTTCGTATAACAGAATTTGCCTAAACAGTTTTTTTATACAAATTTATATAGAAAAATATTTTATACAAATTTATATAGAAAAATAGCTGTATAAATGCAATGTTGTCTAATGCATGGCGCGACGCGGTCGGTTGTCTTTGTTTGCCGTACATGGAAATTAGAAGCAAACGTATGTCTTGTCTTAACATGAAAACGGCTGCATTTCTAATGTTTAATTCAATTTTTTGACATTAGTATATTGTGAAATGCAACGCCTTCTAAGTTAAGTATTGGAATAACTAATTATTATTAGAACATAATACTTTGTAAGTTGCAAACGTCACTTTTGACATTTCTTATCATTCCGACACCAAGGATAAGCGGATTGAAACCAAATTTTGGGAGGTTTAGGTTATGTATTACGGAGTACGTTATCACGTAAAACTATCGTCCGTAAACCGACTTTACAGACAACCAATTTTTTATTAATTTCTGACAATTATTTTTAAAGACTTTTTTGCGAATCATTATCTCTTTTACGCTCTTTCTTTAGTCTCTCAAAAACTTTTGATGTATAATGGTTGAGAACTCATCGCGGCTTATGGTTCAAAATAAAATAAATTCTGCCGGAACGTTCGAAAATACAGTAAAAATAACAAACAGTACTGCTTTTATTTTGATCCATAAACCACGAGGGTCCTCAACCGCTATAAATCATAATTAATTATGAGTCGTAAAGAGGTATATAATTTGATGTAGTTTTTTATAATTGTTACCTAACTAATATACTTACCGAATATTGAAATTGAAAAATATATTATACAATTTTAAAAGATACGTCTGTTAAAAGATAATTTTTTAATAAACAAATACATATTTCGGAAATACACTCAAAATATCCCAAAACCTCAATGTTTTTTTATTAATGATAATATAAGATTTTATGATTAATCTAAGTAATAATTATTCTGTATCAAGATTGTATAGTTGAAATATGCACTGACTAAAAATTTGAAATCACAGATCTGAACCAAATAATACATTACATATCGGACCAATACCAATAATCATTATTATTAATGATTCAATAACATCAAAAATAAATACAAGTACAACACATTCTGATCTGTTAGATTAACCTTGTCACCCCATAATATACCACTCTACCTTAAGACATTCTAGAATAGCCTGTAGGGATGCGAAAAGTAATAAGAATATAAGTCAACAAATGGGTTAGGAAAAAAGTTTGTTAATTTTTAAAGACTATTCTCAAAAAATAATCTATTTGAACATAAAAGTATCCGCATTACTTAAAATTAAAATTGCAAATGAATAATTATTTTTTTTACCTAAATTTTGCCACTTGAAGGTCTAAAAAATAAATGGTACGGGTTCACCGCACTAACTTTTCCTCTGAAATACATTAACTGCAAATTTACAAAAATTCGCGTTCTATTTTGCCTTGTGCCCAAAGATTTATTTATTATACTACAAATTTGACCCTTGACATCCACAGGAGTAGTTTCCCAGTATGGTCAATATTAATTATTAAATAGGTATGTAGATATTTTAACAAATAATTAGACCCTAAAAATACTTTTCAAAAAGCTTAAAATTCTTTTTGAAGTAAAAATAACCGCTGATTCGATTTTGATAACATTTCTTTCGGGTCCAGCGTTGCCAGTTTTTTTTTTTGCCAAGTCGGGATTTTGGAACTCTTTGAGTGAAAACAGCGGGATTCTTTCGTCGAAAGCGGGACATAGTAAAAAAACGTATATAATCAGAAGTTTTCAAATACCTATTTATCTTTTTATTTGAATTAAAATTACGTTTACGTGACAATAGATAGCAAAAATAGCCATAGAAAATGTGTTTTAATAAAAATATAATATTTTAAATCAGATTTACCCTATCGTTAAATAGCTGAGTCTTATTCGTCTTCAGAATAAAAAAAAAAAAAGAAAACAGAAATCAAAAATGTTTTATTCATTAGACAAATATGGCGTTTCAAACAATAGTCTGTGGACTGTGGAGTGAGTGTAATTGCAACTTACAATAAAAGAATAATTATTTATAAAAATTACTTATTCATATTTCTGTGAAGATTTAACTTCTTTTAAAGTTATCCCCGAGTTATTCCCGAAGAGCGGGACTGAGCCTGTCCCGCGCGGGACATTTAATTTTGTTTTAAAAATCGGGACGTCCTGCCTAAAATCGGGACGTCTGGCAACGCTGTTCGGGTCGTACTGACGTTAATAAGCTTCGATTGGTAACCTAACAAAGTCGATATCATTTATTATTCTCGAGATTTCGTCTTTGAAAGAAATGACCACGTACGTACGTATATATTACATTATTACACACACACACACGTCACACAAACATTGTTTCAAAAATAGTATAAAAATAATGTAGGGATCTTGAAACATAAAAATTTGTTAATTTTTTTTATTTCTATTTTCGAACTCGTTACAATAACTGAGAAGTCAAAAATTAGTCAAAAATTTTGAATTTCAATTACAATAACTTCCCAATGCAGTGAGAAGTTAAAAAGTACAAAAATCTCATAGCTGAGAAAAGGCGTAAAAATAAAACTGTATGGTTCTGTGAAAAGGAAGGGGCATGTAAGATTGACCAGAAAACTTAATGAATATGCAACAATAAACAAATGAAAGTCATAACGAATAAAGGTCTAGAAAAAGAAGAATGAATCAACAGAAAATACTGGAACTTGAAAATGAGAAGCGATGACAAACTGTTCAAAAATCGTCTATATAGATAGAACTCAGCACAGCGTAGTGGACGGCAAGCTTAAGTGAAAATAATTATATTATTCTCAATTATTAAAATAACCGCGAGTTAAATCTAAATTAAAAAGTTTTGTAACTTTTTTGATTGTTTCATAAGGACCCTGTAGAAACGGGCGATGGCCTCACGTCATCCCTGGCTATAAATATAGACATGATATTACACGGCGTACAGAAGATACTTGACAATTTATGTAGATTAGTGTAGATTGCTTCGCTGTGGCACTTTTAAAATTAATTATTCATGACTCAAGTCTTGTACATAGTAAGTAACTAAGTACCTCTATAGACAGAAGCAGATAGTATATGCAAGAATTGGACCAATACACATTAAACCTTATTCTCAAATTCGGTTATCTAGACATTACCATTAATAACAAAATAGTAAAACAGCTATTTATGTAATTTTCAATTTTTTCCATACACATTTAGGTGTAGTCCTAAATTTTTTAAAATTTTTTTCGTTTTGAGGTCAGCGGAATTAAAAAACATATTTTTGGAAAAAGTCTGTGCGTCTACTTGCCTGTTTAACTATGAGCATGATCTGTATCATCAACTTATTTTTATATTCAAAACTAGTAGCCCGATCCAGCTTCGCGTGGATTTGTAGATTGTCTATAAAAGATATATTATATTATTAGATATTAGATATATTATATTATTTATGGTATAAGAGTGTGACTGAGAGAATTAGATGGCTTTTTTGACAGTTTTATGAAATTTAAGTTGTTTATATTAGGTTATTTATTTGTTTCAAGATTCAGTAAAATTTTGTAAAAAATGACGGAACACTAGTGTGAACAGTTCCATAAGAAGTCTTATGATATGCAGTCATATCGAGAGTATATTCACAGTTTGGTCTGTTACAGGCTAGAACCGTATACGGGCGCCGTGAGTGTTACGGGAACTTAACATTTAGTTATAACAGTTTTGCTTCTTAACATTTCACCGGGGACAGAATGATATAATACACATACCATAGCTCCAGTTAGCCGTTGAATATTGCTATGAATAAGTTATGAATGATCAAAAAGAAAAGGTTATATAAATAACAGCATCGTTATGCTTTCAAGCAATTTCGAGTTGAAAATCAAATTTTATAAAAAAAATCTATTTTTATTGAATGGCGCGTTTGGTTGGGAGTAAAACCGTGCAATTAGCGTGACCCTTTATGGGAGGAAGCTACGTTTGTGTGCGTTCGATTAAACATTACTTAGTTTAAGTTACATCGTAACAGGGCAAAATCTAGTTATTAGTATTTCGTTAGATATATATACGTCATAACAACTGTATTACTATCTCACTTAGTATACACGACCCCGTAATTGTTTTTTAAAGTACTCCCAACAAACGCCCTCCTTTTTTCACTGCGCAAAAAAGACGCCATCGCATCGACACGACCTCGTAATTGTTTTTTAAAGTACTCCCCCCAGACGCCATCCTCTTTTCACTGCGCAATTTTTTTTTTTTAATTCGTTTACGCATTTCTACATTATGTAATCATGCAAACCAATGGCAAATTTAATATTTAATACTAGTCGTTACCCGCGTCACGGCACGCGTTAAAAGAAATGTTGTTTTATTTATTAATAATATAATCTTAAATTTTATTATCTTTGAAGTTGGAATGATCCTGTGGCCCTTGGGCTAGAATTTTTTAATTTTGATCCATTAAATGTCGCCAAATTTAGTAGCATTCCGAAATGACACACACTCACATTATCTATTCAGGAAACGTTTACAAATGCGTGATTGTGATATTAAAAGTACCATGAATTGCTTGATATGCGCAGCGATTCGGCTGCATGTTACAAACTGGTCACAGTGCGACAAGCAACGTTCGCTGGTGGTTCATTAAGGATCATCAGCAGAGCTAGTTAGCTACCCCGCTAACTAGATCCCGTGGCGATAGAGTTAGACATGCTGCATACATTACCTATGATTACAATACACACTGCGAATATACAGGTTATCCGAAATTGTACGTTCTCTAAAGATTGTGTGCAAGGTAGTCAGTATAGACAGAGTGTGACCAAAAAACCGGAAACAAAATACAAGGCGGTAGTTATGATCGATTATTCTGATCATAACAGTATAATTACCTGAGAGAGACTAAATGAAGGAATAGGGCTGGAAAGTTTCATAAAATTAAAAGCCAACTAGTTTTTCCTAATATTTCATAGACAATATTTATCGCAAAAATCAATTAAAAACAAAAAAATTGAAAAGAAGTTTGACCGTGCAGGCCATCCTTGAAACTTCCCGCTATTTTCGAGTTCAAAACGCTCAAAATATATAAAATAAAGTTGGAAGTTATTTTTTTAGTTCTTCGAGCTCAAAAAAAACACTTTCTTACGAATTTTTCGTTCACAATATCTCGTGAACAAATGAACCAATTATGATGAATTTGCGGCGATCGACGTAGTTTTTCAACCTAAGCTTTGTTACAAAAAAATCCATCGGATATAAAATTTTAAGAGTAACTTGAAAAAAACTTTTTTACGAATTTTTCGTTTATATCTCGTGAACAAATAAACCGATTTTGATGAGGTTTGGGGAAATCAACGTAGTTTGTTACGGGGAAGAACTGATTAGAGTTTGGAATTAATCGGTTTAGTAGTTTAGAAAATATTCTAAAAAAACAAATTTATAAAAAAATTTTAAACTTGTATTTTTGAGATTTCTTAAAATTTATTGGGCCGAATCATTCCAAATTTTCAGGAAGTCTAAGCTCAGCAAGCTCACGCCAGATGCCGCAAAGCGCGTTTCAATCGAACACTCCGTTCAAGAGATATACGAGATTTACATACCTGCATACATACATACACACCAACACATACACACACCAACACACCAGCACACATACAGCCCTACGAACATCATCGCCAAAATAATCAGAATAGCTTCCTAGGACCTCAAAAGGTTGAGATCTGGCGAAAACTCAATTTTCGAAAATCGGGGTGAAAACAATAGGTAACTTCCTGATTTTTTTAAAATAACATTTTGATCTTTTTTTATAGCGGGAAGTTAAAAATAATATTTATAATATATCACTCAATTAAAAAAACGTTATTATTATATAATATTAAAATAAAATAGGTAAAAACACTTTTAAGTTAAATGGTTTTATTGCACAATCAATAATGTACTAAAAACTAGAAAATAATTATGAGCCACCAGAAGGAGCTTTGATTCAAATAAAATAATATGATAGAGGGCATTTACACATACATTATTATCCAAGACGACAGTTGAAAGCTAAATATGATTCCAATCTCAACAAGTTAAAGTTTTCTATTAAATGCGCCCTACCATTTTATTATAGTTTCATCAAAGCTCCCTATAGTATAGTACCTATACAATTCTTTTCTAGTTTTTAATACACTATCGATAGTACAATAAAACCGTTTGACTTTTTTTTTTACCTATTTTCGAGTTTTTAGTGTGCTTTATTAAAAATTCGATTTTCATCCGGACAAAAACCGGACCGGTCAGTTAGTCATTATAATATTGTATTGTCATCGGAACTACATACGTATGTAAAATTTTAACTCAATCGGATAACAGGAAGTAGATGAAAAAGCTGTCGCAAGATTTGAAACAAAATTATGTACTTATAAACAAACAAACATATAAACAAATACACGGAGTCAAGCTAAATATAAAAACCGTTTAAAAATTCTGCCGACAATATTTACTAAGATAGACATTTGCTTTTTTATGTGAAGTTAAGTTTGTTCTTGAACCAAAAAAATTCCAGCTAATTGGGCAACGTTACCATTCCAACTTCAAAAATATTGACATTTGATATGATAATAGTATAATAAAGAAAATAAAATTTTTGTTATTCGTTGACAAGGCTCATTTTTTTATGTCCAAATATTTCCGAAACTGTAAAGCTTAGAAGAAGAAAACGTTCTTGAAAAAAAAAGATTGAATAATAAATCGTTATGAAAAGTATATTATTATATAAAATATAACGTTATAGTCTATGTGTCTTTTGCGCAAAAACAATAGGGATATTCATATTGGTATATCAAACATCCTCCGAAAATTTGGTATCAATCCGCTAATCGGTTTGATCTGTATCGTGTATAGGTACAGACAAACAGACATCAGACGCACAGATTTTTTCCAAAAATATGTTTTTTTTTTTGGATTAGGGTGACCTCAAAACAAAAAGATATTGTAGAATTTTTGAAAAGTGAATTTTAATCTAAATTCTCCATTTATGGTGTTGGAATGGTAAAAAACTGCGTTGCATAGTAAACTATTTAACGCGTTATACGCTTCGCTCGGAATAACGTTGCTTTGCGTATTACGCTGCATACGTTATAATGCTGTGCGCAAAGCGGACGAAGCGTATAATCGCATATGGAGTACAACTTCAAAAAATGTGTTTTATTATTCTTATAGCAGTAATGAAAAATGAAAATAGTCGAGCAAATATCGATGTCGTCGTTCATACTTTTTTATTTTATAAATGTGACTGAGTGTGACGACAGACGAATATCTCATCTTATATGACGTTTCAATGACTTCTTTTTACAAGTTCCCAAGTTCTCAACTGAGAACTGGTAAAATATCAGTTGCATTTTTACCACGTTTATATTAACTTGCTTTTCGTGTATGTTGGGCGGAACTTTGTAATTGATTTTAAACTAGCTTCCTTATGAGATAGAAACTAGAAATTTTTAGAATAACTCAGAATTAGATGACAATACGAGAAAATACTAAAATAAAGAAGAAAATATTGTTTTTTTATAAAAACATATAATATATTCTTACTTATTTACCGTTGTAAGACACCTCGCGCTTAGTAATCAATGGCCCAGTAGGTTAAAGCATCGTGTTAATACCGCGATGATCGCGGGTTCGATTCCCCATAGACATATAATATTTTAATTTTTTAACGATGTATTTTCGTTTTTTTTTCTACTAAAAAGTATAAAAATAATAATAGAAATACAAGTTAAAAATCTGTCTGTAAAGAAATTATTTTACTTATACTTTTTAGTTCTATTTAAAAACGTGGTAGGTATATTAAAAATGTTTTTTAGTTCTATTATTATTCAATTTGTTATTAAAATACTAAATTGAAAAAAAAATTAGTACCAAGCGCAAATAACCCTACCTGTCGCTGACTTCAAAAAGTATTAAACTGTGTTTCTTGAGAGTAACTCAAAAAAACTCGAGTCGCAGTGCAAAACCCTGTCGACAACATAGTGTATTTGCTAATACAGGCTTATGGACTGTACTAAAGTTTTAATTTTGGACTAAATAAAAAAAACACATCTCACAAGTCAATATTGTTTTCCCTAATTTTAATAATAAAAATCTGTACTAAATTAAAAACATCACCCTTCTGTAAATAGTAAATCCATATCTGTGAACTTGTGTTTTCAGTAAACTTGTAAGTCCGATCTTGTCGAGCCGACTTTATTAAAATTTTGGCAGCACATTTTTATTCTCCCTAAAATATTAAATTATAAATTTGAAACGTATCAATTTTTTTTGTCGATATTTTTGGATTTAAATATTTTTTCAACACCTAAAAACACCCCCGATTGAGCATGTTTCAAATAGGATTCGTAGGGTGGGGGATTCCTACATATGGGCAAAATTTTGTTGAAATCGAATAAGTCCTTCAAGAGTTATGCGCGCACATACACGCACACTCACACATACATAAACGTTTTCGAAAGTGATGCAAAAATGTTTAGAAGGCTAGGAAACGTGGAGACATTTTGGCCTGACCCCTAGGTCCAGCTATCCAACCGACGCCAATAGTGTATGTGGCAAATGGTAAACACACTAAAAAACCTAAAACCAAAACTGCTGTGCCAACATATAAAATATATTAATATTATTGCAAAAAAACCACTTTCTCTTTTTTTACCGCACACAATCAGTGTGCTATGGAATTGTTTCCGCCATTAAAAAGTTAATGATCATAGAATAAATTATCTGATGCAGACGTTTTCAATCACGCATGATTTGAGATTCATCAAGTCCTTAACAAGGGTGCTTCCTTCTTTAGAGTACTAGTAAATGAAACGATGTCTATCAGGGACGTAATCAAATGAATTTGTATAAACGTTGATACACTGCGTTTCTTAAAAAAACGCACGATTACAGACTGAAAGCTGAGATTTATCTCAACAAAATTATGTTTTCGCAAGTTACATATAAGTTTGAAATTGAAAACTTTTTACTTAGTGCTATTTTTGAGCAGGTTAGATATGTACGTACCAAACAATTTGATACCGACCTTTGCTTGCTCTTGTGTTTAAAAGAAAATTAAATTAATAGTAAAAAAAACATTTCGAAAAACAAGTTTTTATTTTAATGCTATAAAGAGGAGAAAATAAACTTTAAATTAAATCAAATCCAACCACCATACTATTTATATGATATAAAAGCCTCCTGTGTAATTTTTTTTATGAAATAAATGCATTTTTTCTTAGAATTACTTGTGTTCAGATCAAGTTACATATTGTATTTTTGTTTATTTACACAGGAAAGTTTCGCGAAAATCTTTTATATCATATAAATTGTATAATGTAATCATGGAATGAATGGTAGGGTTTGATTTAATTTAAAGTTTATTTTCTTCTTTTTAGAGCGTTTAAAAAAAGCTTGTTTTTAAAAATATTGTAACAAAACTGTTCTAGTTCGTGGTGGAAATTATTTATTTACAATAATAAACGTTTAACAAAAAAGTTAAACACATAAACAAAAGTGCTTCTTTAACGTAACAGAAACAAAAACAGTAAATTCTGGCTAATAAAATAAAATAATAATTAACGAAGAATATAAATTATGTAGGTACACAAAATATTTACAATACAGGAACACACCAAAGTTTATTAGCACACTTGCCTATTAACTATATACGCACGATTATTTACAAGAAGTTATTTATATTAAACCAGATTCATGTAACTGCACTTAAATGTTTATTAAACCGCACTGCACTATTTTTTGCACAGTTCAATACATTTATTTATTCACTGTTCCCTCGGTCCTACTATACCAAAGAAGAATTTATGTCATACAGCTCGTCGTTTTTATAGGCGCTGGGTAGGCTTTCCAGCGTTTTCTAGAATCTTCTGCTCCCTTCTACACCTGCATTTATTGTTGTTATAAGTTTGGGATTTGGCTTTCGGCCGCCACAAAAACCCTTATACTTTCGTTCATTGTTACTGTCTTCTAGAGAGTTCGACAGAAAACAGTGGCGTGCGCAACAATATTTTTTTAACTATTAATTTTAGTTTCAATATTTTAATGTGCTTTATTAAAAGTGAGATTTTCGACCGAACGAATGCCGGACCGATAAGTTAGTTATATTAATGTATTGTCATCGGAACTAAAAACTTTTTAACTTAAAAAGCTTTTTTACCTATTTTATTTTTAAGTTTTTAGTGTGCTCTACTAAAAGTGTGATTTGCGTCCGGACGAAAGGGTAGCCGGTCAGTTAGTTATAATATTGTACTGTCATCAGAACTACACACGTATCCAAAATTTCAGCTCAATTGGAAACCGGGAAATGTGTAAAATTTAGCTTGCTAGAGTTGATTTCAGACACACACACGGACACCGGAACAGGTCAAACTAAATAAAAGCTTATAAAATCGACTTTGTTAGCAGAACGCTCACTGTATCTGAACAGTGAGAGTTCTATTAACAAAATCGATTTTTAAACGCGATTAGGTACACCAAGAATATACCACAGTTTAATTTTGGCTCACCTATCTAATCTGGTATGCATATTATGTAGATATGTACCTATGGGAAACGTCTCTTGCACGGCCCCCTGAGGAACGTACCCTCAGTGAAGAAGGCGTCCCGACGCGTCAGACCCCCGATTGTGTTATATCTATACCTTTTGCGAGATACCTATGACAGCGGGCAGCTGAATATCTTCGTACCTACGTGAATATACTATCGTATAACCACAGAAAGGTCAGTGGCTAATAAGTATTTTTATGCTCATATATGATCCATGTCACGTGAGTTATAATGATGGGAGTCATATTTGTAACCGTTTGCATGTAATATACAGTAAGCTACCCAAAATGATAATATATATATTGTAATGTTAAACATACAGGTCTGCATGAGTAAAATTATCTGAAATTGAACCAGCTTTCTTATAGATTTCGGGACACTAATAAAAAATATTTAAACATTTTTATTATCACATGAGGTTTCTTAGATATCCTAATAAATCTATATATTTAAAACACAAGCCCTAAATCTCTAGACAATCCGCCAGCCATCCCTACTAAACCGATTGACACAATTGTTTTTTAAACTGAAGCCTTTAGTCCACAGATATGTTATCGCTATTATTTTTTTTTGTGAAATTTCTTTAAAAGGGGTGATTTCAAGCGATAATAGTAAAAATGACGAGGGGGAAGCGGGGTGAAGAGGAACGTAAAGAGAGAAAATCCTTCGATGTTCACGAGACATGAGTGTGAGAGAAATGCAAATATGTACGTATGTCGGAGATTTTACAAACAGTTTGACAAGTCGACTTTGACAATTGAAGTGTATATTTTTAGTTCGTTTTTTAGTACAAATATTCTAAATATTAATACACAATTAAATTTTATTTTATTTTCCAAATAATTTAAGAACATGTAAGTTTATGTTAATTTAATGCCAAAATAGAGTTTTTAAATATTACATGGACTGTACCAAATCTAAAATTTGGTCTCAGATCAGAAAAAAATAGTGAAAAACGTAAATGTATCAAATGCGGTTAGATTTTCTAAAAATGAATTGTGACAGCTCTTGCGGGGTAACCATGACAACGATGAACAGATCTCATACATTTTTTTTGAATTTATAACCAATTAAATATAGAGACAACTTGATGGATGGAAAAATAACTGTAAATGGAAACTAATGAGGAATAAAATTATTGTCGTAGGTTTGTATCAAAATATCGTTTTTTGAAAACAATACGAAAATACATGCAAAAGGTTTTGCACGGGTACACTAGTATTACTTAAACATCGACTGATTTGGCTAGAAATTCTGAATATTTCTAATACTGCTTAAATTGTGGGTAGTACCTAATTTATCCCCAAAATTTGGAAAAAATGTCATTAGAAATATTAAACGTGATTAAATCGTCATCCCTTTTTTATGAGATGTACATTTTCTGTTTTAAATTGCAAATAATAACCCTTGTTATATCTGTGGAGAATCCAGTTTGAAGAAACAATGAAGAAATAAAACAAGCTTTGTTGAAAATATCTACCGTGCTTATTTCGGAACCAGTCTTTAAATCAGAACAAATCATAGGTTCCCCTTCAGGTGCCACGCCGTAACTGGAGCCTGCCCTAGGGGAGCAAACCCGGAAAGGCGACTATTATTGCCAACAAAATTTTGAGGGCGCAAAATTAGAATCTTGCAATGGGCGTCGGTGAATTCAGCAACTGCACTGATCAGGTGTGCTTTATTAATAGGAACTACCCCCCTAGTCAAAGGGGAAGAAAAAAAAGCTTTGGATTCGGCACTCCAGTGATTTGGATGGAACCAAGAAATTGTTATGATTCAATAAAAAATAAATTGAAATAAAAAGAAATCACATATCCAAATGTCTACATGAATCCACCATTCTTCTACGGTTTACCTTCAGATGTTGAAAATTTGGAAGTTGAGAATGAATTTGAAAACAATGAAGAAAGTGATTTGTCGTTTGGAGCAAAGATGATGCTTTATTTACTCAAATAAAATTGATTGACTTATTGCGAGATTTGGATCTTTCGAAACGGCAGCAGAGCACTTGAACTCTGAACTTAAAGGAGAAAATTCATTGGCGCCTAAGGCCACGCTTTACTGGTACAGAAACAGCATGTATAAAAAACATGTATAGCACTTTTAGCGTAGTTATTGTAATGGGCCTCAGACTAAGAGTCTAGAGCTCTACCACAGAGCTAATGCATGATTTGTTTGCGTGCGTAGCTTGATATTATTGTATACCAGTTAGACATTTGCTCATTAATTTGAAAAATAGTGTCAATTAAATTGTTTATAACAATTAATTGCGCTAGAATTTTTCAATACTGATCATTTTCGTTCAACCCACACCTAATTCTCAATATTTAGATTTTTTGAGCGGTACTTTTGGTGATAAAATTCGGCGACAGCAGTTTTAAACATTTTTTTTTATAAAAACTTTTAAAAAATGAGAAAATAAACATGCAAAAATATATTGCTAAATTCGTGCTTTCATTAGCTTTCATTTGAAACCATACACGATACCCTTCTAAATTTTTTTTTTCATTTCCCATTTCATCCCTGAAATTAACCACCAGAATCAAAATTCAACTTTTTGGACTTCACGTTTGTGATTGGGTCACCGCACTCTATCTCTGCGCCAAATTAAAAAAATTTACATCAAATAGTCTCAGTGAAAATCGCCTGGACACATTGACGGACGGACGGACACCGAAGTTATTCCATAAATGTTTGGAACACTAAAAATGAATACCACATTCAAATTTTAGAACTTCGTAACTATATGAGTACAATTTATTATACATATATCACATTTACATGCATCAAAGCGCCGACAAGACACGAGTAGTCTTCGTATGACCGATTGATGAATTCGAAATCGATGCTTCTAGGACCGGCTAGGCACTAGACGCTTGTGAATTATGGTGATCTATGTCAGTCAGTAAAAATAACGTTTTTTTGATACTCATTACTCATAATATCTTGAAAATGAGTCCACCTAGACGTATGCAATTTAGAATACTGCTTTTTTGGTCAGTTTAGTACCTCTGAAAAAATCAGTCTTGTAACGTAACTAGTCTCGGAGATAAAGGAGGGTCGAAAAAGGGCTCAAAATGGTTCCTGTAAATATTCTACAAGCGCTTTGCAAGAACTCAGCCGGCACATTCCGTGCGCTTAGATAATGTTCAACACAAAAAATCTGAATAATACTTATATCATATAAAAACTCCGGTCGCAGTGCGAAACCCTGCCGACAATATAGTGTATTTGCTTTTATAAGTAGTGTGGCTCTATTGTATGAGCTTAACTTTGTTTTTGGACAAAATAAAAAAATTATCCCTTAATACACCCCTTAAAACAACATTTTTTTACTTAATTTCAATACTACATAGCAATTCAACACCTGTACCAAATTATATACACCCTTCAGTATGTAAAACCATATTAGTAAACTTGCGTTTTCATAAAATTTGTAAGTCCGGGTCTGTCAGGCCGATTTTATTAAAATTTTAGCAGCACATTTAAATAATTACTAAAGGGTTAAATTTCAAGTTTGAAACGATTCTGAGAATTTTTTCGGTATTTTTGGGCCCAAAAACACTTTTCAACCCCTAAATACCCCCCTTAAAATGGCCCGATCGGGCCCATTTTAAATAGGCTTCTTGCGATGATGGATTCCAACATGTGGACCAAATTTCGTTTAAATCGATTAACTCTGTCGAGAGTTATCGTGGTCACACATATATATATATATATATATATATATATATATATATATATATATATATATATATATATATATATAAATATATATATACATATATATATAAACATTTCCAAAAATGGTGCCAAACTTCTTAGAAACTTATGAAACGTCGAGAAATTTTGGTCCGACCCCTAGGTCCCGCCATCCGACCGACGCCAATAGTGTAAGTGCCTTATGGCAAATACACTAATAATACTTATATGTAGAATAAGGGTGAATATCTTTCTGCGAACGCTTCACACATACCTCATCCACCACGCATACGATGTAGTCAACCATTTAAATAGTTACTCCAAAATAAACAACATCACCGTGCGACAAAATAGCGCATCTACTACTTAAATTTTATAATATTAATTTTTAATTTAAAATAGTAACGTCTACATAACATGTCAATCACATGAAAATAATATTATAGTCCTGAAATAAAATAACACGTCAAAGCAATATTACAATTCTCATAAGATTTATACGAGCGTAAAATTCGTTTTTAATTGGCTTTTAGTGTCAATAAAACCACAATTAATTATCAATAAATTTAATTTACAAATTGTGGTATAACAACTGATTTATGTAATATTCAACTATTTTATATACCTATGTGTTAGCCGCTGCCTGCGGCTTCGCACGCGACTAAAATGAAACACTATTATATTATAGCTTTTCCTTCGATAATTTAATTTTGCAGCTAATCTATATAACAGTTACTCCTTTTCGACGTAGATTTTATGCAAATCCTACACAAAACGAATTTTTCACCTACCATCACAATATAGCCAGAGTGCCCGTCGGCAAAAATTTTACTGACACATACTCTCCCGAAACTTTGTATATGGATTCATTAGGCCTAGTCTGACACCTATTTCCTCTATGACTTTTCTTGATTTGGGGCGTTTTCCCTCTAAATTTTCCGAAAGATGTCGTTTTGACGACATGTAAAAAATATACTGTTTTTTTTTTTAATTGGATAGCTTAAAAACTTCAACCAAAACGCTAAAATAATGTTCTCTGACAAATAACATGAACCATTTAAAATGTCTGACACCACGAATATGTCCGACATATTCGAGGTGAATGACATTTTAAATAGAGGAAATTTAAAACATTGTATATATACAGGATGCGGCAAAACTTAATAAAACCCATTGTATGGATCAGAAAATTTTCATTTGCACACACCTTAAGTTTTGTTTTACTTATAGGCCAAGCTGTAGAGCATTTTTGCATGACATAAAGACTAGTAGCAAACCGATTGTGCGATGATATAAAAGATAATAAGCAGATGAATAGGTATATGTTTTTAACTCGAGTTTCCGGTCCATTAGTTAGTTATCAACAGTTTATTGCAAAAAAAACGCGATTTTTGTCTTTTTTTGCTTGTAACATTGAAATTAATGGAGCAATCGAAATGCCCTAATTAAATGGTTTGTAGAGAATTGAAATATCTACAGAATGAAAGGTTGAATGTCTTAATCGGATAATTAGGTCCTGAAAAATTTAGGAAAAAACAGAAAATTAGGCGTTTTTTCGAAAATTTATAGCTCCGTCATTTTTTGAGCTGAAGCGCTAAAATTTTGAGAGAAAGTAGGGATTATAATGCTCTTTATATGTGCCAAAGGTGGGTGCTGTCGGATTATTAGTTTTCGCGAAATCGCGATTGAAAGTTTGCAGTGCGCTTTTTTCCGGCAGGCCTGTATGCATTACAGTAAGTCCGATAATAATTTCAAAAAAAGTTTTGAAAAGTTGACATCGTGCACTACAAAACGTAGATTTCAGTTTTTCGATCAGATGTCTGGAAGCATGCTAAAAACACTCGTAAAGTTCGTGAAAAACGGCCGAACGCGTGCTCGCAGTCGAGTGGTGGTGGAAGGAGCAGCGGCGGAGAAGCGTATATATAGTAATAGCGCGCGCGGCGCGCACGTTATTTATATTCCCCCACCATTCGACTGAGAGGGCGCGCTCGGCCGTTTTTCACGAACTTTACGAGTGTTTTTAGCATGCTTCCAGACATCTGATCGAAAAACTAAAATCTACGTTTTGTAGTGCACGATGTCAATTTTTCAAAACTTTTTTTGAAATTATTATCGGACTTACGGTAACGCATACAGGCCTGCCGGAAAAAAGCGCACTGCAAACTTTCAATCGCGATTTCTCAAAAACTAATAATCCGACAGCACCCACCTTTGGCACATATAAAGAACATTATAATCCCTACTTTCTCTCAAAATTTTAGCGCTCCAGCACAAAAAATGACGGAGCTATAAATTTTCGAAAAAACGCCTAATTTTCTGGTTTTTCCTAAATTTTTCAGGACCTAATTATCCGATTAAGACATTCAACCTCTCATTCTGTAGATATTTCAATTCTCTACAAACCATTTCATTGGGGCGTTCCGATTGCTCCATTAGTTTCAAAGTTACAAGCAAAAAAAGACAAAAATCGCGTTTTTTTTTGCAATAAACTGTTGATAACTAACAAATGGACCGGAAACTCGAGTGAAAAACACATACCTATTCATCTGCTTATTATCTTTTATATCATCGCACAGTCGGTTTGCTACTAGTCTTTATGTCACGAGAACGCTTTTTTAAATCTCTATAGCTTGGCCTATTAGTTTTTAAAGATCAAATCAGGTAGGTGACGTCCCCCATTCTCCATACACTGACTAAACCAATTTCTGGCGTTTGTCATGCTCTTGCCAGCATATCGGGTGTTATCCTGGCAATTTCTTCCTGGATGTTGGTCTTCAAATCTTGTAGGGTCTTTGGACGGTTCACATAAATACGGAATTTCAAAAAAACCCATTGGACAGAACGCTGTGATGATCGCTACATTGAAGCTCTCACTGCCTCAATGTTCTCAGGTGATCTAATGGAACAGGAACTCCAGTTCTTTGTCTTGTTGCACCTGCAATTTCTCTGAACGTAGTGACCTACATAACAATTGATTTCCGGTTCGAACGGGGGCCAAAGGGGCTAAATTAAAGCGATTCCGAAAGGAGCGCTGAGTTGTGATCACAGAACATCCGTTCGAAAAGTAGGCCTCAACGGCAAACGTACGCTCCTCACTGTTCCGACGCATGATGGCGACTGAACTGTGTCAGGGCAAAACCTTATAGTTCTGCCTCTCGAACGACACCACTAGCGCTCCGCTACATCAACCGACTGAATGGCGCGCATTTTAAAAAAAGTAGTTATGTTGCCGCTCACTGTATTAGATTAATATATTACTTTGCAATTTATTAATATTTTGCAATACTGAACAGCAAATATATTTCTATTGAAAAAATGTAAATGTGAGTCAAGAGTCCATCAACATTTAATTGTTAATCAACGTTACTTTGTATACTATGTGATAATATCCCGCCTTCAAATTATTAAATTAGTTGTATGTATGCTAACAATTTTTTTAAATTAAAAATTGGCTTAATGAGGTTTTCAAAGAAACTACAAATACATTAGAATAAAGACTCATTATGACATAAACACTGAATGAATATTAATTATGACTTAACCATTCAATACAAATTCATTGTCAAATGTTTGTAATTTTTTTTATTAAAAAAAAAACACAAACTGTAAGTTACAATAATGAGAGTAAAACAAACAATATTTTATTATGGAATCTTTAAAACATTAATAGAATAAAAATCTGTATTATTGTTTTGTATCAATGTAAATAAAATATTTTCAATTAAAACTTTTGTTTTACATAAAACACAATCCACAGCTTATATTTACTTTGTGTATTTAATACAAACAATTCTGATCCGACACAGTACTTTGTGTGTTCCATTTTTGACAAATGTACTCAAATTGTTCGATAAAAAACCAAAAGTTGCATAATATCTAGAAAACATTATCTATGTCTATACGCAGACAAATGCGTAGAAATATATATAATTTTCTACAAAAGGAACCAATGGTTTTTTATCTTTAAATGCTGACTACACTTTCGAAACAGAATGTGCCATGGCGAACTTTATAGATATATGGAACTATTCAACGATACAGTATGATTTTATCGAATGCGATTGCAGTGTAATTTTGTTAGAAATCGAGCGAGACCACACAAGCAGTGCGAGTTTTGATTCCAAGCGGTAAACATGTCGGACGGAAATATAGGTACTATTACCGACTGGACTCTTATGCTTTGCATATTTGAAAATAAATGAAAAAGGTTCAACAAATGTATCATAATCACAGGCTCTAATTGAAGGTTACAAATACACGTTCAAAAATAATGATCCAACTACCTTCAACAGCGCTGTACTGCTGTAGACTGACATGTTTGTCTGCTGTCAAATCGACTCAAAAGGACGACGCACATGTGTTACACAGTTACGTTATGTGTGGTTAGTTGGTAACTATTAATCTGGTCATTATGAATAATAACCAAATCATCAGGTTAAAGTGAGAAATTTAGGAGTAAAAATCAAAATAACCGGTTGTTATTAATAATTCGCATTGCAAATGTAATTAATTTCGACAAAATAGTTCCGTATATCGCTCTTTATGTGCATCGTTAATGCTAAAGACATTTTATATGCAATTTTTTTTCACTTTCGGTGGCGAAAATACCGATTTTGACGGATTTAGAAATTGTCCCTACATCCCGAAAAAAGGGCGCTTAAAACCACGTTACGTCACTTCCGTCGACGATTATGTTGGTTGGGTAATACTTCTATAGAGTATAATATACTCTATAGAAGTATTACCCAACCAACATAATCGGCGACGGAAGTGACGTAACTAAATAGACAATGTGCAAGTGAGGGAAGCTAAGCAGTTTTCAAACGGCACGCTCGCGGTAGAAAAATGAGATAAATTATGCATAGTTTGCAGTCATCGATATATTTATAATATTCTGTAAAAAAAAACAAAAGTTAACATTTGACGATATATAAATTAATTTAAATTTCCGAGAATGTAAGAAAGTAGCCCATAATATAACATTTCAGTTAAAAAAATGGGTGCGCGTCTTAAGCGTTATATTTCTTAGACGTGATTAAAAAGTAAATTTTAATTTGCTTGCAAATAATTTATTGAAATAAAATTACAAAAGGACTGAAGAGAGATTAGCACATATATAGATATACTATATACAGAAATTAGACCGAAATACAAGTGCAACGACAAAATATGGCGAAGGCATGTAAGTCAATGGTACTACCTCTATTCTGTTTGTAGCCTTATTCTGCAAGAAACTTCATCCTGTTAATTTTAATGTTACATTGTAAAAGTTCACTCCCATCATTTTTTTTCATAACTTAAAGAACTATAACTTTAAAAATAAGGACACTTACCGTCCAAATATTAACAGGGTTTATTTGATCACTAACAATTCACTGCAGTTTAAACAATTTATCTTTTATATTACGTCGTATAAATGTAACTGCAAATATTTTCAAATATAACCACCAGTTATCGCCACACGGACAGTTGAACATAGCCAATTTAAATGCACAAATGCACTGTAATTTATTTCAAGTATTGATCATTCAGTATCCTACTTTCGAGATATTGTTTCAGTTGTAATAAACTCACAAAAAACAAACATCCTTTGTTGAGATTAACTTATTGTATTCCTACGCTAAGGAAAACACAGGCTTTATAAACATTATATGTACACATTGTACTATTGACTACTTCGTCAGTATGTAATATCCTTCAGACTGAATTCAAAGGACGTCCTTTTATTCAGGACCGGCTCAAGGTCGCGACACTTGTCCTCCGACTGCTAGAAGGCGTTCTGTTACGTGTCTGGAACCTGAAATCAAACACGAAGTCAAAAAATCGTTATGGAGGAACTGCATGACTCAAATAATAATAATAATAATAATAATAATAAATAATAATAATAATAATAATAATAATAATAATAATAATAATAATAATAATAATAATCTTTATTAGTACATATAAGTGCACTAAAAGGCGAGGTTCAGCCACAGGCTGCTTTTCAACCTAATTTGAAAAATTTCTTTGGAATATACCGGAAGAAAATTGGATATACTTCCAAATTTATTAATCCAACTGGTATCAAGATCAATAGGTTTTTAGTAAGATATAGGTTAAAAAAATTCCACAGGCTTACATACACAGCCGCCATGCGGAAAACTACTTTACGTTTCTCGAACTTTGACCCTATCAGCATACTTTCATGGCCTTTCGGAACATAATATACCTATATTTGTAGTATATTGATATAGAATTTAAATTAATTTTATACCCGACCGTCAGTTTTAAAAAATTAATTATGCATAATTTAGTTATGTATTATTATTGCTCATTGTTTTAAAAATAGGAATGTTTGGTTTTGTTAATTATATTCTGCTAAAAATTATCATATCCCCGAGTACCTAAAAAATACTCCTCTTTTTAAACGATAAAAAAATGAGTTGTGTTGATATGGTAGCCATAAAAATAGTAATGCATTACAGAAAATCCTCCACATTAAAAGAGTGATTTTTCTTAATGATTAGTAATGAATTGGAAAATATTGATTAACTTAAAGGACGACAATGGATATTTCTCAAACGTTTACCCGGCAGATGGTCAATTCTATCTAAAGTAATTTTTCGGATTTTCATAGCTACCAAATAAACCAAACCCGTTTATGTTATGTTTTAACTGAAATCCACAGATAGGTACAAATCAACTATCTATACATAATCGTTTTAAAAATCCCGAGTGGTTTTATTGTGGGTTATATTTCAACAGTTAAAAATCTTCCTGTGTAAAATCTTGAACCATACATGAAAAGGTACTTTTTTTTTAAAGCTTCGCCAGAAAAATACAATGTGTAATCACTGTTTTAATGGTGCAAAGGGTAAATACTCCCATTATCTTTTATTTCCACCTATTAAAAGTAATTGTTTTATTAACAGAAAACATTGGTAGACGGTGTAGTATAATTCAAATATTTAATATTTTTGTTTGAAGTTTGAAACTATATCGTCCATAATACAATAGTAGAAAATTAGGTAGGGCTATATGCTTGAAAGATTAAAACACCATAGCATACGCCGCTTTACCATCAGTTTTGTGAAAAGATACACACAAAATAAAATAGATTATTTGGGTATGTGTCGTAAAATATTTTCACTGTGTTGAAGTTTCAAATTTTTGAATTAATTTTGAAATTTGGGAGGCTTATTTGAATGTTTACACTTGTTGTGAATCTACCTGTATAATTTATCATTATCACCATTGCTAATCTGGCGTTTCCATAACTCATCTGTTTGTTGGTAGATATCACTAAAATAGTCAGTGTTAAAATTGACCCCCTCCTCCCCTACGTATATGCTGAGTCACACATGCGCTCATACAAACACACACACATTCATACATTCTTTCAAAACTAGTGTAAACATTGTGTAAAAATCTTTATACATAAAAATGTGTTAAAAATTTTAGTTTCTATTCTATCAAAATCAATGGAAGACGCTCAGAGCCCTGGGATAAAAAAAGCATTTTATTTTAAATATATCGCTTTCAGAAATCGATCTTTAAACCTCGTTACAGTGAAAAACAGGACCAACCATGTGTTTTCTAAAACTGAGTCTTAGATGGCAACCCGTTTCATTACATTTATATTAATTTTATGTGAATGAGTTGTCTGAAAAGAAATGTGCAAGTAAATATTTATTTATTGCGCAATAAAACAGTCTCTCTGCCAATTATTTTGCATACATAAATTAATAAAATGTTAACATAAATTTGTTTAAAAACTCGTAATAGAGTCGTTGAAAAGTTTATAAGCAAACACAAACACATACTCAAATAATAAGGATGGAAGAACATTTCATGTATTAATAACTTCATGAGCCAATATAGCCAAACTTGCATATTCTCGTTGCTGCAATCTTGAGGTGATATATCTAATTAAAATTGTTCCGGCGCGCTTTTGTTGTGGTCATAAGAGACAAAAATCTTTAATGCCATTTTGCGCTCCCAACCCTATTTTAGAAAGTGAGGTAACCAAAGCTGACAAGTGTCCCCAATGGTTAAGACTTCACCTGCAAAATCTGAATTAGTCAGTAAAATTGGTGATTGTTATTATTATTTATTTTAATACTAGAGTCTTTTATCATTATATAAAGGGTCATCGAAAAATTCTAGTTACCCTGATGAACCTACATATTTAGTAAAACCTACACGGTAGACAAAACTAGAAAGGTTTAAACTTGTTTAAACTATTGAATGTATTAGAATAGAAAAGTAACAAAATCAAGTAAACTAGGTAATAAGCATAAAAAGTAAGAACAAAAGGACATCAGAACAAATGTCTAAATAAACTAAGTCGATAGTTTAGTCAGTTAAATTGGTGATTGTTATTATTATTATTATTTTAATACTAGAGTCTTTTATCATTATATAAAGGGTCATCGAAAAATTCTAGTTACCCTGATGAACCTACATATTTAGTAAAATCTACACGGTAGACCAAACTAAAAAGGTTTAAACTTGTTTAAACTATTGAATGTATAGAATAGAAAAGTAACAAAATCAAGTAAACTAATTAGAATAAAAAGTAAGAACAAAAGGACATCAGAACAAATGTCTAAATAAACTAAGTCGATAGTTTAAACCTTTTTGTGCTTTTATTAGTTTTTTTAACTTCGAAAATCCAAGAAGCAATTTCGGTTACAAATCGACCGAATTGAACAAAAAAACAAATACGGTTGTTTAAGTAATAAAAAACCCTTACAAGTTAGGGATCATTTGACCCCCCATCCCATTAAAACATTTGAGGGGGTGCTACCCCCCTCCCCCACAGGACTAGAGCTGCAAGAATGATTTTTGCATAAAAATTGGTCACCTTTGATATAAAAATCAACGTATTTTGGATTTTTGTCAAAACGTTTATTTTGCCGAGTTTATGGGGGAACTAGTTTTCGTTGGGACACCGTGTATGTATTCGACTGTACATAGAGTTTAGACTTTAGATCATGTAATCACTGTGTCCATAATACCACGTATCTAGTACTTATGAAAATGTTCATGGTTTTATAATCACTAGCTTTTCCATACTTCCAGTGACACTGGCTTTTGAAACACTGAAGTTTCTCTTCCCTCAATGAACTTTTCATAAGCCCGATGTATCGTCGGTGTACAAGATAAGTGACGTAATATAAGCGCTCATAGCCTGTATTATTCGTTCTTTAGTGATTATGAATAGATTTAAAACTGAATGAAACGCAAGTCGATCAAAAAATTTGAATGCTATTACAAAACGAACTTCTAATATGAAAAGGAGCCGGGTAAAACATATTAAAGTTTTAGTATACTACTAAGGAGATGGCAGTAAAAATGCTTTTATCCGATTACTTTTCATACTTGAAACTTGTTTTGTGATTTGAGTAACCATTTTGTTTTTTTTCATTTTTTTTATTTCCTTGAAATGTTTGACATTAATGCACTTTATATTCTTTCAAATCTGTTCGTAACTAGATAACCGATAATCCAGTTTGCAATTTTGTAAACGTAACTGTAGAGAATTGAATTACAATTGAAAATAATGAGGTGCAAAAATGACCCCTTTTACCAACTAAAAATTTTGAGCTAATGGTGCTCCTAGCGCTGTGTCTGAATTATCGAAAACAATTTTATCTCCAAATCTTTGATTAACGTCTGAATAGAACTCTTCAAATATATAAAATTGCTGACCAATTTTTTTCAGACCATATATTGACAAAACAAAATATAAAAACATAGGTAAATCAAATATATTTTTATATCATTTTTTGTCAATATATTATGGTCTGAAAAAAATTGGTCGGCAATTTTATTTATTTGAAGAATTTTATCTCCAAAAGATAATTAATTTATATATGACAAGCTTTTACCTCGAATTTGACGAGCTTTTTAAATCAAATAATTCAGAAGCTAAGATGGGGAGGAGACGCTTTATGGCGCTATCCTGGATGACCAATCCTAAAAATAACAGCACTGTAAATTTTTACATTGACTGCACAGAATAGGATCATTAAACGCGCGCTGAAAATATATATGTATTTTTTGTACTACCCCCTAATATAAAATAGCATATATATTAACAGTCATGTCAAGTAACCCATTACGTACTAGTGTTGTAATGAAAGGTCAAAGTAGGGAATTTGATAAATGCACAGTAATTTTCAGGAACTATCTAAAAACTAGAAGTAGGTATACCTATACAGAACAACAGCGGACGCAAATAGTATCATTTTCATATGCAAAAAGTTAAGTTTGTTTCACAGTCGAACTCTCAAAAATATTAAAAATGTACTGAACCAGATATTTTATATACCATATAAGTACACACATCTCCGAGTGTGTTGATATTATTACTCGTGTAATTTAAAACTAGCTAACGGCAAAAAACGGAAATCTCCGTCCGTCTATCTCTGCCTATTTCACAGCCATAGGTACAACTTAAAATTTCCATCGATTCGGATGAAATTGTACAGGTAGGTATCTTATGTAAACCTCCATACATTGAAGTTACAAACAAAAATAATTTGGGGGTAGCTTTCCATACTGAGAGATGAAAATTTGTATTTTCGTGCACCTCACAGGTCTTTAAAAGTCCAATAGCAGTTCTTAAATGACTTTTTTTGTTAGGTGAATATTTCCCGAGATATAAGCTCCTGAAGTCGTTAATAATGAACCCCTCTTCCTCCAACTGTGTAACCGTGTGATAAAAAAAATCTGAAAAAATCGAGTAGCACTTTACAAATACTTCCAACAAAAATTGGATTTTGTAACAGATATTAGCAAGTTATAGGAGAACAACTACTCTTTCCTTACAGTATTTATTATATGGCTGTCAAATTACTATTAATATAGCGGTACCACTACCAACAACCACAGATATACACTCTTAAAAAAAAATATAGTTTAAAAAAAACTAAAAAACACGCTTTATATCGAACTAAAAAGTAAAAAATAATTGTTTTAAAATAAGCTTAAAAAGCGTTGGGCGCTCGATGTACGAAAATGTGGAACAAAGCGCCCAACGCTTTTTAAGCTTATTTTAAAACAATTATTTTTTACTTTTTAGTTCGATATAAAGCGTGTTTTTTAGTTTTTTTTAAACTATATTTTATTTTTCACTTTTTAGTTTGAGGATCTATAAAAGAATTTATTAATCCTGGGGGTCCTAATAAGGATAATGGGAAACTGTTATCAAATTATTGCATTGTCATCGGTCCTTGATACGTATGCAAAGTTTCAAATTAATCAGACTTCGGGAAATTGGTGAAAATTATGCTCAAAGATTCCGTTACATGCATACATGCATACAAACATACCTACATACCTACATACATAGTTAGTTACAACCCAAACTAATATAAAGCGTTTAAAAACCTGCCGATGTCATTATTTATTTATTAAGATTTCTGAGTTTTTGAAAGGTTACAAAATAATTTTATAAGTGCAAATAATAACTCATGAATACTTGATTTCTTTTTAGTTAATACTATATAGAATAATATCAACAATGACGCATTTCTTGGTCAGGGGTATGATATTTGATCACAAGCTACAGGATACTTACTTTGCCATCCATCTATGTTTTGGAATGCCTTCTAGCTATTAAAAAAAATCTTAACAACATTTGTTGCAATAAAAATTTTCATAATTACCCAACAAGATGTAATGATTTAAGAATGCCTAAACATAGACTGGAACTGAGTAGGAGAGGACCAAATTATATGGGTCAAAAATTATTCAACCACCTGAATGATAATATAAAAAACATTTCTGGTGTCAAACGTTTCAAGATTGAATGTAAAAAAATTCTTATTGACAAGTGTTGCTATTCAGTTGAGGATTTTTATCAGTGATTGAGAATAGTATTTAAGTATTTATATTCTATTCTATTTTTAACTATTTGTTATCGGATTAATTATTTTAATATGTTTTAACTGTGTACCTACTGACGTTTTGTATCCATTTTTTAATGGCGCAACAAATAAACATTTATTATTATTATTATTATTATTATTATTATTATTATTATTTGTCAAGCAACGATTGCGACTCAAAAAAACTACGTAATCATATCATATTATGTATATCCAACACGTACTTCGCCGATTTAGCCATTCCAGCACACAAGTGAGGAATGGTCGAGATTAGGTCAAAAGTCTTTTTTCAAAATTTGACAAACATATTTTTGGAAAAACTCTGTGCGCCTGTTAGCCTGTGAACACGATGCAAGGTCAAATGGATGAGCGGATTGAAACCAAATTTTGGAAGGTTGTTTGGTATGCAAATATGAAGAGCTCTATATTGTTTTTGGGAAAAATCGGTGCATGCGTAGAAGAAATATATGCTATAACGTTGTTTTTTTATACAATAATGGCAAACTTTTGCATAACGGCTTATTATTCTATTTATTTTTTCAAGAAAGTTTCGTTAAAGAATTTTTTTTCTAAACTTTATAGATTCAAAAATATTTTGAAAATAAAAAAAATCAGCTGTTATTTTGTTTTGTAGATCTGTCAGAAATAAACTAGTTAAGCATGCTTTGATTAATTTTCACATGACGTGAAACATATTATTCAAATCTTTGATTAATGTCTGATTAGAACTCTTCAATAAATAAAATTATTGACCAATTTTTCAGACAATATAAAAAATATAGTTGGCAAAACCAAAAGTGCACATCCCGCAAGTTTTCCACTGTATGATAAAAAAATAACAATTAAAAAATATTTTTAATAAATTTAACAAGATTTAAAAATTTAAAGAAATAAATAATTAAAAATTGAAAATGCATAATATAATATATAATTAATATCAAGTGGAATAAAATAAAACAAAATAAAAAGAAAAAAAAAAGAAAAAAATCAATGATATCGTAAGGATTCGAACCCAGGACCTTGCCCTTGGAGATCCAACGGCATAACCATTGCGCCACGGCTGCCTAATACGTCTAGTGGTGTTATCACGGTATACAAGTGTAGCACTTGTTTTATGGATTACACTATATTTACCAGCAATTATTATATTGTTTTAAACTATTACCTAGCTGTCAAAAATAATAAAAAATAAAACTGTTTATAAAAATTAAACTACTGAACACATTTTAGTGAATTTAAATAGGGTTCTGGTCTGATAGTAAACAAAGTGAATAAAATATAACCCAAGGCAATCCGACCAAAATTGCGATCTGTAGAGTCGTGACGTACGTACATACGTACGTACATACGTACAGACCAACCGACAACTGCTGTTTGTGATTTTCAATTACAATTTTAATAGTATTTATGAACTCAAATTGATTTAAAAATGGTTCTATTTTATAGATTAGAATCTCCTCTTTTCAAAAAGCTTCAATTTGAATGGATTTCGTGTGAAATTAACTTAGATATAACTTCTTATATGAACGAAAGTCAGCTCTGACGCACAAAGCGATAATAAAGCACATACCGCTAGTTTAGCGGTATGTGCAATAAAAAATAATTAAATATTAATTATTTTTTATATTTTTTAGATCCGTTCAGAAGAAGATCCAAATCCGGATCGAAACGTTAATGTATTAATTATATTTTTTTGTTAATATATTGTCTGAAAAATTGGTCAATAATTTTATTTATTGAAACATATTATGTAGGTAACCATGACAACGAATAGCAAGTATCATATTGAATACTAGTCATTACCGGCGTTACCTTACGCAATATTTTTTAAATTGGAACCGTCACCCAATTGGCTGAATTTTTTTTCACAAACCCCATTACGCAACTAGATATACAATCTATTATTTTATGGCAGATTTGTGAACACTTCCAACACAACTCACTCATCCTTCATATTGGCATTGGCGAAGCAGGATTTTTTACACACAGTGTTGTATATCAGTAACTAACAAGTCAGTGCGCATTACACCCCGACGGTTACTGCCGCACACTACCCACATAACAACGTCATTAAATGGAATTAAAACTTTGATCTCGGTTCCCAAACGCCCCTGTCTCCCCCACACGCCCGCTTCTCTCTTTTTTTTCATATTCACTAATAATTTTACAAATCGCACTACACTAATGAGAACTCAGTTTTACTTGCAACGACTACTTGATATTTTTTTATTCGCCTGTCACATTTTCATCTACAGGGCTTATATTAACTCGTTCAGGAGCGATAAACAAACTGATTGTCCACTTTATGATCAAAACATGAAATTTGACACAGAAGTGATACTATTATTAAAAAAAAAGGTTTGCACTCGGGGAGTGCCGGGAGAAGTGAAAACTTGAATATTAACGTCTGACGACTTTTCGATCAAAATGGTTTGTATCATAGATTGCATTTTTATGTAGGTACGATATTTCAACGCTAGATGTCTAACGTTGTATAAATTAGAGAGTTTTCTCGCTCACCCAGTTCTTACTTTACCTGACGCCTGACGCGAGTTTAACATTTTTTACCCATTACAAAAAAAGTGTACAACGGGGTTGGTAAACTGCTCTCATAGATATGTTTCTGCAAAAAAAAAATGGATCTACAAAAAGACAAGTTTCAAACAAAAACCGTTTCATGGTTAGATTTTGAAAAAACTGGTTCCTACACATTTTGTGTGAAAACGTATTGCCAAAAAAAGGGTCCGAAAGTCGAGTGCTTTTGTCGTCTTGGAAATAAATGGCTAAAATGTAGTACTGTCCTTTGCAACGGCTTCATTTATCAGGTTTTTTATTGAATTGTAAACTGAAACTATGTGTGGTCATAAATCAAATAACGACCGAAATCTTAAAAAATTGAAAAGATGACAGTCAAAGTCGGAATTATCATAGAGTTTTATATCTTCTTTGACACATACTGTGAATACTTTGTATTCCGAAAAAAAATAGTCTTGAAACCCATAAGAAATGAAAAACTCTAAACGATGCTTTTTGTCCGATATCAGTTAGACATGTAAATAGTCGTTACTATGTGATCCCAGTGACTGTTATTCCAGTTACACAAAAATCACAGTGAAAAATCATCGTGACTTTGTCACGTCGATCCCGACCAAGCAGACACTCGGTCAGACGTTACGTCGGCTACTCGGTTGGAACGACCGTCGTGACTGCGTTGACATAGAACAACATAGTTACTTTGGAACGTATAGTAATTATCACTTGTCAGATCACAGTGATCATTTTAGACGGCTGGTTACAGTGATTTTTTCATTGTGAAGTTATTTATTCCCCAACTCTAATCTCGATAAATGAGAAATTCTAAGTCCAAGAAAATTCAATGAAAAATTGCCAAATTGAAATTAAATTATATAACTTTCAAATTCTTAATTTATCGAGCAATCGTTTAGGCCATTAACTTTGCTATGAATTCCTAGACGGATTTTTTATTCTATATTGACGATACACGTAACACAAATAGCATTCACAACAATTTCTTAAGTCGCTTGAAATAGACCACATGTCTATTTTACCATTCCAACCAACAATTGGGGAATCGTGCTAGATTAAGTCAAAAATCACTTTTCAAAATTTTACAGAATCCAAAAAACATATTTCTGGAAAAACTATGTGCGTCTGTTTGTCTGTATATACGATACGGATGAGCGGGTTGAAACCAAATTTTGGGAGGATGTTTGATATGCAAATATAAAGAACCGCATTGTTTTTGGGGAAAATCGGCGCATGTGGAAGAGAAATATATCCTATAACGTTGTTTTTATATAATTATGGTACACTTTTCAAGATAGTTTCTTATTCTATTTATTTTTTCAAGAAAGTTTTGAAAAAAAATGTTTTTTCTAAACTATATATTTTCGGAAATATTTTGAAAATAAAAAAATCAGCTGTTCTTTTGTTCTGTAGAGCTGTCAAAGAAATTAGCTAATCATGCTTTGATTAATTTTTACATGACGTGGAACATATTATGTAGGTGACCATGTCAACGAATCGCAAATATCATATTTAGTAAGACTCATTACCCGCTCCACCGCAAACGCTAACTGAAATTTTATTTTCTCTATTATACTACCTATATCAAATGTAAAATTCTTTATTCAACTCATGCGCGCTATTCATGTTTTATCATGCCTAAAAACCGAACCCTAAATAGCCATTTACCGACTGGTGACAATTACTTGTCATAACTCAATGAAAATTCCTACTAGCTCGGTCATTGTGGAGTAATGAAAATAAACGTAACTATTTTCTGAGTCGTAACGAAATAGTAGGTAACAACAACTCCGTTGTTACCCATTGACGCTAAAATTGAGAGGCCGAATGTTTTCGACATGGAGTTTATTCATAACCGGCTAACCTCAAACAAAAACATTGAATCGTGCTGTTTGGTGCTGTTAGTATTGACAGTTTTTTTTTATAAAGAAATAAATAGATATTTACAACATCTCATTAATAACAATAAATAAAACATGAATAACGCGCAATTGTTGAATAAAATTATGGGCGTAACTTGTAGGCTAAGTCATGACCTGTCAGCGCGATGAATGACTTAGACTACTAGTTACGCCAATAACTATTCTAGCGACTGACGTTGCCAACACTACATATTGCGACCTACTACTAATCGGACCAGTAAATTTTAGTGTTTTATGATCCACACTGGCATTAAAAAAATTTCAGTTGACAGCTCCCCTGGCGTTTTCAAAAATACATATCTTTATAACAGAGTTTATGTGATAAGCTTCAGATAAGTTTTTACATCGATTTTGTCCGAACTTTTTCAATTCGTTGAAAAGTTAAAACATTTTAGTCGCGTGTATTATTTATTTATTTATTTATTTTTTACATATATAAACGCGCAGCAGCGAGGCTATATGCGTTACTAAAAAAGAAAGAATAGGTTACACTGTTCTATAAGATATAACTGCTAATTGTGAATGTTGAAAGATGCTGATGTTGAAGAATGTGATGAAGATGAAGCAGAAGATGATGAAGAAGACAAACTGATGGTGAAGTCTATGGTGAGTTTAGGAAACTGCGACGGTAATGATGAAGAAGTTGGTGATGATGTTAACCCGAGAAATTAAAAACTGACGAGACTTTAAAGTTTTGAAAGTTCTTTATGGGACTTTTTTATTATTTTTACACTAGCTCACATTGATTTATAACGAAGGAAGGTAATGTTTTATTTATTTACTTTATTATTTAATATTTATTATAACAGATATTTTAATAAGCCGCACAGTGGCAACTTTAGTTAAGCATCTTTTTAATCACAAAAATAGAACACATCATTTGTTACGAATACCCGTACACAGGCGATTATTTAGTTACGGCAACTACAAAATTCCAACATGTTAGATTTTCCTGGAGACTCAATTTCTGCCGTCAAAATAAAACGTACGTGTTCAAACCTGTTTCCTATAAGTCATACGAAATCATCGGTAAGACAATCTGACAACGTTTGACTTCATAAAATCGCGTAAAAAATCCATTTCTGAAGTACAATAAACAAATCTCTTGTGTATTTCACATGAAAACATTAAAATTATTATGGCAACATATCTATTCAAGGATTCAAAATTCACTTGAAATTGTATATTCTGATCGTAAATAATTCGAAATGAACAACCTGTAGCGATATTAATTTAAAGATATTAATATTAATGTGCAATTTAGTTTGCTTATATTCGTAGACAGTTAAAGGTATACGAAATTGTGTTCTAACGCGTTTATGATTGTGCAGCGTCCGGTTTTGAGTAGGTATTGGCGACGCGTCTTATTGAACTTGCATTTTTGCAATTAATTTTATGCTGTCCACCAATAGATAGCTACTCGTTAATTTTCTTATTGATTGATATTTTTGTTAAAATTAATTAGCGGTCGGAAAAACTGCGGTCAAAAAAAAATGTAATAACGAAAACTGATGTTAATTTTTTTATACTGACAGCAGAACGTCAAATTAGGGCACCAATGGTCTTTATTTTACTTTAATCGCCATCAGCGCAACTTCTCGGAACACAGAAGCTTAGTTTTCCTATGTTTTCTTTGTAATTAAAAAACTTTATAAAATGATAACTACTTTCACTTTTAATAAACATACGGACATACGGAAAATTTGAGTTTGAAGTTTCCCCTAGTGCTCACCACAAACGCTCGCATCGCAAAATTTGTAACTCCGTCTCCCTGAAGATAGCCCATACGCAAGTTCTAATATTTTGAGTGAAACCAGAGTTACTGTCAGTATACCTCTATCTTCTTTACATTTACGTGACGTAAATACTACGTAAGTCAAATGTGTCTGAGTACACATTTGATACTTGTGGTATCGACAGTTAACTACCTTAAGCTAAAAAATCAAAAAATATAAAAATGATTACTAATAGATATTTTGTCATGTAGGAACGTTTTTTGAAAAGACAGAGTTTATACCTGAGGAAAAGTAACAGGAGAATATTATTATTACTTTAGTGTTTTCAAATTTCAGTATATAATATTTTTCTTTTGATGTTCGCGCTTCGTTAGTTGAACTACAGAGAACCGTGGGTAATACTTTCTTGTGAGCGTTTTATGTATGCACGAATATATTCTACATTCATTTATGCCGTTTTAAATTTAGTGTTTGCGCTAACGTTTTTAATAAACAGGTGGCTCTGTAAATTGATATATTTTGTTATTAAGACGAAGAAAACAATGTTTTCATAATATACTTTTATTCTATACTGAGCATAGGAATAAAATCGCAATCGAATCATTAGGGTGCAAACATATATTCTGTCTTTTTTTACGCCGTAAACACTGGCGTATCAAGGAGGACAAAACAAGCACGAGGGACCCTCCTGGGCCAAAAGCTGGGTACGCCCATGTTAACATCATAGAAAAAGACAAAGTTTTTGAAACAGAAATACTTTATTCATATTGAATGTAAGTACATCAACCAATCCTATCATTGGAGAAATCAGGGAATTACATCGATGAAAGAGACGCAGATATATTTTCGATACGCTTTGTTGCCTTTGCTCACCACACATTGAGTAGATAGACAATGATTCATATAGTAAATTATTAAATATATGGTTTTCATACAACACTTCATTGTATACAGGATGTTGAAGCAAAAACTTTTATGGGACGTTATGCGTGATTTTGGAAAATCAATACACGCGCTATGCAGCAAACAACAGGTATATCTGTATAATTAATAATTAAATATATTATTTGCTTTATTTAACATGAAAAGGGAATCGGTAAAAATTGCTAAAGAAATAAATATTAGGTACTTGTAATTAATAATCTTGTGTTGAGAACATGAGTGATTTTAACACTAGTTTATATTTGAAAAGTTAATAGAAAAGTTTTGCGACGAACTTTGTTTCCGAACAGCTTTATGACGTGAATAACGTGAATTTCTTGTGCGCATGCGTACAAATTTTCAATGTTCGCGTGTGTGCTTAGTGAACACAACATTAATAATTCCACTCATATAATTTCAAACTAAACTTCCCTGCATCACAGAAACGACTTTAAATTTCAATTTTCAAAAGATAGCATTTTAAATAAGACTGAGAGAGTATAGGGGTTTGTAAACTTCATTTTCAATAAGGCTATTGCCTAATAGGCAAGTGAACAGCACACCGCGTGCCGCACAACTGACATCACAGTTTCTGCAAGCCGTTGTTCGAAAACTTTTTAGTTTCTCGGAATTGTGTATTTTAAAATAATAGACTGTGTATCAAGGGCGTAATGATCTGTATTTTTAACAAATCGTGACACTGTGTTAGACCAAGGATCAAATTCGGACCGCAGGGAGTAGAAAGTGGAACCATAAGAGAGATTTTTTAAATGGAAAAACAAATTATGTAAGACCTTCGATAGGAATTTGCAGCAAGGTTCCAAGAAAGACTGAAGAGATAAAGTACTGTCCTTGTTTTTAAAAACTTCTTACATAGTTTTTCCATTAGCTGCGGAAGAATGAACTGATATAGCTGCAAAGTTGTTCAATTTCCGAAATCATCGCTTCAGATGGAGATTATCAACGGGCAGAAAAATATTTCCCTGAAAATGTACCAAATGTACAAAATGTGTTGTAAAAAATTGACTACCAGCCTGGCTACCATGTCTGATTTCACATATACATAATAATATGGTGAGACCTATTTCTCAAAAATGAACCTTTTGAAAAACAAATATCGTTCAAGATTAACGGATATCTACTTTAAAAACGCAATGGATCTTGTGGTTGTCTAGAGTCTAGACAACCACAAGATCCTTTTTGAAGAAACCAAAGTTATAGACAGAGCATCGAGTTACTACCCACGCATATACAGAGAGGCCATAGAAATACACAAACACACAAATAATTTCAACCGCAAAGACGAAAGTTTGACTTTAAGTAAAACCTGGACACCAGCACTGTGCAAGACCAACCCACTGAATGAAACGACCAATCACAGAAGAGCATACTACGACCGAGTAGAGAACACGAGCACGTTGGCTATAAAAGACGGAAGTACCACACTTGTCGACACACTTACCTGTGAGCAGCCTAGAAGGAAACTTCGCCCGCTACCGCATCACCTTTGATAATGTCTAACGCAACTGTAGACGAAACGTCAGGTAGTAATACCAATGGACCACTGCATACAAACCCGGAAACCCAGAAGATTTGGATCAACACCGGCCGTGAAAAGCCTACACACTTGGATTTCGTTACCGTTTGCTGGCTGCTTGGAACAAACCTAATGAGTCACATACTCGGATGAAATAAAATGCTTAACACAATCGTGAAGTTTCCCTTTCTAACAAACTTTGTTTAAATATTATAATATTAATCCCCCAGTTCTTGAATTAACTGGCAGCAAATATATAGACGAAAATTTAAAAGAGCACTTAAATTTTCTCTGTATCTTGTAAATAACCTAAAAAGAATCGAAAATTATAATAACGATATAGCAGACAAAAATATTCTCGTTTTATTTATATTATGTATAGTTTAGTCAATGAGTGCTCATAAGGGGCATCTAGATGGAAAAGTCGAAAGCAGAACATTTGACTTAGGAACTTTGTTTGGACTAGTTAGGAGATAAACATACTAAAAGTCCTTGCCCCTCTGAGGTACGCCCGAAGGGGGGGAGCACAAAGAAGGTCCCGTTTTTTGGTTTTTTGCTTTCATCTCGAAAACGGTACGTCGTACGAAATTTTGTTGTAATACATAATGAAAGCTGATAAAATTCTCTACAACTTTAGCTTTCACACTTTTTATCTATCTCCAATCTTTGCCTAGCTATGAGCTCCGAAAAATGGTCGATTTTCAAAAATGTGTTAATTCTCTGTAGCACATTGTAACAATACGAATTTGTCAAAATCATTTCGTATCGCTCATCCAAACTATTAAAAACACCCACACACTATTAAAAAATAACATAAGCTTTAACCTATTGAAGACCCTGGGCACATTAGGATTATGGGGCCCCTATGACCTTAACAGAGCACTATTTTGTTAGAATAGACAAAGAAAATAGATAAACAAGGTTCTAGATTCTAAGTCGAGGAATGTGATATAAAATGCATATATTTAAAAGGATCACGTTCCCAATTTTAACATGAAGGACACAAAAAAAATAAGTATATGAAAAATAGTTCACTGATGATTTTTGTTTAAAACAGTTTAGGTACTTAGTATACCATTAAACTAGGGGTTCCCTATCGATCGCGGGGCCCTGGGCACGTGCCAGAGTGCCCAGTGGGGAAGAGGGCCCTGTGTGGAAGTACTCCCAGCTTATGTTATTTTTTAATAGTGTGTGGGTGTTTTTAATAGTGTGGATGAGCGATACGAAATGATTTTGACAAATTCGTATTGTTACAATGTGCTACAGAGAATTTAACACATTTTTGAAAATCGACCATTTTTCGGAGCTCATAGCTAGGCAAAGATTGGAGATAGATAAAAAGTGTGAAAACTAAAGTTGTAGAGAATTTTATCAGCTTTCATTATGTATTCCAACAAAATTTCGTACGACGTACCGTTTTCGAGATGAAAGCAAAATACCAAAAAACGGGACCTTCTTTGTGCTCCCCCCCTTCGGGCGTACCTCGGAGGGGTAAGGACTTTTAGTATGTTTATCTCCTAACTAGTCCAAACAAAGTTCCTAAGTCAAATGTTCTGCTTTCGACTTTTCCATCTAGAATTATTCGTTGCTTAAGCTAGTATCTATGGATGTAGAGATAGTATACTTTATTACTGTGTTGCAAATATCTAAGAGCAATTAATGTCATATTAATTTCACATTACAATGACCCATATAATTTTATTCCCAAAAGATCTGTCAGACATCAATCTGATTTTACTGGTCTCCTGTAATTCAATAAATATAATATAGTAAATATACAGATCTGCACAGAAAGTTATCCGCAACTCACAAATAAAATGATAATAGAAAAAAGATTGATTTATATGTGCAGAAATCTATCGTTATATTAATATAAAATCGGCCATTGAGCATGGAGAAACTACTGACACCAAAACTACTACATACAAATGAAAGAAGCTGTGTATAAACGTTGGCAATAAAATAGGGAGGAAACTTGTTTAAAAAAAGGGAAAATTTTATTTAGTAATACAGCCTAAGCCCACTAGAAAAACATGATTCCACTCTTATAGAAGAAATAGAAAGTATATCACACATATAATAAGAATAAGAATTAACCTCGACTGTTTGTCTTCCTATCTGCATAGAATTGGGGTAGTAAATTCATCTTTTTGTGCATGCAAAAACTACAATGTCAATGACTTTATACATCTGCTAAAAAATTAGGCTTTTCATTTCCAATTATATATAAACTCAAGGAACTTTGATGTATACGACGGAATCAACGAATTTTGTTCTAAAAATAATATTTCAATTTAAAAATCAGTATTAACAGAAAGTGAATGTCTCCTACTGTATTGTTCCTAACCTTATTAATCCATTTACGAAAGACTCTCGTGTTTGTGTTGGTTCTGTATTTATGAGTCTATTGCTTTCCTTAATTCCCATCCCGATTCCTTTTAACCTATCCATCATTGTGTCCCAGTCTTACATGTTTTCGAAGTATAGGAAATAAGATGCTGGTACATAGGCGAAACTCTAAAGTCAAAGGTTATGATTAAAAAATAGAAAAAAAAAATCACGTAAGTACCATATTATGTTTTTAATTATATATGAACTTCATAACGTCTAATATGGTGACTCACAACTATTTTAGAATTGTATTTCAAAAATGTTGCCTTGTTAACAGAACAGTCATAAAATTAGATGATCATTTATATACAATGATGCCATATACTAGTTAAAATGTAGACGTAGTCATGCTGTGATACTTCTCTTCTATAAACTTGTTCATAATATGGTCAATGACAATTATATATTAAGTAAAATTAATTTTAAAGTTTCAAGCTTCAACACAACATTTTGACAATTCAGCATTGTGTAGGATGGTGACATTAGTGAATAGTCTGCAAGCTAACCAACCATTTTTAGACTTTTTCCAGATTAGGTATAATGCTTTAAGAAAATTAATAAGGTCATGAACTTATGATTTAGATATTGGTAATATTTTTATAACGTGTTTTTCTTTTCTTTTTTTTTAACATGTATTCATTTTCTGTAATTTGTAATTTCCCTGTTATTGGAGTTATAGGTATCTGTTGGGAAATAAATATTTATTATTATTATAAATCTTTTGATACCTGAAATGATATTATTTTTAAAATATAAATTTTCTCATTATTTTTAAAACGATTTCATTTTTATTTCTTATAATAGTAAGTATTGATTTTTGGTAGTTGATATATTTTCTTTATAAAAAAATGTCAGCCACGTTTTACGTTATTTTTGATTGAATTATTGTATTTAATTCTAAAATGTAAGAAAGAACAGAACAAAAAATTGTAATCATGAATAGCGCCCTAGATTTACAGGGTAGGTTTGCTTGTTTGAACTTTTAGATTTTTTTTTCTTCAATCTAACTAGCACCTTTCTATCACACCCTATAATCAGTTGATATTAATTAGATAATCAAAGCTTTCTATAGACCTATAACTCCTTAAACAGCAATTAAGGTCTATTCTATCGACTCCGCTCTGCACTTGTTAAGGTAAAAGGTATTTCATAGTTTTCCCAACCGTGCTGTGTAATATATTCCATGGTTGAGACTAGAGGAAAGCCTATAATGCAAGGAATCTGTAAGGGGTAGGTTGTTCACTCGAGACTGATATACCCCATGTCTCTATATCCGCAGTGTTAAAGGCCAAATGGCCTAAGACAGATGCTTTACGTAATTTCTTAAAGCGTTTCTATGGTTCATCTATCATGTTTTATTAAAGAACCAAATCTATAAGCGTAATCCGGCCTAGACTTATAATATTATCAGGTCTTAATTGTATTATTTTTAATAGGCCTAATTTTAGTATTATATATGAGCCTAACATTATTTTTTAATGTGGGCCATATTCGTTGAGGCATGCCTAAATACGCCCGTGTTTTAAATTTCGGCAAACAAATTTGGACCATATTTTAGCAATATTGAAATGCTACTCGGGGGCTTTTTGAGTTTTTCCCTTCCAACAAAAAATAATAATCTAGTGCTGTTTATATGAGAGGAATTCCCTCTATAACTGCAGCGGCCAGTACAGTGGTGCCATCTTCTGGCCTTTGGAACTACGTCATTACTATCAAATAACAAGAGAAATGGTGATTCATTTTCTGTGTGCTCTTTTATTATGAAATAGGATGAATTGACTTATTATGAGTTGCAAATTAAACAATACGATAAATTATAAGTAAACCAGAATCAAGCGTTATTTTATTCATGTGGATTACTAAGTTAGAATTATAACCTGTAGTTTTTGGTTAAATAGTTAAATGCCTTTTTGACATTGAAAATTTTCCAGAAATTTCCCGTAGAAAATTTTCTTCCCCACATCACTGAGAGTATACTTTCATGAAATTTTAAATCGCATTTATTTGTAACAATCGTTTGGAAATTCCGTAGAATTAAGTACTAATGGCATCTCTGTGAGCTACGCTATTCTCGAACCCACAAAATAATTAATTATTATTATAGAAAAAAGACGACTGCCACGTGCACTGGAAGTGAAACATTCAGGTTCTAGGAACCTCATTTTTCTGATCCTTTGCTACGAGTAAGAGCGTAACGAAAATTGAAACACGCCTGTCTTATTGTACTGATAGCTTCGTAAAGAGTCGAGTTCTTCTCACTGACATACTGAGTACCAAAAATTCATTTTTCGTCACTATCCTATTTCTGAAAAACGCTTTGCTACGACTGAGAGCATAACGAAAATTGAAACACATCTATCTTGACTGAGATTTTGCTTCGTAAGGAGTGAAGAAATCAAATATTCCCTTCACTCTTGTCTATCAATAGGAACGTTTCACTTTGCATTAAACTCATTTATGAAAAAACTCACTTTACTGGCGCATTGCTACGACTAAAAACGTAACAAAAATTGAAACGCCCGTCTTACTTTACTGCCGTTTTATAATTGATGCGAAGTGAGGCGTTCGGTATTCACCTCAACCCTGTCTCTAATTCGCTTTAAGTTACGTTCCTATTTTGAAAGCAATTCTAAAAATTTGACTGAGTCCACTTTGCAATGTGGTCACAGATATCTGTTTCTGTTTGATAAACGTGTGTATCCGACGAGAAACAACGCAATCCAATATTAGCGGTTGCCCCCATAATGCACCGCGTTCAATGGTGGCAATTTGGGATGAATAGTTCGAATTATTGCAATACTAGATATTATACGAACAGTTTCACAGCGCCATTTTTAAGACAAATGAGAAGTTGAGAATAATTACGGCAACTAAACATATATTGCATTATTAACATTTTTGATAGTGGAACTTCGGTTTAATAAGTTACGGTGGTAATTCGTCAAAAACAATGTTATACTAGATTTGTAAATCTAGTAAAATTATTCATCAATCAAAATAAACTACTCAGGTCTAGCCCCCGTCTACGTTTTTTTAACGATCTCTCCTTGCACTTTTCACCTGGTAAAAAAACACCGTCACATCAACTCCCTCTCGCGAGAATCTCTCCCACTGAGATAAAGTCTGCTCCTGCGAGAAACAACACCCCGCTAAGTTTTATTGTAAAAAAAAGTTAAAAAAAGCAAACCGTGAAGGGGATCGTGTATTAAGACAAGCCTTAAGGTCCACATTACCAACTTCCCAGTATGATCAATACAGAATATTAAATGTGTAGGTATTTAACAAATTAGACTCGAGAAATCTTTCTAGAAAAATCCTAAAATACATTTTTGCAGTTTTTCTGTTTGATTAAACAAAAGAAAAACGGCTGGATCGATTTCGATAAAATTTGTTTTAGTTCAAATGTCATTAATACACTGTGTTTGACAACCTAACGAAGGCGATATCATTTACTATCCGAAAGATTATGTGTAAAATTTACCTACATAAATAACGACTTTATAGATTTTGAAAAAATATCTTTCAAATCATATTTACTAACACGCGTCGCACCCTAACTTAGTTCAGAGATTTCCTACTTGAAAAAAATGATCACGTACACACGCACACACACACACACTTTTCTTTTCAAAAATAGTGTAAAAATCATGTAGTGACCTTGAAACATCAAAATTTGTATTACAATTGTTCCCAATATACTGGGAGAAAAGTTATTAAATAAACAAGGAGAATACAAAAAAACTCGGGTCGCAGTGCCAAACCCTGCCAACAATATAGTGTATTTGCTTTTATAGGCAGTGTGGCTCTATTGTATGAACAAAATAAATTGTTTGGACAAAATAAAAAAGGTACCCCTTAATACACCCCTCAAAACAACATTTTTTTACTTAATTTCAATACTACATATCAATTCAACATCTGTACCAAATTATATACCTACACTCTTCAGTATGTAAATCCAGATCAGTAAACTTGTGTTTTTATAAAATTTGTAAGCCCGGTCCTGTTGGGCCGATTTTTCCAAAATTTTAGCAGCACATTTTAATAATTATTAAAGGGTTAAATTTCAAATTTGAACGATTCTGAAAATTTTTTCGGTATTTTTGGGCCTAAAAATATTTATCAACCCCTAAAACCTACCCTTAAAGTGGCCCGATTGGGCCCATTTTAAATAGGCTTCGTGTGGTCCAAATTTCGTTAAAATCAATTAATTCCTTCGAAAGTTATAGCCCGCATATATATATATATATATTATAATGGCTAGCTATATTCAGCGGCGCTGGGCGTGGGTCGGCGGAACTGACGTGGCAGGCACTTACCTTGAGAGATGTTAGCGAAGCCAAGGTCACCCAACTACTAAGCTGTAGGTAAAGGGAAAGATGTTCAGAATGGGCGCCAGATCTATATTGACCTTAGCTTGAGTCACTGCAGGATCGATCACTCCTGCAAATAAATCTTAAGGGTCCTGCCAGCAAAAATAACAACACGAACGTAATGATCAAAATTTAATAAAAAAATTAATAATATTAACAAGAGTGATTTGCACATAAACTTCTGGCAAAATGCCCAGATCAGTACGCTACTGATTCAATTAGCGACGATATAAATTCTTACTTCAGTACCGTGAAGCGGTGATCATTAGTTTCCACGTAAAATACAAAGTGATACACAATAAACGTAATAATAGTAACAATTTATCTACTAAAAAATCTATCATTCAGATCGCCTACGGATGAGGTTCAAATTTCCATAATCAATCCGTCAAAACTACAACCAAAACGGCAACACAAACGTAACGCGACTCTAACAGCGACGATAAGACAAACCTCATTCGTAAGCTAAAAACTTATTTCAACAACTCAAAATACAAATTACAACACGTTAAAATAGTTACAAATACAATGTCGAAATATTTTAATTAAACGTTGCTAACTTTATTTAACCAAATGTTAACAAACCGACAAGCGCAGTGTGAAATGAATTTTTCTTTGGAACAGCGCTATCCGTTCACAATATCACAACAGTCAAAAATAGTTCTGCCTGAAGGGCCATCAAACACTGTAATCTAAAATTCAGTTAAGTTCAGCACGCCACTGACGAATTGACATAACACAATATTAAGCTTTAATTCAGCCTGAATGGCCGTCAAAACACTGTAAGTATGAAATTCATTTAAGTTTAGCACGCCACTGGCGAATTGACATAACACAATAGGTGGCTTTATCAACAAATGCAATTTCTTTATGATGGAAACTATGATCCAACGCAGTCTAAGCACAGGTTCAAGAAACAAAATAACAAAATAATTATTTCAGACCGTGAGAATTTATTGATGAAATGTTCGCATAAGGCGGCAGGGCAGCATGAAGGCAACGTAGTGACGTGTGCAAGCGCGCGCAAACTTATTTCACAGTTACGACGTACGTCAATCAAAAACGTGCATTTTATTCAAAGTTGAATTTAAGATGCGACGTACGTTTGATAAAGAATTTTAAAGTTCAAACGCAAATTATGATTTTAAATTGAACAGTTACGTAATATAGCACTAAACGTTATCACACTACCTGTAGGATGCAGTGAAAGTATTACAGGACTCGTAGCCCTTTTTCCGAGACAGCTGGACTGGATTCAGTTAGCTGAAGTGATCGACCCAGCAACGCTCCAAGCCTCGTTACAGTGGTTCTTGTCAATGGTAGTAGAATCACAGCGTTTTTTATGCTGAACGGACGCCACGTGCTAATCAACTACAACTCCAAACACAATAACAATACGCACTTCACTAAAAGCTTTTCCCAACAGAAAAATAACAGGATGGCTCCAATTTTATAGCCACCGTACTCAATAATTTCGAAACCAACGCTCAGAACTCAAAAAAAACACAACGGCAATACGATACGATACTCTCACAACGCTTGCCGGCAGCCGAATCCCGCATCTCGCTATTCAAAAAAAATCTTTTCTCGTCGACATTGTACCTAACCGGACACAACATGTTTTATAACTATTCGCCAAACTCAATCGGGTAAAGGGGTCCACACACACTCAAAATTTTGTTGTGAACTTTTTACCGCCATTTGACGTTGTAGGTTCACGGGAGTGGTCGCTACGCTTAGGGGTCGTCCGGACCTCGTTCTTACGACTAAAGCTAACCCGTTACACACCCCCCTTTCCTCCAAAAGAAAAGGACGCAGACCTTTTCTTATCTAGCATTCGTGCAAAACCAAGAGTCGAAAACCGAATCACAATTGGATCAGAGAACAGTCAAACATTTTTTCACTTAAACATCAACGGTAACACAACAATGTCCAAATTGCTACATCGACATATCGCAACTGAAACTTCAAAAACGAAACAATAACCAAACGATACGAAATCACTGCAATGCATTTTCCAAACACATTTGCAGCCCAGGCGGAAGTCTCAACTTCCAACGATACGCGGTGGTAACCCTGCAACCTACTGGACGGCTATATAGTCCATCGCACGGTCACCCCACAACAAAGGTCTAAAACCTTCCAACGATACGCAATAACCTGATGTAACCTTGCAACCTACTGGACGGCAACACTGCTCTATAATCCATCGCACGGTCACACCAGTAAACGGGATCCACAATTCCCAAACGATAAACGAAAAAAAAAAAAAAATTGTTGTCAAAATCAACAAATCCGGCTCATGGTGAAATTATTATGAAGAAGATCTGAAATTTTAGCTTTACTAACCGATACTCGCAGGACTCGATCGGTTGGGCACGTATACTAACAAGAAGTTGCAAA